>LR738715.1:287817498-287879110 GCA_902687465.1 Secale cereale | reverse complement strand
CCCAGCAACGCTCACTGTTCATACAGAGGGAGCATCGACCGGCTTCAGTTAGCAGCAGTAGCGAAGGAATCGCTCGATCGGGTTCAGTTAACAGCGATCGATCGATTGCTCGGGTTCAGTAACGCATAGCCTGACGTACAATCGCTCGGGTTCAGTTAGAGCCCAACGCCTCGCTCGGGTTCAGTTAGAGCCCAACTCCTCGCACCCACACGCGTGCGTGTACGAGAGAAACGCGCATCGCTCGGCCCCGACCACCCACCGTAACCGGGAACACCCCGATATTTTCTTTGCCGTCGCTTCTACCATGGTTTTTTCCATCATGGACGGCTCAAAGAATGTCATGCAGCTGCGTCTCCAACCCGCCCAGGACAAAAAGCCCATTTTCTGTCATAGAAGTAGGACCCCACCACATCTATGATGATACCATGTTTTCTCACAATTATTGTCATACAAGTGTCATAAGTATGACAGAAAAAAGTTTCGTTCGGCCCAAAATGCCATGGATGTGTCTTTTTTTTGTAGTGTGTTTTGCTTACCAAATGCATAAAGACCTAGACTTAGCCTTATTTCCTCCAAAATGCTTACCATACTGACCTAGACTTAGCTTATGTTCCAACAAAATGACATAATTAGCTTACTTAGCTCCAAAATGATATATAGTAAGCTTTGTTTCCTCCGAAATGACCTAAGTTAGCTCTAATATATAATGATATACACTTAGCTTACTTATGTAAAAAATGACATAATTAGCTTACTTAGATTTGAAATGGCATAACAACCTTGGTATCCTCATATATGTCATATATTTAGCTTATTTTCCTCGAAAATGACATAATAAGCTGAATTAGCTCCAAAAAAGATCAATTTGACCTAAGTTAGCTCCAAAATGATTTATGTTAGCTCTAAATGGCTAAATTAGCTCTAATATACTTAGTTACCTAGGTTAGCTCAATAAAGACCTAAGTTAGCTCAATAAAGCCCTATACTTAGCTACTTTATATCAAAATGGCATAATATGCTTAGTTCACTCAAAATGGCATAATTAGCTAGGTTAGCTCCATTTTACCTAAGTACGCTTACTGATACGTCTCCGTCATATCTAAAAAAAATTATTGTTCCATGCCAATATTCTTCAACTTTCATATACTTTTGGCAACTTTTTATACTATTTTTTGGGACTAACATATTGATCCAGTGCCAAGTGCCAGTTCATGTTTGTTGCATGTTTTTTGTTTCGCAGAATATCCATATCAAACGGAGTTCAAACGGAATAAAAACGAACGGAGATTTTTTTGGAATATATGTGAATTTTGGGAAGCGGAACCAACATGAGACGATGCCCGAGTGGGCCACGAGGCAGGGGGCGCACCCACCAGGGGCAGGCACGCCCTAGGCCCTCGTGGCCACTCCGTAAGGCAGTTGATGCCCTTATTTCGCCACAAGAAAGCTAATATCCGGATAAAAATCGTGTCAAAAATTCAGCCCAATCGAAGTTACGGATCTCCGGGAATATAAGAAACGGTGAAGGGCCAGAATCTGGGAACACAGAAACAGCGAGAGACAGAGAGACAGATCCAATCTCGGAGGGGCTCTCGCTCCTCCAACGCCATGGAGACCATAGGCTAGAGGGGAAACCCTTCTCCCATCTAGGGAGAAGGTTAAGGAAGAAGAAGAAGGAGGGGGGCTCTCTCCCCCTCGCTTCCGGTGGCGCCGGAGTGCCACCGGGGCCATCATCGTGTGACGGCGATCTACACCAACACCTCCGTCATCTTCACCAACATCTCCATCACCTTCCCCCATCTATCTACAGCGGTCCACTCTCCCGCAACCCGATGTACCCTCTACTTGAACATGGTGCTTTATGCTTCATATTATTATCCAATGATGTGTTGCCATCCTATGATGTATGAGTAGATTATCGTTGTCCTATTGGTGATTGGTGAATTGCTATGATTGATTTAAATTGCTTGTGGTTATGTTGTTGTACTTTGGTGCCCATCATATGAGCGCGCGCGTGGATCAGACCATAGGGTTAGTTGTATGTTGATAAGACTACGTATTGGAGGGCAAGTGTGACAGAAGCTTCAACCTAGCGTAGAAATTGATGCATACGGGATTGAAGGGGGACCAATATATCATAATGCTATGGTTGGGTTTTACCTTAATGAACGTTAGTAGTTGCGGATGCTTGCTAATAGTTCCAATCATAAGTGCATTGAATTCCAAGTAAGGGATGACATGCTAGCAGTGGCCTCTCCCACATAAAACTTGTTATCGGTCTAGTAACGTAGTCAATTTCTTAGGGGCAATTACGCAACTCCTACCACCACTTTTCCACACTCGCTATCACTAACTTTATTGCTTCTTTATCTTAACAGCCCCTAGTTTATATTTACGTGTTCTTTATATTCTTGCAAACCTATCCCACAAAAACTACAAAGTACTTCTAGTTTCATACTTGTTCTAGGTAAAGTAAACATCAAGCGTGTGTAGAGTTGTATCGATGGTCGATAGAACTTGAGGGAAAAAAATTTCTGCCTTTGGCTCCTCGTTGGGTTCGACACTCTTACTTATCGAATGAGGCTACAACTGATCCCCTACACTTGTAGGTTATCAAGACCTTTTTCTGGCACCGTTGCCGGGGAGCAATATCGTGGGGTGAATATTCTCGTGTGTGCTTGTTTGCTTTATCACTAAGTAGATTTTATATGCTGTTCTAAGTTGTTTTCTATCTTTAGTTATGGGTAGGAAACACAAAATACCAAAAAAAAATAGTGGTACCTACTGAACCAATGGTTGAAGAACCACTCAAAATCTATCACACTACTGAAGCTTATTACTTGGATCATCTTTGATCCCTATGTGCTCGGGCTGAAACCCCAACTAGCTTAGTTGAGGGAAAATATTTAGATAAGCATGCTTGTTATGTGCGACACCGCATATCTGAAAAAGGGAAACTTTTGCTGGATCAAATTCATCGTTTGCAATGCTATGCTTGGAATTTATGTGAAATATATGATTATACTTGTTGTTCTCAAGACCCTAAGAAACACCTTCCCTACCAACGTGAGTTTAGTGATAATGGAATCGTATCTTCGTATGCTAAGGGTGTTTATAGTTACTATGATGTTCAACAAATTGAAGAATTTGTTGCTTTTAAGGGTGCTTATGAAATTGCTTCTTTGATTGAGAAGTATGATGCTACTCTTTACAAATCTGAAAATTTTGCCATATTTAAATATTGTTATGATAATTATGCTTCTAATGCCTATGTTAAACCATATATTGAGGCCTACTCCGCTATCCAAGAAGAGACTAATATTTTGCAGGAGTCTATGGAAGAAGAAACTAATGACATTGTGAGCTCATTGGATGAAAAAGACGAGGAGGAGAGCGAAGAACAAAAGGAGGAAGAGCAGATTAGCTACCCGTGCCCACCATCTAATGAGAGTAACTCTTCAACACATACATGGTTTAATTTCCATTCGTGCTTACCGAAGGATGATTGCTATGATCCCGTTGATTCTTTTGAAATATCCCTTTTTGATGATGCTTGCTATGCTTGTGGCCAAGATGCCAATATGAATTATGCTTATGGAGATGAACTTGCTATAGTTACTTATGTTAAACATGAGATAGTTGCTATTGCACCCACACATGATAGTCCTATTATCTTTTTGAATTCTCCAAACTACACTATATCTGAGAAGTTTGCACTTATTAAGGATTATATTTATGGGTTGCCTTTTTCCATTACACGTGATGATTTTGATGAGTATAAGATGCATGTGCTTGCTACTCCTACTTGCAATTATTATGAGAGAGGAACTACACCTCCACCTCTTTATGTTTCCAATACGATAAAATCGCAAGAAACTGCTTATACTATACATTGGCCTTTTACTTAATGTGCATGAATTGTTCTTGTATGATATGCCTATGCATTGGAAGAGAGTTAGACTTCGTTGTTTCATGACACATATTACTTTGTGCTCACTACTAAATGCCAAATCATTGCAAATTAAAATTGGCTTTGATATACCTTGGGATCCGGGTGGATCCATTACTTGAGCACTATATGCCTAGCTTAATGGCTTTAAAGAAAGCGCTGCCAGGAAGACAACCCGGAAGTTTTCGAGAGTCATTTATTTATGTTGTGTACTTTTATAAAGTTTAAAACAAAAAAATAAAGAGGGGAACCTAAAACTTTTTCAAAAAGAAAAGCGAAAGTGAGAAAGACGAGCATTGTTAAAGTGGGAGCTAGCCTTGAACTTTGTTCATGCCCATGGAAACTTTGTGAACCTTGATTACAGAAACTTTTCAACAAAAATAATTATCCCCTTGTACAATTCCATTGTATTATAAAAATAATGTGCCAAGGTTTTCCTTTAGGATGTTTACAATGCTTGTTGGTTTGCGCGGTGCAAAAACAGAAACTTTGGCTGTAGTGTGCGATTTTACATTTTTTTACTAGAACATCGAAAGGATCTGAAACTTTTTTCAAAGTCTTGCTATACAAATTGTAGATTTTTCATAATTTTTCCAGAATTTTTAGAGTTACAAAAGTATGGTTAATGTTCAGATTACTACAGACTGTCCTGTTCTCACAGATTGTTGTTATAGTGTTATAGCTTCATTATTTGCATATGTTTGAATTCTTGTCGATGCTCCCTTGACTTGGGGCCATAGAATTGTGATATAATACCATGGGTAATGTTTGTTCATAATTATACAATAATGTTAGGGCAGTACATGATGAGATTTCATTGATCATATGCACTAACCCTGCCACTAAAAGTTCGGTTAAATTTTGTGTGGATGAAGTGTTCGATGATCGAGGAGGTCTCGATATGAGGAGAAGGAGGAGAGGCAAGAGCTCAAGCTTGGGGATGCCCGAGGCACCCCAAGTAAATATTCAAGGAGACTCAAGCGTCTAAGCTTGGGGATGCCCCGGAAGGCATCCCATCTTTCTTCAACAAGTATCGGTAAGTTTTCGGATTCGTTTCGTTCACATGATATGCATAAACTCTTGGAGCGTTGTGTGCTTTTTATTTTTTTATTTTAATAAATGCACCATGCTGGTATGAGATTGTCCTTGGTTGATTTATAGAATGCTCTTTGCATGTCACTTATATCTTTTGAGTATGGCTTTATAGAATGCTTATTGTGCTTCGCTTATATCATTTGAAGTTTGGATTGCGTGTTTCTCTTCACATAGAAAACCGTCATTTGTAGAATGCTCTTTTGCTTCACTTATATTTGTTAGAGCGTGGGCATAACTTTTGTAGAAAGAATTACAACTCTCTTGCTTCACTTATATCTATTTAGAGAGTTGACATGAATTGGTCATTCACATGGTTAGTCATAAAATCCTACATAAACTTGTAGATCGCTGAATATGATAAGTTTGATTCCTTGCAATAGTTTTGCGATATAAAGATGGTGATATTAGAGTCATGCTAGTTGGTAGTTGTGGATTGTAGAAATGCTTGTGTTGAGGTTTGTGATTCCCGTAGCATGCACGTATGGTGAACCGTTATGTGATGAAGTTGGAGCATGATTTATTTACTGAGTGTCATCCTTTGTGTGGAGGTCGGGGGCGCGCGATGGTTAACTCCTACCAACCTCCCCCCTAGGAGCATGCGTGTAGTACTTGGTTCCGATGGCTAATAAATTTTTGCAATAAGTATGTGAGTTCTTTATGACTAATGTTGAGTCCAGGGATTATACGCACTCTCATCCTTCCACCATTGCTAGCCTCTCTTGTACCGCGCAAGTTTCGCCGGTACCATACACCCACCATATACCTTCCTCAAAACAGCCACCATACCTACCTATTTTGGCATTTCCATAGCCATTTTCAGATATATTGCCATGTAACTCCACCGTTCCATATATTATGACACGCACCATCATTGTCATATTGCCTTGCATGATCGTAAGATAGCTAGCATGATGTTTCCATGGCTTGTCCGTTTTTTGATGTCATTGCTACGCTAGATCATTGCACATCCCGGTACACCGCCGGAGGCATTCACATAGAGTCATATTTTGTTCTAGCTTCAAGTTGTAATCTTTGAGTTTTAAGTAAATAAAAGTGTGATGATCTTCATTATTAGAGCATTGTCCCATGTGAGGAAAGGCCAAATAAAAAAAGATGGCCTAAAAAATAAAAATAAAATAGAGAGGGGCTAAAAAAAGAGAAAGCCCCTCCAAAAACACAAAAAAAATATGAGAGAAAAGAGAGAAGGGACAATGCTACTATCCTTTTCCACACTTGTGCTTCAAAGTAGCACCATGATCTTCATAATAGAGAGCCTCTTGTTTTGTCACTTCCATATACTAGTGGGAATTTTCATTATAGAACTTGGCTTGTATATTCCAACGACGGGCTTCCTCAAATGCCCTAGGTCTTCATGAGCAAGCAACTTGATGCATACCCACTAGTTTTCTTTTTGAGCTTTCATACACTTATAGCTCTAGTGCATCCGTTACATGGCAATCCCTACTCACTCACATTGATATCGATTGATGGACATCTCCATAGTCCATTGATTTGCCTAGTTGATGTGAGACTTTCTCCCACCTTTTGTCTATCACCACCTTCTATTCCACCCATAGTGCTATGTCCATGGCTCACGCTCATGTATTGCGTGAAAGTTGAAAAAGTTTGAGAATACTAAAGTATGAAACAATTGCTTGGCTAAAACTAGGGTTGTGCATGATTTAAATACTTTGTGTGGTGAAGATGGAGCATAGCAAGACCATATGATTTTGTAGGGATAACTTTCTTTGGCCATGTTATTTTGAAGAGACATGATTGCTTTATTAGTATGATTGAAGTATTATTGTCCTAATGTCAAATGATAGACTATTGCTTTGAATCACTCGTGTCTTAATATTCATGCCATGATTATATTACATCATCAAGATTATGCTAGGTAGCATTCCACATCAAAAATTATCTTTTTTATCGTTTACCTACTCGAGGACGAGCAGGAATTAAGCTTGGGGATGCTGATACGTCTCCGTCGTATCTATAATTTTTTATTGTTCCATGCCAATATTCTACAACTTTCATATACTTTTGGCAACTTTTTATACTATTGTTTGGGACTAACATATTGATCCAATGCCCAATGCCAGTTCCTGTTTGATGCATGTTTTTTGTTTCACAGAATATCCATATCAAATGGAGTCCAAACGGAATAAAAACGGACAGAGAGTTTGTTTGGAATATATGTGAATTTTGGGAAGCGGAACCAACATGAGACGATGCCCGAGTGGGCCACGAGGCAGGGGGCGCGCCCTGGGCGCTCGTGGCCACTCCGTAAGGCGGTTGATGCCCTTCTTTCGCCGCAAGAAAGCTAATATCCAGATAAAAGTCGTTTCAAAAATTCAGCCGAATCGGAGTTACGGATCTCCGGGAATATAAGAAACGGTGAAGGGCCAGAATCTGGGAACACAAAAATAGAGAGAGACAGAGAGACAGATCCAATCTCGGAGGGGCTCTCTCGCCCCTCCTACGCCATGGAGACCATGGACCAGAGGGGAAACCCTTCTCCCATCTAGGGAGAAGGTTAAGGAAGAAGAAGAAGGAGGGGGGCTCTCTCCCCCTCGCTTCCGGTGGCGCCGGAGTGCCACCGGGGCCATCATCGTGTGACGGTGATCTACACCAACACCTCCGTCATCTTCACCGACATCTCCATCACCTTCCCCCATCTATCTACAGCGGTCCACTCTCCCGCAACCCGTTGTACCCTCTACTTGAACATGGTGCTTTATGCTTCATATTATTATCCAATGATGTGTTGCCATCCTATGATGTCAGAGTAGATTATCGTTGTCCTATCGGTGATTGGTGAATTGCTATGATTGATTTAAATTGCTTGTGGTTATGTTGCTGCCCTTAGGTGCCCATCATATGAGCGCGCGCGTGGATCACACCATAGGGTTAGTTTTATGTTGATAGGACTACGTATTGGAGGGCAAGAGTGACGTAAGCTTCAACCTAGCGTAGAAATTGATGCATACGGGATTGAGGGGGGGACCAATATATCATAATGCTATGGTTGGGTTTTACCTTAATGAACATTAGTAGTTGCGGATGCTTGCTAATAGTTCCAATCATAAGTGCATATAATTCCAAGTAAGGGATGACATGCTAGCAGTGGCCTCTCCCACATAAAACTTGCTATCGGTCTAGTAACGTAGTCAATTACTTAGGGGCAATTTTGCAACTCCTACCACCACTTTTCCACACTCGCTATATTAACTTATTTGCTTCTTTATCTTAACAGCCCCTAGTTTATATTTACGTGCTCTTTATATTCTTGCAAACCTATCCCACAAAAACTACAAAGTACTTCTAGTTTCATATTTGTTCTAGGTAAAGTAAACGTCAAGCGTGCGTAGAGTTGTATCGGTGGTCGATAGAACTTGAGGGAATATTTGTTCTGCCTTTAGCTCCTCGTTGGGTTCTACACTCTTACTTATCGAAAGAGGCTACAACTGATCCCCTAGACTTGTGGGTTATCAAGACTTACTTCTTCTTCTTCTTCTTCTTCTTCTTCTTCTTCTTCTTCTTCTTCTTCTTCTTCTTCTTCTTCTTCTTCTTCTTCATTTTCTTCTTCTTCTAGTCTTGTTCTTCTAACTTTGTTGTTTTGCATTTTGCTCATTTCATTCACTTCACGGAAGCTTGCATGGATGGAGTGCTATTTTCCCCTTTCTTCTTTTCGTTTGTATCAATGAACAATGTGGAACTTGTTATATGGACGCATGAAACAATGTGTTGGATGAACATTGTGATACTACTGTAATATGTATGGATGGAAATGTGTTGCTTATGTATGTATGCTATCATGGATGGAACTATGTGTTGGATACGTCATATGTCTGTTATTCCTATGAAAAAAAAATATATACCATATAATTTGTTGTGAAATTGCTTGGATATAAGAAAAAAATAAAGAGGCAATGCGGCCTCTTTGCCGCCGGTGGCGGGCGGCAAAAAGGCCATGTGGCAGCAACATGTGCCATCTGGGAGCTGACCGTTTGGTTACTGTCAGGGCATATTTAGCCCGATGGTGTTTTGGTGATTGATGACAATGCTTTTGCGGACTAATCATGTGTTCTAAGATCTTTCGGATATATCTCACCTAGGCACAAGACGATTAGATGCCCCTCGGAATCTATGGAAGACGGTGTTTCCTTTTGCTTATTTTTCGGTGGATCTGAGTAATAGGAAAGCCGTACTATTAAGAGGGGATCCGCTTTGGTAAGTTTGGGTGGAATCAACACGTAAACTTCCTTATCACACCCACCATACCTTCCCGCCTCGATGGAGTTCTACATTCCCCTATTCTATGGTTTTCCTGGCCCCAGCGGTAGTACCGCCTGAGTGCCTCAAGCGGTAGTACCGCTCCACTAAGTGGTAGTACCGCTTGTTGCACTCTGCGGCAGTACCGCTGCTGCTCCGTGTTTCTACCGCCTCGACTCGAGAGCGCTTTTTCGTGTCGTGTTTTGCGGTACTAGGAGCGGTAGTAGGGGCGGTAGTACCGCTCCCAGTGGTAGTACCGCCCTGCAACCGCGGTAGTACCGCTCTGGGTCCCAGCCCCCCTGGCGCGGCAGTACCGCTTGAAGGAAAACGGTAGTACCGCTTGATAAGCGGTAGTACCGCTCGCTCAAGCGGTAGTACTGCTCTCTGCGGGGCTGAGTGGGGGGATAACGGTTGGATTGTTCCCCCCACTATAAAAAGGCATCTTCTTCCTCCTTGTTGACTACCTCTTCCCCCACATACTCCATTGTTGCTCCAAGCTCCATTTTCGCCCGATCTCTCTCCCTAGCCAATCAAACTTGTTGATTTGCTCGGGATTGCTTGAGAAGGCATCGATCTACACTTCCACCAAGAGATATTTGATTCCCCCCCCCCCACTAATCCCTAGCGGATCTTGTTACTCTTGGGTGTTTGAGCACCCTAGACGGTTGAGGTCACCTCGAAGCCATATTGCATTATGGTGAAGCTTTGTGGTATCGTTGGGAGCCTCCAATTCGGTTGTGGAGATAGCTCCAGCCTTGTTTGTAAAGGTTCGGTTGCCGCCTTCAAGGGCACCACTAGTGGAATCACGGCACCTTGCATCGTGCGAGGGCGTGAAGAGAATACGGTGGCCCTAGTGGCTTCTTGGGGAGCATTTTGCCTCCACACCGCTCCAACGGAGACGTACTTCCCCTCAAAGGGAAGGAACTCGGCAACACAACCTCGTCTTCACCGGTTCCACTTGTGGTTATTTCTTTCCTTTACTTGTGCAAGCTTTACTTGTTTATCTCTTATAGCTTTCTTGTGAGGTTGTTATCTCTTACTTCCAATTAGTTGTCATCTTAGTAGCATATCTAGACAACTTACTTTGACGCTTAATTTAAAGTGTTTAAGAAAAGCTAAAAATTGTTAGTTGCCTATTCACCCCCCCCCTCTAGTCAACCATATCGATCCTTTCAATTGGTATCAGAGCCTCGTCTCTTTTTAAGGACATTACCGTCCAAAGAGTATGGGTGACAATGTAGTCGAGACGGAGGGACATTCCGGTGGAACTCCGTCCTTGCCTACGTCCGATGGGGGAGCCTCGATCTCTCGTGAGGAGTTCAATGTGGCTATGACCACATTGAAAGAATCACTAGCGACCGAGGTTAAAGGCATGTTTAAAGATTTGCTTGAGGGGCTTAAATTATTCACCACACCGTTGGAAGTGGTTCGTCCCGCTACCAACGTGTCGGAGGCTACTCCCGACAAGGGAGAAGCTAGTAGTGAACAAGCCCCGGTTACTAAGAATGGGAGTGGCATCTTTGCCCAATCCGCTCCTCCTACTCACTATGGAGGACCCGTTCCCACACCGCATTTAAATTCTGTTGGGCCCCCTCCTAAGTTTATAAAAAATTCTGATTTTGCTACTTGGATGTTTCGCTTCAAACGTCATTTAAATCATTGCTCTACTAATCTTTGGAGAATCATTGAGCAAGGTTTTTATCCACGTGATCCCGACAACATGACTCTGAGAGAAACTGTGGATCATCAATTCAACGAGTCCGTTCTTTGCATTCTTCAAGATGCTCTCCCTCCCGAAGACATTGCACATCTTCGACCCTTCACTGTGGCCAAGGAAGCTTGGGAGCATGTTGGCACTATGTACAAGGGGAGCGCTAGCATTCAACGCTCAAACTATGAAGTTGTGCAAGATAAAGCCGATGAGTTTGCTATGATCGAAGAAGAAGATCCACGTGAACTTTATCGGAGATTAACCACTCTTGTGGTCTCTCTTCGAGATCATGGGAGTAAGGACACGTATGATAATTGGATCAAGCGCAAGTTTCCCAAGGCCATGATGCCCTACCATAAGGCCATGTCCTCTGTCATCCGTCAAAGACCGGACTTCCACCACTTGTCATCAAATGAAGTGTTGGATGAGTTCGTTGCCATGAGGATCTTGGACAAGACCGCCGACAATGCGGTTTTAAGAGCTCAATGATCAAAGAATCCTAACCTTGCATTGAAGGCCAAGGCTTGTGTGGAAGAAGAAGAGGAGGATAATGATGATGAGAGTTGCCCCGAGGACACCAAATATGCCTATCATGAGCACATGGCTCTTGCTTCACGACAATTTTGGGGCAACAAGAAGAACACGAGGCCCAACTTCAACAAGAACAACTCAAGTGGGAACAAGGGCAAGCAACGAGTGAGGACAAGCTTCAACTGTGGAAATGTAAGCCACTTCGTTGCGGATTGCCCATACAAGAAAAGAGAAGACTTTGGAGGCAAGCTTATCCGGAAGGACAAGGACAAGTCTTATCCCAACAAGAACAACTTCAACAAGAAGACTCCTCCTAAAGGGTTGGTGGCCCAAGAAGAATATGTTGAGGATGATGATAATGATGAAGATGATGAGATGGTCACCATGGACACAATTGCTATTGCTACTACTCCGCACTCATCTCTCTTCGACTCACCAAATGAGAACATCACCGCCAAGTGTCTCATGGCCAAGGCCACCAACAAGGTAACCCCAAACATCAATACTACCATCATTTCTAATCCTTCATTGATGGATTGTATTGATGAGAGTGAGGGAACTAAGGAGGGAGAGAATGAATTTGAGTTGTTCATGAACAAACTCAAGGGCAAACCCAAGAAGCATGTTGTTGCTCTCTTGGAACAACTCAGTGAGGCCAATGACATGATCGAGCCTCACAAGGAGACCATTGCTAAAATGGAAGGTCATAGTCGAGACTATGCCGATGAAATATTGGATCTCTCTAATGCTCTAGAGGAAGTGTGTGGTCTTCGTTTGGCTCTTGAGGAGTCACACAACGATGATCATGCTAAATTAAAGAAAGATCTCGATCATGCTTTAGTTGTCTCTCGCATGCTTAACTCCGAGAAGGCAAAACTTGGGGTTGACCATGATAGACTCAAGGAGGAGTTTGTTATACTTGACAAGGCTCACAAGGCCTTGAAAGGTATGCATGCTTCCCTCAAGGAGTCTCATGATCAACTCCAAGTTTTTCTAACCAAGGAAAAGGCCATATTTCCTCGCATGGTGTTGATTGATAATGCAAATGCTACTAACCCATGTTGCAAGCATGTGCATCTTGTTGAAGAAAATGCCAAGTTTAAGAAGCAACTTGAGAAAGGCCTTGTGACATGCATACAAGGTGAGAAGAACCTCAACAACCTTTTGAGCAATCAAAAGGAGGTTGTGGCAAAGGAAGGAATTGGGTTTGCTCCTAAGCCCAAGAAGAAGAAGAATGACAAGACCAAGCTACCTCCCCCTCACCGACAAAACTTTGTGAAAGAGGGAGAGGGCGGCTCTAAGAAGAAGAACGATGCGAAGGGTGGAGGTGTCAAGAAAAACCCCACCATACCATCAAACATGGCCGGCGACTTTAATCCTTCATATGTTTTATGTCGTGCTAGTGATGGTCATGTATTCGCTAAATTTGTTGGTTCTTCTTATGAGTACATTGAATGGTCTATTTGGGTTCCTAAGACCCTTGTTACTAACCTCAAAGGACCCATTACCAAATGGGTACCTAAATCCAAGCATTGATCCCTTGTAGGGGTTTGCTTCCGGTGGGGGATCATGGTTGCTCGATAGTGGAGCCACAAATCATATGACCGGAAGCAAAGACTTGCTGGTGGATGTGCATCTAGGTTCATCTATGGCCACCAACGTCGAATGGGGTGATGCTTCATCTTCTAAGGTATTGGGTCTTGGCAAGGTTGTTATTTCTCATGATCTCATGATCGAGAAAGTCATGCTTGTTGAGTCCCTTGCATACAATTTACTTTCTGTTTGCCAACTTGCACTCATGGGCTTTGCTACATTCTTTGATATTGATATCGTGGCCCTCTTGTGGAGCAAGACTCTTAAAGTAGCCTATGTTGGACATGTCGAGAACGGTCTTTATGTGGTTAACTTCTCGAAGCAACCCACTAAGACCGCGACATGTTTAATGGATAAAGTTGATGTGGGATGGCTTTGGCATCGCCGGTTAGCCCATGTCAATATGAGATCTTTGCAAAGCCTTCTCAAGGGGGACCATGTCCGTGGACTAACAAATGTTAGCTTTGCCAAAGATCGTGCTTGCAGGGCTTGCATTGAAGGAAAATTACATGAGACGGCTCACCCTCCCACGACTATCATCTACTCAAAAAGACCCTTAGAGCTCCTTCACATGGATCTCTTCGGGCCTCCATCTTTTGATAGTCTTGGGGGAAGAAAGTATTGCTTGGTGATTGTGGATGATTATTCAAGATACACTTGGGTATACTTCTTCCAGAAGAAGAGTGAGACCCAATAAACTGTCATCAAATTTGCAAATGAAGCACAACGACAACATGAAGCAAAGATTTTGATGATCCGAAGTGACAACGGCACCGAGTTCAAGAACTACACCTTGGATGAGTTTCTCAGTGATGAGGGGATCAAACATCAATATGCAGCACCCTATACCCCTCAACAAAATGGTGTAGCGGAGAGAAAGAACCGGACTCTGATGGACGCGACAAGGACCATGATGGCAGAATTCAAATCTCCATACAACTTTTGGGCCGAAGCCATCAACACCGCTTGTCATGCATCCAATCGGCTCTATCTCCGCAAAGGCTTGAACAAAACTCCATATGAGATATTACCGGTAACAAGCCCAACCTCAAGTACTTCCGGGTGTTCGGGTGTAAGTGTTTCATCCTCAAGAAAGGTGTTCATTTGTCTAAATTTGAATCTAGAGCTCATGAGGGCATATTTGTTGGTTATGCTACAAACTCTCATGCTTACCGTGTCCTCAACAAGTCCAATGGACTCATTGAGGAAACGAGTAATGTAGAGTTTGATGAAAATAATGGCTCCCAAGTGGAGCAAAGTGGTACTTGTGATGTAGGTGATGAAATTCCTCCTAAAGCCATAAGAAGAATGGGTGTTGGATATATCCTACCCATTGAGGAACCCCTTGTGGCCGAAGGAGAAGGACAATGTTCCACTCAAGTGGAACCATCACCAACCCAAGACCCACAAGCTTCCGAAGAACAAAGTGAAGGCCCTCAACCGGACGAACAAGGCCAAGTGCAAGATCAATCGCAAGATGGTGCGGAGCCACCAAATGATACACAAGGCCAAGTTCTACCCTCTGAGCAAGATCAAGATCAAGAGGAATCTCAAGATCAAGATCTAGCTCCTGACATCGCTCAAGATGATCAACTCGGTGCTCCTCAATTATCTCTTGAGGAGCAATTGGAGCGTCGTGCTGCAAAATTTGCCTCCGGGCTTGCTTCCAGAGAACATCACATGGAGAATATTCTTGGAAGCATCAAAAGGGGGGTAAGCACTCGTAGACAATTAGCTAAATATTGTGCTCACCAAGCTTTTGTCTCCTGTGTTGAACCTCAGAAAGTCTATGAGGCACTCGAAGACCCTGATTGGCTTAATGCCATGCATGAAGAACTCCATAACTTCGAGCGCAACAATGTGTGGCGTCTGGTGCCAAGGACAAAGGAGAACCATAATGTCATTGGAACCAAGTGGATCTTTAAGAACAAGCAAGATGCTCATGGCATCGTCATCCGCAACAAGGCACGTCTGGTGGCTCAAGGCTACTCCCAAGTTAAGGGTATCGACTACGGTGAAACCTTTGCCCCCGTTGCTCACCTTGAATCTATTCGTTTGTTGCTTGCCTATGCTTCTCATCATAACTTTAAGTTGCAACAAATGGATGTGAAAGGTGCATTTCTTAATGGTCCTATTAATGAGTTGGTGTATGTTAAACAACCCCCGGGGTTTGAGGATCCCAAGCTCCCCAATCACGTGTACCAACTCGATAAGGCACTCTATGGCCTTAAACAAGCCCCACGTGCATGGTATCGGCATCTTACCGAGTTGTTACAAGATCGTGGGTTTGAAATTGGGAAAATCGACCCCACTCTTTTTACTAAGAAGGTCAAAGGGGAGTTGTTTGTCTGCCAACTATATGTTGCTGATATTATCTTTGGTTCTCCTAACAAAGCTTTCAATGATGAGTTCGCCCCACTCATGACCACACATTTTGAGATGTCTATGATGGGAGAGTTGAAGTACTTTCTTGGGTTTGAGATCAAGCAAAGAAGATAAGGGATCTTTATCAAACAATCCAAGTATACTCAAGACATGCTCAAGAGGTTCAATCTAAGTGATGTCAAGCCGGCTACTACTCCAATGCCAACCAAGTGCCAACTTGACATTGATCCCAATGGTTAAGCGGTGGATCAAAAGGTACATCGCTCTATGATTGGATCCTTGCTTTACCTTTGTGCATCTAGACTGGATATTATGTTGAGTGTGGGAATCTGTGCACGGTTTCAAGCCTCACCTAAGGAAAGTCACTTTGTGGCAGTCAAGCAAATCTTTCGATATTTGGCTCATACCCCAAACTTTGGCTTATGGTACCCAAGAGGAGCAAACTTCAACCTTGTAGGTTTCTCTGATTCGGACTGGGCGGGAGACAAAGTGGATAGGAAGTCCACTTCCGGAGGGTGCCAATTTCTTGGTTGCTCTCTGGTAAGTTGGTCGTCCAAAAAGCAAAGTTGTGTGTCTCTCTCGTCCACCGAAGCAGAGTATGTGGTAGCTGGCAGTTGTTGTGCTCAACTCCTATGGATGAGGCAAACTTTAAAGGATTACGATGTCACTTATGACAAAGTGCCTCTTTGGTGTGACAATGAAAGTGCCATCAAGATTTCTCTCAACCCGGTGCAACACTTCAAGACGAAGCATATAGAGATTCGGTATCACTTCATCCGGGATCATATACGGCAAGGAGAGATCGAGCTTCACTATGTCAACACTCATGATAACCTTGCAGATATATTCACAAAGCCTTTGGATGAAGCAAGATTTCGCGAGTTAAGGCATGAGCTAAATATCATTGATTTGAGCAATGTGGCTTGAGCACGTGCACACCCCACCATACTCTTCATATTGTCTAATCTAGATGTAGGCATGGACATAGGGGGAGCGTTGTTCTCTCAATGAACTCTCTCTCCCCCATTATGCATAAATTGATCAAGTCTTTCACATTAACCATCTTTGATGGTACTTGTGCTTCAAGGACGAGTTTTGTTCATGGGCCCAAGGTTAAAATCTTCGCGACGCCATACCTCTTGACTCAAACATAGGTGGCTTCAGCCACCGCCCTCTCTTGAAGAGGGGTTTCTTGTCTCTTGCTAGTGTGTGTGTGTGTGTGTGTGTGGTGTCTTGTTTTTCCTTGCTTGTGTGTTTCTTTTTGAGCTAAGCCTTGGACTTCAGTTGCCGTGGCTTGCTGGGCGGTACTACCGCTGGTGGTGCGCGGTACTACCACTTATAAGCTCTACTACCGCCCACCAGCGCGGTACTACCGCTGTGGGGCGGTACGTGGGGGTCATATCGGGGCAGGGGGAGGTTTCTCTCCCCCATACCCATTCACTCGCCCCTTCGTTCCTCTTTCTCTCCCCAGCAGTTCGCCGTCGCGGGAGGGCTCCAACGGATCTCCTCCTCCGGGGCGTTCCTCTCCATTTCCTTCGGTGGAGTCGACCCCCACCTAGTCCTCTTGCCATGGATGCCGGTATTGCCCCCGTTCCTCTTCTCCTCTTGTCTCGTTTTCAGATCTTGTGTTTTAGGGGCAATAGTGATTGCATCTCTAGTTTTTTGGCTAAATCTAGGCTTGAGTAGGATGGAGAAAGCAACTAGACTGTCTAGATTAGAGTATGGTAGGAATATTTTTGAATTTGATAGGCCGGTAGTGCCGGATCTGACCACGGTAGTAGGGAAATGTTGTTCCCCAGCCTCGAGCGGTACTACCGCTTACAGGTCGTGGTACTACCGCTGCCTGCCAAGTTCAAGCATGTTTTTCCATTTTTTGATCTTGTTTTGTTGTGTTTGTTGGCTTATGCTCGTTCCTTCTGGTTGGTTCCTTTGTGTTTGTGTTTGGTTCCAGGTGATGAAAACCCTGAGCATCAAGCTCACCGTATCAACCCCAATCGTGCAACCTCGAAGCGCTACCGCACATCTGAGTCTGCAGGAGGTTCCTCTAGTGCTCCACCTCCACCTCAACAGAAGAAGTCCATGGCGAAGCCAAAGGGCAAAACTGTGACCCAAATGAGTGGCAAGGAGTTCTGGGCAAGGCGTCGCCGCAACCCCTATGAAGTTGATCAAGAACCCAATTTGGTTAACCGTCCGTTCTGGAACCGCTTTCAGTTTGCCATCTACTTTGATGTGCTCAAGGCAAAGAAGAATCTCTATGTCAGTGTTCACTCCATTGACAAGGATTACCTGCAGAAGGATCCTGAGTATTTTGGCGATGCTCTTTAGATGTGCTCGCAGCTTAACATTCTCCAGATCATTCAGTTCAACAAGGATTTTGATGCAGATCTTGTGGCTCAATTCTATGCCACTGTCCATCTAGGGACGGATGAGGACAGAACTCTGACATGGATGACCAATGGCAAATTGCTTTCTGTCAAGTGGAAGGCTTTCATGGAGTTACTTGGGGTGGAAGACCAGGGGCTTGAGACTCCGGTTGGCTTTCATCCTCATCAGAACACTACCTCCACTCACAAGCAAGCTCTCTGGCCCTACTGCACTGTGAAGGTCCACCCTGAGACTAAGAAGGTAACATATGAGTTGTCTACCTATCTGGATATCCTTCACCGCATCTTCCGTGAGACTCTCTTCTCTCGAGTTGGGAATCATGATATGGTTCACTCCTATCTTGTGGACATGCTTCTCTTTTGCCAACATCAGCTAGAAAGGAACACTGGTGAGACCCTCAATATTTCTCATGTGATGTGGTCTGAGCTCATGTCTGCTATCTCTGAACGCAAGTGCCTGATCTATGGACCTTTCATCATGCTGCTTATTGAGAAGGCTTGGGATCATGTCTATCCCAACGTGTTGCTTGAAACCTGAGAGTTGGTATCTCATGAGATCAAGCGTCTGAGGAGGAAGGACAACTGGGGCACTAATGCTCCCAAATCTGGAGGTACATCCTCCGCTGCTGCTATGGAGAGTGAGGAGGCTGAGGCTGAGGCGGATGATGATGATGATGACTATGAGCCATCTGGTGCAGAGCCCTCGTGGGCAAAGAAGCTCAAGCGGAAGATGAAGAAGCTGTTTTGCATGGAGTCTCATGGTTAGTACATGACTCATGTGGCAGATAAGAAGGCCAGGGGACGTCACAAGGAGCTCATGCGTCAGCTGGGTGCGACTGTGGTCAGTGGCTCTGAGGAACAGGTAACCGAGGAGGAAGAGTGTATTCAGCAGCACTGCCCATGGACAGATTCCGACGCCGAGCAGTTTCAGGTCGATGACGACAAAGCAGATGACCCCGCTGGGATTTGATGCTCGAGACCTTCACCTGCTCTCACTTGGAGCCGTAGCTTAGCTCTCTGCCCTTTTGGTGTCTCGATGCCAAAGGGGGAGAGAGTTTAGGGATTTGTGTCGTTGCCTTTGTGTTCCTGTCGTTGGTGCTTTCTCGTCTTTTGCTTTGGTTGGTTTTCGTGAGACCTAAGTTCCCGTCATATGGTGTGAGACATATGCTACCTTACCCTATCTTATTTATGTACTTTGGTACTCTATAGCATGCATGCTTATCTTGTTATTTACTATGTTCTCATATATCATGCTTAGGTTGTTGGTCTCTAAAATATAGGGGGAGTGTTGATCCTAGTATGTGTGCCGTGCAGTCCAAAGCACTTATCTAGATAGCGCACATCTAGGGGGAGCCCGTCTATATTTTAGGGGTGTGGGTTTTTGCGTTTACTCTACGTCATTATTCCTTTTTGTGCAAATCCCGTATTGTCATCAATCCACCAAAAAGGGGGAGATTGTAAGGGGATATTTAGCCCGATGGTGTTTTGGTTATTGATGACAATGCTTTTGCAGACTAATCATGTGTTCTAAGCTCTTTCAGATATATCTCACCTAGGCACAAGACGATTAGATACCCCTCAGAATCTATGGAAGACGGTGTTTCCTTTTGCTTATTTTTCAGTGGATCTGAGTAATAGGAAAGTCGTACTATTAAGAGGGGATCCGCTTTGGTAAGGTTTGGGTGGAATCAACACATAAACTTCCTTATCACACCCACCATACCTTCCCGCCTCGATGGAGTTCTTCATTCCTCTTCTATGGTTTTCCTAGCCCCAACGGTAGTACCGCCTGAGTGCCTTAAGCGGTAGTACCGCTCCACTAAGCGGTAGTACCACTTGTTGCACTCTGCGGCAGTACCGCTGCTGCTCCGTGTTTCTACCGCCTCGACTCGAGAGCGCTTTTTCGTGTCGGGTTTTGCGGTACTAGGAGCGGTACTAGGGGCAGTAGTACCGCTCCTAGTGGTAGTACCGCCCTACAACCGCGGTAGTACCGCTCTCGGTCCCAGCCCCCGTGGCACGGCTGTACCGCATGAAGGGAAACGGTAGTACGCTTGATAAGTGGTAGTACCGCTCGCTTAAGCGGTAGTACCGCTCTCTGCGGGGCTGAGTGGGGGGATAACGGTTGGATTGTTCCCCCCACTATAAAAAGGCATCTTCTTCCTCCTTGTTGACTACCTCTTCCCCCACATACTCCATTGTTGCTCCAAGCTCCATTTTCACCCAATCTCTCTCCCTAGCCAATCAAACTTGTTGATTTGCTCGGGATTGCTTGAGAAGGCATCGATCTACACTTCCACCAAGAGATATTTGATGCCCCCCCCCACTAATCCCTAGCGGATCTTGTTACTCTTGGGTGCTTGAGCACCCTAGACGGTTGAGGTCACCTCGAAGCCATATTACATTGTGGTGAAGCTTCGTGGTATCGTTGGGAGCCTCCAATTCGGTTGTGGACATAGCCCCAACCTTGTTTGTAAAGGTTCGGTTGCCGCCTTCAAGGGCACCACTAGTGGAATCACGGCACCTTGCATCGTGCGAGGGCGTGAGGAGAATACGGTGGCCCTAGTGGCTTCTTGGGGAGCATTGTGCCTCCACACCACTCCAACGGAGACGTACTTCCCCTCAAAGGGAAGGAACTTTGGCAACACATCTTCGTCTTCATCGGTTCCACTTGTGGTTATTTCTTTCCTTTACTTGTGCAAGCTTTACTTGTTTATCTCTTATAGCTTGCTTGTGAGGTTGTTATCTCTTACTTCCAATTAGTTGTCATCTTAGTAGCATACCTAGACAACTTACTTTGACGCTTAATTTAAAGTGGTTAAGAAAAGCTAAAAATTGTTAGTTGCCTATTCACCCCCCCCCTCTAGTCAACCATATCGATCCTTTCAGTTACTTTGTTGTCCGCCAGTGGACGGCAAAGGGGAGGGCATGTTTGTCGTCCGCTGGCAGACGACAAAGGTTGTCGTTAGCCACCTAACGTGGCTAACGCCTATTACTTATCATCCAAGTTCTTTGTCGTCCGCCGTTGATGGCAAAGAATATTTCCCATCCACTTTGATGAAGCGGATGGTAAAGAACCTCTCTACCCTCACTCTCTTTGTCGTCAGTGGCAGACGGCAAAGAGCTTTGTTGTCCGCCTTTGGTGCCTTTGCCGTCTGCCATGGCAGACGGGAAATAAGGTGATTCCTGTTGTGTGACCAACTTTATTGCAAAGTTCACAAGTAAATGGATAAAAAGAAGACAATTTTGTATAAAACTTATCTATCACTTTGAGCAAAAAATTGGTTCTATCATGTTTATGCTTCTCAAAATCAATCATCCCTATAAGGCATGTCTTCACAAAGTCTTTCCACACCACAAAAATTGACATGCTTATAAGAAATAAAATGTCATGACTAGTACTATCATCATTAGCATTTTGGATATTCATAGAATTCATACTAACAACATTGCAATCATTCTCATCATTTATGCCAAAAAATTATAGCATTCTTCTTCTATCAGTTGAGCACAATTTTCCTTCCCACAAATTTCAAGAAAGACATGATAAAGACGAATAATATGAGGCAACCTCAATTCCATTTTTTTAGTGTCCTTTTACAAAACCAAACTAGTGATAAAACAAGAAACTAAAAGATTCAGTTGCAAGATCTAAAGATATACCTTCAAGCACTCACCTCCCCAGCAACGGCGCGAGAAAAGAGATTGATGTCTACTACACAACTTGTTCTTGTAGACTCATGTTGGGCCTCCAAGCATAGAGTTTTGTAGGACGGTAGCAAATTTCCCTCAAGTGGATGACCTAAGGTTTATCAATCTGTGGGAGGTGTAGGATGAAGATGGCATCTATCAAACAACCCTGCAACCAAATAACAAAGAGTCTCTTGTGTCCACAACACACCAAATACAATGGTAAATTGTTTAGGTGCACTAGTTCGGCAAAGATATGGTGATACAATTATGGTAATGATAGTAGATATTGATTTTTTGTAATAGGAACGATAAAAAAGTAAGGTAGCGAGTAACAAAAGTGAGCACAAACGATATTTCAATGCTTGAAAATGAGGCCTAGGGTCCGTACTTTCGATAGTGCAATCTCTCGACAATGCTTATATAATTGGATCACATAACCAAACCTCAACGTGCGATGAAGAATCACTTCAAAGTTCCTATCTAGCGGAGAACATAAGAAGAAACTGTTTGTAGCTATTCTTTTCGATCGATCTATGCAAGAGTTCATACTAAAATAACACCAAGTTAGTCTTTCCGATCGCTCTGTCAAGAGTTCGTACTAAAATAACACCAAGTTATTCTTTCTGATCGATCTATCGGGAGTTCGTACAAAAATAACACCAACACAAATTCAGTTTCATAATACTCAATCCAATACAAAGAACCTCAAAGAGTGCCCCAAGATTTCTACTGGAGAAACAAAGACGAGAACGTGCATCAACCCCTATGCATAGATTACCCTAATGTCACATCTGGAATCCGCGAGTTGAGTGCCAAAACACATATCAAGTAAATCAATATGATACCACATTGTCACCATGGGTATTCATAGCAAGACATACATCAGGTGTTCTCAAATCCATAAAAGTATTCAATCCAATAAGAACGAAATCTCGAATGGAAAACTCAATTCATCACAACAAGATAGAGAGGGAGAAACACCATATGATCCAACTATATTAACAAAGCCCACAATACATCAAGATCGTGCCATCTCAAGAACACAAGATATAAAGATTATACACATAGCTACTGGTACAAATCCTCAGCCCCGAAGGTGGACTACTCCCTCCTCATCATGGTGGCCGCCGGGATGATGAAGATGGCCACTGTTGATGATTTCCCCCTCCGGCAGGGTGCCGGAATGGGGTCTAGATTGGTTTTTTGTGGCTACAGAGGCCTACGGTGCCAGAACTTCTGATCTATCGACTCCACTAGGGTTTTTGGAATATTTGGGAATCTATAGGGCGGAGAGGAGGTGCGGGAGGTCACCGAGGTGCACAACCCCCCTACGCATGCCTGGGCCTCCTGGCGCGCCCGGGTGGGTTGTGCCCACCTCGAGCCTCCCATCTGGTACTTCTCTGGCCTACTGGGTGTCTTCTCGTCCATAAAAATCACCAAAAAGTTTCGTTGCGTTTGGACTCCGTTTGATATTGACTTTCTACGAAGTAAAAAACAAGCAAAAAACAACAACTGGCACTGGGCACTATGTCAATAGGTTAGTCCCAAAAAGGATATAAAGTTGCTATAAAATGATTGTAAAACTTCCAAGAATGATAATATAACAGCAGGGAACAATCAAAAATTATAGATACGTTGGAGACGTATCAGGGTCGTAGATTTCACTAGTGGCTTCTCTCGAGAAAATAGCATGCGATGGGTAAACAAATTACTGTTGGGAAATTGGTAGAAGAGCAAATAATTATGACGATATCCAAGACCATGATCATGTATATAGGCATCATGTGCAATATTAGTAGACCGACTCCTGCCTGCATCTACTACTATTACTCCACACATCGACCATTATCCAGCATGCATCAAGTGTATTAAGTTCATGGAGAAACGATGTAATACTTTAAGAATGATGACATGATGTAGACAAGATCTATTCATGTAGGAATAGACCCCAACTTGTTATCCTTAATATTAATGATACATGTGTGTCATGTCTTCTTCTTCCACCGAGATTGAGCACCGCAAGATCGAACCCATTACAAAGCACATCTTCTCATTGCAAGACAAATCAATCAAGTTGGCCAAACAAAACCGAAATATCAAAGAAGAAATATGAGGCTATAATAATCATGTATGGATAGATCTGATCATAAACTCACAATTCATCGGATCCCAACAAATAGACCGCAAAAAAGAGTTACATCAAATAGATCTCCGAAGAGAACATTGTATTGATGATCAAAAATAGAGAGGAAGCCATCTAGCTACTAACTACAGACCCATAGGTCTGTGGTAAACTACTCACGCATCATCGGAGGAGAACCAATGAGGATGATGAACTCCTCCGTGATCGGGTTCCTCTCTGGTGAAGGGCCTTTAGATTGGATCTCGTGGTTCTTGAACTTGCGGCGGCTGAAACAATTTTTTTCGACTCCCCTAGGATTTCTGGAATATTTTGGTAAATACACAAATATTCCAGAAACCCTATGGGAGTCGACAATTTTTTTTCAGCTGGTGCCTTGTGGGGTACACAGTGCCCTTCTCCACCGATCTCCAGCTCTATAAATACCCAAATATTCCAGAAACCCTAGGGGAGTCGACAAAAATTGTTTCAGTCGCCGCAAGTTCCAGAACCACGAGATCCAATCTAGAGGCCCTTCGCCGGAGAGGAACACGATCATAGAGGGGTTCATCATCCTCATTGTTGCTACCCCGTTGATGCGTGAGTAGTTTACCACAGACCTACAAGTCTGTAGTTAGTAGCTAGATGGCTTCTTCTCTCTTTTTGATCTTCAATACAATGTTCGCTTCGGAGATCTATTTGATGTAACTCTTTTTTTGCGGTGTGTTTGTTGGGATTCGATGAATTGTAAGTTTCTGATCAGATCTATCCATACATGATTATTATAGCCGCATATTTCTTCTTCGATACTTCAGTTTTGTTTGGCCCGCTTGATTGATTTTTCTTCCAATGTGAAGAGGTGCTTTGTAATTGGTTTGATCTTGCGTTGCTCAATCTCAGTGACAGAAGGAGACATGACATGCATGTATCGTTGCTATTAAGGATAAAAACATGTGGTCTATGCCTACATGAATAGATCTTGTCTACATCATGTCATCGTTCTTAAAGCATTACTATGTTTCTCCATGAACTTAATACACTATATGCATGCAGGATAGCGGTCGATGCGTGGAGTAATAGTAGTAGACGCAGGCAGGAGTCGGTCTACTAATCTTGGACGTGATGCCTATATACATGATCATTGTCTTTGATATCGTCATAATTATTTGCTCTTCTATCAATTGCCCAATAGTAATGTGTTTACCCACCGTATGCTATTTTCTCGAGAGAAGCCACTAGTGAAATCTACGGCCCCCGGGTCTATTTTCCTATCATATATGTTTTGTTAAAAATCAAAAAACAATTTGCTGCATTTTATTTTCCTTTATTCTATTTGCAACTATCAATTAATCTATTTATCTTACCTTGGAGGGATTGATAACCCATCTAATGCGTTGGGTTGCAAAGTTTTGTTGTTTGTGTGTAGGTGTTGTTTACATAGTGTTGCGTGGTTCTCCTACTAGATTGATATCCTTGGTTTCATAACTGAGGGAAATACTTACCGCTGCTATGCTGCACCATCATCTCCTCTTCAGGGAATTTACCAACGCGGATCACAAGTAGCAGGTAGTATTTCACCCAAATTTATTGATTCAACACAAGGGGAGCCAAAGAATATTTATAATCCTTAGCAATTGAGTTCCCAATTCAAGCACGCACGATAGATAACTTTCTTGGAGCAATTTATTAGTAGCTCAGTAATACGATAATAGTGGCAGCAAAGTAACAGTAACAATAGCAGTAGTAGTAACAAGTAGAGCAATAATAGTTAGAACAATGTCAATAGCAGAAAAGCTAAGTAGCCATGGAATATTCAGATGGGATTCAATATGTAATTGCCACAACCTAGAGCGAAGCATACTAGCTCCAATTCATCAATAATATGTAGGCATGTATTCCGTTTATTGTCACACATGCTTGCGATAAGAACTTGCATGACATCTTTTGCCCTACCATCTCGTGGCAGCGGGGTCCTAATGAAAACTAAGGGTAATTAAGGTGCTCCTTTTAATAGAGATCCGGAACAAAGAATTAATGATGACCCACAAGTATAGGGGATCAATTGTAGTCCTTCCGATAAGTAATAGTGTCGAACCAAACGAGGAGCAGAAGTAAATGACAAGCGGTTCCAGCAAGGTAATTTCTGCAAGCACTGAAATTGTTGGTAAGAAGTTGTTTAATAGCAAGATAATTTATAACAAGTAACGAGTAGCAATAGTAACAATAGGTGCAGCAAGGTAGCTCAATCCTTTTGTGGCAAAGGACATGCTGGAACGGTCTCTTATAATAAGAAAAGTGTTGTTCAGGACACAAAAGAATTTCATCTAATCACTTTCATCACGTTGGTTTGATTTGTGTTCGCTACATTGATAATTTGATATGTGTGTGGACTGGTGCTTGGGTGGTGTTCTTACTTGAACAAGTCTCCCACTTATGATTAACCCCCTCTACAAGCATCCACAACTACAAAAGAATAATTAAGATATAATCTAACCATAGCATTAAACGTGTGGATCCAAATCAGCCCCTTACGAAGTAGCGCATAAACTAGGGTTTAATCTTCTTTCACTCAAGCAACCCATCATCTAATAACTACTCCACAATGCATTCATTCCCTTAGGCCCAAGGATGGTGAAGTGTCATGTAGTCTATGTTCACACGACACCACTAAGGGAATCACAACATACATATCTTCGAAATGTCGAATGAATATCAAATTCACATGATTACTTATGACAAGACTTCTCCCATGTCCTCAAGAACAAAAGTAACTACTCACAAACATATTCATGTTCAAGAGAAGAGGGGTATTTCTTAGCATAATGGATCTGAACATATAATCGTCCACCAAATAAACCAACTAGCATCAACTACAAGGTGAAATCAACAATACTATCAACCCATAGGTACCAATCTAAGGTATTGATACAAAGATTGAATACAATAGATGAAATAGGGTTTGGGATGAGATGGTGCTAGTGAAGATGTTGATGGAGATTAATCCTCCCATGATGATAGGGTTGTTGGTGAAGACGATGGCTCCAATTTCCCCCTCCCAGAGGGAAGTATCCCCGGCGGAATCTCTCCGTCGAAGAGCAAAAGTGCTCCACCCCAAGTTCTACCACGAGACGGGTGTGCTCCAAGCCGAAAGTCCTATCTTTATTTTTGATAGGTCAAATGACAATATATACTAGAAGATGGTCACCAAAAGTGGGCTAGGTGGCCCACTACCCACCAGGTCGCGCCTGGGGGTTTGGCGCACACTGGTGCCTGGTGGGCACCTGGGTGGCTGATACGTCTCCATCGTATCTACTTTTCCTAACATTTTTCCTCTTGTTTTGGACTCTAATTTGCATGATTTGAATGAAACTAACCCGGAGTGACATTGTTTTCAGCAGAACTACCATGGTGTTGTTTTGTGCAGAAATAAAATTTATCGTATTGGAATGAAACTTTGCGAGGATTTTTTGTTCAATAAAAGGAAATTACTGGAGCCAAGAACCACCAGAGGGGGAAGCTGGGTGGGCACAACCCACCTGGGCCCCCCGCCTCCTGGCGCGCCAAGGTGGATTGTCCCCACCTGGTGGCCCTGCAGACTCCAACCCTGACACTACAAAATCAAATTTTCAGAGAAAAATCACAATTATCTCATTTCGCGATACGGAGCCGCCGCCACCTCTTGTTCTTCATCGGGAGGTCAGATCTGGAGTTCGTTTGGGGCTCCGAAGAGGGGAATCTTCGATCTTCGTCATCATCAACCCTCCTCCATCGCCAATTCCATGATGCTCTCCACCGGGAGTGAGTAATTGCTTCGTAGGATCGCTGGTCGGTGAAGAGTTGGATGAGATTCATCATGTAATCGAGTTAGTTTTGTTAGGGCTTGATCCCTAGTATGCACTATGGTCTGAGATTGATGTTGTTATGACTTTGCTATGCTTAATGCTTGACACTTTGGGCATGGGTGCCATGATTTCAGATCTGAACTGTTATGTTATCACCATTATATCTATGTTCTAGATCCGATCTTGCAAGTCATAGTCACTTATTATGTGTTATGGTCCGTAAACCCTGTAGTGACAATATGCGGGATAGTTTCCGTTGATGACCGTAGTTTGAGGAGTTCATGTATTCACGTGTGCTAATGCTTTGTTCTGGTACTATATTGAAACGAGGCCTTAATATCCCTTAGTTTCCTTATGGACCCCGCTACCATGGGAGGGTAGGACAAAAGATGGCATACAAGTTCTTTCCATAAGCATGTATGACAATTGATGGAATGCGTGCCTACATTACATTTATGAACTGGAGCTAGTGTCATATCGCCCAAGGTTATGACCGTTACATGATGAATATCATCCAACAAATTGTCGATCCAATGCCTACGAATTTTCTACATATTGATTTTGCTAAGTTACTACTTCTCCTGTTACTATTGCTACTGCTACAAAATCACCGCTATCACTGTTACTGTTAGTTTGTTACTATTGCTTCTACTGCTACTATCAAAACTATCATACTAGTGTGCTACTGATCACTTTGCTGCAGATAATTAATCTCCAGGTGTGGCCGATTGACAACTCAGTTGCTAATACTTGCAAATATTCTTTGGCTGCCCTTGTGTAGAATCGATACATTTGGGTTGAATACTCTACCCTCGAAAACTGTTGCGATCCCCTATACTCGTGGGTTATCAAGACCTTTTTCTGGTGCCATTGCGGGGGACCATAGCTATATTTGTTGAGTCACTTGCGATTATTATCTATTTATCACTATGAAGAATCCGAAGGATGATAGAACTAAGATCTTTCCCTCGACTACGATGGGAGGTAAGGAATTGCCATCACACTCTGCACTTGATTCTCCTTCAGTTTTAAGTAAGCTTGCTACACCACACTCTGCTATTAATCCTGATATGTCGCAAGTTATTGATGATGCTACTTCTGCTATGAATGACACTTATGATGATGCTGGTACCTTGCTTGATAAGAATGTTCCATTGGGTGAACTACTTGATGAGCAACTTTCTAGACTTAATGATATTGAGAATGCCGTAATTTATGAGACTGTTGAAACTGATGAAGTGCTTGAAACTAATTTTTTTGAAACACCTATTAGATCTAGCCATCCTAGATATGAATTACCAAAAGTACCTGAAGGTTATGTTATGGATGAGGAGACAACTAGAGACTTTCTTGCTTGTAGTGATAGAGATGACCTCAAGAAATTATTATGCAAACTGAAAGAAAAATCGTTGAATGCTAGAATGAAATGTGATCCTAAGTTTGCCACCTCACCTATCTTTGTTTATGATAAGGATTATGAGTTCTCTGTCGACCCAGAGTTAATCATTTGGTAGAATCTGATCCTTTCCATGGCTATGAAACTGAAACTGTAGTGCCACATCTTACTAAATTGAATGATAGAGTCACCCTATTTGCTCATGATGAGAAAATTCGCTACTATTATATTCTCAAGTTATTTCCGTTCTCATTAAAGGGTTATGCTCAAGCTTGTTACAATACTCTTACTCCTGATTATGTGTGTAGTCCCCAGGACATGATTTATCACTTCTTTGAGAAATATTTCCCTGCCCATAAGAAACAAGCTGCCTTGAAGGAAATATTTAGCTTTTTTCAAAGTGAATAAGCGAGTCACCCACAAGCTTGGAGGAGGCTTCTCCAATTGCTAAATTCTTTGCCTGATCATCCACTTCAGAAAAATGAAATATTGGTACCTTCTATAATGGACTAACTGATGCTTCTAGGGAAAGGACTTTTGAACAAGCTGAGGAATTATTGAATAATATATTGAAAAATTATGATGATTGGACTCTTCCTGAACCATCACCTAAACCAATTCCGAAGAAGAGAGGTATCCTATATCTCAGTCCCGAGGATATGCAAGAGGCAAAGAAAAGTACGAAAGAAAAAGGTATTAAAGGCGAGGATGTTAAGAATTTACCACCTATTGAAGAGATACATGGACTTAACATACCACCACCGAAGGTGGTTGAGGTATATTCTTTGTTAAAGTTTGATGAAGGTGATATCCCTTACAATAAGCATCCTAGTCAATGCCCTTATGAGTTTAATAACTATATTATGAAACAAGAGCACTTCAATGTCAATGTCATGAAACAATTGAAATATAACTCTGATATGATTGCTCGCTCGAGTGACTTGTTATTTAGAATCTCTAATGATGTTAGGGGTGTGGGAAACATGCTTCTATGGTTCAAACTCAGTTAGAACAAGTTGCTAAATCTCAGAAAGGATTACTTGATGAAATGAATCATTATATGAATGATCATGATATTAGAGTAGTAACTAGAGGAGGTAGAATGACTCAGGAGCCACTTTATCCTGAGGGACACCCTAAGAGAATCGAACAAGATTCACAAAAACTTAACACGGATGCACCTTGTCCATCTAGAATGAATAAGAAGAAGAAAAATAATAGGACTTCGAACACCTCTAGTGAACCTAAAAAACCTCCTGAAAGTAGTAATGATGTATCTATCTCTGGTGCTGAAACTCAATCTGGTGATGAACATTCATCTAGTGATAATGAAAAAGATAATGATGATGTTCATAAACACACTCAACCAGACAATGATTAATAACCAGATAATGATGTTGAGATAGAACCTATTGTTGATCTTGATAACCCACAACTTAAAAATAAAAGATATGATAAAAGAGATTTTGTTCCTAGGAAACATGGAAAGGAAACAGAACCATGGGTACAAAAATCCATGCCTTTCCACATAAATCAACTAAGAAGAAAGATGATGAAGAATTTGAACGCTTTGCTGAAATGCTTAGGCCAGTCTTTTTGCGTACCCGCTTGACAGAGATCTTAAAGATGGTCCCTTATGCAAAGTACATGAAAGACATCATCACTAATAAAATAAAAATACCAGAATTTGAAATCTCCACCATGCTTTCTAATTACTCTTTTAAGGATGGAGTACCTAAAAAACCTGGAGATCCAGGAATACCAACTATACCTTGCTACATATAAAGAAATTATGTAAAAATTGGTTTATGTGATTTGGGAGCTGGTGTTAGTGTTATGCCTTTCTCTTTATATAAAATACTTGATTTGAACAAGCTCACACCTACTGAGCTATCTTTGCAAATGGCTGACAAATCAACTTCTATACCTATCGATATTTGTGAGGATGTGCCCATTGTTTTTGACTATATACTGCAGGGCAAAAGCCCCACAGCCCACTTTATTTATTTATAAAAGAATTAAAATACAACAAAGTTAGAGATACTTACAAAGGTTGAGGAAAAGAAGGGGCTAAGGTAAATTAGCTAACCAATACATGAATCTATCCTTATATTGATGTGCCCATTGTTGTTGTCAATGTTACTATTTTAACTGACTTTGTTATACTTGAGATGCCCGAGGACGAAAAAATGTCTATTATTCTTGGTAGACCCTTTTTAAATACTGGAGGGGCTATTATTGATTGCAATAAAAGCAAGGTCACGTTTCATATCAATGGTAATGAGCACATGGTGCACTTTCCGAAGAAACAATTCCAAGTGAATGGTATTAATGTCATTGGAATTTCTCCAACACTTGCTATTGGGAGTTTCCACATCCCTCTACCTACTGCCAAAAAGAAATATGAAATACATATTTTTGGGGATGTGCATATCCCCGTTGAGGTAAACTTAGTGTTTTGTAAAAATTCTCCTATCTCATGCTAATTGGAAGTGGTTGTTAATAAGTCTTGATCAACCTTATTAATTAATCATTTTCGAGAGGTATGAAGTTGAGGGATATAGTGAGCACAACTCTCTGTCCCTACCTTTTATTCCCGTTTTTGCTTAGTTTAATAAAAATAAAATGCCATGTTTTGCCTATTTACTGTTTTTCCGTGCAATAAAAAAATAGCTCAAAAATAAAGGTGCTCAGAATGCCCTAAAAATTTAACACGATTTTTCCCTGATTATTTTATAATTGCTAGTGCAAATAACATCATAAGGGGGTGCACCAGGTGGGCACAACCAACCTGGGTGTGCCGGCAGCCCCAAGAGCGCCCTGATGGGTTGTGGTCCTACGTGGGCCCCCTCACTTATCTCTTTACCCCACTTCGTCCCCTATCTCCGGAAAAAGATCATCATTGCTTTCTATCTCATGTTCTTGCTCTCTAACCCGCGGATTTCGATCTCTTTGCTCGAAGCTCCATTTCCGAAACTGTTTTCGGGGATTGCTACTTCGTATATGACTCCCTCATTGCTCCAATTAGTTTTTGCTTTAGTGGTTTATATTTTGAATAATTAGCTACTCTTGGTGCTGTTGTAGGTGAGCTTGATGTTAAATTCATAGAGTTCTAAGTAGTTTGAATACTCAAAATGGCCTCTATGCATCCCTATGAGTAGTTGCTATCATTCTTCTGAAGTTTTGTTGAGAAACTTCTTGTGGACTAAAATTTCAGAATTTTGTTTATAGGAAAAAGAAGAGTTTCTTTAGGAAGTTTGGTTCCAAGAAGAAATCCAAGGGAGTTAACGGAGAGTCATCTGACAGTGATCTCCGTTTCCGGAGAATGGCGAAGGTACAACCGTGCGTATGGCCGCACAACCCATTCATGGATGGAGCAGGACTCCGTCAAAAGTTTGCATAATTTGTTGTTAATGTCGGCCTCATCGAATTCATCACAGCTGGGTGTGAACAGTATCATATCCTCGCAAATTCCTTTGTGCAAAGTTTTCAATTCTGAAGGAGGAATAACCCTCCTGAGGTGCAGTTTAATTTATACGCTGAACCCCATCACATACCACTCACTGAATTTTTTTGACATATGATTGCTCCCTTCTGATGGGGATTTAAGAGAACCTAGGCCTGCAGAGTTTGATGGTTTTTACCGCACTCTGACAGTGGGAGATGAGAGAGGGGTGTCAAGTGTTATCGCTGCTAGCTTGCATTTTCCTTATGTGCATTATTTTGCTCTATTCACTGCAAAGTGTTTACTTGCTAGAGAGAAGGTTGGTGCACTGAGTGCCCCAGACTTCGTTGTGTTACGTCGCGCACTTGAGGGCTACAACACTTATAGCTTGGGAGCTATTGTGGCATGCCGCCTTCACCTCAACGGGTCCAAGGGTAAAATTCATGGAGGTATTTGTTCCACTCGTTTAGCGAGTCGCTTAAACATTCAGATACGCCAGGATGATTATTGTTTTCCCAAGATTTATTTAGATCATTAGGCTATGATATATCACCACTTTATTGACGGCGCAAACACTACTATGGATGTTCCTTATAACCTAGTCTTTAGTGAAATCACTCGTGATATTATTCCCTTCCCTGCACTTTCTTTGTTTGATTCTATTGCCAGGAGCGGATAGAGGATTATGCCAGCAGATATTGTTGCCTATCAGGATGCCCAGGCAGCTGGTAAGGAGGAGCCTCACAAGTGGGATGCTCCAGTGCCGCCACCACATCATTTTGACATGGGACCGGATGGCTACTACGGATGGGGATTACCGAGCTAGGCCAAAAGCCTAAGCTTGGGCTGTCGGTGTCCACACCTTTTCATTGTATTATCCATGCTAGACTTATTTTCTCGCATTCTTCTTGTGTGTTTGGAAAACTTTGAGAAAATCCAAAAATATTTCCTATTTCTTTCTGGTTTTTCTTTCTAGTTCAGTTAGTTGTAGTCTTTAAAAAAAACCCAAAAAGATTTCTCGACTCTTCTTTCATCTATTGGGAGCTCTCCCATGTAAATAGTTTTTCTCATTTTTGTTTCTTTATTTATTTTGCCTTCTTTGAGAAAAACCAAAAACTCTAAAAATATTTCTGTGTGTTTCTCTGAATTTCTTTTCTGGTTTTTAGTCCTTCCAAGGAGAAGACCACGATGAAAATGTTGAGTGGCTCTCATTTGCATTATCGCTTATCTAGCAAAGAGCTCAAATTGCCTTGTCTTCTCCTTTATGATTAAAACCTTTGCAGATTCCAACTTAGTCCACAACACTCTTGCACTATTATTATTTTTATTATCGTTCGGTCGAGCAAGTGAAAGGCAATAATGACGATATTTGGTGAACTAGCCGTGGCAAAGAGAAACGGGTGGTGGTAACAGGAAGTAAATAGAAGGTGTGATCAGTGGTGGTAATATGGACCGGGGTCCCATGATGTTCACTAGTGATATCTCTCTCCCAAAAGACGATAAAACAGCAAAGTGAGGTAAACAAATTGCAGCTGGGCAATTGACAGGATTACGTGCGCAAACCAATGCTAACTATGCTGCAAAGAAAGGTAGAGGCTCAAAAGCATGGGCGGTACGCCAAGGCAAGTAGACCGAAATCCATCTGCATCTACTACTAATTGTTCGCACAGGAACACGTCACCGTGTACCTCCGACACCGAGGGTGATGCACCGTAGCTCACGTCGAAGGAGACCCGTCCGGAAGCGCGGTACGCAAGCAATCCGACGGGCGCTTTTGAAGACCCGAAACCCCACGTGTCCGGGAGGGACCCCGTCTGGACGCGCGGCGGCTATGGGCTGCCCTAGGTCGACCTGATCGCCCCTAGGGCCTCGAGGTTCGCCGCCCTGCAACAAGAAGAACGAACGAAGAACGAGGAAGAAGAAGAACTAGGGTTAAGGAGAAAAGATAAAAGATAAAAAGTGGTAGATGAATTGATCGATTGTGTGTTGTTCAATCGGCCGTCACCCCTTAGGTATATAAGAGGCGGCTGGACTTCCCGTGCAAGGAAAAGGCTTGGATTCACGTCCAAAACCCTAGCCAAATTCGGATTGGTTTTGTCCGGACTTTCCAAAACTGTTCGGTTTAAACTGGCTGTACCTTGCGGGTACTTTTTGAGGTGGTAAACGACCTCGGATGGAAAAGAGCCCAAAAGCAATCTTGACCGTTTCGACGAGACGAGAAACTTTCATGTTGAACGTTTTTCGATTTGAAGCCATCTTCTAGGCCAAAACGGTCACGCAATACAGGCTGTTATTCGCGCTACCCATCAGACATGTGGCTGGTGGGGCGCGCCACTTATGGCTCTCTGACAGGGCTGTGTTCGGATGGCTGTAACTTCTGCATACGAACTCGGATTGCGACGATTTTTATATCAAAATCGACCGTTTCGACGAGACGCACAACTTTCATGTTGAAACCTTTTCCATTTGAAGTCATCTTAATTGGGTTTCAAGCCATTCTTTAATTTGGTGTCATCATGAGCATCTCTGAACTTGTCATAACTTTTGCATCCGGACTCCGTTTTAGACCACTTTCATATCCATCTTGATCTTCTCAAAGAAAGCCATCTCATGGTGACTTCCAATCATAAGTTTGAAGTAATCTTGACATATATTAAAGCAATTTTTACGATTGTGCCACTTTTGAGCGTCAACACATGCCCCCTTGTTTTTCGGCAAAGCAAGCGTGCCGAAAAATAATTTGTACCATGTTGGTTCTAAGGACGATGTCAACACCCCATCGGCCATTTATATGCTTAGGACGATAATTATATATCGGCCATTATTGTTCTTGAACCCTTGATGCAAACTTGGGCGAAACCTTCTCAACTTCATTAACAATCCGATGATAAAGTTCCATAGATATGTATCTCAAGGTCATCCTCCGAACCATATTGTTCCCCCTTTTGCTAGGATTTTGTAGATAATCAACAATAAACTCTCTCCAATCCTTAGTATCACCTGCATCAAAATTCATTAGTGGCCGAAGCTGTGAACTTCGGTTCGGCCTTACCTATGTTGACGAGACGAAGCATCGGCTATTGAGAGAAATGCAATACACCATGATTAACGTAGTAGCCGGATGCTTGTTGTGCCAACTCTTTTGAATTGTCATGTCTAAATATAAGAACAATTTTAAAGCAACCCAAGGTAAATTTTGCATCTAGGCATATCTCAAGATAAACTATAAGTGATTCGTCAAAACATTGATAACCCTTGTATATTTGTTGCACTACTCATAACGAATCACCGAAAGCCTCAATATGTATAGCACCTATAGCAAGTAAAAGAGTCAATACGAATAACAATGCATATTCGGCTTTGATTAATCATGCATAAAAATATTCTAAGCGACATGAGGCTTCAAAAAATAGTACCATAAGGAGATATACAACACCAACACTTTGGCCATTGCTACGAATTGAACCATCAAAACATAATCTCCATAGTACTAGAGAGACAAGGCTAACATCAATATTATGCATGTCATTAAACCGATGTTCAGTAATAAAATCAGCTATGATTTGGCCTCTTATAGATCTCAAAGATGCATAAGCCAAATCATATCCAAACAAAGTATAAGCCCACTAGCCAATTCTGCACTATGAATTGGTCTATGCAACGTATACTCAACGACATCAGTCATGATATTTCAACTCCGTTCAATCATAATATAGGCATACATATGAATTTTCATGAGCACATACTTTGTCTCGCTCTCCATTCGAACTAAGGACGATGCTAGAATACTACACCGGCCATGCATTGACATATTCTTAGGACGATAGATAAATATCGGCCATTACCATGTAGACATCATTCAAATCACATATAGCCGAAATAAACAAACGAAATGACAAATAAAGTATTTCGGCCCTTTGGATCAGCAACAAACTTGTAGCTAATCAAATGTATAGTGACTTGGTAATACCCTGTCATGATGTAAGAATTTATATGGCATCCATGGATTAAAATAAGCCCATTGAGGGTTACCAATCATACCTGATGATGAATTCCATGGCACAGGCGTTAATGGCATAGTTGAAGAATATGGATAATGTGTAGACCGAAGATGCTGAAATCTTCGGCTTGGTCCTTCATAGTTTTCACTCTTTTCCTTCTTCACCTTTGCCGCACTTCTTGTAACGGAAGCTTGCACATAATTCTTATTTTGAGCACTTCCTTTGGGAACCCATGCCATGTTTCTTTCTTCAAGTTCTTGTGCACTAAATTTTTGTAATTTCTTCTTTTGCCAATATGATAAGCCGAGTGGGCACCCCGGTTGCGATTTTGTCTTAGCCAATGGCAATCCTGTTTTGGCCTTGTTCACTCTCAACTCCTTTTCTTCAGATTTGGCACTTTGACTCTCAATAATTGGTTGCTTCATCTCATTGTCTTTAGTAGCCAACGTCAACACATTAATTTGCTCTTTTTCATTTGAGATCAAATCTGAAGTTGCACTCTTACGACCATCTCTTTTAACACGGTAAACTTGCTTGACCACCTTTTTCTTCTCCCTTGAGCTCCGGGCCGATTCCTTATGATCGAAACGGTCTTTAACATGTGATTGTTCAAATGTTGATCTTCTCGGAGCTGCATAATATTGGTGACATGGTCTAAAATAAGATGGAGAATGCGCCCTTGTATCATACCTGTCCCATGATGGATATGGATCTACTTGAGCATAGGGAGGCATCCACGGCATTGGCATTGGCGGCCCAAAATAAGGATATGAATATGTTGCATAAAAATTGTCACTTTGCCAATACCGATCCTCATACTTGCGCCTTGGGGTGATCTTGGTTTCTTTGCATGATTTGGCCGATAAGCATTCTTCTCTTCACTCTTCTTTTGATATTTATCCAATAGTTCAGCGAAGGTGACTTTTGATCTCTTACACTTGCGCTTATTCCGGCCTTTGTTTTCTTTTGGTTTGCTTTCATCGATCATTGGATTTGCTTGCTGCCCCCCAGTCCTTGGCGTCTTCATTGTAGCTTCGATGGAACTCTCGCCCTCAAGATTATGCTCGTTATGCTCTTCAACAACTTCTTTACTTGAAAGCTTGATCCCATCACCTGCAGCTTTTACATTCTCTTTAAATGGATCGGCTTGAAGTAGCCGATGCAAAAACTTTTTGCCATCGGGACCAATCGGAATAGACTGGTCATCTCTTGGTGTTTCAACAAACTTCAATCGTCCTTTTTCAATGGCCGATTTAACTATTTGACGAAACATGTTGCAATCCTCAAAATTATGCTTGGATGAATCATGCAACTTACAATACATTCGTCCTTGGATTGATGGCTTAACATGGTGATCAAGAATTGTAATATAATTATTTTTCAGCAACAAGTCAAATATTTGATCACACATGCTTGAATTGAAGGTATACTTCTTGTTTTCTAGCCGATCTTGCTGTTTGAACGGCTTTGGAGATAAGCAAACGAATGGTTCAGATTTGTAATCTGCCCATTCGGCTATGCATTGTGTTTCCCACTCTATCTCCGATGTCTTTGGATAAGATATTATATTAGCATCAGTTTTCTCAATAGAATTTAACCTTGGCTTTAAATTTCTGAAACGAAGATATTTAGAACATACATGTCTCAGTTGAGACCAAGTGCAAGCCAAGTACGAAATAAGCAAAGCTACCCAACTAGATATGAACTTTACATAAAGCAACGGGGAAAGCTTTGGCTGTAACAATAAGTCAATATCGGTCTTTATAAATGGCATAATGGGTTGACCGATATGTTCTATAACGATTTTATTGCTAACAAGTAAATTACCCTTCTTCATTGGTCTTTCAAAATTACTTATGAGAATATTTCTTATAGATGCATCAATAATGAAGTCACGACCAAATCTGAAAATAGGTAAATTACTCTCTATGCATACCTCTTCAAATATGTTGGGAGAACATGATGATGGTGTCACTTGAAGAACATCTTGCTCCGTCTTTGGATGGCTCCCCAACACCTTTTCATCATCTTTTTCTTGATTCCGTGCATCATTGCTTTGAAGATCCATGTCAGCCGAACTTTGTTCGGCTACTTGTTCTTGTCCTTGAGGCTTGTCAATTTTTATGGCACGGAACTCATAGGGCAGGAAGTAGGTTCCATTGACTTCGGAAAAATCAAGTATGACTGTTTTGCTATGCTTTCCATGCCCTTTCTCAATAATGCTTGCCTCTTTGGATTTGATAGACTCGGAATATATACTACTTGATTCGGCTCTTCTAATAACCGAATTTTCTTTGTTACCTGAATCAACAACTTTATCTTTTTGAATTTGCAAGGCTTCTCGCTCTCGTCTAAGTTTAGCCCACATCTCAGCTTGGCGAGCTTTAAACTTTTTCATCTCAATTTTCATCCACTCGTCATGAGATTGCCCCCCAATACTTTGAGACTCTTTCGGCAATGAGGTGCCGAAACTTTGCGATTGTTTAGGTGGTACACTGGATGGTACAACACTGGCCAACTGCATCATTTGCACAACTCTAGCTTTTACAGCAGCAAAATCATGATGCTTCCCGCCTTCTATTAGTTCTTGGCGAATAGAGTTGCACAAATCCCAAGAGGATGTAAGCTTGTTCTCAATTACCCAGTCTGGATATGGTTGCCCCCCAATGCTTTTAGACTCTTTCGGCAATGAGATGTTGCCGAAATTCTGTAATTGTGTAGGGGGGACATGATATGCCACGGTAGTAGGTGAAGGTAGTTGTGCTCCTGCAGAAGTTTCACTTATTCGGCCATGACCATTAAGGTGCGGAGCTGAATTATGGACATCAACAGTTGCATATGGTGCCAAAAAACTAGTAGCATGAGGTGTAGCATATGATGTTTGAGGGTAACTGGCCGGATAACTAGTAGTAGTATGGCCAATTCCCCTATCCACCAACATGTTTGGATTAACATGTTGCAAATTAGTTGCCGATGAATAAAAAGATGAAACACTATGTTGCATGCCATTGAAAGATCCTACATGGCGTGTTTCAACTTGATTAACCGAACTCAACATGTTGTTCATCGGCATATGCATTTGTGGGGTTGCCGATGCATGGGAGTTGGGATACATATGTTGCATGTTGCTAAAATTATATGAAGTAGAATCATGGAGATTTTGTTGCATCGGCCCTTGCACATAATTAGATGCATGATTGATAAAGCTAGGGCTAGCCGATACATTATACTCATTAGATGATCTAGCAACAACATATGTATTATTTGCATCTACATATGTGAATTGGGTATTCATATTACCTTTGTAGATTGCAAACCCTAGATGATGATCTCTTCGTAGCAAGAACGGGCCGGAGACCGTTCAAAGCTTCGTCCCCAGCGGAGTCGCCAAAAAGTGTGTTCGCACATGAACACGTCACCGTATACCTCCGACGCCGAGGGTGATGCACCGTAGCTCACGTCGAAGGAGACCCGTCCGGAAGCGCGGTACGCAAGCAATCCGGCAGGCGCTTTTGAAGACCCGAAACCCCACGCGTCCGGGAGGGACCCCGTCTGGACGCGCGGCGGCTATGGGCTGCTCTAGGTCGACCTGATCGCCCCTAGGGCCTCGAGGTTCGCCGCCCTGCAACAAGAAGAACGAACGAAGAACGAGGAAGAAGAAGAACTAGGGTTAAGGAGAAAAGATAAAAGATAAAAAGTGGTAGATGAATTGATCGATTGTGTGTTGTTCAATCGGCCATCACCCCTTAGGTATATAAGAGGCGGCTGGACTTCCCGTGCAAGGAAAAGGCTTGGATTCACGTCCAAAACCCTAGCCAAATTCGGATTGGTTTTGTCCGGACTTTCCAAAACTGTTCGGTTTAAACTGGCTGTACCTTGCGGGTACTTTTTGAGGTGGTAAACGACCTCGGATGGAAAAGAGCCCAAAAGCAATCTTGACCGTTTCGACGAGACGAGAAACTTTCATGTTGAAAGTTTTTCGATTTGAAGCCATCTTATAGGCCAAAACGGTCACGCAATACAGGCTGTTATTCGCGCTACCCATCAGACATGTGGCTGGTGGGGCGCGCCACTTATGGCTCTCTGACAGGGCTGTGTTTGGATGGCTGTAACTTTTGCATACGAACTCGGATTGCGACGATTTTTATATCAAAATCAACCGTTTCGACGAGACACACAACTTTCATGTTGAAACCTTTTCCATTTGAAGTCATCTTAATTGGGTTTCAAGCCATTATTTAATTTGGTGTCATCATGAGCATCTTTGAACTTGTCATAACTTTTGCATCCGGACTCCGTTTTAGACCACTTTCATATCCATCTTGATCTTCTCAAAGAAAGCCATCTCATGGTGACTTCCAATCATAAGTTTGAAGTAATCTTGACATAGATTAAAGCAATTTTTACGATTGTGCCACTTTTGAGCGTCAACACTAATCATCCACCTATATATATCTATCCAGAACATCTCGCTGGTATTAAGTTGCGAATCCCACCCAAAGTGTAAACTCAAAGCAACGGACAACTGCATTAAAAGAACTTTGCGTAAAGTAAACAATCCTTGCACCCTGCAAGTACAAGCACCGTTGTTTTCCCCCTTGTGGCAACAGCACATCCCCTAGACTCATGTTTGTGTCACTCAAGCTAGTCATCAGGGGGCATGAACACACAATCAAGCATAACGCTCCCTCTTGGAGTTACTACCTACTACTTGGCCAAAGCAATAAACAGCAACGGAGAACATGCAAGAATTACTCAAGAACATAAATATAAAAGAGGTGAATCAAATATATTACTCAAACACAATCTGAACATAGTCTCATAATCCATCAGGTCCCAGCAAACTCAGCAAAGCAACAGCAGAAAGATTACATATGTCCCTCGATCATGTAGGGCAGCTCACGAGGTCTAAGCCATGAAGAGCAAAGAGGGGAGGAGAACATCACATAGCTACTGATCATGGACCCATGGTCCAAGGTGGACTACTCACGACTCATCCGGGAAGCGTCCATGGTGGTGGAGAAGCTCCCGGTGGTGGTTCTCCCCTCCGGCAGGGTGCCGAGAAGAGTTCTCCTGATGCTCTCGATCTTGGAAGCGCTGCGGCGGCGGAACAGAGGCGAGATCGCGAAAAAGGGTTCTGTCCTCGAGGCTTTTGGGACGAGAGGGATATATATGCGAAGGGGGGCAACCAGAGGCGGAGCAGGGGCCCCAGGCGCCCCCCTGGCGCGGCCAGGGGTGGGGCCGCGCCAGGTGGCCACCTGGGCCACCCCTGGCACCCCTCTGGCCCCGCTTTGGTTCTTCGCGAAGCTTCCTGTACGCTGATTTTTCCTGTATTTTTCCCAGAATTTTTGAAGCACTTTTAATATGGGGGAAACCTGAAATAGAAAAACAGCAAAAAATAGGAACTGGCACTGTGGTGCACTGAGTTAATAGGTTAGTCCAGATATGATCAAAAGTGTATGGAAGTGCATAAATATCATAGCAATATCACACAAAAGAAGCATGGAGCAAGCAAAAATTATAGATACGTTTTGGACGTATCACCTACTCATGCTGATATCCAATGTCTATTATGCATAATGTATGTTCATGACCATTGTTGCTCTCTAGCTGGCCGCTTCCCAACCTACTTGCTAGTCTTCACCTGTACTAAGCGGAAATACTGCTTGTGCATTAAATTCAAAAATCAAAGTTATTCCAGATGAGTCCACGATACCTGCCTATATGCGGTATTACCCTGCCGTCCTAAGTAAATTTGCATGTGCCACCTCTAAAAACTTCAAATAACATCATTTTTGTGTGATTGGAATGTTCATAGAGTGACATGATGTAGTCGGTATCTTCCATGATAAGTGGGTTATTCTCATGACGAGTGTTTATTCACTTGTCCTTGCACGAGAGGGCGGTAAAAGGGATTCCTAGTCCCAAATTCAAAAAGAAAAAGAATTACAAATAATGAAACAAAAGTCCTACGGAGTGAAACCTTTACTTTTCCACTTGGGAACTGCTACTAATGTGTTTAGCATGGAAGATATTGATAACTGATGGCCGTGAAGTGAATATGAAGGGTGCATCTCTCAAAATTACATTTATCTCTGTTTTAAAACCTTGAGCTCTAGCACCTCTGCAAATCACTACTTCCCTCTGCGAAGGGACTATCTATTTACTTTTATGTTGAGTCATCACCTTCTCAAATAAGCGCCAGATCTGAGAGCGTTGTTGTCATCCTCATGAATTGTGTGTAGTGAATTTTAGGTATTAGCATGACTGGATCTTCTCTACCATGAATAACAATCTTTAGTCGCTGCTTGGACTTTGGAGGTGATCTGCATTTATGTTTTGCGGTCTCAAAAAGGGGCTAGCAAGATACCACTGTTGTCATATTATATCATGGTTGTTTTGACAATGTGTTGATATTTGAGATATCTTATTGTTGCTCTCTATTGTTTATGCTATTGATATGAGTTAATATAATTTCTAAAAGTTATTGACGACATGGTTAGTCATGATCTTTGCTGAAAACATGTGTGCTACTTAAGGTTATTTATGTAAACAAGTGCAAAAGAGTTCGTAAAAGTTTTTCTTTTTCACTTTCAGTCTATCAACTGAATTGCTTGAGGACAAGCAAATGTTTACGCTTGGAGAGTTGATACTTCTCCATTGTATCTACTTTTCCTAATGCTTTTCCTCTTGTTTTGGACTCTAATTTGCATGATTTGAATTAAACTAACCTGGACTGACGTTGTTTTCAGTAGAACTGCCATGGTGTTGTTTTGTGTAGAAATAAAAGTTCTCGGAGTGAAACGAAACATTGCGAGGATTTTTCATTCAATAAAAGAAAATTATTGGAGCCAAGAACCACCGGAGGGGGGCACCTAGGTGGGCACAACCCACCAGGGTGCTCTCCCTCCCTCCTGGCGCGCCCAATTGGGTTGTCCCCGCCCGGTGGCCCCGCGGACTCCAACCTTGACACTATAAAATCACATTTTCAGAGAAAAAATCAGGGAGGAAGAATTATCTCATTTAGCGATACGGAGCCGCCACCACCTCCTGTTCTTCATCGGGAAGCCAGATCTGGAGTCCGTTTGGAGCTCAGGAGAGGGGAATCTTTAGTCTTCGTCATCACCAACCCTCCTCCATCGCCAATTCCATGATGTTCTCCACCGGGAGTGAGTAATTCCTTCGTTGGCTCGCTGGTTGGTGAGTAGTTTGAAGATATTCATCATGTAATTGTGTTAGGGCTTGATCCCTAGTATCCACTATGTTCTGAGATTGATGTTGTTTTGACTTTGATATGCTTAATGCTTGATACTTTGGGCCCGGGTGCCATGATTTCAGATCTGAACTGTTTATGTTATCGCCATTATATCTATGTTCTAGATCCAATCTTGCAAGTCATAGTCACCTATTACGTGTTATGATCCGTAAACCCTGTAGTGACAATATGCGGGATACTTTCCGGTGATGACCATAGTATGAGGAGTTAGTGTATTCACTATGTGCTAATGCTTAGTTCTGGTACTCTATTAAAAGGAGGCCTTAATATCACTTAGTTTCCTTATGGGCCCCGCTGCCATGGGAGGATAGGACAAAAGATGTCATATAAGTTCTTTCGATAAGCACGTATGACTATTTACGGAATGCATGCCTACATTACATTTATGAACTGGAGCTAGTGTTGTATCGCCCTAGGTTATGACTGTTACATGATAAATATTATCTAACAAATTGTCGATCCAATGTCTATGAATTTCCTACATATTGATCTTGCTAAGTTACTACCATTGCCGTTACTATTGCTACTGCTACAAAATCAATGCTAGCACTGTTACCATTACTATTGCTGCTATCGCTACTATCAAAACTATCATACTAGTGTGCTATTGATCACTTTGCTACAGATAATTAAACTCTAGGTGTGGCTGAATTGGCAACTCAGTTGCTAACACTTGCAAATATTCTTTGGCTCCCCTTGTGTCGAATCTATAAATTTGGGTTGAATACTCTACCCTCGAAAATTGTTGTGATCCCCTATACTTGTGTGTTATCACTGGCCTCCTCCAGATTCTATCTTCTCAAGTATTTCTTATATATTCCAAAATAATTCTCCATAAAATCTCTAATGTAGATTTTCCAGGTCCAAAATTCCAGTTGCCGGTATTCTCCCTCTTTCTGTAAACTTTGCAAATTATGAGAGAAAAAGGCATTAGAATTACTCCCCAAAGTGTTATAATGAACAAAAACATGAAAAATAACAATAAAAACATGATGCAAATGGAAATATGAACTCCCCCAAGCTTAGACCTCACTTATCCTCCAGCGAAAACAAATAACAAAAATCACGTCCACATGTTTAGAGAGAGAGAGGTGTCGATAAAAATAAAATACGTACATAGTAGCATCATGATCAATATGATAACAGCAATAATTATTACCATAAGACTTCTTATGAGCAAGTAACAATTCAACACAATAGCAAAGTATAAGGCATAAACTTTGTTGAAAACTATAAAACTACGTTTTTAGTCAACAATGCAATTGGAATTCAACATATTTTCAGGAAGGGTCACATGTCGGAGCTTTTAGCAAGTCCACATACTTGATACGTGCATTGTGCATCATGTTTTCGTAATGTTATTTATATTGTTTTTATGCTTAATAATGCCTTTTGGAGTAATTCTAATGCCTTTTCTCTCATAATATGCAAGGTTTACATCAAGAGGGAGAATACCGGCCACTGGAAATCTGGACATGAAAAGGCAACGTCAGGCTACCTATTCTGCACAACTCCAAATGAGCTGAAACTTCACGCGGATTTTTTATGTAATATATAAAAATTATTGGAGCAAATAACTACCAGAGGGGGCCCACCAGGGGGGCACAACCCACCTGGGCGCGCTAGGGAGCCCATGCGCGCCCTAATGGGTTGTGCCCTCCTCGGCCCACCACCGGTGCCCATTTTCTGGTATATAAGTCATTTTGACCTAAAATAATTAAGTGAGGACTTTCGAGATGGAGCGCCGCCGTCTCAAGGCTAAACTTGGGCGGGAGCACTTTTGCCCTCGGGCGGAGCGATTCCGCCGGGGAACTTCCCTCCCGAAGGGGGAAATCATCGTCATCATCATCACCAACAACTCTCCCATCTTGGGGAGGGCAATCTCCATCACCATCTTCGACAGCACCATCTCCTCTCAAACCCTAGTTCATCTCTTGTGTTCAATCTTTGTACTGGAACCTTAGATTGGTTCTTATGGGTAACTAGTAGTGTTGATTACATCTTGTATTTGATTACTCTATCGTTTATTTGGTGGAAGATTATATGTTTAGATCCATTATGATATTCAATACCCCTGTCATCATGAAAATGTTTATCACTTGTGAGTAGTTACTTTTGTTCTTGAGGTCACGGGAGAAAGGATGTTGCAAGTAATCATGTGAACTTGATAGGTGTTCGATATTTTGATGATATGTATGTTGTGATTCCGATAGTGGTGTCATGTGAACATAGACTACATGACACTTCACCATGTTTGGGCCTAAGGGAATGCATTGCGGAGTAGTTATTAGATGATGGGTTGCTAGAGTGACATAATCTTAAACCCTAGTTTAGGCGCTACTTCGTAAGGGACCAATTTGGATCCAAATGTTTAATGCTATGGTTAAATTCTATCTTAATACTTTTCTCATAGTTGCGGATGCTTGTGAGGGGGTTAATCATAAGTAGGAGGTTTGTTCAAGTAAGAACAACACCTAAGCATCGATCCACCCATATATCAAATTATCAAAGTAGTGAACACAAATCAAGCCAATATGGTGAAAGTGACTAGATGAAATTCTCATGTGCCCTCAAGAACACTTTGCTTATTATAAGAAACTGTTTTTGCATGTCCTTTGCCACAAAAGTATTGGCCTACCTTGCTGCATACTATTTGCCGTTACCATTACTTGCTCGTCACAAATTATCTTGCTATCAAACTATCTGCTACTTACAATTTCAGTGCATGCAGACTTTACTTTGCTAAAAAACACTTGTCATTTCCTTCTGTTCCAAGTTGGGTTCGACACTCTTACTTATCGAAAGGACTACGTTTGATCCCCTATACTTGTGGGTCATCAAGACTCTTTTGTGGCACCGTTGCTGAGGAGTGAAGCACTCTTGGTAAGTGGAAATTGGTAAGGAAAAATTATTACTACGTGCCGAAAATTACTGTCACTTGTTACTATGGAGAACAATCCTTTGAGGGGTTTGTTCGGGGTATCTTCACCTCAAGCGGAAGCGCAATTAGTTGCATCTCAACTTGTCGCACCTACGGAAAATACTTAATATGAAATTCCTTCGGGCATGATAGAACAATTGTTGGGTAATCCTTATGTAGGAGATGGAACCGAACATCCTGATATGCATTTGATATACGTGGATGAAATTTCAGGATTATTTAAGCTTGCAGGTTTACCCAAAGATGAAGCTAAGAAGAAGGTTTCCCCTTTATCTTCGAAGGGAAAAGCATTGGCACGGTATAGGCTATGCGATGATATTGGATCTTGGAACTGGATTCGTTTGAAACTAGAATTTCATCAAAAAATATCATATGCATCTAGTTCATCGTGATCGTAATTATATATATAATTTTTGGCCTCGTGAAGTAGAAAGTATCGCTCTAGCTTGGGGGAGGCTTAAGTCAATGTTATATTCATTCCCCAATCATGAGCTCTCGAGAGAAATTATCATTCAGAACTTCTATGCTCGACTTTCTAACAATGATCGATCCATGCTTGATACTTCTTGTGACGGTTCTTGTATGAAGAAGACTATTGAATTCAGGTGGGATCTCTTAGAAAGAATTAAACGCAACTCTGAAGATGGGGAACTCGACGATGGTAAAGAGTCAGGTATTAAGCTCAAGTTTCATTGTGTTAAATCTTTTATGAATACCGATGCTTTTCAAAAGTTTAGCACTAAATATGGACTTGATTATGAGATAGTAGCCTCTTTTTGTGAATCTTTTGCTACTCATGTTGATCTCCCTAAAGAGAAGTGGTTTAAGTATCATCCCCCTATTAAAGAAGAAATCAAAGAACTGGTAGTTGCTAAAGAATAAACTATCATTTACAATGTTGATCCAGTTGTTCCCACTTCTTACATTGAGAAACCACATTTCCCTGTTAAGATAAAGGAGCATGCTAAGGTTTCAACTGTGGTCCGTAGAAGTAATATTAAAGCACCTAAACCCCTGAGAAAATCGAAGTAGAACCTAGTGTTTATATGGTTAAGGATCTCTTGGTCGATAATATTGATGGGCATGTTATTTACTTCGTTGATGAAGCTACTAGAATTGCCCAACCCGATGGGAAAGATAAACATAAACCCGTTGTTGACATTCTTGTTGTCTCAGTTAAAGTAGGATGTCATTGCTATCATGGTTTATGTGATATTGGTGCTAGCGTAAGTGCTATTCCTTTTACTTTGTACCAAGAAATTATGAATGACATAGCACCAGCTCAAATAGAAGACATAGATGTTACAATTAAACTTGCCAATAGAGACACCATCACACCACTTGGTATTGTTAGAGACGTTGAAGTCTTGTGTGGGAAAACAAAATTCTCTACTGGTTTTCTAGTCCTTGGTTCCCCACAAGATGAATTTTGTCCCATAACTTTTGGTAGACCTTTCTTGAGCACCATCAATGCTACTATAGACTGCACTAAACAAAATGTTGGTGTTAGCTTTGGTGATGAGTCTCATGAGTTTAATTTCTCCAAGTTTAGTACAAAACCTCAAAAAAAAGAATTGCATTGTAAGGATGAAATAATTGGTCTTGCTTCTATAGTTGTACCTCCTATCCTTTAGAGCAATATTTTCTAGACCATGAAAATGATTTGTATATGCATGAGACAAATGAAATAGGTAGAATCTTGTTTGAACAACAACCTCTGCTTAAGCACAATTTACCTATTGAAACTCTAGGAGGTCCTCCTCGACCTAAAGGTGATCCTGTGTTTGTATTAAAGCAACTAACTAACACTTTGAAATATGCTTATCTTGATGAGAAAAAGATATATCATGTTATTATTAGTGCTAACCTTTCAGAACATTAAAAAGAAATATTATTGAAAATTCTGAGGAAACACCGAGTTGCTATTGGATATACTCTTGATGATCTTAAGGGCATTAGTCCCACTCTATGTCACCACAAGATTAATATGGAACCTGATGCTAAACCTGTTGTTGATCACCAACGTCGGTTAAACCTGGAGATGAAAGAAGTGGTAAGGACGGAAATATTAAAACTTCAAGAAGCAGGTATAATATATCACATAGCTGATAGTAGATGGGTAAGTCATGTTCATTGTGTTCCTAAGAAAGGAGGTATTACTGTTGTTCCTAATGATAAAAATGAACGTATTCCACAAAGAATTGTTTCAGGCTATAGGATGGTAATTGATTTTAGAAAATTAAACAAAGCAACTAGAAAATATCATTACCATCTGCCTTTTATTCATCAAATGCAAGAAAGATTATCTAAGCACACACACTTTTGTTTCCTTGATGGATATTCTGGTTTCTCACAAATACATGTTTCACTACCAGACCAAGAAAAGACCACTTTCACTTGTCCCATCAGAACTTATGCTTATAGATGTATGCCTTTTGATTATTCAATGCACCTACTACCATTCAAAGATGTATGACTGCTATATTTTTTGATCTTTGTGAAACGATTGTTGAGGTTTTCATGGATGACTTTTCTGTTTATTGAAAGATGATTGTTTAAGCAATCTTGATCGAGTTTTGCAGAGATGTGAGCAAACAAATCTTGTCTTGAATTGGGAGAAGTGCCACTCTATGGTTAAAGAAGGTATTCTTTTGGGCCATAAAATTTCCAAAAGAGGTATTGAGGTGGACAAAACTAAGGTTGATGCAATTGAGAAAATGCCATGTCCTAAAGGCATCAAAGGTATTCGTAGTTTCCTTGGTCATGCTGGTTTCTATAGGAGATTTATCCAAGACTTTTCTAAAAAAAATTGGGCCTTGATACGTCTCTAACGTATCTATAATTTTTTATTGTTCCATGCTATTATTTATGAAGTCGTGGATGGTTAATGGGCTTTATCATTCACGTTTATATCATTTTTGGGACTAACCTACTAACCCAAAGGCCCAGTCCAGATTGCTGTTTTTTGCCTGTTTGAGGGTTTTGCAGAAAAAGAATATCAAACGGAGTCCAAGCCGAATCAAACCTTCGCGAGAGATATTTTTGGAGAAAATCACGTACGCGGAGCTTGAGAACCATGTCAGGGGATCAAAGGGTGGCCCATGTGGGTAGGGGGCGCGCCCCCTTCCCAGGGCGTGCCCCCCTGCCTCGTGGCCCCCTCGAGCGTCCCCCGGTGCCCTCCTTCTTCCTATATAAGTCTACGTACCCCAGAACCTCCGAGAACAGAGAAAAAACCCTAATTCCACCGCCGTACCTTCTGTTCGCGTGAAGATCCCACCTTGGAGCCTGTTCCAGAGCTCCGCCGGAGGGGGATCCATCACGGAGTTCTTCATCATCATCATCATCATAGCCCTCACCATGAGTTGTGAGTAGTTTACCATAGACCTTCGGGTCCATAGCTAGTATCTAGATGGCTTCTTCTCTCTCTCTGGATCTCAATACAAAGTTCTCATCGGTCTTCGAGGAGATCTATTCAATGTAATCTCTTTTTGCGGTGTGTTTGTCGAGATCCGATGAATTGTGAGTTTATGATCAAGGTTATCTATGAAAGGTATTTGGTTCTTCTCTGAACTTTTTATTTGTGCTCATAATATCCTTGCAAGTCTCTTCGAATTATTGGTTTGGTTTGTCCTACTAGATCTATAGGTTTTGCAATGGGAGAAGTGCTTGGCTTTGGGTTCAATCTTGCGGTGTCCTTTCCCAGTGACAGTAGAGGCAGCAAGGCACGTACTGTATTGTTGCCATCGAGGATAAAAAGATGAGGTTTATATCATATTGCTTGGGTTTATCCCTCTACATCATGTCATCTTGCTTAAGGCGTTACTCTGTTCTTATGAACTCAATACACTAGATGCATGCTGGACAGTGGTCGATGTGTGGAGTAATAGTAGTAGATGCAGGCAGGAGTCGATCTACTTGTCTCGGACGTGATGCCTATATACAATGATCATGCCTAGATAGTCTCATAATTATTCGCTTTTCTATCAATTGCTCGACAGTAATTTGTTTACCCGCCGTAGAATATCGCTATCATGAGAGAAGCCACTAGAGAAAACTATGGCCCCCGGGTCTATTCTCAACATATCAATCTACCTCTACTTTACTTTTATCGCTTTTATTTGTTGTTCTTATAAACCAAAAATACCAAAAATACAAACTATCATCTCTATCAGATCTCACTTTCGTAAGTGACCGTAAAGGGATTGACAACCCCTTACCACGTTGGCTGCGAAGTTCTTATTTGTTTGTGCAGGTGCGAGGGACTCGCGCGTGGTCTCCTACTGGATTGATACCTTGGTTCTCAAAAACTGAGGGAAATACTTACGCTACTATGTTGCATATCCCTTTCCTCTTCGAGGGAATACAAGGCAAGCTCGAGAAGTAGCAACAACAATTTCTGGCGCCGTTGCCGGGGAGGCTTACGCAAAAGTTATATACCAAGTACCAATCACAAACCCTTATCCTTCACATTACATTTTTTTGCCTCTCGTTTTCCTCTCCCCCACTTCACCCTTGCCGTTTTATTTGCCCTTCTTCTGCCATGTGTTTATCGTTTGCTTGCTTCTTGTTTGCTTGTGTTTCCATGTGCCTTCTATGTGCTTGCATCTTTGCTTGCTAAAAATCTATTGTTATGGGTCACCTTAAAGTGTTCTACTTGGATCATCTTCGATCCCTATGCTCTCATGCTGAAACCCCAACTAGCCTAGTTGATGCGAAATCTTTAGATGAGCATGCTCATTTTGTGCGTCACCGTTTGTCTGAAAAAGGGAGACTCTTATGGGATCAAATAAACAGATTGTTGTGTTATGCTTGGAATCTTTGTGAAATCAGTGATTTTACTTGTGAAAGATCATGGATGTCGTCTAGAGGGGGGTGAATAGGCGCTTTAAAATAATTACGGTTTAGGCTTGAACAAATGCGGAAAAAAACCTAGCGGTTAATTTGTCAAGCACAAACCTACACCAACTAGGATCACCTATGTGCACCAACAACTTATGGTAAGCAAGATAAACAACTAGGTGATAGCAAGATATATGACAAGAAACAATATGGCAATCACAAAGTATAGTGCATAAGTAAAGGGCTCGGGTAAGGGATAACCGAGGCACGCGGAGACGACGATGTATCCTGAAGTTCACACCCTTCGGATGCTAATCTCCATTTGGAGCGGTGTGGAGGCACAATGCTCCCCAAGAAGCCACTAGGGCCACCGTAATCACCTCACACCATAATGATTGAGCTCCGAACAACACCAACCGTCTAGGGAGCCAAGGCACCCAAGAGGAACAAGCTCTAGGGTGCCCAAACACCCAAGAGAAATAAGCTTCTCAAACTTCACTTCCACGTATCACCGTGGAGAACTCAAACCGATGCACCAAATGCAATGGCAAGGGCCCACGGAGTACCCAAGTCCTTCTCTCTCAAATCCCACCAAAGCAACTAATGCTAGGGAGGGAAAAGAGAGGAAGAACAAGAAGGAGAACACCAAGAACTCCAAGATCTAGATCCAAGGGGTTCCCCTCACCTAGAGGAGAAAGTGATTGGTGGAAATGTGGATCTAGATCTCCTCTCTCTTTTCCCCCAAAAACTAGCAAGAATCCATGGAGGGATTGAGAGATAGCAAGCTCGAAGAAGGTCAACAATGGGGGAAGATCACGAGCTCTAGAGATAAGGTTCGATGGGGAAGAATACCCCCTTTTATAAGGGGGGAGAAAATCCAACCGTTATCCCCACCAACCAACCCGCAATGAGCGGTACTACCGCTCTAGGGAGCGGTACTACCGTTGGCTGCAGCGGTACTACCACTGGGACCAAGCACAAAGCCAACGAGAGAAAAACGAAGAGAAAGAGCCCCGGAGGAGTACTAGAAGCGGTGGTAGGGCGGTACTACCTCTTATAAGCGGTGCTACCGCGCCTACTGCCGCTCCTACCGCCGCCCAACCCGACACGAGAAGCGTCGGTCTCGAATCGAGGCGGCACTAGCGCGGAACCGGAGTGGTACCACCGGATATAGCCATGGGCGGTAGTACCGCTGGTAACCGGAGTGGTACCACCGCATATAGCCATGGGCGGTACTACCGCTGTGAACCAGCGGTACTACCGCTTGTGGCTATAAGCGGTACTACCACTCTGGCCCAGCGGTACTACCGCAGGAGCAATAATAAAACCAAAACTGCCATAACTTCTCCAAATGAGCTCCGAATTGAGCAAACTCAATCTTGTTGGATAGGGGAAGATGGGAAGCATCAAAACAACGACTGATTATAGTAAGTAGAGGCAGGGAGGTATGCCTAAGATGTGGAGGAATGAATCCTCCATCAGAGATGAACCAGCAAAACCTCCAACATCGAAAACATCATAGAAGATGCATGTGAACTCCGTTTTCGATGAACTCGAGCTTGTCATCAAGATGACCATAAGCTCTAAGACTCACAAGGAGAAGAACCAAGTAAGACCAATAAAGATGATGCAAGGATGCAATGGTTTGAGCTCTCTACGAACGATACGATCAAGCTACTTATCGAGAGCCCCCACCCCCCCTTGATAGTACGGCAATCGATCCTATAACCCGGTCTCCCAACTACCACCATGAGACCGGTAAAATAGAAAACCTATCAAGGGCAAACCTTTGCCTTGCACATAGTCCACTTGAGTTGGATGATGACGATCTTGACTCCCTCAAGTTGGACCACCTTTCTTGATTGCATTGGCTCGGTCAAGATTAGTAGATTGCTCCCCCATACTCCACTATTGGTGAGCCACTCTTCGGCAAATCTTCACAAGTCCATTGTCACCACAATGGACGACAAGCTTCAAGCACTTGATCTCTTCGTGATGCTCCACTTGAACTTGCACACCGCAACCTAACCCCACAAAGAACTCTCACGAAGACCATGGGTTAGTACACAAAGCGTGATTGACAATGCTTACCATACCATGGCATTGCTTGATCCCTCTCGGTACATCTTCTACACTTTGTGTGTTGATCAACTTGATTCATTCTTTGACTTAGTTTTGATCAACCTTGAATCTTTCCAACTCTCTTCATTTGTATGATGTCTTGAAGGTAAACATCAATGATCACAAACTCTTCTTCTTAAAGACATGCTTGCAATAAGCTCAACACCCACAAGACCAATCTTTGGATAATTCCTTAATAGCATCTTGGTCATCACAAACTCTCCTTGAAACCAACAAATGAACTCCAAGAAAAGATTATGGACAAACCCTTCAAATATGACTCAAGGCAACAATTAGTCCATAGAGATTGTCATCAATTACCAAAACCAAACATGGGGGCACCGCATGTTCTTTCAATCTCCCCCATTTTGGTAATTGATGACAATCACTTTCAAGAGAGTTTATATAAGGAATTATGCATCACCATACCATGCAACAATAATGTATGCGCATGAGATGCAAAAGCTTAGGAACAAAACCAAAGCAAGAAGAGAGAAGAGACAACTCTCTAAACTTCCTCACAAAACAAAACTCTCTGAAACTTCTCCCCCATTGGCATCGATTGCCAAAATGGGAGAATAGCTTAGAAGGCCAATATAAATTGTGTTCCTCCATAAATTGCGTATTCCTCAAAATAGAGAGTGGAATGCAATACATATATCCAACTGTAAATACTTGGAGGAAGACAGACTATATTGAGGCCCAAAGATTGCAAAAGAATGATATGCCACAAAGGCATAACAAAGGGAGAAAAACTCGCAATCAAGCAATCAAAGGATACTAATTGAATCAAGCTATCAAAAGATACCAATTGACCCAACTAGACCAATGATCCTACATGCCAAATGAATAAAATATATTATGATAAGAGCAAAGGAGTGTTCTAGAGAAACTAGAGAAGCTCCCCATGATTTGTGCACAATTTAGTTTTGTATTTGGATACAACGAGCACAAAATAGGATCGTCGCTCCCCCAAGATCAATAGAACCTCACGACATAGCAACCAGAGTGTTCTAAAGACACTAGTGAAGCTCCCCATAATTTATGAACTCCTTAGAATATTTTCATTAGGATACCAAGTGCACAAAATAGGATCATCACTCCCCCAAGATCAATAGACATTCACACCAAGTGCAAGTGAGCATGAAGGAAACAAAGCCTAGAACTTGCAACAAACAACTAGTTGAGCAATATATAAAAGAGTCAACTTAAGAGTAGGCTCAACCAAAATGATGTATGTGAGTCATGGCAAAGCACTTGAGAAGATTAATGTATGGATGAACATTAAGCATCAATATACTCTTGAATGAATGAGATACACGGTGCAAGGCCTATCATTCCCACACACAACTAGCAAATGGGTTCACAAGCTCACTAATAAGCATATAAAGAACCTATGCTTGTGACAACCCATGGTGAGGATATAAAAAGAGAGCGTTATCAAGACTAGGGATACCAATTAATTGGGAAAAGCCTTGTCAAGACAAGCAAGAGACAAAAATATCTTCACCACACAAGAGTGCATCTAGATGCAACAAGATAAGATCTGCACTCAAGGCAAAGGCTTTTATGGAGTCACCAAAGAAATGATACAAGAAACACAATGTGGTCGTGAAAGAAAGGATATCTTCTAGATATGTAATTTCTCTCAAGTGTATAAGATTCTAGGTAGATGAAAATCATGATGATATCAACCCGCAAAGAAGAATGTACACTCGAAATAGTTACAAAAAGGAAGTAATAAGATATCCACAAGGAAGTCATAATTATACCAATAAGATATTTTGATTGAACGCATAGCACATGGCTAGATAAGGTCTTATTGAATATACATGAATTCCAACCAAGCGAACATCAAAGACATCACAACTAGCAACAAGACATCATTGTTGGGATGCTTTGAGAAAGGAAACAAGTATCACAAGAAAGAATGAATTACATGCCATGATACAACCTACACAACGTTGATGCATGAAATTTGTGCATGAAGTAGATGATGATACTTGTTACCGAGATACCATTGGAAGGATGTAGTAGATACCAATTGAAGGTAGATAGTAGTTCATTGATCATCCGAGCTTGACTCCAACAAGCATATGGTGACACCACCGTTCTTTTGAATGAGCCGAGCATCCAATGCATCTCCAATTGTTCTTAGAACAACAACACAAACAAAATGGTACCCAAACTCATTGGGACCAAAGAGTTAGAATCACCAATTCATAGGACAAACTCCACAAACATATGTGCATTTATATATGAAAATGAATTTCATGCACATCTCATCCAAATTGAGACTAGGTGGAGTTTCCCTTATATATTGGGTTAAAGAAAGAAAGCATGCCAAAGAAAATACAAGAAGTAAATATGCATGCTCAAGACTTTCAAGAAACGAAACAAAATGAAAAAGAAATACCAAGTGAAAATAGGATACCAAATGGAGAAATCATCACTTGGAAGATATCTATTAGAAGATACATCAAGGAATGAGATATCCATTGATACACGCAAAAGGAAAGATATCAGACTCCCAAAAGAGAGGATGGTTCCAAACAAACCAACCCATCTACAAAGTTTCATGATGGCACAAGTACCAAAAAGAAACGGCTTGCCTTCCATCAACAGACACTTGTAATGGATCACAAGATGAGTGTTCTATCGAAAATAGGATAGCTCCCCCACGAATTGTGCATTTAAAGAGAATTTGCATTCGAGTACAAAATGCACAAGGTGGGATCACCACTTTCACTATATCTAGAAAACACTCGACAAAAACAATAAAACACGAGATCCACAAGTGGCATGGAAGGAAATGGGAGTTGACACAAACTAGGCAAGAGATAAGATAAATAAAACCAAAAGACAATGTAAAGATGATCAATAATTTCCACCACATAAATGATTACCAATTGTCAAAGACAAGAGGTATTTGGAAATAATTCCTGGTGATAGATAGCAATGATATCCAACATCATCTTCACACCAAACACAAGCAAAATGCAACTTGTAGAGCTAACATGCCACCTAGGAACAACATAATTTATACTATCAACTCTAGGTGAAAATATCTCAAATTTACACATTTTCTAGGCTTGTAATATGCACATAGAATATTACTCCCCCATAATGTGATACCAATGAAAAACTTACCAAGATGCAAAAGAGAACCAACAAGAGATAATTAATGGGACATTTAGAATTTGACTTTCTCATGAGAAGACATACCACATAGAGACTAGATAATCTTGTGATATCAATACTAGGTGGTATTCCTCATGTACACACATTTATAGCATTGTGAGGTGCACAAAGCACATCACTCCCCCAAAATGGGATGTTCCATTAATCTCTCACAAGAGCCAACTAAGATAAAAGCAAGAAGAACACAGGCTCAACACGCGACACACACATACATGATGTGCAAACCAATATACACATACTTGATTTCTCAAGATACGCAAATTGGACGCACAGCATATACAAACACATGCAAGAAACAAAACCAAAACATGCAAAGGGGCAAGTAACTTTCAATGTAAACAATTTAAGCACGAGTTACCGCAAGGAGGAACATTGGATATAAGATAGAAACTTGATAATCCGAATGAATTGGATTGAGACAATATGAATGATGAAGACCCCTTAATTCTTCATAATGTAGCCAAGTCTCCAATGCCCTCCAAAACACCTATTGATCAAGTTTGAGCTAGTTGGTCCCCAACCAAGTTGGGTCCTAAGAGGTTAGTCATAATAGGCTTGGCTACCCAAATGGTTCTTTTCTTGACACCACTTTGAGTACCAACAAACTTGGCAAACACATTGCCAACCTTATCCTTCCCAAGAGAATAGACATCATCAATAATAATTGGGTTGGATAAGTTACCACTAGTGCATGAAGAAGCAAGGTGACCCTTCTCACGGCATAAGTAACAACATCTACTCTTCACTTTCTTCTCATTTGATTCCTCAAAATGAGAAGTATTACCATGAGTCTTCTTGGGAAGCGGCCTTTCTCCAACTTGCGATTGAGCACGAGATTGAACTTGTGGCCTCTTCCCTTGTTGCTTGTCACTGATGGCCTTCTTCTTCAATGGGCAAGATCTAACATGATGCCCTTCAATTTTGCACTTGAAGCAAATAATCTTGGCCGAATTCTTGAGTTGTACTTGGCCCTTATTCTTGTTAATGATCTTGGACCTTTTCTTCTTGTTGGAGTTGAATCCAAGTCCACCTTTGTCAATGGGGGATTTTTGCACACTCAAGATATTGTTGAGTGTGGACTTCCCTTCATGACACTTTTCCAAGTCTTTCTTCAAAGAAGTGACTTGGGCCTTGAGCTCTTTGATTTCATCTACATGGTTAGTATCAACAAAAGTACTAGAGGAAGTATAAGCTTCATTGTTAGAGCAACAAAGCAAGGAGAGCAATTCATCACAAGAGGTACTAACATTGTGAGTAGATGAATTACGAGGACTAGCACATGGCAAGATAGCATTTTTACTTGAAGTAGTGCTAGTATCCACATGAGGCTCACTAGATGTTACCTTGATACTCATAGCCTCATGAGCTATCTTTAGCATATTATGGGATACTAGAAGATCATCATGAGAGCTTGTGAGCTTTACATGACTTTCTTCCAATTTCCCATAATTGCCAGATACCAACTCAAGTTGAGCCCTTAGCTCAACATTCTCCTTCAAAATGGATGCTTCACTAGAAATAGAGTTAGTAGCACAAGCATCATCAATAATAGCAAGAGGAGAAGGCAACTTGGCAAGCTCCTTAGAATATGAGGCTTTAAGTTGAGCATGAGACTCAGTGAGTTTTATGAGCTCACCCTTAATGACCCTTGAGCCCTTTTCGAGGTGCTCAAAATCCTCAAGGAGTTTAGCATGTGCAACTTCAAGCTTCCCATTTTTAGTTTAAAAATCATTAACCACCTAGAGAGCTCTATCACGGGATTCCTTTATTCTAGATAGTTCTAGAGCAAAAGTCTCCTCAAGAGATTCCTTGGTGGTTTGTTCAAGTTCAAGAGCTTGCGAGAGGTCGGCGATCTCATTAGCGTAATCACGCTCATGACCTTCCATTTTCTAAATGGTGACCTCATGCTCCTCTAGATGAGATTCCAACTCCTCTATATATTTCTTGCTCTCAATGGCAATAGACATGATTTCCATGAAGTTGGAACGAGCAATTTTATTCTTATGAAGAGCTTTAAAAATCATTTCCCCCTTAATTTTTAAGGAGGCAACATTATCATTCTCTTCATAATTTTCAACATCATCATCATTGTCATCCTCACTATCATCACAAGATATATTGGGATTCAAAGTGGGAGATACCTTTGAAGCCTTAGCCATAAGGCAAAATGCAATAGATGATGATGTAGGATCCCTTGAAGCACCATTCAAGACTACATCTTGTTCCATGGGGTGTTGGGTTTCCTCTACATTGTTAGCACAACAATTCGAGGAAATAGATGCATTTTTATCATGGCAACAAGACATAGCAAGCATATCATCATGAGTTTTAGTCAAGCAATTTCTACAAGATATGCAAGGACTATCAACACAAGCATGTGAAACATGTAGGGTGCTCGAAGTGTTAAAGTCCAAAGAAGATGCATTGCAATAAGATATTGATGAAGGATCATCCACAATAAGCATACTATCATCATTGCAATGACCAACACTACTCACCATATCATTACCTTGTGGCAAACCACATGTAGGTGAAGTAGAAGAAGTTGAGAAGACAACACGGCAGGAGGTGGAGGGAGAACAATCATCCCTACTATTCTTGGACACACCATATTTATCTTGAAGCTTTGTCCACAACTCATGAGCTTCCCGGAACGGCATGAGTTGAAATATAACTACATTGCTCAAAGCATCAAAAAACACATTAGAAGCTTGAGCATTGAGATAAGAGTTTTTCTCATCCTCTAAAGATAATCTTTGTGGATCCTTTGGAGGAGAAAAACCCATATCTACAATTCGCTCTAAATTTGGGTCCATGACCCTAAAGAGATTAAGCATGCGAAGTACCCAAACATCAAAATTTGTGCCATTGAAACTAAGAGTGTCAGAGAATCCTAAACCCCTAGTTGACATCCTTACTCTCTAGGCGGTTAAGCCCTATAAAGAGAGACGAGGCTCTGATACCAATTGAAAGATCGTGGATGTCGCCTAGAGGGGGGGTGAATAGGCGCTTCAAAATAATTACGGTTTAGGCATGAACAAATGCGGAAAAAAACCTAACGGTTAATTTGTCAAGCACAAACCTACACCAACTAGGCTCACCTATGTGCACCAACAACTTATGCTAAGCAAGATAAACAACTAGGTGATAGCTAGATATATGACAAGAAATAATATGGCAATCACAAAGTATAGTGCATAAGTAAAGGGCTCGGGTAAGGGATAACCGAGGCACGCGGAGACGACGATGTATCCCGAAGTTCACACCCTTGCGGATGCTAATCTCCGTTTGGAGCGGTGTGGAGGCACAATGCTCCCCAAGAAGCCACTAGGGCCACCGAAATCTCCTCACGCCCTCGCACAATGCAAGATGCCGTGATTCCACTAAGGGACCCTTGAGGGCCGTCACCGAACCCGTACAAATGGCAACCCTTGGGGGCGGTCACCGAACCCGTACACTTTGGAAACCTTTGGGGGCGGTCACCGATACCCGTCAAATTGCTCGGGGCAATCTCCACAACCTAATTGGAGACCCCGACGCTTGCCCGGAGCTTTACACCACAATGATTGAGCTCCGAACAACACCAACCGTCTAGGGCGCCAAGGCACCCAAGAGAAACAAGCTCTAGGGTGCCCAAACACCCAAGAGAAATAAGCTTCTCAAACTTCACTTCCACGTATCACCGTGGAGAACTCAAACCGATGCACCAAATGCAATGGCAAGGGCACACGGAGTGGCCAAGTCCTTCTCTCTCAAATCCCACCAAAGCAACTAATGCTAGGGAGGGAAAAGAGAGGAAGAACAAGAATGAGAACACCAAGAACTCCAAGATCTAGATCCAAGGGGTTCCCCTCACCTGGAGGAGAAAGTGATTGGTGGAAAATGTGGATCTAGATCTCCTCTCTCTTTTCCCCCAAAAACTAGCAAGAATCCATGGAGGGATTGAGAGATAGCAAGCTCGAAGAAGGTCAACAATGGGGGAAGAACACGAGCTCTAGAGATAAGGTTCAATGGGGAAGAAGACCCCCTTTTATAAGGGGGGAGAAAATCCAATCGTTATCCCCACCAACCAACCCGCAACGAGCGGTACTACCGCTCTAGGGAGCGGTACTACTGCTTGGCCCAGCAGTACTACCGTTGGGACCAAGCACAATGCCAATGAGAGAAAAACGAAGAGAAAGAGCGCCGGAGCGGTACTAGAAGCGGTGGTAGGGCGGTACTACCGCTTATAAGCGGTACTACCGTGCCTACTGCCGCTCCTACTGCCGCCCAACCCGACATGAGAAGCGTCGGTCTCGAATCGAGGTGGCACTAGCGCGGAACCAGAGTGGTACCACTGCATATAGCCATGGGCGGTACTACCACTGTGAACCAGCGGTACTACCGCTTGTGGCTATAAGCGGTACTACCACTCTAGCCCAGCGGTACTACCGCAGGAGAAACAATAAAACCAAAACTGCCATAACTTCTCCAAATGAGCTCCGAATTGAGCAAACTCAAGCTTGTTGGATAGGGGAAGACATGAAGCATCAAAACAGCGACTGATTATAGTAAGTAGAGGCAGGGAGGTGTGCCTAAGATATGGAGGAATGAATCCTCCATCAGAAATGAACCAGCCAAACCTCCAACATCGAAAACATCATAGAAGATGCATGTGAACTCCGTTTTCGATGAACTCGAGCTTGTCATCAAGATGACCATAAGCTCTAAGACTCACAAGGAGAAGAACCAAATAAGACCAATAAAGATGATGCAAGGATGCAATGGTTTGAGCTCTCTACGAACGATACGATCAAGCTACTCATCGAGAGCCCCCCC
>LR738715.1:287762112-287817354 GCA_902687465.1 Secale cereale | reverse complement strand
CCCCCCCCCCCCTTGATAGTATGGCAATCGATCCTATAACCCGGTTTCCCAACTACCACCATGAGACCGGTAAAATAGAAAACCTATCAAGGGCAAACCTTTGCCTTGCACATAGTCCACTTGAGTTGGATGATGACGATCTTGACTCCCTCAAGTTGGACCACCTTTCTTGATTGCATTGGCTCGGTCAAGACTAGTAGATTGCTCCCCCATACTCCACTATGGGTGAGTCACTCTTCGGCAAATCTTCACAAGTCCATTGTCACCACAATGGACGACAAGCTTCAAGCACTTGATCTCTTCGTGATGCTCCACTTGAACTTGCACACCGCAACCTAACCCCACAAAGAACTCTCACGAAGACCATGGGTTAGTACACAAAGCGTGATTGGCAATGCTTACCATACCATGGGATTGCTTGATCCCTCTCGGTACATCTTCTACACTGTGTGTGTTGATCAACTTGATTCATTCTTTGACTTAGTTTTGATCAACCTTGAATCTTTCCAACTCTCTTCATTTGGATGATGTCTTGAAGGTAAACATGAATGATCACAAACTCTTCTTCTTCAAGACATGCTTGCAATAAGCTCAACACCCGCAAGACCAATCTTTGGATAATTCCTTAATAGCATCTTGGTCATCACAAACTCTCCTTGAAACCAACAAATGAACTCCAAGAAAAGCCTATGGACAAACCCTTCAAATATAACTCAAGGCAACAATTAGTCCATAGAGATTGTCATCAATTACCAAAACCAAACATGGGGGCACCGCATGTTCTTTCAACTTGTTGCTCTAAGAACCCTAAAAAACACCTATCCTACCTATGTGAGTTTAATGATAATGAAATTGTATCCTCTTATGCAAAGGGTGTTTATAGTTACTACGATATCGAACAAATTGAAGAATTTGTTGCTTTTAAGGGTGCTTATGAAGTTGCTTCTTTGATTGAAAAATATGATATTACTCTCTACGAATCTGAAAATTTTGACATACTTAAATATTGCTTTGAAAATTATGCTCATAATGCCTATGTCAAAGAATTTATTGAAAGAATGACGACTGCTTTGAAGGAAAATAATGATATGCATGAATCTACAGATAATTTTGATTCCGATGATTTGATTGAAATATCCCTTGATGAACATGATGCTTGCTATCCTTGTGGCCATGATGCCAATATTTATGAAGATGAATTTTCTATAGTTCCTTATGTTAAACATGAGATCGTTGCAATTGCACCCATACTTGATAGTTCCTTCGATGAAAAGCATGATTGCAATGATGTCATTATAAATTCTCTTAATGCCAATTGTGTTAATGATATGCAAAACCCTAAGCTTGGGGATGCTAGTTTTGCTATGACTACTATTTGTTGCAATGATCATGATTGGGGTGATTCTTCTTATGATGTTGAAAATTTATTTAAGCCCCATGATGAATATGAGATTGATAATAATGTTTGCAATAATATTAAAAGTGGGTTTGGAGAGGTCATGACTTTAGTTAATGTTAATCCCACTATTTTGGAAGAGTGTCAACTTTGCATGCATGTTGATCGTGTTGAGAATATGTTATGTGATAGCTATTTTGTTGAATTAGATCATGATCCTACATGCAATTATTATGAAAGAGGAAAATATGGTTGTAGAAATCTTCATGTTACTAAATTACCTCTCGTTATGTTGAGATTGCTATTGTTTCTTGCTTCTTCCTTGCATATGCTAGATCTTGCTTGCCTTGTTAATTTGTTTGCTTATAAGATGCACATGCATAGAAAGTATGTTAGACTTAGATATGTTTTTAACATGCTACGTGATGCTCTCTTCGTGTTTCAATTGCTATCTTTTATGTGAGCATCATTGAATTATCGTGCCTAGCTAGGGGCGTAAAACGATAGCGCCTATTGGGAGGCAACCCAATTTTATAATTTTTTGTTTTTGTTGCTATTAGTGAATTAATATTGCATCTAGACTCTGATTAGATGTGGTTCCATGTTTTGTTTACTGTTTGTGCCAAGTAGAACCTTAGGGAAGACTTGTGTGAAGTTTATGTGATCTTGCTATGCAAAACAGAATCGTTAGCGCTCGCTAAAGTGGTCTTCAGATTTTACTGGGGTGTGCTTTTTAGTTGATTCTTTTTGCAGATGATTGGTGGACAAATTCCGCAAATATAACAATTTAGTTTGAATTTTTTGGAGTTCCAGAAGTAGGCGAAACCTGCAGATTACTACAGACTGTTCAGTTTTTGACAGATTCTATTTTTCGTGTGTTGTTTGCTTATTCCGATGCATCTATGAGTAGTATTAGAGGATATGAACCATAGAGAAGTTGGAATACAGTAGGTTTAACACCAATATAAACAAAGAACGAATTCATTGCTGCACCTTTGAGTAGTGGTTTGCTTTCTTATACTAATGGAGCTCACGAGAATTTTTGTCTAAGTTTTGTGTTGTGAAGTTTTCAAGTTTTGAGTATTGCTTTGATGGACTATGGAAAAAAGAGTAGCAAAGGCATAAGCTTGGGGATTCCCATGGCACCCCAAGTAAATTCAAGATAATCAAAATCCTAAGCTTGGGGATGCCCCGGGAAGGCATCCCCTCTTTCGTCTTCATCCATCGATAACTATACTTGGAGTTATATTTTTATTCGCAACATGATATGTGTTTTGCTTGGAGCGTCTTGTATAATTTGAGTCTTTGCTTGTTATTTTTCCACAATCATCCTTTCCGTACACACCTATTTGAGAGAGTTAAATATGGCCTATAAATTATTAGAACACTCTATGTGCTTCACTTATATCTTTTGAGTTGAATAGTTTTTGCTCTAGTGCTTAACTTATATCTTTTAGAGCACGGCGGTGATAATATTTTGTAGAAATTGTTGAACTATCATGCTTCACTTATATCCTTTTGAGAGTCTATCAAAACAGCATGGTAATGTGTTTAGGCTAAAGAAACTAGTCTTCACATGATAAACATCCAATGTCAATGTAGTAAAAAAAATCACTCCAAGTGCATTTAATAGAATGAGATGTTGGATGCTTGATAATTGTTTTGAGATATGAGGATAGTGATATTAGAGTCATGCTAGTGGAGTTATTATGAAATTGAGAAATACTTGTGTTAAGGTTAGTGATTCCCGTAGCATGCACGTATGGTGAACCGCTATATGATGGAGTTAGAGCATGAGGTATTTGTAGAGTGCCAACCTTTGTGTGGAGGTCGGGGCGCGCGATGGTTAACTCCTACCAACCTCCCCCCTAGGAGCATGCGTTGATTGCTTTGTTTTGATGACTCGTAATTTTTTGCAGTAAGTATATGAGTTCTTATGACTAATGTTGAGTCCATGGATTATACGCACTCTCACCCTTCCACCATTGCTAGCCTCTCTTGTACCGCGCAACTTTCGCCGGTGCCATGAACCCACTATATATCCTTCCTCAAAACAGCCACCATATTATTCCTCAAAACAGCCACCATACCTACCTATCATGGCATTTCCATAGCCATTCCGAGATATATTGTCATGCAACTTTCCACCGTTCTGTTCATATGACACGCATCATATTGTCATATTGCCTTTGCATGATCATGTAGTTGACATCGTATTTGCGGCAAGGCCACCATGCATAATTTTTATTCATGTCACTCTTGTTTTATTGCACATATCGGTACACCGCCGGAGGCAGTCATATAGAGTCATACTTTGTTGTTGTAGTATCGAGTTGTAATATGGAGTTGTAATGAAAGAGTGATGATCATCATTATTATAGCATTGTCCCATGGGAGGAAAGGCTAGATCTATAAAGCCCCTCCGCAAAAAAAAATAAAAAAAAGGCCAAAGAAAAAGAAAGGCCCCAAAAAAAGGAGGGAAGAAAAGAAAAAAGGGAGAATTGCTACTATCTTTTTCCACACTTGTGGTTCAAATTAGCACCATGTTCTTCATTGTAGAGAGTCTCATGTTTAGTCACTTTCATATACTAGTGGGAATTTTCATTATAGAACTTGGCTTGTATATTCCAACGATGGGCTTCCTCAAATGCCCTAGGTCTTCGTGAGCAAGCAAGTTGGATGCACACCCACTAATTTCTTTTGTTGAGCTTTCATTCATATTTAGCTCTAGTGCATCCGTTGCATGGCAATCCCTACTCACTCACATTGATATCTATTGATGGGCATCTCCATAGCCCGTTGATACGCCTAGTCGATGTGAGACTATCTCCCTCCTTTTTGTCTTCTCCACAACCACCTCTATTCCTCCCATAGTGCTATGTCCATGGCTCAGGCTCATGTATTGCGTGAAAGTTGAAAGGTTTGAAAAGATAGAGTATGAAAACAATTGATTGGCTGGAATCGGGGTTGTGCATGATATGAATATTTAGTGTGATAACGAGGGAGCATAGCCAACACTATATGATTTTGTAGGGATAACTTTCTTTAGCCATAGTATTTTGAGAAGACATGATTGCTTTGTTAGTATGCTTGAAGTATTGTTATTTCTCATGTCAATATAGAATTTTATCTTGAATCTTTCAGATCTGAACATTCATGCCATAATTAAGAGAATTATATTGAAAAGCTATATTGGTTAGCATTCCACATCAAAAATTCTTTCTTTATCATTTACCTACTCGAGGACGAGCAGGAATTAAGCTTGGGGATGCTTGATACGTCACCAACGTATCTATAATTTTTGATTCTTCCATGCTATTATTTATGAAGTCTTGGATGGTTAATGGGCTTTATCATTCACTTTTATATCATTTTCGGGACTAACCTACTAACCCAAAGGCCCAGTCCAGATTGCTGTTTTTTGCCTATTTCAGGGTTTTGCTGAAAAAGAATATCAAATGGAATCCAAACGGAATGAAACCTTCGCAAGAGATATTTTTGGAAAAAATCACGCACGCAGAGCTTGAGAACCACGTCAAGGGGTCAAAGGGTGGCCAACGAGGGTGGGGGGGGCGCGCCCCCTGCCACGTGGACCCCTCAAGCGTCCCCCAGTGCCCTCCTTCTTCCTTATAAGTCTACGTACCCGCAAAACCTCCGAGAACAGAGAAAAAACCCTAATTCCACCGCCGTACCTTCTGTTCCCGTGAAGATCCCGTCTTGGAGCCTATTTCGGAGCTCCACCTTAGGGGGATCCATCACGGAGTTCTTCATCATCATCATCATCATCGCCCTCGCCATGAGTTGTGAGTAGTTTACCATAGACCTTCGGGTCCATAGCTAGTATCTAGATGGTTCTTCTCTCTCTCTAGATCTTAATACAAAGTTCTCCTCGGTCTTCGAGGAGATCTATTCGATGTAATCTCTTTTTGCGGTGTGTTTGTCGAGATCCGATGAATTGTGAGTTTATGGTCAAGGTTATCTATGAAAGATATTTGGTTCTTCTCTGAACTTTTTATGTGTGCTCATAATATCCTTGCAAGTCTCTTCGAATTATCGGTTTGGTTTGGCCTACTATATCTATAGTTCTTGCAATGGGAGAAGTGCTTGGCTTTGGGTTCAATCTTGCGGTGTCCTTTCCCAGTGACAGTAGGGGCAGCAAGGCACGTATTGTATTGTTTCCATCGAGGATAAAAAGATGGAGTTTATACCATATTGCTTGAGTTTATCCCTCTACATCATGTCATCTTGCTTAAGGCGTTACTCTGTTCTTATGAACTCAATACACTAGATGCATGCTGGACAGCGGTCGATGTGTGGAGTAATAGTAGTAGATGTAGGCAGGAGTCGATCTACTTGTCTCGGACGTGATGCCTATATACAATGATCATGCCTAGATAGTCTCATAATTATTCGCTTTTCTATCAATTGCTCGACAGTAATTTGTTTACCCGCCGTAGAATATCGCTATCATGAGAGAAGCCACTAGAGAAAACTATGGCCCCGGGGTCTATTATCAACATATCATTCTACCTCAACTTTACTTTTATCGCTTTTATTTGTTGTACTTATAAACCAAAAATACCAAAAATACAAACTATCATCTCTATCAGATCTCACTTTCGTAAGTGACCGTAAAGGGATTGACAACCCCTTATCACATTGGCTGCGAAGTTCTTATTTGTTTGTGCAGGTGCGAGGGACTCGCGCGTGGTCTCCTACTGGATTGATACCTTGGTTCTCAAAAACTGAGGGAAATACTTACGCTACTGTGCTGCATCTCCCTTTCCTCTTCGAGGGAATACAACGCAAGCTCGAGAAGTAGCAGGCATCTTACAAATCTTTTTGCAAAAGGATATTCCTTTTGTTTTTGATGATGATTGTGTAGAAGCCTTTGAAACACTCAAGAAAGCCTTAATTTTGGCACCTATTGTTCAACCACATGTTTGAAACTTGCCTTTTGAAATTATGTGTGATGCTAGTGACTATGTTGTTGGTGCTATTCTCGGACAAAGAGTTGATAAGAAACTGCATGTTATTCACTACGCAAGTAAAACTCTAGAAAGTGCACAAATAAATTGTGCTACTACCGAAAAAGAATTTCTAGCAGTTGTGTTTGCTTGTGATAAATTTAGATCCTATATTGTAGACTCAAAAGTAATTGTTCACACTGATCATGCTGCAATAAAATATCTTATGGAAAAGAAAGATGCTAAACCTAGACTCGTTAGGTGGGCTCTCTTGCTACAAGAATTTGATTTTCATATTATTGATTGGAAAGGAGCTGAGAACCACATAGCTGATAACTTGTCTAGGTTGGAGAATGTTCTTGATGACCCACTACCTATTGATGATAGTTTTCCTAATGAGCAATTAGCTGCAATAAATGTTTCTAATAGCACACCTTGGTATGCTTACTATGCTAATTATATTGTTGCTAAATACATACCTCCTAGCTTTGCATACCAACAAAAGAAAAAAATTTGCTATGATTTAAGACATTACTTTTAGGATGACCCACATATTTATAAAGAAGGAGTAGATGGTATTATTAGATGTTGTGTACCTAAGCATGAACAGGAACAAATACTACGGAAATGTCACTCTGAAGCTTATGGAGGACATCATGAGGGAGACATAACTGCTCATAAGGTATTGCAATCTGGTTTTTATTGGCCTACTCTCTTCAAGGATGCTTGTAAGTTTGTCTTATCTTGTGATGAATGTCAAAGAATAGGTAATATAGGTAAGCGTCAAGAAATGCCTATGAATTATTCACTTGCTGTTGAACCATTTGATGTTTGCGGATTTGATTACATGGGACCTTTTCCTTCCTCTAATTGGTATACTCATATTTTGGTTGTTGTTGATTATGTTACTAAGTGGGTAGAAGCTATTCCAACTAGTAGTGCCAATCACAACACCTTTATTAAAATTCTTAAGGAAGTTATTTTACCAAGATTTGGAGTCCCTAGATACTTATTGACTGATGGTGGCTCACACTTTATTGATGGTGCTTTCCGTAAAATGCTTGCCAAGTATGATGTTAACCATAGAATTGCATCACCCTATCATCCTCAGTCTAGTGGCCAAGTTGAACTTAGTAATAGAGAAATAAAACTAATATTGCAAAAGACTATCAAGAGGTCTCGAAAAAATTGGTCCAAGAAATTGGATGATGCACTTTGGGCCTGTAGAACAGCTTACAAAAATCATATGGGTATGTCTCCCTATAAAATGGTTTATGGAAAAGCTTGTCATTTGCCACTTGAGTTAGAACATAAAGCTTATTAGGCAATTAAAGAACTCAACTATGATTTCAAACTTGCTGGTGAAAAGATGTTATTTGATATTAGCTCACTAGATGAATGGAGAACCCAAGCTTATGAAAATGCCAAGCTATTCAAAGAAAAACTTAAAAGATGGCATGATAAAAGAATCCAAAATCGGGAATTCAAAGTGGGTGAATATGTTTTATTGTACAACTCCGCTTTAGATTATTTTTAGGAAAACTCATCTCTAAATGGGAAGTACCTTATGTTATCGAAGAAGATTATCATTCTGGAGCCATCAAAATAAATAATGCCGAAGTACAAATGTGAAGGTGGTCAATTGTCAAAGAATCAAACACTATATCTCAAGCACACCTATTAATGTTGAAAGAAATATTATCCAAACCATGACACCGGAGGAACACATAAAAGAAACCTTTCGGAACACTCCAGAATCCTGAAATAAAGGAGGTACGTGATACGGTAAGTAAACGGACTCCAAAAAATCTATAAAAATAATTTTTTTACAGCTTTGGAATATTAGAAAAATTAGGAAAATTAGAAGGAACCAGGAAGGCACCCCTGGTTGGCATAAGACACCAGGGCATGCCTGGCTTGCCAGGCACGCCCAGGTGGGTTGTGCCCACCTCGAGTACCTTCCAGACTCCGTTTTTCTCCCGTTTGCTTGTTTCCCAAGATAAAAAATATTTATATATACCCCCAAACCTATTGACCTCTGTATCGCGGAGAATCCTCTATTCTTCTTTCTTGTTGTTTTCTGGCAGAATTGAAAATATGTCATCTCAAGACTCCAAGGGTGAGAGCTATGTTGCTGACTATATTGTAAATCCCAAGGCCTATGGGGATGTGGAACATTATGGTTGGACCACGGAGGAAAAGAAGACTACTATCCAAAAGGGAAGGAGGAGACAAGTTCAGATGAAGATGAAGTTCCATTACCCCAACTTGGGGATATGCACATGGAATTCAAGAAGTCAAGTCTCCCCGTTAAAGCAGAGAAACCTAAGATCCAGTTTATCCCTTTTCATCTTCTGCAGGAAAATAAGCAAGAATTATGCCAAAGATATTAACGCTGGATCAAGAGAATGAGGATTTAAAGGAGGAGAATTATATCCTCAAACGTAAGCTGAGGAAAAAGGACAATCTCGCTACTACTTCATCACCACCACCAGCACCTTCTTCACCACCAAAAGAAAATTGAGTATTGGGTATGGGCACTCCCCTTAGCTTGAGCCAAGCTTGGGGGAGGTGCCCCGGTATCGTATAGCATCACTATCTTTGCCCTTATCTATACCTTAGCTCAATCTATAGTTATCTTTTGCATTAGTTGAATAAAATTTTAGTTCAATCTTCCTTTGAGAAGTTTGCTTAGCTATCTATCTATGTAATTGTTTGCGAGATACATAATAAAGTTAGTTTGAGTTTTTCTTTCTTTACCTTCTTTGTTTCAATAAAAAGAAAGGAAATAAATGAAAAAGATCATATGCTAATCTTATGGTAAGTAATGACATCACATAAGGAAAAGTATAAATAGTAAAATTTATTGGAGATTGACAAACATAGCATTGGTCAATGATGCAATTCATGAAAGAATTAATAAGGGAAAAGAATATTCAGATGCAAATATACTATCTTGGACATCTTTTATGATTGTGAGCCCCCATACAAATATTATATGCCAAAACAGTTGATGTTGGACAAGGAAGACAACATAATGACTTATGTTAGTTCATATTCACATAGAAGTTATATTGTCATAGATCCTTTAATATGTGGTGCTTGCTCAATATCTTTTCTAGCCAAAAATTCCGCACCAAGTATAGATACTACTTGTGCATCCAAAAACCCTTAAGCCCAAATCTTTTTCAAGAGTCAACCATACCTACCTATGGATTGAGTAAGATCCTTCAAGTAAGTTGTCATCGATGCAAAAAGGGCAATAAAAATTGCTTCTAAATGTGTAAGATCATTTAGTGTAAGAGAAAATTGAGCGTTGTACGAACTTGTGATAGCAAAGAATATAAGCGACAGACTGCATAATAAAGGTTGCTATCATAAGGGGAAATATAACGTGACGTTCTTTTGCACTAAGAGATTGAACATACAACCAAAAGGCGCATGGCAACCTCTGCTTCCCTCTGCGAAGGGCCTATCTTTTACTTTTATGCAAAGAGTCAAAGTATTTCACTCTTTCCCTTTTTATTTTCTCTTTTGGCAAGAATCATGTGGAGAAGGAAGATCTAGGCACATATATCCAGTTGAATATGGGTGAGCATGAATTATTATTGTTGACATCACCCTGGAGGTGAGTACGTTGGATGGCGAAACCATAAGCCCCTATCTTTCTATGTGCTCGGTTGAAACTTTATGCCCATGTGTATGCGGTGAGTGTTAGCAACCATAGAAGACTATATGATGGTTGAGTATGTGGACTTGCCTAAATTCTCCATTACGTCACTCTTACTGAAAAGATGATGAATTGTAGTTGCAAAGTTGACTGAGAACATAGTTTGTTGATTTTCAATAGAGTTTATGCTTTATACTTCAATAGTGTGATGAATTGTTACTTGCTCACGAGAAGTTATATGATAGAGATATGTGTATTATGTTTTAATGAAGTGTGTTGCTGTTACAATAATATGCATGATGCTTCTATGTCCGTATTTTGTTTTTATCGACACCTCTCTTTCTCTCTCTCTCTAAGCATGTGGACATGTTTTTCGATTTTGGTTTTCGCTTGAGGACAAGTGAGGTCGAAGCTTGGGGGAGTTGATACGTCCATTTTGCATAATATTTTCCTACTATTATTTATAATGTTTTTATGCTTAATAATGCCTTTTGGAGTAATTCTAATGCCTTTTCTCCCATAATATGCATGGTTTACAGCAAGAGGGAGAATACCGGCAGCTGGAAATCTGGACCTGAAAAGGCAACTTCAGGCTACCTATTCTGCACAACTCCAAATGAGATGAAACCTCATGAGGATTTTTTATGGAATATATAAGAATTATTGGAGCAAATAACTACCAGAGGGGGGCCACCAGGTGGGCACAACCCACCTGGGCGCGCCAGGGAGCCCAGGAGCGCCATGGTGGGTTGTACCCCCCTCGGCCCACCTCCGGTGCCCATCTTCTGGTATATAAGTCATTTTGACCTAAAATAATTAAGGAATGACTTTAGGGATGGAGCGCTGCCATCTCGAGGTGGAATTTAGGCAGGAGCACTTTTGCCCTCCGGCGGAGCGATTCCGCCGGGGGAACTTCCCTCCCGGAGGAGGAAATCATCATCATCAGCATCACAAACAACTCTCCCATCTTGGGGAGGGAAATATCCATCAACATCTTCAACAACACCATCTCCTCTCAAACCCTAGTTCATCTCTTGTGTTCAATCTTTGTACCAGAACCTTAGATTGATGCTTGTGGGTAACTAGTAGTGTTGAATACTATATGGTTTATTTGGTGGAAGATTATATGTTCAAATATATTATGCTATTCAATACCCCCTGATAATGAACATGTTTATCACTTGTGAGCAGTTACTTTTGATCTTGACGTCACGGGAGAAATGTTGTTGCAAGTAATCATGTGAACTTGATATGTGTTTGATATTTTGATGATATGTATGTTGTGATTCCCTTAGTGGTGTCATGTGAACGTCTACTACATGAAACTTCACCTTATAAGGGAATTCATTGTGGAGTAGTTATTAGATGATGTATTGCTAGAGTGACAAAAGCTTAAACCTTAGTTTAGGCGCTACTTCGTAAGGGACCGACTTGGATCCAAATGTTTAATGCTATGGTTAGATTTTATCTTAATAATTTTCTCGTAGTTGCAGATGCTTGTGAGGGGTTAATCATAAGTAGGAGCTTTGTTCAAGTAAGAACACCACTTAAGCACCGATCCACCCAGATATCAAAGTATCAAAGTAGTGAACACAAATCATGCCAATATGGTGAAAGTGACTAGACAAAATTCCCGTGTGCCCTCAAGAACACTTTTCTTATTATAAGAAACCGTTTTGACATGTCCTTTGCACAAAAGGGTTGGGCTAGCTTGCTGCATCCTATTTGACGTTACCATTACTTGCTCGTCACAAATTATCTTGCTATCAAAATATCTGCTACTTACAATTTCAGTGCCTGCAGACATTACCTTGCTGAAAACCACTTGTCATTTCCTTCTACTCCTCGTTGGGTTCGACACTCTTACTTATCGAAAGACTATGATTGATCCCCTATACTTGTGGGTCATCAAGACTCAACCATCATTTAGTCTTCTATGATTGCTAACACTCAAAGCATATATATGGAGCAAAAAGTTTCAGCTAGACACATAGAAAGATAGGGGCTTATAGCTTCGCCTCCCAACTTATTCACCTCACGGGTGATGTCAAGAATAATAACTCATGATCACTCGCATTCAACTAGATATATGTGACTAGATCTTTGCCCACCACATGATGCTTGCAAAAGATAAAAACAAAAAGGAATAGAGGAGAACATATTTACTCTTGCATAAAAAGTAAATACATAAACGTAAAAGATAGGCCCTTCGTAGAGGTAAGCAAAGGATGTCAAGCGCTTTTATTTTTGGATGCACAATCTCTTAATGCAAAAGAACATCATGTTATATTTCGGCCTATGATAGCAACCTTTATTATGCACTCCGTCACTTTTATTACTTTGCCATCATAAGTTTGTATAACAGTTATTTCCCCTTATAATAAAAGATCAAACATAATTAGAAGCAATTTTTATTGCTTTATGCACCCATGTCAACTTACTTGACGGATTTTACCCAATCCATATGTAATGCCCAGGATGGGACTATATCTCCTACGTGTCGAGGCACGACTTAAAGATATAAGCCCATTCTGGAATGATCGCAAGTTTGTTATCTTTGCACGACTCATGTAAAAGAGGGATTAAATTGCAAAAGGAGATAGTTGGCTTACACTCGCCACTTCACACAATACAATACATAAGCAATTCATCATTCAAAACATCACAGCCCATCTAAGGGTAAGATCCAAAAGACAAGATATCAAAACAACATAAAGCCACAAGTCAAGATCGAATCTTAGTAGAAACCACTACTGATCATCGAAATGTCATAAGCATACGGCCACTCTCTTCATCGAGCTCACAGTGAAGTACTTGAACCAGCTCCTGCATCTTTCTCGGCTGAACCTGCATCTGGTGTTGTAGTATCTGTGAGCCACAAGGACTCAGCAATCCCATAACCATGGGTATCAAGACTAGCAAAGCTTTATAGGAAGAGGTAAGTGGTGAGGTTGCAGCAGCGGCTAAGCATAATATGGTGGCTAGCTTACGAGTACCAGAATAAGATGAGCATCTACGCAAACGGTCGCAACTAGTAGTGATCGCTAAAGATCCTGAACTACATACGAATCAAACATAACCCCACCGTGTTCTCTTCTCAAAGTGAAAAGAGACAGTCACGGTTACTCACGCGGTGGTGTGTTTTACTTCGGATCCTCTGTCAAGTTTTCTACAACCGGACATTAACAAATTCCAATCTGCCACATAACCGCGGGCACGGCTTTCGAAAGATCATAACCCTGCAGGGGTGTCCCAACTTAGCCCATCACAAGCTCTCACGATTAGCTGAAGTGATAAATATAATATCATCACCCCTTATCTTAGGGAAATCCGATCAGGCTCGGCATCCCGGTAGCACAAGACATTTCGAAAATGGTAAAACAAGTCCAGCAAGACCTCCCGGTGTGTCGACACCCTGATAGTAGCCGCGCGTATCTCGTCTCAGGCCACGACCGGATGGGCGAGGCTACGGGAGCCAAACCTCGAGTTTCCCCGTGGTGGCCTCGCAGGCTCCCCGTTTGGGACCAACACCATCAGCACTGGCCCCCCCTGCTATGTAGAAAGAATCCTCGGGTAGCGCTAACTCCCTATGCAATTTAATTAATTAATTAAGTTCTTATTATGAGCAAATTAAAATCAATGTTGGGCCTTGCTGGAGGAGTTTTATTCAAAGTCGAACTGTCAAGGGGTCCCCATCCACCCATCGTGTAAGGAACGCAAAATCAAGGAACATAATGCCGGTTTATCGGCGCCTAAGGTGGCATGAGTGGAACAAAACACCGAGCAAAAGGCCAAGCCTTCCACCCATGCCCATTATATAGGTGTGTTATTATAATAATAATTAGATATTGTGATATAACAACAACAAGTTCCCTCCTGGAACGATCTTCATCTTCACCTGGAACTAACAACGCTATAAGGGGGGCTGAGCAAGCGGGTAACATAGCCAAACAGTGGTTTTGCTAGGAAGGTTTCAAAGGTTAGAGGTTTCATGGCAACAAGGAGAGGTTGACATAAAAGATGGGTAGCGCGACATGTAACGATAGCATCGAGACAACTAAGCATGGCAATGGTAGTAAAGGTATCCAAGGGTATGATCATCTTGCCTGGTATTGCACAAGGGAGAAGAACGGATCCAATGAAGTAGACGGAGCAACATAGTCGAGCGAATCCTCAGAACTCCGGAACGAAACCGAAGCTAACAAGAGAAGCAACCGGAAAGAAACAAACAACACGGTAAACACACAATCATAAACATGGCATACGATGCACAGCCAAGTATGATGCATGTCCGGTTTAATTATGCATGGCATGGCAAAGTGCACAAACAAGTACTACAAGTTAAGTGGAGCTCAATATGCAACGAGTTGCATATTGACGAAACACCACATGTAAATTATTTAGTTGACTCTCGTTTATTTACAAGACAAGATTAAATGTTTGTTAACATGGCAAGAGGTGAAGCAAAAACAAACTACCTATTTAGACATTTTAAATGAGGCCGGAAATAACAACAACAATTCCGGAAAATCCCCATGAGCATGTTTAGCAATTATTAAGCAACAACAAAACACACATATTAATGTTATTAACATGATGCGGATGACATGATCAAGATTATGCAATTTTTATTAAAAGTTGACATGAAGATGATAAGGAGTATTTGTCACCGTGGTGGAAAGAAAAAGGTGCCACGGCAATGATCCGAAAATGATGCACGGCAACATCTCGGTTCCGGTACTCGCTGAGAGTCCGGTGCAAAAGAAAAGGTGGCGTGAGCGAGTCGAACAAGATGAAAGGTGGCGTGAGCGAGTCAAACAAGTCGAATAAGAATACAATGGAGATGAACGAAGATGAAAACACTCCGTTAGAAAAGAGGAAGAAGGAGCATTACGAGAACCTTGTAGGTTGAAAGACATGAAACAAGAGCTTACGAACCAAAAGAATATGGAACTGCAATGGTATAGCCAAGGAATAAGAGTGACAGAATTCGGATAGCACTCCGTCTGAAAAGAGAGGCAAGACATGAAAAGATGAGAGAACTAGAATGGAGGACACAACACTAAGGTTAAATGATAAAAGAGAAAGAACATGATCTCGATAAAACGATATGATGGTTTGGAGAGAGCAACATCACAAAGCCTCCGGAACGAAAGAATAGATGCAAGATCGTTGGGAAGAAAGAACGGAGAAGAAAATGATAACTTCTCTCAAAATAAATTAGAAAAATCCTCCTTACAAAGAAGGGTTGAATAGAGTTGTTGGAAATTCAACAACGAAAGAATAAGCTTGATGTGGGCTTATGGAAAACATCTCAAAATTAAGAGGTGACAACCAGCCACTGACGAAAACATTTAACTGGATTGAGATCAACAAGGAGATGAAAAACTTATTTCGCCGGAATGATAATGAAGAACTTGGGTCATTTATGAGCACCAAAATACAACAATCCTTAGGGAAAGCTTTAGGTGAAATACAACCCAAGGTAACTCCAATGAATAGATTGAAAGGTTGGAACGATCTCCTGAACAAAGAAAATGATGGTTTTTAAATATTTCATTCTTGATAACTCGTGAATCATGAAACACGAAGGAATTGTCAAGAATGACATAACACCACCTCAAAAGATAAGGGAACAAGAATAGCACTTGGAAAGCATGATGAAGAATGCTTGAGCTCCAACAAGAATCTTGATGAAGACTTCGAGGATGAATTAAAACATGATGAACCACCATGAGAACTCCGGTAATGAAAGCATGAGATGTGAAAGATGAAAAGAATAAGATTCAAGGCGTGCGGTGAATTAGATGGAGCTTTGAAATGATAATTGAAATAACTTGGAGCTCCGGAAAACAAGATGAACAACTTAGAAGCGAGAATATGATATGATGAACAAGCTCCGAAGGAAGGGATTAATCACCTTGAAGGAATAAGAATAAGAATTATGTCATGCATATCCTTCATCAATTTAATTGATGACAACCAAAGGATTTGCCATACTACTTATTCTCGTTGCAAAAAATTAAAGAGAGATCTCGCACAACTTGGGTAAATCTTCAACAAACCACCGGTAGGATTATGAAAAGAACGAGTGAATTAAAACGATAACAACGGAAGGGTAATCTTGAAATAACCACCGTAAAAAAATATGGAGACGAACGAAGAGACATCAATGAAGAATATTTGGAGGACGAAGTTGAAAACTGAGAACGAAGAATCTTCTGAAATGATGGCCTTCGGAGGATCACAATGGAAAAGAATTCATGAAATTCTTCGGATGGGTATAAAAAGAATTCCTCACAAACGGAACAATAATGAGGATGGCATGAAGCTAGAACCACAAATCTTCAAGAGAACGGCCAAGATTTAAGAGAAACTCTTCTCCGATCTTCAAATGTTGAGAATGAAGACGAGAAATGCCATAAGAATTGTTGAGCACTCCGGAATGAAGAATTAAAAGGTTGAACCAATGATGAAAAAGAATTTGAAAGCGATCTTGGAGAAGGCATGTGACTGATGGGAATCATTCTTACGTCACACTTTGAAAAGAATTTGAGTATAACTCCGGAAATAATAGAAGAGTCAAGTAAGATCCTGGGAAAAAACCTGTGGGTTAGGGCCCACTCAAAGAAATCACCGTTGAAAAAGATTGCTTAAGAGATATAGCACCGGTTGAATTAAATGGCTTGAATAAGAAGACAATCCTCAAAATAGCTTGAACGGATTAAGAATGGAAACACGAATCTTCTGAGATATCTTCAACACTCCGGATATGAATAGCAAGAGGAGAATGATTAATTGGTGCACCGGAATAAGAAAGCATTGTGAAAAGAGGAAAGGATAAGATCAACACCGAAATCTTGAATTACATCCACCGGCAGAATTTGAGAACAAAAGAATGATTAACTTGAAACTCTTGAGCATCTTCACGATAAATCACCGGATAAGAACATTGAAGGAAATGAATGAAGAAATATCACATGAATAAAATGGATACTTCATTAAGAATTCTGGCTCCAAGAAGAAGAAGGGTGGGAGGGTGGGGAAAAACAAAGACAACTTGGGATGAATGAACAGACAATCGTCAGATTTCTCAACGGTGTCCGTATGGAATAACTTGAAGAGAAGGCACACCGGTTGAAAAGGATTAACATAAAGATCTCAATGGTCAAGAAGAATTAGCACTCCCATAGAAATATGAGAACACTGCTTATGAAAGGTATGGAATCAACATTTGACATCGAAGCAACTCGAATACCAGATTCAAAACGAAAACAACGGATAGATATGTTTATGAAGAAGATTATGTTGCAACATATCTATCCAAACAGAGAATTGAACGAATGAATTCTGTAGGTACATCAACTTGTCGAGAAGCCACTTGGGAGAACAAAAGATAAATAAAAAGGAACAAGGAACAGATAGAACAAATACAAGATAGAAGCTTCATTCGACATATTCGTGCTGAAAGCTCATGGAACGTGTTACAAAAGGGTTTTGCAATCCCCGGATCAGCATAGCCAAGGACCCTTTAAGATGCAACTCCCGATCAGAACAAGCCCATAAAACCACTTCACTCAATGTAGAACCCCGAACTTCATATCGTGCATCCGTTGGAAGAATGCATAGAACTACTAGATGAACCCACCTATTAATTTCCGAAAGTTTCCAGTTATGCAATCAGGTGTTGGGGATACATGGGAAGCACCACGCACTCAACTCTAATCCTACATCCAGCTGTATCCATCCTTCAACACATAACCAGTCTTTCTCGAAAACCGTTTACCTCGGACCTTCGAAACGCATCCACTATACAAGCTATGGCAATACTCCCGAACTACCTCCCCAGTACTGGGTGATGTCGGGGTTATCTTGCCACTAACCGCATAGGAGAGTTTTCGATGTCGGCCGTCTTAAGTATTCTAGTACTGCCGCGATGGATTTGTGACGACAACACCTCGGAGCTCAACTCCTCGGGACACTGCCACAACCCCTAATGACAGGAGGCATCGAGAACAATGTTCTCGTCACAAAGACATCGAAACAATCCAAACAATACTCGCGAGATCCTAAAAAAAAATTTGGTGCATTTTTTGAAAGTAGAAGAGGCAAGAGTAATCGTCACGAGTCCTCACCAGAATGAAAAGAGATGAGAAGCAAAAGAAATCCTACTCTCCGATATATATATAGGACTCAAAACATTTTCAAGTGTGTGCCTAGACTCAACCGTCAACGATTCGATCAATCAGTGGGGGCTTCTAGGTCGGAGAAGGCTCTGAATACCAACTTGTAATGCCCAGGATGGGACTATATCTCCTACGTGTCGAGGCACGACTTAAAGATATAAGCCCATTCTGGAATGATCGCAAGTTTGGTATCTTTGCACGACTCATGTAAAAGAGGGATTAAATTGCAAAAGGAGATAGTTGGCTTACACTCGCCACTTCACACAATACAATACATAAGCAATTCATCATTCAAAACATCACAGCCCATCTAAGGGTAAGATCCAAAAGACAAGATACCAAAACAACATAAAGCCACAGGTCAAGATCGAATCCTAGTAGAAACCACTACTGATCGTCGAAACGTCACAAGCATACGGCCACTCTCTTCATCGAGCTCCCAGTGAAGTACTTGAACCAGCTCCTGCATCTTTCTCGGCTGAACCTGCATCTGGTGTTGTAGTATCTGTGAGCCACGAGGACTCAGCAATCCCATAACCATGGGTATCAAGACTAGCAAAGCTTTATGGGTAGGAAGAGGTAAGTGGTGAGGTTGCAGCAGCGGCTAAGCATAATATGGTGGCTAGCTTACGAGTACCAGAATAAGATGAGCATCTATGCAAACGGTCGCAACTAGTAGTGATCGCTAAAGATCCTGAACTACATACGAATCAAACATAACCCCACCGTGTTCTCTTCTCAAAGTGAAAAGAGACAGTCACGGTTACTCACGCGGTGGTGTGTTTTACTTCGGATCCTCTGTCAAGTTTTCTACAACCGGACATTAACAAATTCCAATCTACCACATAACCACGGGCACGGCTTTCGAAAGATCATAACCCTGCAGGGGTGTCCCAACTTAGCCCATCACAAGCTCTCACGATTAGCTGAAGTGATAAATATAATATCATCACCCCTTATCTTAGGGAAATCCGATCAGGCTCGGCATCCCGGTAGCACAAGACATTTCGACAATGGTAAAACAAGTCCAGCAAGACCTCCCGGTGTGTCGACACCCTGATAGTAGCCGCGCGTATCTCGTCTCAGGCCACGACCGGATGGGCGAGGCTACGGGAGCCAAACCTCGAGTTTCCCCGTGGTGGCCTCGCAGGCTCCCCGTTTGGGACCAACACCATCAGCACTGCCCCCCTGCTATGTAGAAAGAATCCTCGGGTAGCGCTAACTCCCTATGCAATTTAATTAATTAATTAAGTTGTTATTATGAGCAAATTAAAACCAATGTTGGGCCTTGCTGGAGGAGTTTTATTCAAAGTCGAACTATCAAGGGGTCCCCATCCACCCATCGTGTAAGGAACGCAAAATCAAGGAACATAATGCCGGTTTATCGGCGCCTAAGGTGGCATGAGTGGAACAAAACACCAAGCAAAAGGCCAAGCCTTCCACCCATGCCCAGTATATAGGTGTGTTATTATAATAATAATTAGATATTGTGATATAACAACAACAAGTTCCCTCCTGGAACGATCTTCATCTTCACCTGCAACTAACAACGCTATAAGAGGGGTTGAGCAAGCGGGTAACATAGCCAAACAGTGGTTTTGCTAGGAAGGTTTCAAATGTTAGAGGTTTCATGGCAACAAGGAGAGGCTGACATAAAAGATGGGTAGCGCGACATGTAACGATAGCATCGAGACAACTAAGCATGGCAATGGTAGTAAAGGTATCCAAGGGTATAATCATCTTGCCTGGGATTCCACAAGGGAGAAGAACGGATCCAATGAAGTAGACGGAGCAACATAGTCGAGCGAATCCTCACAACTCCGGAACGAAACCGAAGCTAACAAGAGAAGCAACCGGAAAGAAACAAACAACACGGTAAACACACAATCATAAACATGGCATACGATGCACATCCAAGTATGATGCATGTCCGGTTTAATTATGCATGGCATGGCAAAGTGCACAAACAAGTACTACAAGTTAAGTGGAGCTCAATATGCAACGAGTTGCATATTGACGAAACACCACATGTAAATTATTTAGTTGACTCTCGTTTATTTACAAGACAAGATTAAATGTTTGTTAACATGGCAAGAGGTGAAGCAAAAACAAACTACCTATTTAGACATTTTAAATGAGGCCAGAAATAACAACAACAATTCCGGAAAATCCCCATGAGCATGTTTAGCAATTATTAAGCAACAACAAAACACACATATTAATGTTATTAACATGATGCGGATGACATGATCAAGTTTATGCAATTTTTATTAAAATTTGACATGAAGATGATAAGGAGTATTTGTCACCGTGGTGGAAAGAAAAAGGTGCCACGGCAACGATCCGAAAATGATGCACGGCAACATCTCGGTTCCGGTACTCGCTGAGAGTCCGGTGCAAAAGAAAAGGTGGCGTGAGCGAGTCGAACAAGATGAAAGGTGGGGTGATCCCATCATCCGGGTTCCCATGGGTCGGAGACGAGGCAACCGAGGAGCACGACAAAAGATGAAACGGGCACGAAGCAAACAATCGACATCTCATACAACCACAAGCATCACACGGGTCACGTCTCGGGTTATACCTTCGAAACACTCGTTTCAGGGCGGTTCGAGATCGTAGAGGAAGTAGTCGTTCTCGCGATACGTAGAGGAAGTAGGCGTTCACGTGGTCGTCGAGGGAAGTAGTTGTGCACGAGGCAACGAGGTCGTCGTGGTACACGTTCATGTAGAGGTACTTGCGGTCTCGGCGACGGTAGTTGTGCTCGGTCGTAGACGTTCGGTTCTTGCGTAGAGGTACTTGGCGCATCCGGAAACATGGTAGATGAACTTGACGGTCCTCGTCATCCTGGTGCTTGGCGTCAAAAGTGCTAGGCAGCAAAGGGTCAGTCCAAAGGAGGCAGAGGCCATGGCAGCGGCAGTCGGGCCGGCGAGGAAGAGGCACCCGACCGATGGGTAGGAGGAGGTGCTCGGGGAGGTCGACCGGGCGCGGTGGAGGCAGGACGTGGCGGCGCTGGATGAGGTACTTGCGTCGAGGTGCCGGAGCTGCGCGCATCCGGACGAGGAGGGGTCACAAGCGAGGCTCGGCCTTGCCTCCTGGCCGCTGGAGGCACGCGGAGGTTGAGGGAGAGGCGCGGCAAGGCGAGGGTCGCAGGGCGCCTGGCGCGCGGGACTCCGTCGCTGGAAGGGAGGAGGCGTCGCGGAGGGAGCCAGGCGCTTGGGAGATGGGCGCTCGCTGGAGTGCGGGAGCTCCTGGCGGCGGAGGGCCTGAGGGCCGGTAGCTTGGGCGCACGCGCCTGGCCGAGGAGGGTGCGCGGGGCCATGGCGCGGTCTGGAGGACGGCCGCTGCGGCGCTCGGGAGATGGATGTGATGGCCTGGCTTATTAGGGATGATAGACTACTCATATCAATAAGGAATTCCTTCTTTTCCGGGAGCCCATTCGGATAGAACTCCAAAGTTAAGCGTGCTCAGCTTGGAGTAGTTTTAGGATGGGTGACCGACCGGGAAGTTGCTCCCGCGTGCGCACGAGTGAGGACAAAGTGCGCAGAAAAGACTAGTATTGATATGTGAGGCCAGTCTAGATCCCGCCAGGAGTAACGACCACCGGCGGGTGTGTCCTGGGCATTACAAGTTGGTATCAGATCCAACCCTCGCGGTTACACGGATGTTTGCGGACAGTTTGCAGTCATGTTGTACATGACGTTTGTGACCCGTCGTGGCACACGGCATGGCACATGTGCTGTCCTGGAAGCACAGACGGTTGTGCTAAGAGGGAACGTTCCTGTGGCCCGACGAGGATGTCGGTTCCTCTGAGTGAGGGTGTATGTGATGGCCTGGCTTATTAGGGATGATAGACTACTCATATCAATAAGGAATTCCTTCTTTTCCGGGAGCCCATTCGGATAGAACTCCAAAGTTAAGCGTGCTCAGCTTGGAGTAGTTTCAGGATGGGTGACCGACCGGGAAGTTGCTCCCGGGTGCGCACGAGTGAGGACAAAGTGCGCAGAAAAGACTAGTATTGATATGTGAGGCCAGTCTAGATCCCGCCAGGAGTAACGACCACCGGCGGGTGTGTCCGGGGCGTTACAATGGAGCGGGGAAAAATCGGGACGGGAGGTCGATGGGGTGCGGTCGCTCGAGGGGAGAGGGAGCGGTGCGGGGCTGGCGATGAGAGCAAGGGGAAGGACGAGCGCTGGACGAGGGTGGCGGCGGACGAGGGAATCGGGCAGGGAGCGAAGTGAGGAGCGACGGTCGATGGAGCTAGGGTTACGAAGCAGCTGGAGTCGGGCCTAGGGTGAGGAGCTGGCCAATGGGCCGGCTGGGGGGGCTGAGGCCCAGAGGCCGGCGGCTGGATGGCCTAGAGGCCTGGGCCAAAAGGAGGAGAGGGAGGCTGGGAGGTGGTTGTGGCCTATGGGCCAGGAGGGATGGGCCAGGGAGGAGGAGAAGGCCCACTGCGGCTGGGCTGCCGGCTGCTCTTCTTATTTTTATTTCTTTAGCAGAAATAAAAATAGAGAGAGAACAACACCAAAAAGAAAAGAGGTCAAGAAGAAGAAAAAATAAATGATGGAACATTTTTGTAAGGCTTTATGGGATATTACCAACCCAACAAAAATAGTTCCAACAAAAATAGGGAAGTGCAAACTAAAATAATTAGCTTGCCTTAAGGAGTTTGAAAGGAGTCTAGACTTTAGGAGGAGCCTCGATACAACGGAAAAATTATAGACAAAGTTTTGGAGGCAAGGAATAAGAAAGAGAAGGCATGGGGAAAATATGCAAGTGTGTTGGGTTAATTCCAAACAAATGGAATATTTAATATAGCTCCCGAATAATATTGAGAGGCTTTTATATGTTATAAAGAGAAGTCATTATTCCCTCGATTTAAATAGACCGAAGGTCCACACGATTTATTTAAGTGAGATGCAAAGATTAATGACATGATGGCATGATGATATGATGCAATGCAAAAATAAATAACACAAGCACAATGACACACACGGGAGAACCCGGAACATCTGGAATCTTCTGGAATCTTCTGGGACGTCGGTCTTTGGGCGTCACAACGGATTTTACCCAATCCATAGGTAGGTGTAGTGGACCCTCATGACAGGAAATTCGGTTCAAGGGTTTTGGATGCACAAGTAGCATCTCTACTTAGTGTGCATTTTTGGCTAGCAAAGATATTTGGCAAGCACCACATGTTAGAGGATCTATGACAATATAACTTCTATATGAATATGAACAAACATAAACCATTACGTTGTCTTCCTTGTCCAACGTCAATAATTTGGCATAAAATATTTAATAGGGGCTCAGAATCATAAAAGATGTCCAAGATAGTATATTTGCATGTGTATCTTCTCTTCCCTTATTAATTCTATCATGAATTGCATCATTGACCAATACTATGTTTGTGAATCTTCAATCAATATTACCACTTATACTCTTTCAAATGTAATATCATTACTTTCCATAAGATTAGCATATGATATTTTTATTATTTCCTTTATTTTGATTGAAACATAAAAGTAAAGAAGAAGAGACTCAAGCTAATATTTATTATATAGCTCTCAACTCGATTACATAGATAGATAGATCACGAACTAGCACTCAAAAATAGATCACACTTAACTTTTATTTAACTAAAACATAAAATAACTAATGATCGAACTATAAACTTGTGAAGGTAATAAAAGTGATGGTGATACGATGCCAGGGCACCTTCCCCAAGCTTGGAAAAAACCAAGGAGAGTGCCCATACCCGTGTACTCAGGTCTCGTTCTTTGGTGATGGTGGCGATGAAGTGGTCAACTTCTCCAGTTTACGTCTAAGGCTGAAATTCTGCTCCCTCAAATCATAGATTTCTTGTTCCAGCTTCAATACCCTTTTGCATAATGCACCCTTGCTTTCCTGCAGAAAATGGGACGGGATAAATTGGATCTTAGATTTATGAGCTCCGTTTGGGAGACTTGACTTTTGAACTCCACATATCCCCGGGTTGAGGTAGAGGGACATCATCTTCATTCGAGCTTGTATCCCCAGGTCACTTCAGGTCAACATCTTCCTTCTCCATAGTCCATACATAGGGAGATATATCCCCATAGGTCCTTGGTTTTGCAACGTGGTGCGAGACGAAGCTCTCTCCATCCGAGTCTTGAAAAGACATATTTTTATATCCGACCAGAAATCAGAACGAAACAAGAACATAAGATATTTCTGTGATGCGGTCATTAAATCATCCGGGAGTATATATAGAGAATTTTTATCTTACAAAATATGTATCCCACAAGAAAACAGGGTCAGGAAGCTGTTTGAGGGCCCCACTACCCACCAAGGCGCGCTTGGGGGTAGGTGTGCCCTGGTGCGTAGTGGGCACCTGGGTTGCCTTCCCGTGTGTTTCTTATTTTTTCTATTTTTTCTAATATTCCAAAACTGACAGAAAATATTTTTGCGGAATTTTCGGAGTCGGTTTACTTATAATATCACGTACCTCTTCCTTTCAGGGTTCTCGAGTGTTCTAGAAGGTCTATTTTATGTATTCCTCCGGCGTCATGGTTTGAATAACATTAGTTTCAACACTAATGGGTGTACCTGAAATATGATGCTTAACTCTTTGTCGATTGACCATCTTTGTATTAGTGCCTTCGGCATTATTGATCTTAATAGCTCCAAACTAATAAACTTCTTCAATGATATATAGTCCTTCCCATTTGGAGAGAAGTTTTCTTGCAAAAAATCTAAAATGAGAATTGTACAATAGAACATACTCACCCACTTTGAATTCCCGCTTTTGGATTCTTTTATCATGTCATCTTTTAACATTTTCTTTAAATACTTTGGCATTTTCATAAGCTTGGGTTCTCCATTCATCTAGTGAGCTAATATCAAATACCCTCTTTTCACCGGCAAGTTTGAAATCGTAATTGAGTTCCTTAATGGCCCAATATGCTTTATGTTCTAACTCAAGAGGCAAATGACATACTTTTCCATAGACTATTTTATATGGAGACATACCCATAGGATTTTTTAAAGCTATCATATAGGCCCAAAGTACATCATCTAATTTCTTAGACCAATTCTTTCGGGACCTATTGACAGTCTTTTGCAAAACTAACTTTATTTCCCTATTTCTTAATTCAACTTGACCACTAGATTGGGGGTGATAAAGAGATGCAATTCTATGGTTGACATCATACTTAGCAAGCAATTTACGGAAAGCACCATGAATAAAATGTGAACCACCATCGGTCATTAAAAATCTAGGGAGTCCAAACCTCGGGAAGATAATCTCTTTGAGCATTTTCATGGAAGTGTTATGATCAGCACTACTAGTTGGAATAGATTCTACCCACTTAGTGACATAATCAACAGCAATCAAGATGTGTGTGTACTCATTAGAGGAAGGAAAAGGTCTCTGATATGTCCATTTTGCATCATGCCTTTATGTTGATATTTATTGCACTATGGGCTGTTATTACACGTTATGTCACAATACTTATGCCTTTTCTCCCTTATTTTACAAGGTTTACATGAAGAGGGAGAATGCCGGCAGTGGAATTCTGGGCTAGAAAAGGAGGAAACATTGGAGACATATTTTGCACAACTCAAAAAGATCCGAAACACCACGAAACACCATTTCAGAAAATATAAAAAATATCTGGCGAAAGAGATCTGCCAGGGGCCACCACCTGTCCACGAGGGTGGGGGGCGCGCCCCCTCCCCCTGGGCGTGCCCCCTGCTTCGTGGGTCAACCGGTGACCCCCCGATGCCCATCTTCTCCTATATGAGGTGTTCAAACATGGAAAAAATCAGAAGGAGGCTTTCAGGACCAGACGTCGCCATCTCGAGGCTGAACCTTGGCGGATCCAATCTAGGGCTCCCGCGGAGCTGTTCTGCCGGAGATACATCCCTCCGGGAGGGGGAATCGTCACCGTCGTCATCACGAACAACACTCCCATCTTGGGGAGGGTTGTCTTCATCAACATCTTCACTAGCACCATCTCCTCTCAAACCCTAGTTCATATCTTGTATCCAATCTTTTTATCAAAACCTCAAATTGGTACCTGTGGGTTGCTACTAGTGTTGATTACTTCTTGTAGTTGATGCTAGTTGGTTTACTTGGTGGAAGATCATATGTCCAGATCCATTATGCATATTAATACCCCTCTGATCATGAACAATATTATGTCTTGTGAGTAGTTACTTTTGTTCCCGATGACATGGGAAAAGTCTTGCTATAAGTAGTCATGTGAATTTGGTATTCGTTCGATATTTTTATGAGATGTATGTTGTCTCTCCTCTAGTGGTGTCATGTGAACATCGACTACATGACACTTCACCATTGTTTGGGCCTAGAGGAAGGCATTGGGAAGTAATAAGTAGATGATGGGTTGCTAGAGTGACTGAAGCTTAAACCCTAGTTTATGCGTTGCTTCGTAAGGGGCTGATTTGGATCCACTTGTTTCATGCTATGGTTAGGTTTACCTTAATACTTCTTTTGTAGTTCCGTATGCTTGCAATAGAGGTTAATCATAAGTGGGATGCTTGTCCAAGTAAGGGCAGCACCCAAGCACCGGTCCACCCACATACTAAATTATCAAAGTAATGAACGTGAATCATATGAACGTGATGAAAACTAGCTTGACGATAATTCCCATGTGTCCTCGGGAGCCTTTTCCTTCATATAAGAGTTTGTCCAGGATTGTCCTTTGCTACAAAAAGGATTGGGCTATCTTGCTGCACCTTATTTACTTTTACTATTTATCACTTGCTACCAATTACCTTATCACAAAACTATCTGTTACCAATAATTTCAGTGCTTGCAGAAAATACCTTACTGAAAACTACCTATCATTTCCTTCTGCTCCTCGTTGGGTTCGACACTCTTACTTATCGAAAGGACTACGATAGATCCCCTACATTTGTGGGTCATCAAGACTCTTTTCTGGCGCCATTGCCGGGGAGTGAAGCGCCTTTGCTAAGTGGAATTTGGTAAGGAAAAATTTATATAGTGCGCTGAAATTTACTGTTACTTGTTACTATGGCTCATAATCCTTTGAGGGGATTGTTTGGGGTATCTTCACCCCAACCAGTAGAGCAAAGAGTTGCTCCTCAACCTACTGAACCTACTGAAAATGTTTGCTTTGAAATTCCTTCGGGTATGATAGAGAAACTGCTAGATAATCCCTTTACAGGAGACGGAACACTGCATCCCGATTTGCATCTAATCTATGTGGATGAAGTATGTGGATTATTTAAGCTTGCAGGTATGCCCGAGGATGTTATCAAGAAGAAGTTCTTCCCTTTATCTTTGAAGGGAGATGCATTGACATGGTTTAGGATATGTGATGATATTGAATCATGGTACTATAATCGACTGAAGTTGGAATTTCATCAGAAGTTCTATCCTATGCATCAGGTTCATCTTGATCGAAACTATATATATAATTTTTGGCCTCGCAAAGGAGAAAGTATCGCTCAAGATTGGGGGAGGCTTAAGTCAATGTTATATTCATGCCCCAATCATGAGCTCTCAAGAGAAATGATCATTCAAAATTTGTATGCTCGGCTTTCTCTCAATAATCGCTCCATGCTCGATAATTCTTGTACTGGTTCTTTTATGATGAAGACTATTGAATTCAAATGGGATTTATTGGAAAGAATTAAATGCAACTCTGAGGATTGGGATCTCGAAGAAGGTAAGGAGTCGGGTATGACCCCTAAGTTTGATTGTGTTAAAGCTTTTATGGATACCGGTGTTTTCCGTGAATTTAGCACTAAATATGGAGTTGACTCTGAGATAGTAGCTTCTTTCTGTGAATCATTTGCTACTCATGTTGATGTCCCCAAGGTGAAGTGGTTTAAATACCATCCTCCCATTGAAGTAAAAGTAGTTGAACCTGTTAAAGTTGAATAAAAGACTATCACTTATAATGTTGATCCTATTGTTCCTACTGCTTATATTGAGAAACCGCCTTTCCCTGTTAGAATAAAGGATCATGCTGAAGCTTCAACTGTGGTTCATAAGAGTAATACTAGAATACCTACACCCTCTGAGAAAATTAAAGTTGAACCTAGTGTTGCTATGGTTAAAGATCTCTTGGTTGAAAATTTAGATGGATATGTTATTTACCTACAAGAGGAAGCTACTCGAATAGCCAAACCCAATACTAGGAATAAACATAGACCTGTTGTGGGCATGCCTGTTATTTCTGTTAAAATAGGAGATCATTGCTATCATGGTTTATCTAACGTAGGTGCTAGTGCAAGTATAATCCCTCATTCCTTATATAAGGAAATTATGCACGATATTGCACCCACTGAGTTAGAATGGATTGATGTTACTATTAAGCTTGCTAATAGAGACACTATTTCACCAGTTGGGATTGTTAGAGATGTTGAAGTCTTGTGTGGGAAGGTTAAATACCCTACTGATTTTCTTATTCTTAGTTCCCCACAAGATGATTTTCGTCCCATTATATTTGGTAGACCCTTCTTGAATACTGTTAATGCTAAGATAGACAGTGTAAAAAATATTGTCACTATTGGTTTAGGGGATATGTCTCATGATTTTAACTTTGCTAAATTTCGTAGACAACCCCATGATAAAGAATTACCTAGTAAGGATGAAATTATTGGTCTTTCTTCTATTGATGTGCCTCCTAACGATCCTTTAGAACAAGCTAGACCATGAAAATGATATGTATATGAATGAGAGAAGGGAAATAGATGAAATATTCTTTAAGCGGGGACCCTTATTGAAAAAAAACTTGCCTGTTGAAATTCTAGGGGATCCTCCTCCACCCAAGGGTGACCCCGTGTTTGAACTCAAACCATTACCTGATAATCTTAAGTATGTTTATCTCGATGAAAAGAAGATATATCATGTTATTATTAGTGCTAACCTTTCAGATCAGGAAGAAGAGAAACTATTGAAAACTCTGAAGAAGCACCGTGCTGCTATTGGATATACTCTCGATGATCTTAAGGGCATTAGTCCCACTCTATGCCAACACAAGATAAAGTTGGAAGAGGACGCGAAACCGGTTATCAATCATCAACGAAGGTTAAATCCTAAAATGAAAGAAGTGGTAAGGAAGGAAATACTAAAGCTTCTAGAGGCAGGTATAATTTATCCAGTTGCTGATAGTCAGTGGGTAAGTCCTGTCCATTGTGTCCCTAAGAAGGGAGGTATGACTGTTGTTCCTAATGATAAAGATGAATTGATCCCGCAAAGAGTTGTTACATGTTATAGGATGGTAATTGATTTCCTCAAATTAAATAAAGCCACTAAGAAAGATCATTACCCTTTGCCTTCTATTGATCAAATGCTAGAAAGTTAATCCAAACACACTTATTTTTGCTTTCTAGATGGTTATTCTGGTTTCTCTCAAATACCTGTGTCAAAAGGGGATCAAGAAAAGACCACTTTTACTTGTCCCTTCGGTACCTTTGCTTATAGACGTATGCCTTTTGGTCTATGTAATGCACCTGCTACCTTTCAAAGATGCATGATGGCTATATTCTCTAATTTTTGTGAAAAGATTGTTGAGATTTTCATGGATGATGTTTCTGTTTACGGAACTTCTTTTGATGATTGCTTGAGCAACCTTGATCGAGTTTTGCAGAGATGTGAAGACTCTAATCTTGTCTTGAATTGGGAGAAGTGCCACTTTAAGGTTAATGAAGGCATTGTCTTGGGACATAAAATTTCTGAAAGAGATATTGTAGTTGACAAGGTTGATGCTATTGAAAAGATGACGTGTCCCAAGGACATCAAAGGTATATAAAGTTTCCTTGGTCATGTCGGGTTTTATAGGAGGTTCATTAAGGACTTCTCCAAAATCTCCAGGCCTCTGACTAATCTCTTACAAAAAGATGTTCCTTTTGTATTTGATGATGATTTTATAGAAGCATTTGAAATACCTAAGAAAGCATTGATCTCTGCACCTATTGTCAACCCTCCTGACTGGAATTTACCCTTTGAGATTATGTGCGATGCTAGTGATTATGCTGTAGGTGTTGTTCTAGGACAAAGAGTTGATAAGAAATTGAATGTTATCCAATATGCTAGTAAAACTCTAGACAGTACCCAGAGAAATTATGCTACTACTAAGAATTTTTAGAAGTTGTATTTGCATGTGATAAGTTTAGGCCTTATATTGTTGATTCTAAAGTAACTATTCACGCTGATCATGCTGCTATCAAATACCTTATGGAAAATAAAGATGCTAAACCTAGACTTATTAGATGGGTTCTCTTGCTGCAAGAATTTGATTTGTATATTATTGATAGAAAGGGAGCTGAGAACCCCGTTGCAGACAACTTGTCTAGGCTAGAGAATATTCTTGATGACCCACAACCCATTGATGATAGCTTTCGTGATGAACAATTAGTTGTCATAAATACTTCTCGACTGCCCCACGATATGTTGATTATGCTAATTACATTGTTGCTAAGTTTATACCACCTAGTTTCACATACCAGCAAAAGAAAAAGTTCTTCTACGATTTGAGACATTACTTCTGGGATGACCCACACCTTTATAAAGAAGGAGTAGATGGTATTATTAGACGTTGTGTACCTAAGCATGAACAGGAACAGATCCTACACAAGTGCCACTTCGAAGCTTATGGAGGACACCATGCTGGAGATAGAACTGCACATAAGGTATTGCAATCTGGTTTTTATTGGCCTACTCTCTTCAAGGATGCTCGTAAGTTTGTCTTATCTTGTGACGAATGTCAAAGAATTGGTAATATCAGTAGACGTCAAGAAATGCCTATGCATTATTCACTTGTTGTTGAACCATTTGATGTATGGGGCTTTGATTATATGGGACCGTTTCCCTCCTCTAATGGGTACACACATATTTTAGTTGATGTTGATTACGTTACTAAGTGGGTAGAGGCTATTCCAACTAGTAGTGTTGATCACAACACCTCTATTAAGATGATTAAAGAAGTTATTTTTCGAGGTTTGGAGTCCCTGGATACTTAATGACTGGTGGTGGTTCACACTTTATTCATGGTGCTTTCCGTAAAATGCTTGTTAAGTATGATGTTAAACATAGAATTGCATCCCCTTATCACCCATAGTCTAGTGGTCAAGTAGAACTAAGTAACAGAGAGATGAAATTAATTTTGCAAAATACAGTTAATAGGTCTAGAAAGAATTGTTCCAATAAACTTGATGATGCATTATGAGCCTATAGAACTGCATACAAAAATCCTATGGGTATGTCTCCATATAAAATGTTTTATGGAAAATCATGTCACTTACCTCTTAAGCTAGAACATAAGGCATATTGGGCTATTAAAGAGCTCAATTATGATTTCAAACTTACCGGTGAGAAGAGGTTATTTAACATTAGCTCGCTTGATGAATGGAGAACCCAAGCTTATGAGCATGCCAAGCTGTTCAAAGAAAAGGTTAAAAGATGGCATGAAAAAAGGATACAAAAACGTGAGTTTAACGTAGGTGATTATGTCTTGCTATAAAACTCTCGTTTAAGGATTTTTGCAAGAAAACTTCTCTCTAAATGGGAAGGTCCTTATGTTATTGAGGAGGTCTATCGTTCCGGTGCCATAAAAATCAACAACGCCGAAGGCATTCCGGTGCCATAAAAATCAACAACGTCGAAGGCACGAATCCGAAGGTGGTGAATGGTCAAAGAATCAAACATTATATCTCAGGTAACCCTATAAATGTTGAAACCAATGTTATTGAAACCGTAACCTCGGAGGAATACATAAGGGACACTTTCCAGAATGATTCAGACCCCTAAAAGGAAGAGGTATGTGGTACGGTAAGTAAACCGACTACAAAACAGTTCTAATGGCAATTTTTCACAGTTTTGGAATATTTATAAAAATAGAAAAATAAGTGGCAGTCCGGAAAGGACACGAGGCATCCACGAGAGTGGAGGGCGCGCCCACTGCCTTGTGGGCACCTCGTGTGCCTCCCGGACTCTGATTTCTTGCACGTTACTTCTTTTGGTCGGTAAAAATTCACTATATATTCTCCCAAAGGTTTTGACCACCATATCACGCAAAAATCCTTTGTTCTTGTTTCGAGCTAATTTCTGCTAGGGTTGACAAGGCCAAGCATCATGTCGTCCTCCTCCTCCAACAATGAGGGCTACGATGCTTGGCTAATGAAGATAGAGCTGAAGAGGGAAAAACCCGAGGAGCTCAACAAGGAGAATAAGATCAAGAACGCTGTGGAAGATCAGGCTCTGGCAACAGGAGAAGAAGACATCCTTCATCCCCTTCCAAACCTTTTTACTTCAAATAAGATTGAAGCTTTCAAGATGATTGAGTTAGCTCAAATACAAAACAAGTATCTCACAAGTGAAAATATTTTGCTCAAGGAGCATATCGCCGCACTCAAAAGGTATTATCATCAAGATGGAGGATCTCCTACGCTCGATGTATGATGATCCGACATCACTACTTTCAACTCCATCATCACCACCTCCAAAGAAGGTGACATAATCATATGGGTATGGGCACTCCCCTTGGCAATTGCCAAGCTTGTTGGAGGTGCCCCGGTATCGTATCACCATCACACTCCTATCTTTACCGTTTTCCTTAGTTCGATCCTTTTAGTAATATCTTGATCTAGTAGAATAAAGTTAAGCATGATCTAGTTGTGAGCTTTTGCTTTATGTTCTTTACCTTTGTAATCGAGTCCGTGAGCTATATAATAAAGATTAGTGTTGAGTCAAGTGCTTGATTTCCTCGCTATGGTCATGATAGAATAAAAGAAAATATAAAAAGTATCAAGAGATCATATTAATCTTATGGAAGGTAATGACTTCACATATAAAGAGTATGATGAATAAAAGTTGTTGAGAGTTCACAAACGTAGTTTTGGTCATCGTTGCAATTAATAGGAAGTAATAAAGAAAGAGAGGGTTCACATACAAATATACTATCTTGGACTTCTTTTATGATTGTGAGCACTCATTGAAATATGACATGCTAAAGAGTTGATGTTGGACAAGGAAGACAACATAATGGGTTATGTTTTCTTATATCCAAAATAAAGTATATTGTCATGGACCATCCAACATGTTGAGCTTGCCTTTCCCCCTCATGCTAGCCAAAACTCCTTGCACCAAGTAGAGAGACTACTTGTGCTTCCATACATCCTTAAACCCAGTTTTGCCATGAGAGTCCACCATACCTACCTATGGATTGAGTAAGATCATTCAAGTAAGTTTTCATGGTTGCAAACTCTCTAAAATATGTATGATTTATTAGTGTGGAGGAAATAAGCTTTATACGTTCTTGTGATATGGAAGTAATAAAAGCGACGGACTGCATAATAATGGTCCTTATCACAAGTGGCAATATAAAGTGACGTTCTTTTGCGCTAAGACTTTGTGCATCCAACCAAAAAAGCACATGACAACCTTTGATTCCCTCTGCGAAGGTCCTATCTATTATTCTTGCCTTATAAGAGTAAAGGTGAAAATCACCTTTTCTTTTTACATTTTATCCTTTTGCAAGCACATTGTGTTGGAAAGATCCTGACATATATACCCAATTGGATGTAACTTATCATGGTCTATTACTGTTGACATTATCCTTGAGGTAAAAGGTTGGGAGGCAATACCATAAGCCCATATCTTTCTATGTGTCCGATTAAAACTCCATACCCATAAGTATTGCGTGAGTGTGAGCAATTTTGAAAGACTAGATGATAGTTGAGTATGTGGACTTGCTGAAAAGCTCTTATATTGACTCTTCCCGATGTTATGATAAATTGCAATTGCTTCAATGACTGAGATCTTAGTTTGTTGGTTTTCAATGAAGTGTTTGATTCATAATTGACATTGTGAATAGCTTGTTACCTTAGCATAAGAGTCATATGACAATATATTTATATGTGCTGCTGTTATAAGAGTGATCATGATACCCTCATGTCCGTATTTTATTTGTATCGACACCTCTATCTTTAAACATCTGGACATATTTTTCGATATCGGCTTTCGCTTGAGGACAAGCGAGGTCTAAGCTTGGGGGCGTTGATACGTCCATTTTGCATCATGCCTTTATGTTGATATTTATTGCACTATGGGCTATTATTACACGTTATGTCACAATACTTATGCCTTTTCTCCCTTATTTTACAAGGTTTACATGAAGAGGGAGAATGCCGACAAATGGAATTCTGGGCTGGAAAAGGAGCAAACATTGGAGACCTATTCTGCACAACTCAAAAAGCTCCGAAACACCACAAAACACCGTTTCAGAAAATATAAAAAATATCTGGCGAAAGAGATCTGCCAGGGGGGCCACCACCTGTCCACGAGGGTGGGGCGCGCGCCCTCCCCCTGGGCGCGACCCCTTGCCTCGTGGGCCAGCCGGTGACCCCCCGATGCCCATCTTTGACTATATGAGTTGTTTTGACCTAGAAAAAAATCAGAAGGAGGCTTTCGGGACCAGACGCCGCCGTCTTGAGGCGGAACCTTGGCGGAACCAATCTAGGGCTCCGGCAGAGCTGTTCTGCTGGGGATACTTCCCTCCAGGAGGGGGAAATCGTCACCGCCCTCATCACCAATAACTCTCCCATCTTAGGGAGGGTTATCTTCATCGACATCTACACCAGCACCATCTCCTCTGAAACCCTAGTTCATCTCTTGTATCCAATCTTTGTATCAAAACCTCAGATTGGTACCTATGGGTTGCTAGTAGTGTTGATTACTTCTTGTAGTTGATGCTAGTTGGTTTACTTGGTGGAAGATCATATGTTCAGATCAATTATGCATATTAATACCCCTCTGATCATGAAAAATATTATGTCTTGTGAGTAGTTATTTTTGTTCTTGAGGACATGGGAGAAGTCTTGTTATAAGTAGTCATGTGAATTTGGTATTCGTTCGATATTTTTATGAGATGTATGTTGTCTCTCCTCTAGTGGTGTCATGTGAACGTCGACTACATGACACTTCACCATTGTTTGGGCCTATAGGAAGGCATTGGGAAGTAATAAGTAGATGATGGGTTGCTAGAGTGACAGAAGCTTAAACCCCAGTTTATGCGTTGCTTCGTAAGGGGCTGATTTGGACCCACTTGTTTCATGCTATGGTTAGGTTTACCTTAATACTTCTTTTGTAGTTGCGGATGCTTGCAATAGAGGTTAATCATAAGTGGGATGATTGTCCAAGTAAGGGCAGCACCCAAGCATCGGTCCACCCACATACCAAATTATCAAAGTAACGAACGTGAATCATATGAACGTGATGAAAACTAGCTTGACGATAATTCTCGTGTGTCCTCGGGGGCGTTTTCCTTCATATAAGAGTTTGTCCAGGCTTGTCCTTTGCTACAAAAAGGATTGGGCCATCTTGCTGCACCTTATTTACTTTTACTATTTATCACTTTCTACTAATTACCTTATCACAAAACTATCTGTTACCGATAATTTCTGTGCTTGCAGAAAATACCTTACTGAAAATTGCCCATCATTTCCTTCTGCTCCTTGTTGGGTTCGACACTCTTACTTATCGAATGGACTACGATAGATCCCCTACACTTATGGGTCATCAATCTCGTATAATCAAAATCCCCAAACATCAAATGGTTCAATAACAAGTGAATAATTCATAGGCATTTCTTTACGTCTACCAATATTACCAATTATTTGACATTCATCACAAGATTGGACAAACTTATGAACATCTTTGAAAAGAGTAGGCCAATAAAGTCTAGACTACAATACTTGTGTGCAGTTCTACCTCCCGCATGGTGTCCTTCGTAGGCCTCGGAGTGGCACTTTCGTAGGATTTGTCCATCTTCATGCTCAGGTATACAACATCTAATAATACCATCTACTCCTTATTTATAAAGATGTGGGTCATCCCAAAAGTAATGTCTTAAATCAAACAAGAATATTTCTTTTGTTGGTACGTAAAACTAGGTGGTATAAATTTAGCAACAATGTAATTGCATAGTCCGTATACCAAGGACTGTTATGAGAAGCATTAATGACAACAAGTTGTTCATCACGGAAGCTATCATCAATAGGCAGTGGGTCATCAAGAATATTTTCTAACCTAAACAAGTTATCAGCTACGGGGTTCTCAGCTCCCTTCATATTAGTGATATGCAAGTCAAATTCTTGTAGCAAAAGAACCCACCTAATAAGTCTAGGTTTAGCATCCTTTTTCTCCATAAGATATTTAATAGCAGCATGATCGATGTGAACAATTACTTTAGAATCAACAATGTAAGATTTGAATTTATCACAAGCAAACACAACAACTAAAAATTCTTTCTCTGCAGTAACATATTTTCTGTGGGCACTGTCTAGAGTTTTACTAGCATAATGGATAACATTTAATTTCTAATAAATTATTTGTCCTAGAACAGCACCGAGAGCATATTCACTAGCATCACACATAATTTCAAAAGGCAAGTTCCAATCAGGTGGTTGAACAATAGGTGTGGTGGTTAAGGCTTTCTTTAGTGTTTCAAAGGCTTCTACACAATCATCATAAAAAATAAATGGAACATCCTTCGGTAATAATTTGGTAAGAGGCCTAGAAATTTTAGAGAAGTCTTTAATAAACCTCCTACAGAAACCAACATGACCAAGGAAACTACAAATACCTTTAATGTCTTTAGGACATGGCATTTTCTCAGTTGCATCAACTTTAGCTTTATCCACCTCAATACCTCGTTCAGAAATTTATACCCCAAGACAATACCTTCATTTACCATAAAGTGGCACTTCTCCCAATTTAAGAAAAGATTTGTTTGCTCACATCTCTGCAAAACTCTATCAAGGTTGCTTAAGCAATCATCAAAAGAAGTTCCATACACACAGAATTCATCCATGAAAACCTCAACAATCTTTTCCAAAAAGTCAGAGAATATAGCGGTCATACATCTTTAAAAGGTAGCAGGTGCATTGCATAAACCAAAAGGCATACGTCTATAAGCATAGATTCCAGGAGGGCAAGTAAAGGTGGTTTTCTCTTGATCAAGTTGTGAAACAGGTATTTGAGAGAACCCCGAATATCCATCAAGAAAGCAAAAGTGTGTGTGCTTCGACAATCTTTCTAGCATTTGGTCGATAAAAGTCAAAGGATAATGATCTTTTCTAGTTGCTTTGTTTTATTTTCTAAAATCAATCACTATTCTATAGCCAGTCCCAATTCTTTGTGGAATGAGTTCATTTTTATCATTAGGAACAACCATAATACATCCTTTCTTAGAAACACAATGGACAAGACTCACCCATCTACTATCAGTTATAGGATAAATTACACCTGCTTCCGGAAGCTTTAATATTTCATTTCTTACCACTTCTTTCATTTTGGGATTTAGTCGTTGCTGATGATCAACAACAGGTTTAGCATCCGGTTCCATATTAATCTTATGTTGGTAGAGAGTGGGACTAATGCCCTTAAGATCATCAATAGTATATCCCATAGCGGCACGGTGCTTCCTTTGAGTTTTCAACAATCTCTTTTCTTCATGCTCTATAAGGTTAGCACTGATAATATCAGGATATATCTTCTTCTCATCAAGGTAAGCATATTTCGATGTATTAGGTAATTGTTTACTTCAAACACAAGATCACCCTTAGGTGTAGGAGGACCTCCTAAAGTATCAACGGGCAAGTTTGTGCTTGAGAATAGGTCATTGTTCAAAGAACATCTTATCTATTTAATTTCTTTCATGCAAGTGCATATCATTTTCATGGTCTAGCAAGTATTGTTCTAATGGATCAGTAGGGGGAATGAAAATAGAAGCAAGACCAATTATTTCATCTTTACTATGCAATTCTTTATTATGATGTTGCCTACGAAACTTGGAGAAATTAAACTCGTGACACACATCACCAAAATTAACACTGACGGTTTCCTTCTTGCAATATATCTTAGCATTGACAGTGTTCAAGAAAGGTCTACCAAATATTATGGGATAAAAATCATCTTGTGGAGAACCAAGAACTAGAAAATTAGTAGGTTATTTCATTTTTCCACACAAGACTTCCACGTCTCTAACAATCCCCAGTGGTGTGATGGTATCTCTGTTTGAAAGTTTAATAGTAACATCAATATCTTCCATTTTAGTGGGTGCAATATCATGCATAATTTTTTGATATAAAGTAAAAAAGGATAGCACTCACGCTAGCACCCATCTCATATAAACCATTATAGAAATGATCTCCTATTTTTACTTAGACAACAGGCATGCCAACAATGGGCTTATTCTTTTCTTTAGGACTGTCTTTGGCAATTCTGGCAGCTTCAACACATAAATAAATAGCATGTCCATCAATATTATCGACCAAGAGATCTTTGGCCATATCAATACTAGGTTCTACTTTAATTGGTTCAGAGGGTGTAGGTGCTCTAATATTACTTTTGTTACCCACGATCGAGACTGTAGCATGTTCCTTTATCCTAACAGGGAAAGGTGGTTTCTCAATATAAGCGGTAGGCACAACTGGGTCAACATTATAAATAATAGTTTCTTCTTTAACTATAATTGGTTCCTCAACTTTTTATTTAATAGGTGGATGATTGATACGTCTCCAGCGTATCTATAATTTATGAAGTATACATGCCATGTTTACAACAACTTTATATGGTTTTGGTATGATTTGCATGGAACTAACCCGAACTGACAGTGTTTTCAGTAGAACTACCGTGGTGTAATTTTGTGTGCAGAAATAAAAATTCTTGGAATGGGCTGAAACTTTTTGATGATTTTTTTGGAACAAAAGAGACCCCCGAAGCTTCGTGGGAGGGCCAGAAGAGCCACGAGGAGGGCACAACCCACCGGGGCATGCTAGAGGGGCCCGGCTTGCCCCAGTGGGTTGTGCTCACCTCAAAGCCCATCTTCGCGTGAAACCGACGCCAAAAAATCCTATAAATATAGAAACCATCAGAAATAACAATGCATCAGAAGCTCCGCCGCCGCAAGCCTCTGTAGCCCATTAAAAACCAATCTAGACACGTTTCGGCACCCTGTCGGAGGGGAAAATCATCACCGGTGGCCATCTTCATCATCCCGGCGGCCACCATGATGAGGATGGAGTAGTACACCCCGGGGGCTGAGGGTTTGTACCAGTAGCTATGTGTTTAATCTCTCCCTCTCGTGTTCTCAAGCTGTCACTATCATGATGTATCGCGGGCTTTGTTAATATAGTTGGAGCATATGGTGTTTTCCCCTCTCTATCTTGTTGTGAATTGAGTTTCCCCTTTGAGATTTCGTTTTATCGGATTGAATACTTTTATGGATTTGAGAGCACTTGATGTATGTCTTGCTATGAATACACGTGGTGATAGTGGGGTATCATATTGATTCACTTGATATGTGTTTTGGCACTCAACTCATGGATTCTCGAGGTGACATTGGGGTAATCTATGCATAGGGGTTGATGCACGTTCTCATCTTTGTTTCTCCGGTAGAAATCTTTGGGCACTCTTTGAGGTTATTTGTGTTGGATTGAGTATTATGAATCTGAAATTGTTTGATGCATATCGTATAATTAACTCACGGATACTCGCGGTGACATTGGAGTATCTAGGTGACATTAGAGTTGGTTGATGTGTATCATATGGTGTTATTTTAGTACGAACTCTTGATAGATCGATCAAAAAGGATTGCTTGGTGTTATTTTAATATGAACTCTTGATAGATTGATTGGAAAGAATAACTTTGAGGTGGTTTCGTACCCTACAAACAATTTCTTCTTATGTTCTCCGCTACATAGGAACTTTGTAGTGATTCTTCATCGCACATCGAGGGATGGTTATGTGATCCAATTATATTAGTATTGTTGAGAGATTGCACTAGCGAAAGTACGGACCCTATGCCTCATTTTCAAGCATTGAAATAGCGTTTGTGCTCACTTTTGTTACTTGCTACCTTGCTGTTCTTTATTGTTCCTATTACAAAAATCAATATCTTCTATCCATGACACACTTGTATCACCATCTCTTCGCCGAACTAGTGCACCTATACAATTTACCATTTTATTTGGTGTGTTGGGGACACAAGAGAATCTTTGTTATTTGGTTGCTGGGTTGTTTGAGAGAGACCATCTTTATCCTACACCTCCCACGGATTGATAAACCTTAGGTCATCCACTTGAGGAAAAATTGTTACTGTCCTACAAAACTCTGTGGTTGGAGGCCCAACACGAGTCTACAACAATAAAGTTGCGTAGTAGACATCAACGATATGGGAGATCAACATGAGTAGAAAAGGATACACAAAATAAGGCTACTATCTCACAGTCAAATCCATATTTAGTGCTAAAATCATGCGAAGCATCGGTACACATATTTTTTAGCACAATCAAACTCACGTTTTATACCTGACTCCTTACCATCGTCGAGTTCCCAATCTTAAGAGTTGCGTTTAATTCTTTCAAGAAGATCCCACCTGAATTTAATAGTCTTCTTCATTAAGGATCCAGTACAAGAAATATCGAGTATGCATTGATCATTAAGAGAAAGCCGAGCATAAAAATTATGTATAATGATTTCTCTTTAGAGTTCATGATTGATGCATGAATACAACATTGACTTAAGCCTCCCCCAAGCTTGAGAGATACTTTATCCTTCACAAGGCTAAAAATTATAGATATAATTCCGATCACGATGAACTAGATGCATAGGATAATTTTTTGGTGAAATTCCAATTTCAATTGATTCCAGCTCCAAGCTCCAATATCATCGCATAGCCTATACCATGACAATGCTTTTCCACCCAAAGATAAAAGGAAAACCTTCTTCTTAACTTTATCTCCAAGTAAACCTACAAGCTTAAATAATCCACACACTTCATCCACATAGATTACGTGCATATCAGGATGTAGCGTTCCATCTCCTGCATAAGGATTAGCTAGCAGTTTCTCTATCATACCCAAAGGAATATCATAACCAATATATTCAGTAGGTTTAGTAGGTTGAAGAGCAACTCTTTGTGCTTCCGGTCGAGATGAAGATACCCTGAAAAAACACCTCAAAGGATTGTTTTCCATAGTGACAAGTAATGGTAATTTCTGCACGTAATATAAAATTTTCCTTACCAAATTCCGCTTACCAAAGGCGCTTCACTCCCCGGCAACGGCGCCACAAAAGAGTATTGATGACCTAAAAGTATAGGGGATCAATCGTAGTCCTTTCGATAAGTAAGAGTGTCGAACCCAATGAGGAGCAGAAGGAATGACAAGCAGTTTCCAGCAAGGTAATTTCTAAAAGCACTGAAATTGTTGGTAACAAGTTGTTTGATAGCAAGATAATTTGTAACAAGTCACGAGTAGAAATAGTAACAATAGGTGCAGAAGGTAGTGCAATCCTTTTGTGGCAAAGGATAGGCCGTAATGGTCTCTTATAATAAGCAAAGCGTTCTTGAGGACACACATGAATTTCATCTAGTCACTTTCATCATGTTGGTCTGATTTGCATTCGTTACTTTCATAATTTGACATGTTGGTGGACTAGTGCTTGGGTGTTGTTCTTACTTGAACAAGCCTCCTACTTATGATTAACCCCCTCCGTGACCATCCGCAACTACGAAAGAAAAATTAAGATATAATCTAACCATAGAATTAAACGTGTGGATCCAAATCATCCCCCTACGAAGTAGCGCATAAACTAGGGTTTAAGCTTCTATCACTCTAGCAACCCATCATCTAATAACTACTCCACAATGCATTCCCTTAGGCCCAAGGATGGTGAAGTGGCATGTAGTCACCTTTCACACGACACCACTAAGGGAATCCCAACATATATATCATCAAAATATCAAACGAATATCAAATTCACATGATTACTTATGACAAGACTTCTACCATGTCCTCAAGAACAAAAGTAACTACTCACAAAACATAGTAATGTTCAAGATCGGAGGGGTATTGAATAGCATAATGGATCTGAACATATAATCTTCCACCAAATAAACCAACTAGCGTCAACTACAAGATGTAATCAACACTACTAGCAACCCACAGGTACCAATATGAGGTTTTGATACAAAGATCGAATACAAGATATGAACTAGGGTTTGAGATGAGATGGTGTTGGTTAAGATGTTGATGGAGATTGATCCTCCCACGATGAGAGGGTTGTAGGTGATGATGATGGCTCTGATTTCCCCCTCCCAGAGGGAAGTATCCCCAGCAGAATCTCTCCGTCGGAGAGCAATAGTGCTCCTCCCCATGTTCCGCCTCGAGACGGCGGCGCTCCGTCCCAAAAGTCCTCTCTCTATTTTTCCTAGGTCAAATGACAATATATACCTAAAGATGGTCGAAAGAAGTGGGCCAGGTGGCCCACTACCCACCAGGGCGCACTTGGGGGGTTGGGTGCGCCCTGATGCTTAGTGGGAACCTCGGTCGCCTCCTCCAGAATCTATTTTCTCCAGTATTTTTTATATATTACCAAGTAATTCTCCATAAAATTTCAGCCCATTTGAAGATGTGCAGAATAGGTATCTCTGACATAGCTTTTTCCGGTCCATAATTTCAGCTACCGGTATTCTCCCTCTTTGTGTAAACCTTGCAAGTTATGAGAGAATGGGCATTAGAATTACTCCCCAAAGTGTTATAATGAACAAAAACATTAAAAATAACAGTAGGAAAACATGATGAAAATGGACGTATCAGTTAACACATGATGAAAACATGAACTCCTCAAGTTAAAGCCGTCCCCTTTGATATCCAAATCATTGTCACCTTTGGGGTTTAGGGCTCAGGATGATGATAGGTGAATTGAACTTGCAAATATGATCAAGACACAAATATATTCATGAAATAATAAGTTTAGATCTAAAATCATGGCACTCGGGCCCTACTGACAAGCATTAACCATAGCAAACTCATAGCAATCTGAATCTCATAACACAATGGATACTACGGAACAAGCTCTAACAAGTTGATATGATTCTATATGAAGTCTCATGCAATCCCATCTACCTCCAGTATGACAAGGGAATTACTCACACATGATTGTGAGCATCATGAAATTGTTGATGCAGAAGGATTGGTGGTGGCGACAGCGATGAATCCCTCTTTTGGAGCCACGCACGGACTCCAGATAAGGGCTCCCAATGAATAACATGAGGTCCTAGTAGCTCCATATAGTAAAACCTGATGAAACTTTTCTTGTGATTTTTTCCCGGGAGGAAGTGAATTTATAGCATCGGAATTAGGTCACACTGGTACGCGTCGGTGCTATAAACACTGTTTTTAACCCCTTTCCGCAACGGCATTTGGAACCGTCACCAAGTGAGAGTGGGCGATACGGGGGTCGTTCCCACACGACCTAGAAACCGTCGGGGTAGGCCCTCCTGGCACACATGCTGGGGCAAAATGAGCCTGTGCGCAATCGGGCGAGGCATCGAAACCCAACCATTTTCGTTCGTATGTACATCCCACACGGTGAAACCCAGAAAAACATCTCCATTCGTATGTATATCACACACAATCAATCCAAGGAATACGTTTTCGTTCGTATGTAAATCCCACACAGTCAATCCAGGGAAAACTTTTCCCTTCATATGTACATCCCACACAGTCAATCCAGGGAAAACATTTCCGTTCGTATGTACATCCCACACAGTCAATTCATGGCAAACGTTTCCGTTCGTATGTACATCCCACACAGTCAATCCAGGGAAAACGTTTCCGTTCGTATGTACATCCCACACAGTTTTATGTATAGGCTCATGTGTGATAGGTGTAACTATCACAAACTCTCTACCTCGGTTAACCGTTTGCTTTTATTCAACTACATCACACATGATTTGATGAAGAAAACTGTGTGGCATTGGGCTATCCATCACAAGCACTTTTACTACTAGAACCGTTTGCAAAGTCCCATGACCCATTTAGCAGGTTTATTAGTTTACAATTAATAATTCCATTATTATGAAAATTCACATTTCATATCAAACAGCTGTTTGCCGATTTCATATCAAGCACATAAATATATTTAAAATCACAGTACGATAGCTACCTGAAAACAGCATAGTACAGCATATAGCTAGTTCAGCTTTATAAGAACAATATTAGAACAATATATTCATTTCCCTAATCAAGATCATCCAGGCTCGTCTTATCCACCTCTGCTTTCAGTTCAGTAAGAACCTGTTTTGCACTAGCCAACTAGGAAAGTGCCTCCTCCTTCGCCAACACCATCTTAGCAAAGTCTGATTAAAAAATCTGAGTTCATTCTCCACCTTCCTCTTTTTACCCCGCATCTTCAAATATTCTTCAGCATTGGCAACACTTTCTCTAAGCCTACCTCTGTTCTCTTCCTCATATATGCTCCAGAGCTTTGCTAGGCACATCTTCCAAGACTGTGGCCACTCTTGATCAACCCACTCCAAGTAAGAACACTTTCGTTCATCCTATAATATTTAAAACTAGATCAGTAACAATTGTAGGGGAAATGGGTTTATAGCAACATAGAAAATCATCAATATTTATTTTGAAAAACTGAAGAAACAGGTTAATTATGACATATCTTCTCAAAAAGATCTATGCGCAAATCAATTAATTGCTACTGAGACAACAATCAAATTCTGAAACATCAGAAGCTATAATTAACTACAACAACGCTACAAGTTCTTACGCATGTACTATAAATAACAAACTGAACATTTTATGAGAAAGTAAATATAACTGCAACAACGTAGCGGTAGTGTTTGGATGACAGCAAATTGATACTAACACGTGTGTACATGCACAAATTTAGTAACATAGAACTAATAGCACTAAGGTCGTCCACTATGTACGTCGAAACCGGTGTAAAGACAACTCTTGCTACATCTCGCACCGGTGCCGTGCACTAGCGAGCCGATGCAACGGAAAAAATCAGGGACCCGGACTCCAGGGCACCTAGTTGCTCTGATGCCCAGTTACTTCGTGCCGTAAATATTTAGTATTTTACTGCTTGGCTGCATAGAGTGTTGAATCGGTGCCAAATAATTTTCTAATGGCACCGCTGATGAGATGGCAACATTTTTAGATACTAGGTACAAATTGTGACACTGTCTTAGGACGCGTTTTGTTGAAGGTGTGGTATGAATGGGTTGGGACCGCGACAGTGTCTGAATCACATATAACAAATGATTTGTAACAATGAAAGAGGGTCTAACCTTCTTTGCACATGCTAGAAACTTCCTCCCACTGTCCACAGATTCAAACGCAACTAGCTTCACGCATGGAGATTGATGGTGACAACGAGCAGACAGATCTTCAGCCATCCCGCTCCATTCGTTGCAACTGATGGTCCTTGGGAGCTACAAGAGGAAGAAATGAATCAAATCGACCGCCGGGTAAAATTCCTTCATTCTAAGTCATAGCCCAAGAGAGAGAAGAGAGGCATACTCGGGTGGTGAAGGAGTCATCGTCGGAGGAGGAACCGATGTAGAGGTCTTTGAAGAAGACCATGGCGACCCCGGCGGTAGGATGCGAGACGGCAAGAGTGAGGAAGCAAGAGAGGAAGCGGCTATAGCTTAGGAAGGAAGGAAGGAGGAAACAGGGGAAAAGTGACTTGTGGTCGAGGATAGAAGGGGGTCGATATTTCGGTAGTAGGCCAAAAATTTCGAAATGTGGAGGAAAACTTTGCACGGGGTGCCGCCGGACACCATTCACTTTGAACGATTGTGTGCATCACAAATGATTATTCTGCTTTACACGCATGAGATGAGCTTGATAATTCAAATTTTGGTGGAAATTTCCTCGTGTACGTCATTGCATAATTTAACATCGCTTGCTAATTTGGGCACACAAAAGAGCGTACAGCACACAAACCAAACTTACTGAATCGAGCAATTTTAGTAATTAAACAGAGCCAGTTGACCTAAACATTGCTCTAACAAAAGATCAGCATTAAAATCAAAGCCTGAGTACGCACAATTTTAACAAATCCGCCATCGCGTCGGCCTATGCATCGCCGATGTGATATGAGACGTCGATAACTTGTCCTAGCGACACGCCGCCGTTGGTGGACTCCACGTCCCCCCTGTTGAAGTTGACCCCGTCCTCGTCCTTGGCGTGGCCCTCAAGTTTGTAGTACTCGTAGTAGTGGCTGCGCCAGAACTCGCATTGGTACTCCACCACCGATTCCTCAACGGACAGAATCTTCTCTACCTTGACCTCGGCCACGCGCAACTCCTCCTCCCGGCGCTCCTCGATCTCTGCCACCTCCTGCATCTTCGGCTCCCGCTCGGCAATCTCATGAGGAAGCAGGTGCTCCATGGACGCCGCCGCCCTTTTCAGATGTGGGTTGCATGCTTGATTCCGAGGTGGCCTGGAATATCTTGGCGTGTGCATCATCGATCTTGGCGTGCATGGCCTCAACCCGGGTCAGTGTGACATCGGCGGCACGGACGGCAGCTCGAGCGCTCTCGGCGTTTGCAGCCGCCGTCGCAGCAGCAGCTGCAGCCGTCTCGGCTACTGCAGTTGCCCTATCGGCTACCGTAGACGCCCTATCGGTGGATGCAGCCGCGCTCAATGCAGATGCGGCGGCACTCTCAGCATAGGCGGCAGCGCTCTCGGAGGACGCGACCATCATACGGGCCTTCACGAAGCATTTCCATGGCGTCATCTTTGCAAGAAGGGGGTGCGGGAATGGGGACCAAGATTCGTGTATTCGGGGGTTGCCGGCACTGGAGCAGATGAGCTGGCGAAGTTTAAGGAGGAAGACTTAGCTAGACCCAGAAATTTTCATCGCAAACGTTCCTACAAAAAAACTGTGTGTGATGTTGTGGATATTTTTTAATAGCTGTGAAAGACGAATTTGTAGTAAAGTGGCAACCGACGGTGTTTTGAATGTGCGAGAAAATTTGTAGTACTAATACAACTGTCATCTCAAATTTTGGAAATTTTCTAGGGCCATTTGACCTTTTAAGACATTTAAGTGATTTTCTATCCATTTAACGACCGTAATTCAAATTTGAACTACATGTACAAGCAACAGCTAACCATAACGGTTTGAAAAGTCATATTTTGCGTACTTGTGTGCGATTTAATTCCATGTGCGTTAAATTGGAAGGAATTTTCAAACATATTGGTCTAACGGCTATGACACAATTAAGCATGGAGTGACATGGTATTTGAATTCCAGAAAAATTAAAAAGGATCAGAAAAACATGAAACCTTGCTTGATGTAATTTCATGCCACCAAGATGATGTTGTAGTTTTTTTGGCATGTTTGCCGAAAGTTTGGACACACACCCATCACAAACCGGAGCAACTCACTAGAAGGCTCGTAGTTCCGAGAGAGAACGATGCATGTTTGATAACGAACGGGAGATAGATTCCCCTTACGGCCTTCAAAACATTTCTACGCTTAACGTGCACTAATACAACTGTCATGTGAAAAAATGGAAAATTTCAGGGGTCATTTGACCTTTTAAAGACATTTAAGTGATTTTCTAGCCATTTAATGACCGTAATTTAAATTTGAACTGCATCTACATGCAATAGCTAACCATACCGGTTTGAAAAATCATATTTGTGTACTTGTGTGCGAGTTAATTCCATGTGCAGTAAATTAGAAGGAAATTTCAAACATATTGGTCTCACGGCATGGACACATGTACATGCATGGAGTGCCATGGCATTTAAATTCCAAAAAAATTAAAAATGATCAGAAAAACATGAAACCTTGCTTGATGTAATGTCATGCCACCAAGATGATGTGGTAAAAAAATTGCCCTGTTTGACGACAGTTTGGACAGACATCCCTCACAAACCAGAGAAACTCACTAGCAGGCTCGTGGTTCCGAGAGGAGAGGGAACAATAAATGTTTGATGAAGAACGGGAGACAGCTTCCTCTTATGGCCTTCAATTTTTTTTCTATGTTTAACGTGCACAAATACAACTGTCATGTGAAAAATTGGAAAATTTCAGGGGTCATTTGACCTTATAAAGATATTTAAGTGATTTTCTAGCCATTTAATGACCTTAATTCAAATTTGAACTACATCTACATGCAACGGCTAACCATAACGGTTTGAAAAATCATATTTGTGTACTTCTGTGCGAGTTAATTCCATGTGCAGTAAATTAGAAGGAATTTTCAAACATATTGGTCTCACGGCATGGACACATGTACATGCATGGAGTGCCATGACATTTTAATTCCAAAAAATTAGAAAAATGGTCAGAAAAACATGAAACCTTGCTTGATGTAATGTCATGCCATCAAGATGACGTGGTAAAAAAATTGGCCTATTTGACGAAAGTTTGGACACACACCACTCACAAACCGGAGCAAGTCACTAGAAGGCTCGTGGTTTCGAGAGGGAACAATGCATGTTTGATGACGAACGGGTGATAACTTCCTCTTACGGCCTTCAATTTTTTTCTATGTTTAACGTGCACTACTACAACTGTCATGTGAAAATTTGGAAAATTCTAGGGGTCATTTGACCTTTTAAAGACATTTAAGTGATTTTCTAGCCATTTAATGGCCGTAATTCAAATTTGAACTACATCTACATGCAACGGCTAACCATCACGGTTTGAAAAACCATATTTTTGTGTACTTGTGTGCGAGTTAAAAATTATCAAACGATGTAAATGTCTGGTGTTCAAAAAATAAAATATAAAGATCTGGCAAGACAACCGACCCCCCCACGATTGGCACTCTATTTCGTGCCTCCACGTTGGAAGGTGAATGGCGGGGGTATTAATCAAACACGGTTCTATATTGAAAACCATCAGCTATTATGTTCACACGAATTTTAATGCGGGAATCATGTGTAATTCAAACTACAGTACTCGTAAATTCCGGTGACCGGCGTGTGTACTGTTCCCGTTGATTTAGATTCCGGCCACCAATAAATACTACCTTGCTCACGTCGTCCCGCCTGCATTCTCATCTACATCCTCCCCTCGCTCGCCCCCTCCCCCTCTCTCAAATCTCTGCCATGGCACCGTCGGTCTGCCCACGCGTCGACGAGGAGTCGCCGCCCCCGAGGACGCTCACTCAAAGTGCAGCGGCGAGGACCCCTATGCGCCGCCGGACAAGGTTGCGCCGGACCCCCCAACTTTGGATTGATTTTGGGGCCAGTACAATTTTTGTCAATGCAAGTCGCTGCCGGCGGCTGAGAAAGCCAGGAAATTGGCGTTCAAGAAGGAGATGGCGGAGGAGGAAGTCAGGTACCACGCAGCCTGTGAAGCCCGTGATGCCGCCTGGAAAAATGAGGCGATGGAGCTTTGGGGGCGGGCGCGTCGTCGTGCGGAGGAGGTGTATGAAGACGGGTACTTTGCGAGGAAGGTCAAAGTCGCTAGGTGCCTCATCACTGCGTGGAGGTGGGCCGATAAGCTCCAACGTGCCACCGACGAGGAGCTTCGGCGGGCGCCCAACGAAATGGCTAGATCGTTCGCACTCGTCCGCCAACAAGAGGCAGATCGATATGTCAAGCCCTGCGAGGCGGAGAAGGCCAAGTACTGCCTCCGCACTGGGAAGACGCCGCGCACCAGGGAGCTTCTGGCGAGGAGCTGCCGGAATACTGCCCCCGGGAGGGGTTATTAGTTTTAGTATTGTTCGTTTTCAATTTTATGTATTGTACCTAGTAGTTAAGTATCGTCACGTATATGTGATGATATTATATATATTATGTAATGAACTGATAAACAATTAATATATATATATATTATGAATTCCATTTTCTATCTGTTTTTGTATACTAATTTGAATCTAGCTATTATCATCCATATATACAGAATGGAAAGTATATATACACAGATTGAAACATAACATATAAGAACAGAAAATAGAGTACACACATTGAAACAGAGCAATACTATGACTGATGTGAATACATAGCTATCCACGTCGAAACGGCTCAACAAAATAAAACGCGTCCATGAGACCATGACCAGCAGCCCTTGCCTACGGTAGCTCTTGGCTCTGCCTGAACTCGTGCAGGCGTTCATCCAAGCGGTCGACACTCTCGCGGTACATCTGGAGTGCGATCTCGAGCTCCAAGTTGGTTATTTCATCGGAGATCACCAGCTCGAGGATGCGACGGCCATGTTCCTCTACTGCGCCCAGGTGGAGGCGATCGAGCCTACCGACCAGCACGCTGGCATTGAGCGAGCCGCAGACAAGGCGAACTGCGCGACCCATGCAAACGTCATGGTGGGCGTCTGGTGCAAGTACATCGCGGCCGACCTCTGGTGCATATAAGGAACGTCGAGGTAGCACAAGAAGTAGACGATAATCATATTGACACAGACCACACTAGGGAACCCATCGGTGATGAATTCATCAATCGCAAATGGTTGTATACTAAGAAGCGTTTGCCCACAACATACATAGTTTATTCCATCACAAACAGGTCGGATGGATCAACTGTATGCCACGTATCGTACATTGTCAAAGAGTAATGCGGTAGACCTTCTTTAACATGTGTTAAAAAGTAAAAATAAAATAAAATAACAAGGACCTAGAGGTTAATTTAACATCAAAAAAACTTCTCATCCAGTCACCCATAGGATGGCTGCTTCAGCCTGAGCACAATTAACTTGAGAGTTCTCTTAGATGAGCTATTGGTGGAACATCTAGTCCTTACTAATATAGGATGCCTCTTCGCATCCTTATGGCGTACCCGGATGATCGCCCGTCGCCCAATGGCCGTTGTGTAGAAAGAGCATATCACATACGTCTTATTAGAAGCAATCGTCTCTATTATTATCGGTCTTCGCACACATTTCGGATTACAGACCTGTTTGTCGCGTATCACACACGTCTTGTTATATTGAACCGTTTCTGTTATCTTGGCTCAACGCAAACAGTTTATCCAAGTGAACTGTTTGCCCTCTATCGCACACACCTTGATATGGCTGACTGTTTCTTTTGTTTTGCCTAATCACAAACAGTTTATCCGAGTGAACCGTATGCCGTATATCGCACACACCTTTATCTAGCTGCCCGTTTCTGTTCTTCTACCTCATCGCAAACAGTTCATTGAACTGAACCGTATGCCGTGCATCGTACATGCAACTAAAATCTAAACCATGTTTGATACATCCGTCATCGCAAACGTTTTGCACCTTTTTTGATGGGTTTTTTACATCACCGTTTGCGATTATTGCATCGCACACAGTTTCGTCGAAGGGTCTCTAATCGTAGTGTCACATTGACAGCATCCTGCAGTAGTGTCAAGAGGACGCTCAGAGGCTCCACCCGGACACCTGGCATAGCCTGGGGGTGGTCGTGCCACCTATTCATGTGGCCACCCCCTGGCCCCTCTTCGGTAGTTTTTGGCTCTAGTATTTTTATATATTCCATAATAAATCTCCCAAAATTTGCGTCCAATTCCAAGAATTTTTTTTCTGCACAAAAACAACACAGTGGTAGCTCTGCCGAAAACAGCGTCAGGCCGATTAGTTTCATTCAAATCATACAAATTAGAGGCCAAAACAAGAGCAAAAGTGTTTGAAAAAGTAGATATATTCGAGCCGTGTCACATCTACAGCTGGACTTGGCAAATATGGGCCCCTAAACATGCACGAACTTGTCCAGGCGCGACCCTGGATGACCCTCAAATGTCGTGTGTGAAAATCATCCTCCTCATAATAAACCCTCACATCCATGTGCGTCGATCATATAGCACACGGATTAGCTTTCAGCTACCTTACTCACACATGACGATCAGATTGCAAGAAGAAATCATTGAAGAAGACATAAAGATGAATGTTTTATTCATAATATGTCTTACAGTGGTTGTTGGATGCGACACAAGATTACAAGTATGTATTACTTGGAGGTGATGGTGGTGGCGGTGACTATCGAGATGAGATGAGAAATGGAGGCGGCTAGGGTTGAGGAATGGGCTTTGGTTCGGTAGTGGTGGTGGTTTTCGATGATCCTTCCCTATGATTTTGGTGTTGGCCCCTTTATAAAAGTTGTTGGGTTGGACGCCATGGAGCCGCTGGCAGTTGATATGACTGCTGGTATGAGCGAGCGCGCTCGTAATAGACGTCGTCTTGTGCTCTGACTTCACTGTGGCGCCTCCAATTTCCTTTCTTCCTTCTCCATTTTACTTGTTTCCATATAAATGATGATTTTTATCCATGTATGGCCCCTTTTCCCGTGGAAACAAAATAAACAAATGATTTCATGATCTCTCATGTTTATTAGTCATTACAATCAATATCAGAGAGATTTTCACAGAATTTCTAAGATTATCGGGTTTAGACAACAATGTGATGAGCGTAAAAATATCACTCATGAAACAGGAGCAGCGAGCGTCGTCAGAGACGGAAAAGATGAAAGCTAGGGAGATAGTTTTTTACGTCTCTGTCCATTTTGTTCGGGGGGATTAACCAAGACTGCGAAGCGGATCTCTAGGACATGGTGTTAAGGCGACAAACGTGAGAGGGTTTGGATTTGAAGGTAAGAGGGGAGGGGATTCAGAGGAGAGATTGAGTTCTCCGTCACTCTCGTGAGTCGAGCACCGCCACCATGCTCACTAGTCACATGCTCGCGGAGGGCATCGGGGTGGTCTGGTGAGAGAGATGGAGGGGGACACAGAAATTGGGAGTTCCGTTTTTCAGTTCGGTCCCACATGTAATTGATATAGACAAAGAGAGGAAGAGAAAGAGTTTTTTCTTCTTCGGGTGGGTCCCATACATAAGTGAAATATGAAGATATGGGTAAAAATGTCTAGCAGACGCCCCAGAGAGGGTCAAAGCCCTTTGGTTGGACGAAAATAACATCAAATGGTATCCATGTAAGGGAGCCAAACAGAAGAGGAGCAAATGTAAGAAGGCTTGGGAATTAGGGTAAATCTGGGTAGTGGAATCAAATTTACGGTTGAATTGAAATGTAATTGACCCAAAAATAAATGCCCTAATGGCAACTTTAATTGAAAATGATATCAAAAATATAAATTTATGTAGTGTTCACATGGCAAATTTATGCGTTAAAAAAGATTGTGCTTGTGAGACGACAGGAATTTGCCATGTCAATAAATATGATATTGTATAAAAAGAATTTACCATGGTATGTTAAATAGATTTGCCTTAGGAAGTTCAAGAAATTTTCCATGGTCCTCAAAACAAAAACAAATTCAAAATTGTAAAGTTTATGTAGTGTTCACGTGGCAAATTTCTGCGGATAAAAAAGATTGTGCTTATGAGATGACAGAAATTTGCCGTATCAATAGATATGATACTATCTAAAAAAGAATTTACCATGCTATGTTAAATAGATTTGCCTTAGCAAGTTCAACAAATTTTCCATGGTCCCGAAAACAAAAACAAATTAGTTGTTAAAAGGCATGCTACCTGCAATCAAACTACCATGTTCTAATTAATAAAGTAGCCATGCGACAACAAAATTGTCATGCTCTAAATAATAAAATTGACATGGTCTAATTAAGAAAGTTGCCATAGTATTTATAAAAAAAGTGTCATGGCCTTGATAATAAAGTTAGGATACTACCTACGATAAAACTATCATGGTCTATTAATAAATTAGTCATGGTCTAATTAATAAATTTTACATGCTCTTAAAGATAAAGTTGCCATGGTACCTACAATAAAATTACCATGGTCTATTTAATAATAATAAATGCCATGGTATGCAACATAAAATTACCATTGTTTGTTCAATAAAGTCATGGCATAAGCACTAAATTTGCCATGCTCCAATAAACGTTTATTAAAAAACATGGTATGAGAAATAAATAAAAAACATATATTTGCCACATGCTCACCACAAAATGATTATTATAAAACATTGTTTTTTTTTGAGAAAATTTCCAATCTATTCATCTTTAATCATGACAGTACAACGAATACCAGAAATAATAAAAATTACATCCAGATCCGTAGACCACCTAGCGACAACTACCAGCACTGAAGCGAGCCGAAGGCGCGCCGTCGTCATCGCCCCTCCATCACCGGAGTCGGACGCAACTTGTTGTAGTAGACAGTCGGAAAGTCGTCGTGCTAAGGCCCCGTAGGACCAGCGCATCAGAACAGCAACCGACGCAGATGAAGAATAACGTAGATCAGAAAAATCCAATTCGAAGACACACGAACGTAGACGAACAACGACGAGATCCGAGCAAATCCACCAAAGATAGATTCGCCGGAGACACACCTCCACACGCTCACCAACGATGCTAGACGCATCGTCGGAATGGGGGCTAGGCGAGGAGACCTTTATTCCATCTTCAGGGAGCCGCCGCCGTCTCGTCTTCCTGAGCAGGACACAAACCCTAGCAAAACTGAAAGAAACGATTAAAAACGGAGCCCTCCCGCCGACCCTTGCCGAGATCCACCGCGTCCCCATGGCCCTAAGGCCACCGGAGAAGAGGCGGACCTGCGGTGGCGTCGGCGGGAGACAAAAACCCTAGCTTTTGTGGAGGAGGGGAGGAGGAGGAGGCGGCCTAAAGGGTCCGCTCTTGTGTTTTTTTAATATAAAACATTTGTTGAAATTGCCACGTATAGAAGAGAAAAGGGGAGGTAAATTTGCCACATGAACACCACGAATGATTGTTTTTATAAATTGTGAAAATTGGCACGTAGAATAAGAGAAAAGGAGAAGGATGCCCGCTGTAAAAGAAGAGTGTCCGTGCCCATGCTCGTGTATCCCTCCATTGCTTCATGATCTGTGCGCCTTGTCCAACGGCAATAAACTTGTTCGTCGGAAAGTTTGGAAAATCTGGCGTTCGTTGGACAAGTTTTTCATAATTTTATTTTTATTACATCGATTAAGTTCTGCGAACATAACATATTTCGACGACGTATTTGTGTAGCAGGTGAGCATAGCGTATATGGTAAGAAAACAGTACCATAGGCTTTGAGCTATGGATTGAGATGACGCATGGCATAGGTACTTGGACGGTTGGATGAGACAGATCACTTGAATACCTCAATACAGGAAGGAGATCGAGGACAAATGTACAGGGCGGCACATGAGAGACATGATACATACGGTTTGTCACGTAGCCCCTGGCACGCACACACGCACAGCCAGCCTAGCAGCCAAGTGCAGCAGCAGCGCCACGCGCCCACGCCCC
>LR738715.1:287745089-287762013 GCA_902687465.1 Secale cereale | reverse complement strand
ACACCCCACCTGAACGCCGATGGCGACGGACCAATCATGGCCGCGCCACATCACACCGCCCATCCCTGCAACCCGTACGGACCACGTGGACGCCTCAGCCCTCGATGACACGCGAGGGCCGGCCCAGCCCGGCCCGGGTCCGAGCGACACCACGCCGTTCTTGCAGGGCAGGCCCGCGGCTCCATTAAGGGGCTGTTTGGTTCCCAGCCACACTTTGCCAAGCCAAAATTTGGCAGCCACAGTTTTGTTGGCATGTGTTTGGTTTTTGCCACACTTTGGCTTGCCACACTTTATTGCCCCTATGACCTACTTGTCATAGAGACAATTTTTTTGCCAACTTTTGCCAAAGTTTGGCGTCCAATTTCTTAGCCACACTTGTGTGGCTTGCCACACTTTTGTGGCTTGCCACACTTTAGCTTGGGTGCACTAGTCTCCAACCAAACAGACCCTAAGACCCAGCTCAGCTCCGCAGGCTCGGCCGCGACGGTGCACCGGCGGGAGGAGCTCCTCCTGTCGCCTAGCGCAAGGGCAGGGCCGTACTTCGGCTCCCACACCACTCCTCCCTCCTCGCTCGATCCGGTACCGTGGCAGGGCCAGCGGCCTGTAACGGCGTGGGGCCAGTGAGGGCGACGCGAGTGAAAAACGGGCACGGACTCTTCTGTCCCGACTGCGCGGCCGAGAGATGTTTTTTTACCGCGCCCCTCACTGCACTGTGGTCCCAACGGAGTTTAATCCGGCGTGCCGCTCAGATCGGCCACGTGCCATTTATTCCCCCCACGTTCCTCCCACACTCCCGTTCCCTGTTTCGAAATAAACAATGGACTGCTCCATCCATCCCTCTAGGGAGCTCTTATCTTTTCCAGGAACACCAAGAGCCCAAGACCAAGCCCTCGAGCATACATGCTCTGTTCTGCATCTACGTGCCGTTTAGTGCTAAGTCGCTCGCAGTTTGAGAGATTTGATCATGCATTACAGCTCTGATGGAACAGAGAACCCATGGCATCATTTTCACTCAGGCTTGCGCTCCTGAGAATCACGCGGAAAGTATGATTAGGAGATGATGAAGGTTACACTGTGGTGGGCGCTTTCCCATGGACAGACAGACAGAAAGCAAGAGAGACATGCAACGCGCGCAGGAAAGAAGACACGGGACTCGACGAAGGGGGCGCTCTGAACATTTCTTCATGCCTGTTACATTTATCAGAGAAGGGATCGAAAGAGAACAAAAGAAACAAACACACGAAAGAATCCCGAGGAGAGGAGAAAGCGAAGCGAGAAGAGAACAAAACGAATGTGCCTCTACAACTAGACAGCGAGAGAGATAGAGAGAGAGGCATTACAGCACGGTTTAAATCACCAGAATGCCATCATTATCACCAACACACTAACCGCTCAACCAACTTGAGGACGAAGAGGACAAGCTAGAGAGGAGAGGCTAACTAATCGAACCCACGGGGAAAAGGGGGCGAAATTTACAACGAATACACGAATCATGCACGAAGCTTGGGTCATGCCGGCGGAGAGGGGCTGCCGGAGGCTGACGACGAGGAGACGCTCGCCAGGACCTCGGCTAGAGCGGTCATGGCGCGCACCTGCATCTCCAGCGCCTTGATGTAGTCGGAGGCCTCGCTCAGGAGCGCCGGGAACGGTAGCTTGTGGCAGCCGGGAACCAGCCGCCCGAGCACCTTCGCCTTCTTCGCCAGCGCCGGTGCCTTCCCTGGCTGCGGCTGCGCGGCCGCAGCGACGGAGGGGTGGCGCGCAGGCGGTGTGGCTGGGGCGCGGAGGCGCGCGCGGTGGGCGGCCTGGAGGCGGCGGCGGCGAGAGGCGAGTATGGCTCGGCTCCAGCGCGAGCGCCCGCGAGCCGCCACAGCGAGCGCACGGTCGGCCGCCTCCCGCACGGCCCGGCCACGCGCCGGGGCCGTCGACGCGGACGATGACCCGCCTCGGACAAGGCGGAGCGCCTCGAAAAGCTTGGACGAGTAGATCTCGTGCTCGCGCCGCGTCCGCCACTTGGAAGGCTGCGCCTCCGTCCCCGGCTCGGCGGACGTCGTGGACTCTCCCCGGGCTGCCCTCTTCCGCTTCCGCTCCCTCTCGTCCACCGCGGTCGCGCTCGACGTGGACGCCATTGCAATATTCTCGCAAGAGCTCGGCGGGTTGCACAGAAACCGCCAAAGGGAGAGCAGGATTAGGCAGCCTGTGATCTGATTGTTTCTCCCCTCTCACCTGAGCTGGGTCTGCGCTAGCTAGCCTTTGAGTTGGGACTTGGTGGGAGAGGAGAAGAGGTGGGATGGGGGAGGTGGGAGAAGTTGGGGGATTGAATATAAAGGGGGCGGTATTGGCAAATGACAGCAGTGATGCCGCCCCCATTAGTCATGTGACTCTTTTGGATTTTTGCCTTCTTTTTTTCTTCTCCTCTGTGCTGCCGTCTTGGCTGAGTGTATAGTAATGAATTTTCTTTGCTTTTGGTCTATCCATTTTGCATGTGTGACACTCGGTGTAAGCAAGCAGCTAATTATGAGGTCCACTGGGTTTGGACTTTGTGGCTCAGTGTCCACCAACTGGATCAGGGAGCCGGAGGCTTCTTGCTCTGCTTCCTTCCATGCCCAAGGCAGCGAAAAGGCAAGGCGCACTTGTTCTCAGGCCATGCTAAAATTTCATGCAAATGCATAATCATGTTTGAGCTTATATGTTTTTTACTTTATGATAACATCGACTAAGGGGCGCATGAATGAAGACGTCTCGGATGATGTCGACAAGGTTAAACCGACTTCGATAGGGGAGCAGTGACTCATTCTAACGGCGGTGGTGGTCATTCGATGATCTTGGAATCTCAATTTATTTTTTTATACATTTGAAATATTTCATACTTTCAATGAATCTGTATAATATATTTGATTCTTTATAAGAAAACATGGACATAGGCATGAATGTGAACTTTATACGAATTTAAGAACTTGGCCATAGTATGCCCCAAGGTCCTTGTGAAATATTTGATTCTACATTTTGACACCTCAAACCCATATTATTATATGCAACGTGAAACCCAATTTAATCGGGGCTCGCCCGGTTCTGTTGTGTTCATGTCCGGCGGTCGGCTGCGCTCCCAAGAGTGTTGGTCCAGTCGTCGCAAGGTAGAGTAGGGCATAGGACACGAGCCGGCTCATGGGACTGAACGTGCCGCCGTCTCCCATGCCCTACTCTTTCTTGTCGGAGCCCAAAACTCGAACGGTGTCAGTGAACGTAAGATCGATGATGGATCCGTCCCGGGACGATTTAGCGACGCCCACCACGATGCAGTTGTGGCGCCGAAACTGCTGCACCATACCGGGCGCCGGAGAATGCGACCCTGTCTCGTTGGCGTCCACTGCCGCGAGGGCTGCCGCCGCCTCCCGCGCCCACTGCCTTGCACGCGGGCACGCCGTGCCATGTTCTCGTCGGATAAGGCACATGATGCGTCCCGATGCTCGGCGTGCCAACAGGGGGGTTGCGTGTTCGCCACCGCGTTCGAGCGCCACACGGACCGCACCACCTCCGACGAGGCAGGGACGACACACCTATCGCCGGATCCGTGCATCATTTGGGCGGACGCAATGGATTCCCGATGGCAGGAGTCCGAGCGTTGCCGGGCACGGGACACCTCCCGGGAGCGGAGGAGCGCAAGGCGGATGACCATCTCCTCCTCGGGGCCATGTGGGATAAGCTCGTGGTCGATGGATCTGCAGGTGAAGGACTCGGATCTGCTGCCCGCCATGCGGGAGACGGACGGGGACCGCTGAAGATGAGCTTGGGTAGCGGAGTGGAGGGAAGTAGAGTGAAGTGCCTAGGGTTTGGTCCGGCCCAGCGGATGGGGAGCAATATATGGGCCAGCGTGGGTCGGGTCCGACGTGGCAGGCATGACCCCATATCCGGCTCATATTTGGGTTGGGTATGAGGGGTGCCGGTCAGTCCGGATGTTTGAGTCCCGTTTGAAGTGTCGGCTGGGATGAAATTTCTTAAACGATCGATGATCGGACGGGTCGTCCGTTTGAGAAGGGTTTTGGGAGCCCGGCTGTAGATGCTCTAATATTCTAAATAAACATAATTTCTTCAGAATTAAAAATACAATCCAAAGAACCACACAGCACCTGTGGTCAGCCCAAAAGAACCACACGGCAGGTGTGGTCAACCCTTTATGTTGATGAGTATTCGAAATGATGTTGAGTGGAAGAACAAGAAGAAAAAAAAAGGATAGGAAAAATACAATCCAAAAAGGACAGGCAAACCAACTCGTGGTTGGATGGTAAGATGGATGATGGTATCCTCGATCCACCAGGATTGGTGCTTGCACTATTTCTGTATTTATTTCAGGATTTCCGGCGATGCGTTTTCCGTGGCAGGAGACGTTCCCGTCGACGACGAGGTGCCTACGGTGACTTCGTAAATTTCAAGATGATATGCCGGCTCAGTCTCTCGGATGTAATCATAGGGGTAGGGTGTGCGTGTGTGCGTTCATATGGGTAAATATATACGCGTATGTATGAACGCTTCCGTCTGTACTGTGTTCAAAAAAAGAGGAGTAGACAATTTTTTTCTTTTTTGGCACATGACGGTCGACGGAAAATTAATGCTTTCTCATTGACTTGCCTCGGGTGAGACACGCAGAAAATCTGGAACCGTCACTTCAACCTCTGCTGGTACTTAGTGATACTTCCTTCGTTTCACAATGTAGTGTCTATAGATTTTTGTAAAATTTAAATTGTACTAATTTTGACCAAGTATGTAGAGAAAATTGTCTACATTTACAATATCAAACATTTACATTCTAAAAATATAACTCACGATGTATCCAATGATGTGCATTTGATATTCTATATGTACATACTTTTCTCTATAAACATGGTCAAAGTTTGTAATGTTTGACTTTTGTAAAAATCCATAGACACTACATTATGGAACGGATGGAGTAATTGACTGGGTACGGTTGGTGTAGAGTGCATTTGTGACACCCGAGTATACAAGATAACATGTTACTCCAATGAAGGAAATGGAGAAAATGAAATCGAAACTACTTTGGGCACGATAGTGCTCGGCCGATTCATGCACGATGCATTATCTGACGATAATTTGCAGTTCGCCTTCATACACCGACGGCTTGATTACAACATCGTCCATAAATCGTGCAGGCTACGTCGTGTGTATAGCATCGTTCAAATGAAATAGCAAGGCGAAATATACGCTAGTAGACGGCGGCGAGATGGCATGGTTCTTTTTGATCGACAGGGGTGCACAGATATGCTCTTCTTGTTTTGTTTTGTGGTCCTCCTCACATTGTAGATCACCTTTGAATGGCAAACGGTATCGTGTACGTAGTTAGAGCATGGTTAATAATATAGCCAACAATCGGTTATAAGAAGTTGCCATGTCATCTATAGCCAACATTGTAGCCGACATGTACAATAGTACGTTTTATATGTGTACTACTTCATTAGTAGTTGGCCCACCTTATAACCTCACAAAGCGTCTTGGTTCTCGTGGTAGAGCCGGCTAATAACTAGAGCCCGCTTCTCTTCCCCCTCCTCCCCTCTCTCCTCCAACTCATCCAAAATATAATATTTAAAGGCTTACAACCTGCCCACGTCATCCTATTGTACTTGCTCTTACTGTGCCATAGGACCCGGACAATGAGTCAATAACGAATACGCAATATTTAGAGCCGAAACCTTTTCTTCCTCTCCCTAGGCGTCGCTCCAGCGAGCAACCGAGAGGCTAACCCACGGCCGGCACGCGTCCCCCTCCCTCCTCTCTCCACGCCGCCGCGTGTCCATGCCACCGAGCAAAGTCCGGTGGGTGCTGGCGGTGGTGAGGCCCCTCTATCCTCCTTGCTTGTGCACGTGGGCCGGTGATCCCGAGAGTGGTGCGACACTGATCTAAGGCACGGCGACGCACGGTCGAGCTCAGCACGAAGCTTGGGAGCGTCTGCCTGGGCGTGGAGGGCTGGACGAGACGGGGATCTGGCGACGGCATGTGTCGCCTAGCTCCAGTCAGTTTTTTCTGGTTCTAACATCTAGACGCCGGTAGCCGACGCGAGGTGGCGACATCAGCCAGGCTTGGTCGCTGAGCGGGTGTGTGCTCTGCACCAGTGCAGTGGTGGCCCTCACAATGACATGGGTGCTTGGCGGCGGTGCCGCGTAGTCACGATGCGGAGCAGGGTGGCAACGAGGACGGTTGGTTGCGGTTCCAACGTCTAATCGTTCATGGGCAGCCCATGGTGGTGCTCCTATAAGCCCTCTTGATAGGTTGGCTACATTCGGCTCGGCGCCCCTCGTCTTTGGGCGGGTGGCTGGTTTTGCCCTCGTGCGGATCTGGCGAGAGCGTTGTGGTAGGGCGGCACATGGGGTGCTTGTGGGTAGACCGACGGGACAGATGCGTTGCGCTAAGTCGGTCGAGCTGCTTGTCCCTCGCGCAGGGGTGCACTAGTCGTGGACGTGGACCGCTCCTTCCTCTTGGCGCTAGATCGACCTTGGTCCAGGCAGGCGTTATCGACTCTGTTGGCGGTTGGGGATTGTCGGACGATGCAAGGCACGTGCTTTTGGTGGGGGGCACCCATTACTAGGGCGGCAACCCTGATGGTCGGAGTCGTGGGCTCATGAGTGGAGCTCGCAACTCAGGTGTTGTCCGATGACCATGGCCGTGTGGGCAACATGGAGACTCATGGTCGATGTACTATGCCCGTGTTGGAAGTATGTCCTAGAAGCAATAATAAATGTTTATTGTCATATTTCCAGTTCATGATAAAAGATTATTATTCATGCTAAAATTGTATTGAACGGAAAGTCAAATACATGTGTGAATACATAACTACATTGTGTCCCTAGTTAGCCTCTACTAGACTAGCTCGTTGGTCAAAGATGATTAAGGTTTTCTAACCATAGACATGAATTCTCATTCGGTAATGGGGTCACATCATTAGGAGAATGATGTGATGGACAAACCCAACCGTAAGCTTAGCATCAGATGATTTAGTTATTTGCTACAACTTTCTTCATGTCAAGTATCAGTTCCTTAGACCATGAGATCATGCCATTCTCGGATACCGGAGGAATACTTTGCTATCAAACGCCACTTCATAACTGCGTGATCATAAAGGTGCTCTACAAGAATTTCCGAAGGTGTTTGTTGGGTTGCATGGATCGAGACAGGGATTTGTCGCTCCGTGTGACGGTGAGATATCTCTGGGGCCTCTCGGTAATAGAACATCACAAGAAGCTTGCAAGCATGTGACTAATGAGTTTAGTCACGGGATCTTTTATTATGGAACAAGTAAAGAGACTTGCTGATTGTAATGCCCCGGATGTAATACTTTCCCTTTTGGGCTTATAATAAATCTCCGGCTTCATCTATTTCCATTTCGGGTTCTTTGTCTTTCGGGCTTTCGTCGTTTTGTTGTGTGAGTGTGTGGCATTCATTCATATCATGTAGACATGTGCATTGCATTGCATTTGTGTTGTGGGTTGCATCCGGTTCGTGGCGCTTCTTCCTGTTGTCCGTTTCGCGTTCCGGAGCTCCCTCACGTGTCCGTGACGTCCCGTAGGCCTATTTTGTTGTTCGGGCGTTTTTCGTTACCGGTGTGCCGCGAGGTTGTGTTGTGTGTTGTTGTTTTGTTGTGTGCAACCCGCCTCTCAAATCTCGTCTCGTTTGGACTCCGTTGACTTTTCCCTCCGTTGTCCGTGTGGGTCCGAAGTGCCCTTACTTCGTGTCCCGGAAATACCCCTGCTGTATTCTTTTATCTCCGTCTGGTCCTTTTAAAATCTTCCCCGCGATCGGATTCGTTGGATCCAGATCGGAGGGCTCCTGGCGCCCTAAAACTCCTCCTAAACCCTAGTCTAAACTGCTATATATAGACCCCTAGGTCTATTTGGACATTCCCCTTCTTCTTCCCTAAATTTCAGATCTGAGATCCCCAAAAAAAAAATCAGTTCCGTAGAGATCTGCCCGGATCCCGAGCAGTTTCTTCGATCCAGCCGCACCGCCGCTGTTTTGCCTTCGGGCTCGAAGCCTCGTCGACCGCGCCAGTCAGCGCTGGCCAGTCAGCGCCTGGCGTCGACCGCGCCAGCCCACCGCTTCCCTCCACCGCGAACCGTCTCCGCTCGCTTCGCCATCGCTCCGGTTGCTGGGCCGTACACCGCGTCGCTGCCCGCGTCGTGCCCGCGTCGGCCGGATCGGGCCGCTCGCCAGGGCCCAGGGCGGGGACCAGATCGTCGCGCCTCAGCTTCGTCCCGAGCCGCGGGCGACCGCGCGCTCACTCCCTCGTTCGCTTCGACCGGCTGGGCCGGCCCGAGCGCGCCACCGCCACCGGGCCTCCTCGCCACACGGGCCGCCACCTCCGTCGCCTCCCGCAGGCCTCCCGAGCGGGCCCTCCCGCGCTGTGGGCCGCCGCCTCCTCGCCTGGCAGGCCGCCGCCGCCGCACAGTGCCTCTCCGGGCCGGATCCGCACGCACCGGGCCCGTTTCTGTTCATCTACTGTTCATCCGGGCCGAACCCGCACTGTTTTGAGGTTGTTTTTTTTCCTAACTCCCCAGATCTGTTATCTGAATGCCTACTTTGACCATGCATAACTTTTACTGTGGTGCTCCGTTTTGTGCGTGTGATATGTCCAGATGTTCGTGGAGATGCCCTCTACGTTTTACCTGTTGTAGTCATGCATGTTAGATGTCATCTTGACACTTGTTTTGCTGTTACAAGAGTGCATGATGATATAAACTGCTGTTATGTGTTATTTTCATGCCACCTTTGACTTGTGATAACTTTTAGCTCGTTTGTCCAAACGATGCAAATGACATGTCCACGTGTTCGTCTTGCCACGAACTACGTGTTGGGTGTGATAGGTTGCATGGTAGATGTATTGTTTCCTTGTTATCATCGTTGCAAGATGCCATGCTCACATGTTGTGTTTTTACTTGTTATGTAATGCCATCTTGTTGAGCTCGTTGCAATCGGTGTGTTCATCACTTTGATGCATGCTTGTGTGTTTCGGGATCACCGTCATATGTATTTTGATGAGGTGCTTACCCTTTGCCATGTTTAGTTTCGAGGTGTCTTAAACATGCTCTTTTTGTTGCTATGATGATGTTGCTGTTTTAGGACTTAGTGAAATTTCACTAAGTCTGAAATCTGTAACGTTCCGATGCCATGTTCGTGTGATGTTGTAGGACAAAGCATGATAGTTTTGGGGTGGATTTTGTTTGTTCCATGAAGTATATATTGTTGTCTTTCCATCCATGTCCTCACATGTCCATTTGAGTGGCTGTAGCATGCTTATCTTTTGCTCCAAACTTTCAATAAAATTCTGCTGCCAGAATTTTATTTCAAAGTTCAATATGTCCAAGATCATTGCTAGTGACCCGTGACTCCGTTGGGGGTGCACTTTGGACCTAGTTGCTGTACATTATATCTAGTTTATGTTCAAGTCCTTTGCCATGCTTTTTGGGTGCTGTAGATTAATTATTTTGAGCTCCAAAGTTGCTATGTTGCTGTAATTTGCAGTTTTCGCTCAAATCTTGTTTCGGGCATAACTTTTAGCCCGTAACTCCGATTTCAGCGAATCTTATATCAAACTTGGGTGTTTTTCTGTGTAGATTAATAATATCAGGTTGTTATCTTGTTTTAAGGTGTTTTGCTTGAGTGATGTTTTACGTGCTCCATGTGCATCACTAGTGCATCCATCATGCATTCATGTTTCTCGAGTGCGCATTGCATCGTGTTGATTGGTGCTTGGTGTGTTTGTCTTGTTTAGACCCGGAAGTTGAGCACGAGTTTTCCAACGAGGTTGAGCACGAGGTTTCCAACGAGTTTGAGCAAGAGGACCCTTCTTTTGATCCGAACGTCTTCTCTTCAGGCAAGATGACCGAACCCCGATAACCTTACTATCTTCGCCTTTTGCTAGTAGTCTCGATCTATAGTTTTGCCTCGATGCCCATGTTCTTCTTGTCAGCCTCCTACTTGTAACCAATTGCCATGTTTAACCACCCTACCTATGCAAACCGTTGCTTGGCTAAGTACGCTTCGCTCAGCCCTTCTTATAGCGTTGCTAGTTGCAGGTGAAGTGAAGATGCTTGCTCCATGTTGAAGTTTGGTTGGGTTATATCACACTATATAAATGCTTTATTTGAAATCACCATATATATTGGCAAGGGTGGAAGGCTAAGCCTTTTGCTTGGTGTTTTGTTCCACTCATGCCGTTAGGATCCGTATAAGCCGGTTTTATGTTCCTTGATTATGCGTTCCTAACACGGTTGGGGTGTATGGGACCCCCTCGATAAACCGCTATGTGCTAAGTCTTTTCCAGCAAGTCCCAACATTGGTACTATTTGCCTAATAACAAACTAAACATGCATAGGGAGTAATTAACCCTCTTTCTTAATCAACAACCCCGGGCCAGTGCTCCACATGAGTGTTGGTCCGAAACGAGCGGACTGCGGGGCCGCCTTGGGGCAACCTGAGGTATTTGGCATACACCTGTAGGACGTCTCATCCGGTCGTGTCCTGAGACCTAGATACGCGCGGCTACGATCAGGGTGTCGACACGCCGGGAGGATTTGCTGGATTAGCCTTACCTTAGTTCGGTTTAACTTGAGCACGGGATTCCGAGAATACTCGGGTCTTCCCACTTTGGAGTTGCGACTCCGCGGATCGTGGGCTTGTAATGGGTCAAGTTGGAACACCCCTGCAGGGTTTGAACTTTCGAAAGCCGTGCCCGCGGTTATGTGGCAGATGGGAGCTTGTTAATTCCGGTTGTAGAAAACTTGACATAATGATACTAATACACTACCAGCGTGTGTTCCGTGACTGTCAATTTCCGAATAGGGATTCGGGAGTTGAACACGGAGGGGTTGTGCTTGTGAGCTTGTAGCTAGGATCACTTAGTGATCACTTCTCGCCGATGCCTTCTCTTCTCGCTCTCTCTTGCGTAAGTTTAGTGCTAGTTGCTGCTGCAGACTCTTTGTTGGTCCTTCACCTCTTTTCTTTCTTCAGCCTTTCCTCACCTAAAGGCTTTGATAGTTCTGTTACCCGGGAACAGGATTGCTGAGTCCTCTGTGGCTCACAGTTACTTCACCACACCAGATGCAGGTCCAGCCGTGAGCTATCCAGGTGATGGCACCGAGCTGGATTGGGAGTACGACGAGGAGCGTAGTCGTTACTACGTGCGCTACCCGGACGATCAGTAGTGGAGACTCTTACTAGGATTCAATCCGCCTGTGGTTGTTTTATTTATCTGAGTTTGGTACTTTGACATTTGGTTTTGCCCTTAGAGGGTTGTAGTGATCTTATTGTATGATGTTTGAGACTTGTACTGTTATTCTGTGACGTGGCGATTGTAAGCCAACTATTTTCAGTTTACTATCCCTCTTTTACATGAGTTGTGCAAAGATTACCAAACTTGAGATCATTCTAGGATGGACTTATGCCTTTAAGTCGTGCCTCGACACGTAGGAGGTATAATTCCATCCTGGGCATTACAAGTTGGTATTCAGAGCCTTCTCCGACCTAGGAGCCCCCACTGTTTGATCGAACCGTTGACGGTTGAGTCTAGGCACACACTGAAAACTTTTTGAGTCCTATATTATATCGGAGAGTAGGATTTCTTTGCTTCTCATCCCTTTTCTCTCTGGTGAGGACTCCTGACGTCTACTCTTGTCTCTCCTATCTTCAAAATTTGCACAAAATTTTTTTTAGGAATCCCGCGAGTATTCTGGGATTGTTTCGATGTTCTTGTGACAAGGATATTGTTCCTGATGCCTCCTGTTACCGAGGAGTTGAGCTTCGGGGTATCATTGTAACAAGCATATCGCGACAGTACTAAATACTTAAGACGGCCGACATCGAAAATCTCCCCTATACGGCCAGTGGCAAGATAACCCCGACATCACCCAGTACTGGGGAGGTAGTTCGGGAGTATTGCCATAGCTTGTTATAGTGGATGCTTTTCGAAGGTCCGAGGTACACAGTCTCCGAGAAAGACTGGTTATGTGTTGAAGGATGGATACACCTGGATGTAGGTTAGAGTTGATTGCGCGGTGCTTCCCGTGTATCCCCAACACCTGATTGCATAACTGGAATCTTTCGGAAAGCTATAGGTGGGTTTTATCCAGTAGATCGTAGGCATTCTTCCAACGAATGCAGGTTAGTGAGTTCGGGGTTCGACATTGAGTGAAGGAGTTATATGACCGATGTTACTATCAGGAGTTGCATCTTAAAGGGTCCTTGGCTATGCTGATCCGGGGATTGCAAAACCTTTTCGTAACGCGTTCATATGCTTTCAGCACAAAGATGTTAGAACGAAACTCCTCTCTTGTGTTTGTTCCGTCTGTACCTTGTTGTTTTTATTATTTTATCCTTTTTGATCCCTATGTGGCTTCTCGTGAAGACTGATGTTATCAATTAACTGAGAAATTCATTCGTTCCTCTTGTTCGGATGATTTCATTCGTTCTTATTGTTCGAATGATTATTGTGAAGACTTGTTGCAATTCATTCCATTGATTCAGCTTATTCCTTTTGTCAATCAATTGCTGATTCGTGGTCATCTCTTACAGGATGGCTCCGAAAAAGGTTCCGAATGCCAACCCAGAGGTGGAAGAGGTCCCAGAGCGTCCTCCTTCTCCTCCTCCTCCGCCTGAGGCTTGGAGAGCAATTATGCAGACTACTGCTCAGAACACTCAGTTGATGATGCAGATGATGCAGCAAATGCAGGCTATGCAAGCTAATCAAGCTAATCAGGGCATTCCAATGAACCAAGGCAACTTCTTCCAGCAGCACCATGCTACCCTCAACCAGTTCTTGGCCAACAATCCTAAAGCTTTCAGTTACTGTGTCGACCCTCTTGATGCTGAGGATTGGCTGACCGACATAAAGAAGCATTTTGAGTGCAGTAACGTGAAAGAAGATGACTATGTGAAGTTTGCAGCCTTCCAACTGAAAGATCAAGCAGCTGACTGGTGGCAGCAGTACAAAGACTCAAGGCCGGGTCAAGTGATCTCGTGGGAGAACTTCTGCAGGGATTTCCGCTCGCATCACATTCCTACAAGTGTTATTGAGGGTATGCGTGAGCAATTCCGCAACCTCAAGCAGGGCTCCATGACAGTCTATCAGTATAATGTCAAGTTCCAAAACCTCGCTCGCTATGCAAAGCAAGACATACCTGATGCAAAGAGCAAAATCTATCAGTTCCGTGGAGGTCTCAAAGATGAACTTCAGCTTGCTCTCACTTTGTTCGAGCCAGACGAATTCGATAAGTTCTATAATATGGCTTTGAAACAAGAAGCAGCTCAGCTTAAGATGGAGGCTTCTAAAAAGAGAATTCGAGATGCTGTTCACTCTACCTCATCGTCTCAGTTGGCTGCGAAACAACAGAAATTCTGGCTTCCTCCTCCTCCAATGATTCGAGCTCCATTCAACAACTCCAGCAACTTCAACAACTCCAACAACAAGAACTCTACTGGCCGTGGTTTCTCCCACCCACCCAACCCAAGCAACCAGTCGAAGAAGCAGTTTCAGTCTCAAGGCTCTAAGTACAGTGGCTCTCATTTCCGTCCTCTCTCTGAAGTGGTGTGCAACAAGTGTGGCCAGAAGGGTCATTATGCAAACAGATGTCCGAATCCGAAGCGTCTTCCACCTCCTCCTCCTATGAGTTCAGCTATTGTCAAGCATGATCCAAAGTCTGCAAGGGTTAATCTGATGAATGCAGCACAAGCAGAGGCTTCTTCTGATGTCATTTTGGGTAACCTTCCAGTGAACTCTTTTCCAGCTAAAGTGTTATTTGATTCGGGTGCTTCACATTCTTTCATGTCATTCCCTTTTGCATCCAAGTATAATGTGGGCACTATGCCTTTGCCAAGGGAGTTGCAAGTGATTTCTCCGGGAAGATGCATGACTTCTAAATTATATGCTCCGGATGTTTCTATTCGCATGGGTGATTATCGATTTTTGGCTTCTCCGGTGATTCTGGGTCATTCTGACATCGACCTCATTCTCGGAATGGATTGGCTTTCTCAGCACGATGCTCACATTGATTGTGCTCAAAAGGAAGTCAAATTGACTCATTCTGATGAAGATGTGATTATCTTCGCCTCCAGGGATAATACTATTCGGCTTTTCTCTCTTAATGATAAGGGTGAAATTAATGCCATAGAGCAAATTCCAGTGGTGAATGAATATCAAGACGTCTTTCCAGAAGAACTTCCAGGAATGCCTCCACACCGTCAGGTGGAGTTTGTCATTGAACTCGAGCCGGGCACCGAACCTGTTTGTCGGCGTCCATACAAGCTCTCTTCAGATGAATTGAAGGAATTGAAGAGACAGTTGGATGAACAGGAGCGTATGGGTCTCATCAGACCGAGTACATCTCCGTGGGGCTGTGGTGTCTTATTTGTCAAGAAGAAAGATGGCACGGAGCGTCTCTGTGTTGACTACCGGCCACTGAACAAGAAGACGATTAAGAACAAGTATCCGCTCCCCAACATCAATGAACTCTTTGAGCAGCTCAAAGGAGCTAAAGTGTTCTCTAAGCTTGACCTCCGAATGGGCTATCATCAAATTCGCATTCGCGAGGAAGACATTCCCAAGACGGCTTTCAGAACGAGCTACGGTTCATATGAGTATACCGTCATGTCCTTCGGTCTCGCCAATGCTCCTCCTACCTTCTCAAGGATGATGCATTACATCTTCAACCCCTATACAGGCGAGTTTGTGCTAGTGTATCTGGATGATATTTTGGTGTTTTCCAAGAATGAAGAAGATCACGAAAAGCACTTGCGTCTGGTTCTTGATCGACTCCGAGAGCACAAATTCTATGCCAAGTTCTCCAAGTGCGAGTTTTGGCTCGATAAGGTTCTCTACCTGGGCCACATTATCTCAGCTGACGGTATTGCGGTTAATCCCGAGAAAGTTGAAGCAATTGTCAACTGGGAAGCTCCTCAGAACGTCAAGCAGCTCCGCAGTTTTCTGGGTCTTGCCAGCTATTGCAGAAGGTTTGTGGAGAACTTCTCCAAGATTGCCAAGCCTCTTTCCAACCTCCTCCAGAAGAATGTCAAATATTTTTGGTCTCCCGAGTGTGAAGTGGCTTTCAAAACACTCAAAGAGAAGCTTGTCTCAGCTCCAGTTCTGATTCCTCCTGATGAATCCAAGCCCTATGAAGTGTTCTGTGACGCTTCTCTTCAAGGCCTTGGTGGTGTGCTTATGCAAGAGAAGAGAATTGTGGCATATACTTCACGTCAGCTCAAGCCAGCTGAGAAGAACTATCCCACACATGATCTCGAGCTAGCAGCTGTGGTACATGCTCTGATTACGTGGAGACATCTGTTGTTGGGCAGAAAGGTCGACATCTTCACTGATCACAAGAGCTTGAAGTACATCTTCACACAGCCGCATCTGAACCTCCGCCAGACTCGTTGGGTCGAGATGATCCAAGAGTACAACCCCAGCATTGAGTACACTCCAGGCAAGGCGAATGTGATTGCAGATGCTTTGAGCAGAAAGGCCTATTGCAACAGCCTTCTTATCAAGCCACACCAGCCTGAGCTTTGTGAAGCTTTCAGGAAGCTCAACCTTCAGGTTGTTCCGCAGGGTTTTCTTGCTAATCTCCAAATTGCTCCTACCTTGGAAGATCAAGTCCGTGAGGCTCAGCTCAGTGATACCATGGTGAAGAAGGTGAAACATGGGATTGCAAAGGGCACTCCAAAATATAAGTGCTTCCGTGTTGATGAGAGAGATACCTTGTTCTTCGAGGACAGACTCGTTGTTCCCAAAGGTGATCTCAGGAAGCTCATAATGGAAGAAGCTCATGACTCTCTCCTTTCCATTCATCCTGGCAGTTCCAAGATGTATCAAGACCTCAAGCAATCTTACTGGTGGACACGCATGAAAAGGGAAATTGCCCAATTCGTGAATGAATGTGATGTATGCAGAAGAGTGAAAGCAGAACATCAACGTCCAGCCGGTCTACTCCAACCTCTTCCTATTCCTGAGTGGAAGTTCGACCACATTGAAATGGACTTCGTCACTGGCTTTCCTAAATCCAAGCGAGGCAATGATGCTATCTTTGTGGTGATTGACAAGCTTACCAAAGTCGCTCACTTTCTTCCAGTCAAAGAATCAATCAATGCAGCTCAACTTGCAGAGTTGTACACTTCCAGAATTGTGTCCCTACATGGCATTCCTCAAGTGATATCCTCAGATCGTGGCAGCTTGTTCACATCAAAGTTCTGGGACTCCTTTCAGTCCGCCATGGGCACGAAGATCAGGTTCAGCACTGCCTTTCACCCTCAGACTAGTGGTCAAGTCGAGCGTGTGAATCAGATCCTTGAAGATATGCTCAGAGCCTGTGTCATCTCCTTCGGCATGAAATGGGAGGACTGTCTTCCTTTTGCAGAGTTCTCTTACAACAACAGCTTCCAAGCAAGTGCAGGCAAAGCACCGTTCGAAATTCTCTATGGCAGAAAGTGCCGTACCCCTCTCAACTGGTCTGAAACAGGCGAACGCCAACTTCTTGGCAATGATTTGATCTCTGAAGCCGAAGAAATGTGCAAAGTCATACGTGAGAATCTCAAGGCCGCTCAGTCGCGTCAGAAGAGTTACTATGACGGAAAGCATCGTGATCTGGCTTTCGACATCGGTGATCATGTCTATCTCCGAGTTTCTCCGATGAAAGGAACCCAAAGGTTCGGTATCAAAGGAAAGCTTGCTCCTAGATACGTCGGTCCTTTCAAAATTCTTGGCAAAAGAGGCGATCTAGCCTATCAGCTCGAGCTCCCTTCCAACTTTGCAAATGTTCATGATGTCTTCCATGTGTCTCAGCTTCGCAAATGCTTCAAGGCACCTGAGCGCATGATTCCGTTTGAGGAGATTGATCTTCAACAAGACCTTTCCTACCGAGAGCATCCAGTTGCAATT
>LR738715.1:287730088-287745079 GCA_902687465.1 Secale cereale | reverse complement strand
ACAGTTGGATGAACAGGAGCGTATGGGTCTCATCAGACCGAGTACATCTCCGTGGGGCTGTGGTGTCTTATTTGTCAAGAAGAAAGATGGCACGGAGCGTCTCTGTGTTGACTACCGGCCACTGAACAAGAAGACGATTAAGAACAAGTATCCGCTCCCCAACATCAATGAACTCTTTGAGCAGCTCAAAGGAGCTAAAGTGTTCTCTAAGCTTGACCTCCGAATGGGCTATCATCAAATTCGCATTCGCGAGGAAGACATTCCCAAGACGGCTTTCAGAACGAGCTACGGTTCATATGAGTATACCGTCATGTCCTTCGGCCTCGCCAATGCTCCTCCTACCTTCTCAAGGATGATGCATTACATCTTCAACCCCTATACAGGCGAGTTTGTGCTAGTGTATCTGGATGATATTTTGGTGTTTTCCAAGAATGAAGAAGATCACGAAAAGCACTTGCGTCTGGTTCTTGATCGACTCCGAGAGCACAAATTCTATGCCAAGTTCTCAAAGTGCGAGTTTTGGCTCGATAAGGTTTTGTACCTGGGCCACATCATCTCAGCTGACGGCATTGCGGTTAATCCCGAGAAAGTTGAAGCAATTGTCAACTGGGAAGCTCCTCAGAACGTCAAGCAGCTCCGCAGTTTTCTGGGTCTTGCCAGCTATTGCAGAAGGTTTGTGGAGAACTTCTCCAAGATTGCCAAGCCTCTTTCCAACCTCCTCCAGAAGAATGTCAAATACTTTTGGTCTCCCGATTGTGAAGTGGCTTTCAAAACCCTCAAAGAGAAGCTAGTCTCAGCTCCAGTTCTGATTCCTCCAGATGAATCCAAGCCCTATGAAGTGTTCTGTGACGCTTCTCTTCAAGGCCTTGGTGGTGTGCTTATGCAAGAGAAGAGAATTGTGGCATACACTTCACGTCAGCTCAAGCCAGCTGAGAAGAACTATCCCACACATGATCTTGAGTTAGCAGCTGTGGTACATGCTCTGATTAAGTGGAGACATCTGTTGTTGGGCAGAAAGGTCGACATCTTCACTGATCACAAGAGTTTGAAGTACATCTTCACACAGCCGCATCTGAACCTCCGCCAGACTCGTTGGGTCGAGATGATCCAAGAGTACAACCCCAGCATTGAGTACACTCCAGGCAAGGCGAATGTGATTGCAGATGCTTTGAGCAGAAAGGCATATTGCAACAGCCTTCTTATCAAGCCACACCAGCCTGAGCTTTGTGAAGCTTTCAGGAAGCTCAACCTTCAGGTTGTTCCGCAGGGTTTTCTTGCAAATCTCCAAATTGCTCCTACCTTGGAAGATCAAGTCCGTGAGGCCCAGCTCAGTGATACCATGGTGAAGAAGGTGAAACATGGGATTGCAAAGGGCACTCCAAAATACAAGTGCTTCCGTGTTGATGATAGAGATACCTTGTTCTTTGAGGACAGACTCGTTGTTCCCAAAGGTGATCTCAGGAAGCTCATAATGGAAGAAGCTCATGACTCTCTCCTTTCCATTCATCCTGGCAGTTCCAAGATGTATCAAGACCTCAAGCAATCTTACTGGTGGACACGCATGAAAAGGGAAATTGCCCAATTCGTGAATGAATGTGATGTATGCAGAAGAGTGAAAGCAGAACATCAACGTCCAGCCGGTCTTCTCCAACCTCTTCCTATTCCTGAGTGGAAGTTCGACCACATTGAAATGGACTTCGTCACTGGCTTTCCTAAATCCAAGCGAGGCAATGATGCTATCTTTGTGGTGATTGACAAGCTTACCAAAGTCGCTCACTTTCTTCCAGTCAAAGAATCAATCAATGCAGCTCAACTTGCAGAGTTGTACACTTCCAGAATTGTGTCCCTACATGGCATTCCTCAAGTGATATCCTCAGATCGTGGCAGCTTGTTCACATCAAAGTTCTGGGACTCCTTTCAGTCCGCCATGGGCACGAAGATCAGGTTCAGCACTGCCTTTCACCCTCAGACTAGTGGTCAAGTCGAGCGTGTGAATCAGATCCTTGAAGATATGCTCAGAGCCTGTGTCATCTCCTTCGGCATGAAATGGGAGGACTGTCTTCCATTTGCAGAATTCTCTTACAACAACAGCTTTCAAGCAAGTGCAGGCAAAGCACCGTTTGAGATTCTCTATGGCAGAAAGTGCCGTACCCCTCTCAACTGGTCTGAAACAGGTGAACGCCAACTTCTTGGCAATGATTTGATCTCTGAAGCCGAAGAAATGTGCAAAGTCATACGTGAGAATCTCAAGGCCGCTCAGTCGCGTCAGAAGAGTTACTATGACGGAAAGCATCGTGATTTGGCTTTCGACATCGGTGATCATGTCTATCTCCGAGTTTCTCCGATGAAAGGAACCCAAAGGTTCGGTATCAAAGGAAAGCTTGCTCCTAGATACGTCGGGCCTTTCAAAATTCTTGGCAAAAGAGGCGATCTAGCCTATCAGCTCGAGCTCCCTTCCAACTTTGCAAATGTTCATGATGTCTTCCATGTGTCTCAGCTTCGCAAATGCTTCAAGGCACCTGAGCGGATGATTCCGTTTGAGGAGATTGATCTTCAACAAGACTTTTCCTACCGAGAGCATCCAGTTGCAATTCTCGAAGAAACCGAACGCAAGACTCGCAACAAGACCATCAAGTTTCTGAAAGTCAAGTGGTCACATCACACAGACCGAGAAGCTACCTGGGAACGAGAAGATCATCTTCGTTCCGAGTACCCTTCCTTTTTCCAGTCCTAGATCTCGGGACGAGATCTTTTTGTAGTAGAGGAGAGTTTGTAATGCCCCGGATGTAATACTTTCCCTTTTGGGCTTATAATAAATCTCCGGCTTCATCTATTTCCATTTCGGGTTCTTTGTCTTTCGGGCTTTCGTCGTTTTGTTGTGTGAGTGTGTGGCATTCATTCATATCATGTAGACATGTGCATTGCATTGCATTTGTGTTGTGGGTTGCATCCGGTTCGTGGCGCTTCTTCCTGTTGTCCGTTTCGCGTTCCGGAGCTCCCTCACGTGTCCGTGACGTCCCGTAGGCCTATTTTGTTGTTCGGGCGTTTTTCGTTACCGGTGTGCCGCGAGGTTGTGTTGTGTGTTGTTGTTTTGTTGTGTGCAACCCGCCTCTCAAATCTCGTCTCGTTTGGACTCCGTTGACTTTTCCCTCCGTTGTCCGTGTGGGTCCGAAGTGCCCTTACTTCGTGTCCCGGAAATACCCCTGCTGTATTCTTTTATCTCCGTCTGGTCCTTTTAAAATCTTCCCCGCGATCGGATCCGTTGGATCCAGATCGGAGGGCTCCTGGCGCCCTAAAACTCCTCCTAAACCCTAGTCTAAACTGCTATATATAGACCCCTAGGTCTATTTGGACATTCCCCTTCTTCTTCCCTAAATTTCAGATCTGAGATCCCCAAAAAAAAAAATCAGTTCCGTAGAGATCTGCCCGGATCCCGAGCAGTTTCTTCGATCCAGCCGCGCCGCCGCTGTTTTGCCTTCGGGCTCGAAGCCTCGTCGACCGCGCCAGTCAGCGCTGGCCAGTCAGCGCCTGGCGTCGACCGCGCCAGCCCACCACTTCCCTCCACCGCGAACCGTCTCCGCTCGCTTCGCCATCGCTCCGGTTGCTGGGCCGTACACCGCGTCGCTGCCCGCGTCGTGCCCGCGTCGGCCGGATCGGGCCGCTCGCCAGGGCCCAGGGCGGGGACCAGATCGTCGCGCCTCAGCTTCGTCCCGAGCCGCGGGCGACCGCGCGCTCACTCCCTCCTTCGCTTCGACCGGCTGGGCCGGCCCGAGCGCGCCACCGCCACCGGGCCTCCTCGCCACACGGGCCGCCACCTCCGTCGCCTCCCGCAGGCCTCCCGAGCGGGCCCTCCCGCGCTGTGGGCCGCCGCCTCCTCGCCTGGCAGGCCGCCGCCGCCGCACAGTGCCTCTTCGGGCCGGATCCGCACGCACCGGGCCCGTTTCTGTTCATCTACTGTTCATCCGGGCCGAACCCGCACTGTTTTGAGGTTGTTTTTTTTCCTAACTCCCCAGATCTGTTATCTGAATGCCTACTTTGACCATGCATAACTTTTACTGTGGTGCTCCGTTTTGTGCGTGTGATATGTCCAGATGTTCGTGGAGATGCCCTCTACGTTTTACCTGTTGTAGTCATGCATGTTAGATGTCATCTTGACACTTGTTTTGCTGTTACAAGAGTGCATGATGATATAAACTGCTGTTATGTGTTATTTTCATGCCACCTTTGACTTGTGATAACTTTTAGCTCGTTTGTCCAAACGATGCAAATGACATGTCCACGTGTTCGTCTTGCCACGAACTACGTGTTGGGTGTGATAGGTTGCATGGTAGATGTATTGTTTCCTTGTTATCATCGTTGCAAGATGCCATGCTCACATGTTGTGTTTTTACTTGTTATGTAATGCCATCTTGTTGAGCTCGTTGCAATCGGTGTGTTCATCACTTTGATGCATGCTTGTGTGTTTCGGGATCACCGTCATATGTATTTTGATGAGGTGCTTACCCTTTGCCATGTTTAGTTTCGAGGTGTCTTAAACATGCTCTTTTTGTTGCTATGATGATGTTGCTGTTTTAGGACTTAGTGAAATTTCACTAAGTCTGAAATCTGTAACGTTCCGATGCCATGTTCGTGTGATGTTGTAGGACAAAGCATGATAGTTTTGGGGTGGATTTTGTTTGTTCCATGAAGTATATATTGTTGTCTTTCCATCCATGTCCTCACATGTCCATTTGAGTGGCTGTAGCATGCTTATCTTTTGCTCCAAACTTTCAATAAAATTCTGCTGCCAGAATTTTATTTCAAAGTTCAATATGTCCAAGATCATTGCTAGTGACCCGTGACTCCGTTGGGGGTGCACTTTGGACCTAGTTGCTGTACATTATATCTAGTTTATGTTCAAGTCCTTTGCCATGCTTTTTGGGTGCTGTAGATTAATTATTTTGAGCTCCAAAGTTGCTATGTTGCTGTAATTTGCAGTTTTCGCTCAAATCTTGTTTCGGGCATAACTTTTAGCCCGTAACTCCGATTTCAGCGAATCTTATATCAAACTTGGGTGTTTTTCTGTGTAGATTAATAATATCAGGTTGTTATCTTGTTTTAAGGTGTTTTGCTTGAGTGATGTTTTACGTGCTCCATGTGCATCACTAGTGCATCCATCATGCATTCATGTTTCTCGAGTGCGCATTGCATCGTGTTGATTGGTGCTTGGTGTGTTTGTCTTGTTTAGACCCGGAAGTTGAGCACGAGTTTTCCAACGAGGTTGAGCACGAGGTTTCCAACGAGTTTGAGCAAGAGGACCCTTCTTTTGATCCGAACGTCTTCTCTTCAGGCAAGATGACCGAACCCCGATAACCTTACTATCTTCGCCTTTTGCTAGTAGTCTCGATCTATAGTTTTGCCTCGATGCCCATGTTCTTCTTGTCAGCCTCCTACTTGTAACCAATTGCCATGTTTAACCACCCTACCTATGCAAACCGTTGCTTGGCTAAGTACGCTTCGCTCAGCCCTTCTTATAGCGTTGCTAGTTGCAGGTGAAGTGAAGATGCTTGCTCCATGTTGAAGTTTGGTTGGGTTATATCACACTATATAAATGCTTTAATTGAAATCACCATATATATTGGCAAGGGTGGAAGGCTAAGCCTTTTGCTTGGTGTTTTGTTCCACTCATGCCGTTAGGATCCGTATAAGCCGGTGTTATGTTCCTTGATTATGCGTTCCTAACACGGTTGGGGTGTATGGGACCCCCTCGATAAACCGCTAAGTGCTAAGTCTTTTCCAGCAAATCCCAACATTGGTACTATTTGCCTAATAACAAACTAAACTTGCATAAGGGAGTAATTAACCCTCTTTCTTAATCAACAACCCCGGGCCAGTGCTCCACATGAGTGTTGGTCCGAAACGGGGAGCCTGCGGGGCCGCCTTGAGGCAACTCGAGGTATTTGGTATCCACCCGTAGCTTCGCCCATCCGGACGTGTCCTGAGACCTAGATACGCGCGGCTACTATCAGGGTGACGACACGCCGGGAGGATTTGCTGGATTAGCCTTACCTTAGTTCGGTTTAACTTGAGCACGGGATTCCGAGAATACTCGGGTCTTCCCACTTTGGAGTTGCGACTCCGCGGATCGTGGGCTTGTAATGGGTCAAGTTGGAACACCCCTGCAGGGTTTGAACTTTCGAAAGCCGTGCCCGCGGTTATGTGGCAGATGGGAGCTTGTTAATTCCGGTTGTAGAAAACTTGACATAATGATACTAATACACTACCAGCGTGTGTTCCGTGACTGTCAATTTCCGAATAGGGATTCGGGAGTTGAACACGGAGGGGTTGTGCTTGTGAGCTTGTAGCTAGGATCACTTAGTGATCACTTCTCGCCGATGCCTTCTCTTCTCGCTCTCTCTTGCGTAAGTTTAGTGCTAGTTGCTGCTGCAGACTCTTTGTTGGTCCTTCACCTCTTTTCTTTCTTCAGCCTTTCCTCACCTAAAGGCTTTGATAGTTCTGTTACCCGGGAACGGGATTGCTGAGTCCTCTGTGGCTCACAGTTACTTCACCACACCAGATGCAGGTCCAGCCGTGAGCTATCCAGGTGATGGCACCGAGCTGGATTGGGAGTACGACGAGGAGCGTAGTCGTTACTACGTGCGCTACCCGGACGATCAGTAGTGGAGACTCTTACTAGGATTCGATCCGCCTGTGGTTGTTTTATTTATCTGAGTTTGGTACTTTGACATTTGGTTTTGCCCTTAGAGGGTTGTAGTGATCTTATTGTATGATGTTTGAGACTTGTACTGTTATTCTGTGACGTGGCGATTGTAAGCCAACTATTTTCAGTTTACTATCCCTCTTTTACATGAGTTGTGCAAAGATTACCAAACTTGAGATCATTCTAGGATGGACTTATGCCTTTAAGTCGTGCCTCGACACGTAGGAGGTATAATTCCATCCTGGGCATTACACTGATAATGAGATTGAACTATGTATATATGGAGATACCGACGATCAAATCTCGGGCAAGTAACATATTACCGGACAAAGGGAATTGCATATGGGATTAACTAAATCCTTGAAATCGTGGTTCAACCGATAAAGATCTTTGTTGAGTATGTAGGAATCAATATGGGCATCTAGGTCCCTCCATTGATTATTCATGACAGAGGAGTCTCGGGCATGTCTACATGATTCTCGCACCCATAGGGTCGCATGCTTAACGTTCGATAACGCTAGGGTAGTATTGAGATATTAATATTGGAAAGTATGAAGGTTGTTCGGAGTCCCAGATGGGATCCGCAACATCATGAGGACCTCCGGAGGTAAAGATTTATATATGGAAAGTTGTTGTTCCATAATGGTTCCAGAAAAAGTTCGGGTTTTTCGGTATTGTACGAGGAAGGTCTAAAAGGTTCCGGAGTGGGGCCCACCTACATGGGGAGACCCACGTGAATGTGGGTAGTGGGGAAAGTCCCCACACCGCTGGTCTAGGCGCACCAAGATCCCTCCTTAAAAGGAATAGTACCATATCCCGGGGGGATAAGATCAGGATCCCAAAAAAAGGGGGATAGCGATTAGTGTGTGTAATGCCCAGGATGGGACTATACCTCCTACGTGTCGAGGCACAACTTTAAGGTATAAGCCCATTCTGGAATGATCGCAAGTTCGGTATCTTTGCACGACTCATGTAAAAATAGGGATGAAATTGCAAAAGGATAGTTGGCTTACACTCGCCACGTCACACAATACATTACATAAGCAATTCATCATCCAAATAACATCACAATCCGGCTACGGGTGAAGATCCAAATGAAAGATACCAAATACATAAAGCCACAGGTTCGAATCGCCCCTAGTAGAAACCACTACTGATCATCGGGATAGTGCACATAGTAGCGACTACGTTCTTCATCGTACTCCCAGTACAGCTCTGTGCCGTCACCTGAGTAGTTCACCATGGTACCTGCATCTGGTGTGGTGTAGAATCTGTGAGCCACGGAGGACTCAGCAATCCCGTTCCCGGGTAGCAGAACTATCTAAGCCTTGGGTGTGGAACAAGGCTGAAGAAAGATAAAAGGTTGCAGCTGCACTAGCACTAGCTTACGTGTTAAGAGCGAGAAGAGAAGTGCCACGAGCGTCAAAGTGATCACGAAGTGGTCCTATCTAAGCACGTCAATCATAACCCCACCGTGTTCACTTCCCGAACCCCTTTCGGAAAATGACCGTCACGATTACTCACGCTGGTAGTGTGTTCTGAACATGGTGTCAAGTTTTCTACAACCGGATATTAACAAATTCCCATCTGCCACATAACCGCGGGCACGACTTTCGGAAGTTCAAAACCCTGCAGGGGTGTTCCAACTTGGCCCATTACAAGCCCACGATCCACGGAGTTGCAACTCCAAGGTGGGAAGGCCCGAGTATTCTCGGAATCCCGTGCTCAAGATACTCCGACTAAGGTAAGATTAATCCAGCAAATCCTCCTGACGTGCCGACACCCTGACAGTAGCCACGCGTATCTAGTCTCAGGCCACGACCGGATGAGTCATCCTACAGGTGAATACCAAATACCTCGGGTTTCCCCAAGGCGGCCCCGCAGTCTGCTCAGTTCGGACCAACACTCATGTGGAGCACTGGCCCGGAGGTTGTTAATTAAGATCACGGGATAGCTAGTCCCTATGCAAGTTTTTAGTTATTAGGCAAATGGAGTACCAATGTTGGGACTTGCTGGAAAAGCCTTAGCGCTAAGCGGTTTATCGAGGGGGTCCCATAACCCCAACCGTGTGAGGAACGCATAATCAAGGAACATAACACCGGTTTATACGGTTCCTAGGGCGGCATGAGTGGAACAAATCACCAAGCAAGAGGCTTAGCCTTCCCCCATTACCAATATATAGATGATTTAGTTAAGAGTTTATATAGTGTGATATCCCAACAAGCTTCAACATGAAGCAAGAATCTTCAAATCTTCTCCTGCAACTAGCAATGCTATAAGAGGGGCTGAGCGAAGCCTACGTAGCCAATCAAAGGTTTGCATAGGTTGGGTGGTTAGACAGATTCATGGTTACAATAGGAGGCTGGCAGACAAACATGGGCATCGAGGCAATAAGCTAAAGAGCGAGACTTCTAGCAATAGGCAAAAATAGTAATGATATCTGGGTCAGGTCATCTTGCCTGTCGAGTCATCGATGGGATCGTAAGAGGGCTCCTCGTTCTCTACCTCGGTAGTAACCTCGTTCTCGTACTCGGTCTCGGCTTCCGGCTCTACTCAACACAAGAACACACGAGGCACGAAAATCAAACAAGGTGCAATGCGCAAACTACAGGATGCATGTATGATGCACGTAGGATGCACAACAGATGCACTTAGGATGCATTACATGACAACATGACATGGATGAAATGCACACGCACACACGACAAAACGAAGAAACCTGAAAAGAGAGAAGAGCCCGGAAAGGAAATGATGAAGCCAAAGTTTATATATTGCCATATAGGGAAAGTGTTACATGTGGGGCATTACAAACTCTCCTCTACTACGAAAAGATCTCATCCCGAGATCTAGGACTGGAAGAAGGAAGGGTACTCGGAACGAAGGTGATCTTCTCGTTCCCACGTAGCTTCTCGGTCGGTATGGTGTGACCACTTAACTTTCAAGAACTTGATTGACTTGTTGCGGGTCTTGCGCTCGGTTTCTTCAAGAATAGCAACTGGGTGCTCTCGGTAAGACAAGTCTTGTTGAAGATCAATCTCCTCAAACTGAATAGTGCGTTCAGGTGTCTTGAAGCACTTGCGGAGCTGAGACACGTGAAACACATAATGAACATTTGCAAAGTTGGAAGGGAGCTCAAGTTGATAGGCTAGATCGCCTCTTTTGCCAAGGATCTTGAAAGGGCCCACGTATCTAGGAGCAAGCTTGCCTTTGATACCGAATCTTTGGGTGCCTTTCATAGGAGAAACACGGAGATAGACATGGTCACCAATGTTGAAGGCCAAATCACGATGCTTGCCGTCATAGTAGCTCTTTTGACGCGACTAAGCGGCCTTGAGATTCTCACGTATGACTTTGCACATTTCTTCGGCTTCTGAGATCAAGTCATTGCCAAGAAGTTGATGTTCACCAGTCTCGGACCAGTTGAGAGGAGTACGACACTTTCTACCATAGAGGATTTCAAACGGAGCTTTGCCGGCACTTGCTTGGAAACTCTTTTTGTAAGAGAACTCGGCAAACCGAAGGCAATCTTCCCACTTCATGCCAAAAGATATGACACAAGCTCTGAGCATGTCTTCTAGGATCTGATTCACTCTCTCGACTTGACCACTAGTCTGAGGGTGAAATGCAGTGCTGAAACGGATCTTAGTGCCCATGGCAGACTGAAAGGAGTCCCGGAACTTGGATGTGAACAAACTTCCACGGTCTGAGGAGATGACTTGAGGAATGCCATGTAAGGACACAATTCTGGAAGTGTACAACTCTGCCAGTTGAGCTGCATTGATGGATTCTTTGACTGGAAGGAAGTGAGCTACTTTGGTAAGCTTGTCAATGAGAACAAAGATAGAATCATTCCCCTTCTTAGACTTAGGAAACCCAGTGACGAAATCCATTTCAATGTGGTCGAATTTCCACTCGGGAATAGGAAGAGGTTGGAGAAGACCGGCTGGACGTTGATGCTCTGCCTTCACTCTTCTGCAGACATCACATTCATTCACGAATTGGGCTATCTCCCTTTTCATGCGAGTCCACCAGTAAGATTGCTTGAGGTCTTGGTACATCTTAGAACTTCCAGGATGAATCGATAGGAGGGAGTCATGTGCTTTGTTCATTATGAGCTTCCTGAGATCACCCTTGGGAACCACAAGTCTCTCCTCAAAGAACAAGGCATCTCTCTCATCAACGCGATAGCACTTGTATTTGGGAGTACCCTTTGCAATACCATGTTTCACTTTCTGCACCATAGCATCACTGAGTTGGGCCTCACGGATCTGATCTTCCAAGGTAGGAGCAACTTGAAGATTTGCAAGAAAGCCTTGCGGAACAACTTGGAGGTTGAGCTTCCTGAATGCTTCACAAAGCTCAGGCTGGAACGGCTTGATAAGGAGACTGTTTCAATATGCCTTTCTGCTCAAGGCATCTGCAATGACATTGGCCTTGCCAGGTGTGTATTCGATGCTTGGATCATACTCTTGGATCATTTCAACCCAACGAGTCTGGCGAAGGTTCAGGTTCGGCTATGTGAAGATGTACTTCAAGCTCTTGTGATCGGTGAAGATGTCGACTTTTCTGCCCAACAGAAGGTGTCTCCACGTGATCAAGGCGTGTACCACAGCTGCTAGCTCGAGATCATGTGTGGGGTAGTTCTTCTCACTTGGCTTCAATTGACGAGAAGTGTATGCCACAATTTTCTTGTCCTGCATTAGCACACCACAGATTCCTTGAAGAGAAGCATCACAGAATACTTCGTAGGGCTTGGACTCATCTGGAGGGGTAAGAACTGGAGCACAGATGAGCTTCTCTTTGACAGTTTTGAATGCCACATCACAATCCGGAGACCAGTTGTACTTGACATTCTTCTGCAGCAAGTTGGAGAGAGGCTTGACAATCTTGGAGAAGTTCTCAACGAACCTTCTGCAATAGCTAGCAAGACCAAGGAAGCTTCAGAGTTGCTTGACGTTCTGAGGAGGTTCCCAGTTGACAATCGATTCAACTTTCTCGGGGTTGACCGCAATACTGTCAGCAGAGATGATATGGCCCAGATACAAGACTGTAATGCCCAGGATGGGACTATATCTCCTACGTGTCGAGGCACGACTTAGAGACATAACCCCATGCTGGAATGATCGCAAATTTGGTATCTTTGCACAACTCATGTAAAAATGGGGATGGAAAACATAAAATAGTTGGCTTACACTCGCCACGTCACACAAATTCATTACATGTTTCAATCATCATACAAAATAACATCACAGCCCATCTAAGGGTAAAATCCAAATGACAAGATACCAAACATAATTTAAATCCATAGGTCGGATCGAATCCTAGTAGAAGTACCACTACTGATCATCAGGATAACGAACCTAGTAACGGCTACGCTCCTCGTCGTACTCCCAGTCTAGCTCGGTGCCATCACCTGGATAGCTCACCATCGGACCTGCATCTGGTGTGGTGAAGTAACTGTGAGCCACAGAGGACTCAGCAATCCCGTTCCCGGGTAACATGACTATCTAAGCCTTGGGTGTGTAACAAGGCTGGAGAAAGAATAAGAAATAAGTGGTTGCAGCAGCACTAGCCTAGCTTACGCAAAAGAGAGCGAGAAGAGAAGGTGTCTCGGTCGAGAGATGATCACTAAGTGATCCTAAACTAATCAGGTCAAACATAACCCCACCGTGTTCATCTCCTGAAACCCCTTTCGGAAAATGACAGTCACGGTACACACGCTGGTAGTGTATTGGTTCAAAGTGTCAAGGTTTCTACAACCAGATATTAACAAGCTCCCATCTGCCACATAACCGCGGGCACGGCTTTCGAAAGTTCAAAACCCTGCAGGGGTGTTCCAACTTGGCCCATGACAAGCCCACGATCCGCGGAGTCGCAACTCCAAGGTGGGAAGACCCGAGTATTCTCGGAATCCCGTGCTCAAGATACTCCGAACTAAGGTAAGGCTAATCCAGCAAATCCTCCCGGCGTGCCGACACCCTGATAGTAGCCGCGCGTATCTCGTCTCAGGCCACGACCGGATGGGCGATGCTACAGGTTTTTACCAGACCTTGAGTTTCCTCGAGGTGGCCCTGCAGGACCCCCAGTTCGGACCAACACTCATGTGGAGCACTGGCCCGGGGTTGTTGAATTAAGAAAGAGGGTTAATTACTCCCTATGCAAGTTATTTAGTTATTAGGCAAATAGTACCAATGTTGGGACTTGCTGTAAAAGACTTAGCGCTTAGCGGTTTATCGAGGAGGCCCCATAAACCCCAACCGTGTGAGGAACGCATAATCAAGGAACATAACACCGGTTTATATAGTTCCTAGCGGCATGAGTGGAACAAATCACCAAGCAAAAGGCTTAGCCTTCCACCCATTGCCAATATATAGATGATTTCATTTTAAGCATTTATATAGTGTGATATAACCCAACAAAACTTCAACATGAAGCAAGCATCTTCAACTTCACCTGCAACTAGCAAAGCTATAAGAGGGGCTGAGCGAAGCCTACGTATAGCCAATTTATGGTTTGCATAGGTAGGGTGGTTAGACATGATCATGGTTACACGTAGGAGGCTCACAGGAAAGACATGGGCATCGAGGCAAAACTATAGATCGAGACTTCTAGCAATATGCAAAAATAGTAATGTTATCCGGGTTCGGTCATCTTGCCTGAAGAGTTGTCGTTCGGATCGTAAGAGGGGTCCTCGTTCTCAAGCTCGGTAGTAACCTCGTGCTCGTACTCGTACTCGGTCTCAGCTTCCGGCTCTACTCAACACAAACACACAAGGCACCAAATCAACAAGGTGCAATGCGCACTCAAAATATGCTGGATGCATGACTGATGCACTATGGGAGCAAAATGAGCATGACAATATGTGATCAAGCAAAATGCTTCAAAACAAGATAACAATAGGATATTATGAATCTACACGAAAAATCAATCAAGTTTCATATAAGACTTGCTGCAATCGGAGCTACGGGCTAAAAGTTATGCTCGAAACAAGAAATATGCACAAGCTGAAAATTACAGCAACATAGCAACTTCGGAGCACTAGATAAATAAGCTACATCACTCAAACATCATGGCAAAGAGCATGAACAAAAACTAGACATATCCTAAAGCAAATAAGTCCATTGGTGCACCCCCAAAGGAGCCACGGATCAATAGCAACAAGCTTAGACATATTGAACTTGACAACAAAATCCTGACAGCAGTATTTTATTGCAACTTTGGAGCAAAAGTTAAATATGCTACAGCCACTCAAATAAGCATGTGAGAGCATGAATGGATAGCCAACAATATATACTACAAGGAATCATCAAGAGTCACCCCAAAACTATCATGGATTGGCCTAGAACAACAAGCAAACATGGCATCTGGAAATTACAGATTCCAGACTTAGTGAAATTTCACTAAGTGTTAAACGGCAGTTTCATCATGGCATCTTTGAGAGCAAGTTTAAGTTACCTCAAAACTAAACATGGCAAGTGGTAAGCACCATAACAAAGTACATATGATGGTGAATCCAAAACACCTAAGCATGCATCATGGAGGCAATCACAATGATAGCAATGAGCTCCTCAAGTTGGCATTTCATAACAAGCTTAAAGACTTAACAGCCGCATAGCACTTTGCAACGGAGATAAACATGGCAAGATTAAATCTATCATGCAAACTTAAGCATTCGTCATGTAGAGCATGACAAGACGAACACGTGGACATGTCATTTGCATCATTCGGATAAACGAGCACCAAGTTATCACTATGCAAAGGTGGCATGAAAAACAACACTAACAGCAGTTTTTATCACGATGCACTCTTGCAACAGAAATTTAAGCACCTAGACGAACTCAAACATGCATGGCATAATGGAATGAAATGTACAAGTCTCCACGAACGTCTGGCCATCTCATTCACTCAAATCGGAGCAACACACACAAAGTTATCATCATTTGAATATAGCATCAGACAACAAAAACAGCAGGGACTTAGTGGTTTTCGGGGCTACCTCCTCAGGCAGATCTGGAAAAAAAATCAACGGGCCTCGGGATCGGCCCGCGGAGACGCGCCCGGCTGGATCTGGCGGATTGGGCTTCGCGGCCTGGCTCGGAGGCGCGGCGGAGTGGGCCGGGAGGCGGGCGCCGGCCCAGGCGGCGAAGGGAGCTGGCGAGGGGATCCTCCCGATCCCCTCCACTCGGAGGCGGCTCGCGGCTTGCGGAAGGAGGCCCGGCCCAGGGAGCGCTGCGGAGTGGCCCGGCTGGGAGCGAGCGAGCGGCGGGCCGGCCCAGGAGGAGAGGCGGGCG
>LR738715.1:287555652-287729804 GCA_902687465.1 Secale cereale | reverse complement strand
TGCTGGCGTGGATCGGCCCGCGGGTGATCTGGCCCAGGCGGCGTCCTGCGAGGCGGAGGAAGGCGGAGGGAGGCCGGCTGGTGTTGGGCCCTGGCGGCGCGACGCGGCCCAGGGCGGCTGGATCGGGACGAGGCGCTCGGTGCCCTCGGTCGAGCGGCGGCGGCTGGCTCGAGGAAAACCGGCGGGGCGGCTTCCCAGGCCGGCGGGAGGTCGGGGCCGGCTGGATCCAGCGGCCCCTCGCCGGATCTGGACGGAGGACGGCGGCGTCCTGCAGAGAGGGCCCCGCGGCAGGAGAGGTGGCGGTGAGGAGAGGCCCGGCGGTGAGGAGGAGGTGGCGGCGGTGAACTCCGGTGAAGGTCCGGCGAGATTCCAGCGAACTCTCCGGCGAGGTGGGGGTGGCTGGAGGAAGGAGAAGATGGGGGCTAGGGTTTCCTATATTTGGGGCAAAAATTAGGGAAGGTGGACAAATATATAGGCACAAGGAGCTAGGGTTGTCCAAAAGGGGTGTGGTTTTTGGCCACGCGATTAGAATTGGATAGCCTAGATGATAGGAGGGGTTTGGAGTGGTTTGGTGTGCTGTTGGAGGGGTGTCTTGGGCCTCAAAGTGGAGGCACTTTGAGCCCACGGAAATAACCGTTGGGGTAGCAAACGAGCTCCAAACGCGACGAGATTTGACGGGCGGGTTACACACATCAAAACAACAACACACGACAAGTCTCGCGCCAAACCGGTAACGTTACACGGCCAAACACCAAAGTAGGCCTCGGAGACGCCACGGACACGTGAGGGAGCTCCGGAACGCGAAACGAACAACGGGAAGGAACACGTGGAACCGGATGCACACAACAACACAAATGCGATGCAATGCTCATGACTACATGATATGAATGAATGCCACACACGCACACAACAAAACGACGAAAACCCAAAAGACGAAGAACCCGAAATGGAATAGATGAAGCCGGAGATATATTATATGCCCAAAAGGGAAAGTATTACATCCGGGGCATTACAAACTCTCCTCCACTACAAAAAGATCTCGTCCCGAGATCTAGGACTGGAAAAAGGAAGGGTACTCGGAACGAAGATGATCTTCTCGTTCCCACGTAGCTTCTCGGTCGGTATGGTGTGACCACTTGACTTTCAAAAATTTGATGGACTTGTTGCGGGTCTTGCGCTCGGTTTCTTCGAGAATAGCAACTGGGTGCTCTCGGTAGGACAAATCTTGTTGAAGATCAATCTCTTCAAACGGAATTATGCGTTCAGGTGCCTTGAAGCACTTGCGAAGTTGAGACACATGAAACACATCATGAACATTGGCGAAGTTGGAAGGGAGCTCAAGTTGATAGGCTAGATCGCCTCTTTTGCCAAGGATCTTGAAAGGCCCGACGTATCTAGGAGCAAGCTTTCCTTTGATACCGAATCTTTGTGTGCCTTTCATCGGAGAAACACAGAGATAGACATGATCACCAATGTTGAAGGTCAAATCACGATGCTTGCCGTCATAGTAGCTCTTCTGACGCGACTGAGCGGCCTTGAGATTCTCACGTATGACTTTGCACATTTCTTCGGCTTCTGAGACCAAGTCATTGCCATGAAGTTGGCGTTCACCTGTTTCGGACCAGTAGAGAGGGGTACGGCACTTTCTGCCATAGAGGATTTCAAACGGAGCTTTGCCGGCACTTGCTTGGAAGCTGTTATTGTAAGAGAACTCGGCAAATGAAAGGCAGTCTTCCCATTTCATGCCAAAAGATATGACACAGGCTCTGAGCATGTCTTCTAGAATCTGATTCACTCGCTCGACTTGACCACTAGTCTGAGGGTGAAAAGCAGTGCTGAACCTGATCTTAGTGCCCATGGCAGACTGAAAGGAGTCCCAGAATTTGGATGTGAACAAACTTCCACAGTCTGAGGAGATAACTTGAGGAATGCCATGTAAGGACACAATTCTGGAAGTGTACAACTCCGCCAATTGAGCTGCATTGATGGATTCTTGGATTGGAAGGAAGTGAGCGACTTTGGTAAGCTTGTCAATCACGACGAAGATAGAATCATTCCCTCTCTTGGACTTAGGAAAGCCAGTGACGAAATCCATTTCAATGTGGTCAAATTTCCACTCGGGAATAGGAAGAGGTTGGAGAAGACCGGCTGGACGTTGATGCTCTGCCTTCACTCTTCTGCAGACATCACATTCATTCACGAATTGGGCAATCTCCCTTTTCATGCGTGTCCACCAGTAAGATTGTTTGAGGCCTTGGTACATCTTGGAGCTGCCAGGATGAATGGAAAGGAGAGAATCATGTGCTTCTTCCATTATGAGCTTCCTGAGATCACCTTTGGGAACAACGTGCCTGTCCTCGAAGAACAAGGTATCTCTCTCATCAACGCGATAGCACTTGTATTTCGGATCGCCCTTTGCAATACCATGTTTCACCTTCTGCACCATGGCATCACTGAGTTGGGCCTCACGGACCTGATCTTCCAAGGTAGGAGCAACTTGAAGATTTGCAAGAAAACCCTGCGGAACAACTTGCAGGTTGAGCTTCCTGAATGCTTCACAAAGCTCAGGCTGGAACGGCTTGATAAGAAGGCTGTTGCAATATGCCTTTCTGCTCAAAGCATCTGCAATCACATTCGCCTTGCCAGGAGTGTATTCGATGCTGGGATCATACTCTTGGATCATTTCAACCCAACGAGTCTGGCGGAGGTTCAGTTTCGGCTGTGTGAAGATGTACTTCAAGCTCTTTTGATCGGTGAAGATGTCGAATTTTCTGCCCAGCAGCAGGTGTCTCCACGTAATAAAAGCATGTACCACAGCTGCTAGTTCAAGATCATGTGTGGGGTAATTCTTCTCACTTGGCTTCCGCTGACGAGAAGTGTATGCCATAATTCTCTTGTCTTGCATAAGCACACCACCAAGTCCTTGAAGAGAAGCATCACATAATACTTCGTAGGGCTTGGACTCATCTGGAGGAGTTAGAACTGGAGCAGAGACGAGCTTTTCTTTGAGAGTTCTGAATGGCACTTCACACTCTGGAGACCAAAAGTACTTGACATTCTTCTGCAGTAAGTTGGAGAGAGGCTTGGCAATCTTGGAGAAGTTCTCAACGAACCTTCTGCAATAGCTGGCAAGACCAAGAAAACTTCGGAGTTGCTTGACGTTCTGAGGAGCTTCCCAGTTGACAATTGCTTCAACTTTCTCGGGGTTTACCACAATACCGTCAGCTGAGATGATATGGCCCAGATACAAGACCTTATCGAGCCAAAATTCGCACTTGGAAAACTTGGCATAGAACTTATGCTCACGGAGTCGGTCGAGAACAAGACGGAGGTGCTTTTCGTGATCTTCTTCATTCTTGGAAAATACCAGAATATCATCTAGATACACAAGCACAAACTCGCCGGTGTAGGGGTTGAAAATGTAGTGCATCATTCTCGAGAAGGTAGGAGGAGCATTGGCGAGACCAAAGGACATGACTGTATACTCATATGAGCCATAGCTCGTTCTGAAGGCAGTCTTGGGGATGTCTTCCTCGCGAATGCGAATTTGGTGATAGCCCATTCGGAGGTCGAGCTTAGAGAACACTTTAGCTCCTTTGAGCTGCTCGAACAGTTCGTTGATGTTGGGGAGCGGATACTTGTTCTTTATTGTCTTCTTGTTCAATGGCCGGTAATCGACGCAGAGACGCTCCGTGCCATCCTTCTTCTTGACAAATAAGACACCATAGCCCCATGGAGACGTACTAGGCCTGATCAGACCCATACGCTCCTGTTCATCAAGCTGCTTCTTCAATTCCTTCAATTCTCCAGGAGAGAGCTTGTACGGACGCCGACATGCTGGCTCAGTACCCGGCTCGAGTTCAATGACGAATTCCACCTGACGGTGTGGAGGCATGCCTGGAAGTTCTTCAGGAAAGACGTCTTGGTATTCGTTTACCACCGGAATTTGAGATATGGTATTCATTTCGCCCTTGTCATTGAGAGAGAAAAGCCTGATAGTGTTATCCCTGGAGGCGAAGATAATTACATCTTCATCAGGATGAGTCATCTTGACTTCCTTCTGTGCACAATCAATGTGAGCATCATGCTGAGAAAGCCAGTCCATCCCGAGGATGAGGTCAATGTCGGAATTACCAAGAACCACCGGAGAGGCCAGAAATCGATAATCACCCATGCGAATAGAAACATCCGGAGCATAAACACTGGAGTGCATTCGTCTCCCCGGAGAAATAACTGTTAACTCCCTTGGCAGATTTTTGGTGACAATATCGTGCTTGGATGCAAATGGGTATGACAAGAAAGAACATGTAGCACCCGAATCAAACAACACTTTAGCAGGGATAGAGTTAACTGGAAGGTTACCCAAAATGACATCAGAAGAATTCTCCGCTTGCGCTGCATTCATCAGATTGACCCTTGCAGACTTTGGAACATGCTTGACAATAGCTGTACTGACAGGTGGAGGAGGTGGAAGGCGCTTCGGGTTGGGGCACTTGTTGGCATAGTGACCTTTCTTGCCACACTTGTTGCACACCACTTCTGAGAGAGGACGGAAATGAGAACCACTTGACTTGGAACCTTGAGACTGAAACTGATTCCTCGACTGGTTGCTCGGGTTGGGTGGGTGGGAGAAACCACGTCCACTAGAGTTCTTGTTGCTGTTGGAGTTGTTGGAGTTGTTGGAGTTGTTGGAGTTGTTGTAAGGAGCTCGAATCACTGGAGGAGGAGGAAGCCAGAATTTCTGTTGCTTCGAGACCATCTGAGACGATGAGGAGGAGTGAACGGCATCTCGAATCCTCTTTTTAGAAGCCTCCATCTTGAGCTGGGCTGCCTCTTGCTTGAGCGCCATGTTATAGAATTTGTCGAACTCCTCAGGCTCGAACAAGGTGAGAGCAAGTTGAAGTTCATCTTTCAGGCCTCCGCGGAACTGATAGATTTTTCTCTTGGCATCAGGAATGTCTTGCTTAGCATAGCGGGCGAGGTTTTGGAACTTGACATTATACTGGTAGACAGTCATAGAGCCCTGCTTCAGGTTGCGGAATTGCTCACGCATACCCTCGATGACACTTGTTGGAATGTGGTGAGAGCGAAAGTCCTTGCAGAAATCCTCCCAAGAGATCACACGACCTGGCCTGGAGTCTTTGTACTGCTGCCACCAGTCAGCTACTTCGTCTTTGAGTTGGAAGGCTGCAAACTTCACATAGTCCTCTTCCCTTACGTTACTGCACTCAAAATGCTTCTTTATGTCGGTTAACCAATCTTCAGCATCAAGAGGGTCGACACAGTAATTGAAAGCTTTTGGTTGATTGTCCAAGAACTGGTTGAGAGTAGCATGGTGCTGTTGGTTGAAGAAATTGCCTTGATTCCCTGGAACACCTTGATTAGCTTGATTAGCTTGCATCTGCTGCATCATCTGCATCAACATCTAGGTGTTCTGATTTGTAGTCTGCATAATCGCTCTCCAAGCCTCAGACGGAGGAGGAGGAGAAGGAGGACGATCTGGGACCTCTTCACCCTCTGGGTTAGCGTTGGGAACTCGTTTCGGAGCCATCCTGAAAGAGATGACCACGAATCAGCAATTTGATTGAAAGAAGGTATAAGATGAATCAACGGATTGAAATGCAACATAGTCTTCACAATAAACATTCGAACAAGAGGAACGAATGAAATTCTCAGTTAAATGATAACATCAATCTTCACGAGAAGCCACATAGGGGACAAAAGGTAAATAAGAAAAACAACAAGGTACAGACGGAAACAAACACAAGATAGGAGCTTCGTTCTAACATCTTTGTGCTGTAAGCTTATGAACGCGTTACGAAAGGGTTTTGCAATCCCCGGATCAGCATAGCCAAGGACCCTTTAAGATGCAACTCCCGATCAGAACATCGGTCATAAAACCACTTCACTCAATGTAGAACCCCGAACTCGCTAACCTGCATTCGTTGGAAGAATGCCTACGATCTACTGGATAAGCCCACCTATGAATTTCCGAAAGATTCCAGTTATGCAATCAGGTGTTGGGGATACAGGGGAAGCACCGCGCAATCAACTCTAAACCTACATCCAGCTGTATCCATCCTTCAACACATAACCAGTCTTTCTCGGAAACTGTCTACCTCAGACCTTCGAAAAGCATCCACTATACCAAGCTATGGCAATACTCCCGAACTACCTCCCCAGTACTGGATGATGTCGGGGTTATCTTGCCACTAACCATATAGGAGAGATTTTCGATGTCGGCCGTCTTAAGTATTTAGTACTGCCGCGATATGCTTGTGACGACAATACCCCGAAGCTCAACAACACGGGACACTGCCACAACCCCTAATGTCAGGAGGCATCGAGAACAATATTCTCGTCATAAGAACATCGAAACAATCCCACAATACTCGCGAGATTCCTAAAAAAAATTGGTGCAATTTTTGAAAGTAGAAGAGGCAAGAGTAGACGTCAGGAGTCCTCACCAGAGAGAAAGGGGATGAGAAGCAAAGAAATCCTACTCTCCGATATAAATAAGGACTCAAAATTATTTTTAGTGTGTGCCTAGACTCGACCGTCAATGATTCGATCAATCAGTGGGGGCTTCTAGGTCGGAGAAGGCTCCGATACCAACTTGTAATGCCCAGGATGGGACTATATCTCCTACGTGTCGAGGCACGACTTAGAGACATAACCCCATGCTGGAATGATCGCAAGTTTGGTATCTTTGCACAACTCATGTAAAAATGGGGATGGAAAACATAAAATAGTTGGCTTACACTCGCCACGTCACACAAATTCATTACATGTTTCAATCATCATACAAAAGAACATCACAGCCCGTCTAAGGGTAAAATCCAAATGACAAGATACCAAACATAATTTAAATCCACAGGTCGGATCGAATCCTAGTAGAAGTACCACTACTGATCATCAAGATAACGAACATAGTAACGGCTACGCTCCTCGTCGTACTCCCAGTCTAGCTCGGTGCCATCACCTGGATAGCTCACCATCGGACCTGCATCTGGTGTGGTGAAGTAACTGTGATCCACAGAGGACTCAGCAATCCCGTTCCCGGGTAACATGACTATCTAAGCCTTGGGTGTGGAACAAGGCTGAAGAAAGAATAAGAAATAAGTGGTTGAAGCAGCACTAGCCTAGCTTACACAAAAGAGAGCGAGAAGAGAAGGTGCCTCGGTCGAGAGATGATCACTAAGTGATCCTAAACTAATCAGGTCAAACATAACCCCACCGTGTTCATCTCCCGAAACCCCTTTCGGAAAATGACAGTCACGGTACACACGCTGGTAGTGTATTGGTTCAAAGTGTCAAGGTTTCTACAACCGGATATTAACAAGCTCCCATCTGCCACATAACCACGGGCACGGCTTTCGAAAGTTCAAAACCCAGCAGGGGTGTTCCAACTTGGCCCATGACAAGCCCACGATCCGCGGAGTCGCAACTCCAAGGTGGGAAGACCCGAGTATTCTCGGAATCCCGTGCTCAAGATACTCCGAACTAAGGTAAGGCTAATCCAGCAAATCCTCCCGGCGTGCCGACACCCTGATAGTAGCCGCGCGTATCTCGTCTCAGGCCACGACTGGATGGGCGATGCTACAGGTTTTTACCAGACCTTGAGTTTCCTCGAGGTGGCCCTGCAGGACCCCCAGTTCGGACCAACACTCATGTGGAGCACTGGCTCGGGGTTGTTGAATTAAGAAAGAGGGTTAATTACTCCCGATGCAAGTTATTTAGTTATTAGGCAAATAGTACCAATGTTGGGACTTGCTGGAAAAGACTTAGCACTTAGCGGTTTATCGAGGGGGCCCCATAAACCCCAACCGTGTGAGGAACGCATAATCAAGGAACATAACACCGGTTTATACGGTTCCTAGCGGCATGAGTGGAACAAATCACCAAGCAAAAGGCTTAGCCTTCCACCCATTGCCAATATATAGATGATTTCATTTTAAGCATTTATATAGTGTGATATAACCCAACAAAACTTCAACATGAAGCAAGCATCTTCAACTTCACCTGCAACTAGCAACGCTATAAGAGGGGCTGAGCGAAGCCTACGTATAGCCAATCAATGGTTTGCATAGGTAGGGTGGTTAGACATGATCATGGTTACAAGTAGGAGGCTGACAGGAAAGACATGGACATCGAGGCAAAACTATAGATTGAGACTTCTAGCAATAGGCAAAAATAGTAATGGTATCCGGGTTCGGTCATCTTGCCTGAAGAGTTGTCGTTCGGATCGTAAGACGGGTCCTCGTTCTCAAGATCGGTAGTAACCTTGTGCTCGTACTCGTACTCGGTCTCAGCTTCCGGCTCTACTCAACACAAACACACAAGGCACCAAATCAACAAGATGCAATGCGCACTCAAAATATGCTGGATGCATGACTGATGCACTATGGGAGCAAAATGAGCATGACAATATGTGATCAAGCAAAATGCTTCAAAACAAGATAACAATAGGATATTATGAATCTACACGAAAAATCAATCAAGTTTCATATAAGACTTGCTGCAATCGGAGCTACGTGCTAAAAGTTATGCCCGAAACAAGAAATATGCACAAGCTGAAAATTACAGCAACATAGCAACTTCGGAGCACTAGATAAATAAGCTACAACACTCAAACATCATGGCAAAGAGCATGATCATAAACTAGACATATCCTACAGCAAATAAGTCCATTGGTGCACCCCCAAAGGAGCCACGGATCAATAGCAACAAGCTTAGACATATTGAACTTGACAACAAAATCCTCACAGCTGTATTTTATTGCAACTTTGGAGCAAAAGTTAAATATTCTATAGCCACTCAAATAAGCATATGAGAGCATGAATGGATAGCCAACAATATATACTACAAGGAATCATCAAGAGTTACCCCAAAACTATCATGGATTGGCCTAGAACAACAAGCAAACATGGCAGCTGGAAATTACAGATTCCAGACTTAGTGAAATTTCACTGTGTTAAACAGCAGTTTCATCATGGCATCTTTGAGAGCAAGTTTAAGTCACCTCAAAACTAAACATGGCAAGTGGTAAGCACCACAACAAAGTACATATGATGGTGAATCCAAAACACCTAAGCATGCATCATGGAGGCAATCACAATGATAGCAATGAGCTCCTCAAGTTGGTATTTCATAACAAGCTTAAAGACTTAACAGCCACATAGCACTTTGCAACGGAGATAAACATGGCAAGATTAAATCTATCATGCAAACTTAAGCATTTGTCATGTAGAGCATGACAAGATGAACACGTGGACATGTCATTTGCATCATTCGGATAAACGAGCACCAAGTTATCACTATGCAAAGGTGGCATGAAAAACAACACTAACAACAGTTTTTATCACGATGCACTCTTGAAACAGAAATTTAAGCACCTAGACGAACTCAAACATGCATGGCATAATGGAATGAAATGTAGTACAAGTCTCCACGAACGTCTGGCCATCTCATTCACTCAAATCGGAGCAACACACACAAAGTTATCACCATTTGAATATAGCATCAGACAACAAAAACAGCAGGGACTTAGTGGTTTTCGGGGCTACCTCCTCAGGCAGATCTGGAAAAAAAAAATCAACGGGCCTCGAGATCGGCCCGCGGAGATGCGCCTGGCTGGATCCGGCGGATTGGGCTTCGCGGCCTGGCTCGGAGGCGCGGCGGAGTGGGTCGGGAGGCGGGCGCCGGCCCAGGCGGCGAAGGGAGCTGGCGAGGGGATCCTTCCGATCCCCTCCGCTCGGAGGCGGCTCGCGGCTGGCGGAAGGAGGCCCGGCCCAAGGAGCGCTGCGGAGTGGCCCGGCTGGGAGCGGGCGAGCGGCGGGCCGGCCTAGGAGGAGAGGCGGACGGATCCGGGGGGACCTGCTGGCGCGGATCGGCCCGCGGGTGATCTGGCCCTGGCGGCGTCCTGCGAGGCGGAGGAAGGCGGAGGGAGGCCGGCTGGCGTTGGGCCCTGGCGGCGCGGCGCGGCCCAGGGCGGCTGGATCGGGATGAGGCGCTCGGTGCCCTCGGTCGAGCGACGGCGGCTGGCTCGAGGAAAACCGACGGGGCGGCTTTCCAGGCCGACGGGAGGTCGGGGCCGGCTGGATCCGGCGGCCCCTCGCCGGATCTGGCCGGAGGACGGCGGCGTCCTGCGGAGAGGGCCCCGCGGCAGGAGAGGTGGCGGTGAGGAGAGGCCCGGCGGTGAGGAGGAGGTGGTGGCGGTGAACTCCGGCGAAGGTCCGGCGAGATTCCGGCGAACTCTCCGGCGAGGTGGGGGTGGCTGGAGGAAGGAGAAGATTGGGGCTAGGGTTTCCTATATTAGGGGCAAAAATTAGGGAAGGTGGACAAATATATAGGCACAAGGAGCTAGGGTTGTCCAAAAGGGGTGTGGTTTTCGGCCACGCGATTAGAATTGGATGGCCTAGATGATAGGAGGGGTTTGGAGTGGTTTGGTGGGCTGTTGGAGGGGTGGCTTGGGCCTCAAAGTGGAGGCACTTTGAGCCCACGGAAATAACTGTTGGGGTAGCAAACGAGCTCCAAACGCGACGAGATTTGACAAGCGGGTTACACACATCAAAACAACAACACACGACAAGTCTCGCGCCAAACCGGTAACTTTACACGCCAAACACCAAAGTAGGCCTCGGGGACGCCACGGACACGTGAGGGAGCTCCGGAACGCGAAACGGACAACGGGAAGGAACGCGTGGAACCAGATGCACACAACAACACAAATGCGATGCAAAACTCATGACTACATGATATGAATGAATGCCACACACGCACACAACAAAACGACGAAAACCCAAAAGACGAAGAACCCGAAATGGAATAGATGAAGCCGGAGATATATTATATGCCCAAAAGGGAAAGTATTACATCCGGGGCATTACAAAGACCTTATCGAGTCAGAATTCGCACTCGGAGAACTTGGCATAGAACTTATGTTCACGGAGTCTGTCAAGAACCAGACGGAGGTGGTTTCTGTGATCTTCTTCATTCTTGGAGAATACCAAGATGTCATCCAGATACACAAGCACAAATTCGTTGGTGTAGGAGTTGAAAATGTAGTGCATCATTCTCGAGAAGGTAGGTGGAGCATTAGCGAGGCCAAAAGACATGCCTGTATATTCATAGGAACCGTAGCTCGTTCTGAAGGCAGTCTTGTGAATATCTTCTTCACGAATGCGAATTTGGTGGTAACCCATCCGGAGATCGAACTTTGAGAACACTTTAGCTCCTTTGAGCTGCTCGAACAGTTCATTGATGTTGGGGAGCGGATACTTGTTCTTTATTGTCTTCTTGTTCAATGGCCGGTAATCAACGCAAAGGCGCTCCGTGCCATCCTTCTTCTTGACAAATAAGACACCACAGCCCCAAGGAGAAGTGCTAGGCCTGATCAGACCCATACGCTCTTTCTCATCGAGCTGTTTCTTCAACTCCTTCAACTCTTCAGGGGAAAGCTTGTACGGACGCCGGCATGCTGGCTCAGTACCAGGCTCGAGTTCAATGACAAATTCAACTTGACGATGCAGAGGCATGCCTGGAAGCTCTTCAGGGAAAACATCTTCATATTCATTGACCACCGGAATTTGAGAGATGGCATTAATCTCGCCCTTGTCATTGAGAGAGAATAGCCTGATTGTGTTATCTCAAGAGGCAAAGATAATCATGTCTTCGTTAGGATGAGTAATCTTGACTTCCTTATTTGCACAATCAATGTGAGCATCATGCTGAGAAAGCCAATCCATCCCGAGAATAAGATCAATGTCAGAATTGCCAAGAACAACCGGAGAAGCCAGAAAGCGGTAATCACCCATGCGAATAGATACATTCGGAGCCCTCAAATTTGAAGTCATGCACTTGCCCGGAGAAATAATTTGCAACTTCTTATCCAGAAAGGCCGAAGTAAAATTATGCTTGGTAAAGAATGGCCTTGATATGAAACTGAGAGATGCAGCAGAATCAAACAATACTTTTGTCGGAATAGAGTTAACTGAGAGGTTACCAAGTATCACATCTGAAGAATTCTCTGCTTGAGCTGCATTCATCAGATTCGCTCTTGCAGCCTTTGGATCATGCTTGACAATAGCAGTGCTGACAGGTGGAGGAGGCGGAAGGCGCCTTTGAGTACACTTGTTTGCATAGTGACCCTTCTTGCCACACTTGTTGCAAACCACTTCTGAGAGAGGACGGTAATGAGGAGCACTTGACTTCGAAGCTTGAAAGTGGTTCTTTGACTGATTGCTTGGGTTGGGTGGGTGGGAGAAAGCACGGCCACCAGAATTCTTGTTGTTGTTGTTGGGAGCTCGGATCACTGGAGGAGGTGGAAGCCAAAACTTCTGTTGCTTTGCGACCACTTGAGAAAAAGAGGAGGAGTGAACAACGTCTCTGATCCTCTTTTTGGAAGCTTCCATCTTGAGCTGGGCTGCCTCTTGCTTAAGTGCCATGTTATAGAATTGATCAAACTCATCAAGCTCGAACAAGGTGAGAGCTAGTTGGAGTTCATCCTTCAGACCACCGCGAAACTGATAGATCTTGCTCTTGGCATCTGGGATGTCTTGCTTGGCATAGCGGGCAAGGTTCTGAACTTGACATTATATTGGTAGATAGTCATTGAGCCTTGCTTCAGGTTGCGGAATTGCTCACGCATACCTTCAATGACACTTGTTGGAATGTGGTGGGAGCGATAATCCTTGCAGAAGTCATCCCAGGAGATTACACGCCCCTCTCTGGAATCTTTGTACTGCTGCCACCAATCAGCTGCTTGGTCCTTGAGTTGGAAGGCTGCAAACTTCACATAGTCCTCGGGCTTGACGTTACTGCACTCGAAATGCTTCTTGATATCTGTTATCCAGTCTTCATCATCTAGAGGGTCCACACAGTAACTGAATGCCTTCGGTTGGTTTGCCAGGAGCTGGTTGAGCGTAGCAAAGTGAGGTTGGTTGAACAAATTGCCTTGGCCTTGGTTCCCATGAGCACCCTGATTTGCTTGAATGTTCTGCATCATTTGCATAAGCATCTGGGTGTTCTGGTTCGTCGCTTGCATAATTGCTCTCCAGGCCTCAGACGGAGGAGGAGGGGAAGGAGGACGATCAGGAACCTCTTCACCCTCTGGGTTAGCGTTGGGAACCTTTTTAGGAGCCATCCTGAATGAGATGACAACTATTAGCCATTGATTGAAAGAATAAATAAGCTGAATCGACGGCTAGAAATTGCAACATAGTCTTCACAAGAAGATTCGAACAACAATGAACGAATGTAATCCACAGTTTAATGATAACAACAATCTTCACGAGAAGCCACTTGGGAGAACAAACGGTAAATAAAAAATAACAAGGAGCAGATAGAACAAATACAAGATAGAAGCTTCGTTCGACAAATTCGTGCAGAAAGCTTATGGAACATGTTACAAAAGGGTTTTGCAATCCCCGGATCAGCATAGCCAAGGACCCTTTAAGATGCAACTCCCGATCGGAACAACGGCCATAAAACTACTTCACTCAATGTAGAACCCCGAACTCCATATCATGCATTAGTTGGAAGAATGCCTATGAGCTACTAGATGAACCCACCTATTAATTTCCGAAAGTTTCCAGTTATGCAATCAGGTGTTGGGGATACAGGGGAAGCATCGCGCACTCAACTCTAATCCTACATCCAGCTGTATCCATCCTTCAACACATAACCAATTATTTCCGGAAACCGTCTACCTCGGACCTTCGAAACACATCTACTATACAAGCTATGGCAATACTCCCGAACTACCTCCCCAGTACTGGGTGACTGCTAGGCTTCTCGCCCCTCGTTGGTTACCCCAAGTGGAAGGTGTGAGATGTAGTGTTGCGGAAGTTTTTCCCTTGGCAAAGATACCAAGGATCGAATCCCCAGAGACTCCTAGGTTCAACAAGAAGGTGTCAACTGCTAACGGCGCCAGATATTAGCAATCAACGTGGACCTACACACAGATACAAATAACTTTGCTCCCAACGAGTACAGAGAGGTTGTCAATCCCTCCGGCCTTGTAGTTCACAAAGGATTAAACGCAAGTGATAGTAGTAATAGATATAATTGCAATAGTAAATAATAGCGAAAAGTAAATAGTGGATGTGATCAATGAAGGTAATATGGACCGGAGTCTCATGATGTTCACTAGTGATGTCTCTCTCCCAAAAGACGATAAAACAACTATGTGAGGTAAACGAATTACAGCTGGGCAATTGACAGGACCATGTGCGCAAACCAATGCTGACTACATTGCAAGAAAGGTTGAGGTTCAAAGCATGGGCGGTACGCCAAAGTAAGTAGACCGAAATCCATCAATATCTACTACTAATCATCCACCTTGAGATATCTATCCAGAACATCTCGCTGGTATTAAGTTGCGAGTCCCACCCATAGTGTAAACTCAATGCAACAGACAACTGCATTAAAAGAACTTTGCATAAAGTAAACAATCCTTGCACCCGCGGGCACAAGCACCGTTGTTTTCCCCCTTGTGGCAACAACACATCCCCTAGACTCATGTTTCTGTCACTCAAACTAGTCATCGAGGGGCATGAACCCACAATCAAGCATAACGTTCCCTCTTGGAGTCACTACCTACTACTTGGCCAAAGCAATAAATAACAACGGAGAACATGCAAGAATTACTTACGAACATAAATATAAAAGAGGTAGATCAAATATATTACTCAAGCACAATCTGAACATAATCTAATAATCCATCGGATCCCAGCAAACTCATCATAGCAACAGCATAAGGATTACATATGTGCCTCGATCATGTAGGGCAGCTCACGAGGACTAATTAGTGAAGCACAAGAACGGGAGGAGAACATCACATAGCTACTGGTCATGGACTCATGGTCCAAAGGAGACTACTCACAACTCATCCGGGAGGCGTCCATGGTGGTGGAGAGGCTCCCGGTGGTGATCCTCCCCTCCGGCAGGGTGCCGGGAAGAGTTCTCCTGGTGCTCCCGATCTTGGAAGCGGCGGCGGTGGCGGAACAGAGATGAGATCGCGAAAAAGAGTTCCTCCTCGAGGGTTTCGGGAGACGCTTTAAATATATGCCAAAGGGGGGCATCGGACGAGCCTCGGGGGGCCCAGGCGCCCCCCCGGCGCGGCCCAGGGGGGGGGGCGCCGCCAGGGCGCCTGGGGCCCTGGTGGGCCCCCCCGGCTGTCCCTCGGGCGCACGGTAGTTTCTGGAACGCTGATTTTTTATATAATTTTTATGGATTTTTCCTGGCAGTTCTCGTAATGTGAAAACCTGAAATACAAAAACAGCCGAAAACAGAAACTGGCACTGGGGTGCACTGAGTTAATAGGTTAGTCCAAATATGATCAAAAGTGTATGGAAGTGTATAAATAACATAGCAATATCACCCAAAAGAGGCATGGAGCAAGCAGAAATTATAGATACGTTTTGGACGTATCAACATCCCCAAGCTTAATTCCTGCTCGTCCTCGAGTAGGTAAATGATAACAAGAATAATTTCTGTGGTGACATGCTATTAACCATATTGGACTTTTTCATAGTCATATGACAAAAGCTTACTGAGACAATGAATCTATAGTAATTAAGTTGCCTCATGAGAAAAACACAAAGAACTGAAAGTTTTACAATATGATACTGAAACATCAAAAAGATTTGTAATGAACATGGTGTGCAAATATGATAAAGTGATATCTAGCTTGCCCCCTTTAGTGAAGCAAAACATAAATGCAGGGGCACCTTCAAGGTTTAAGTGATGACTAGATACAATGATTTCAGAATAAACGATATCACAATCATGCAAAAGACAATGCTACTTTGGGACAATGCACATTACACTCAGAATGACAATCATGCTCTCAGTAGTTGGTGCTTTAAAAGAAGGTGGAGACTCTCGAACCGTGGCTTTTGTTGGCAAGGTTGAAACCCCGTAGTCGGAAACAAAGACAAAACATGTACCAGAGCTCTTGGTTTTAAAACAGAGGTAATAATTATTTTTTCTTTCTTAGATCATGCATGTTTCGTCAACGAATGCTAGCAGACAACTCAATCACTTTTCGAGGTGGACAAGTTTCGAGGAACGGCTCCCGAATGAGGACGATCACATCCTCTTAATCTCCTTTGTTTATCACTGCCAAAGTTTTCTGATTTCTCATGAAGCGTGAAGGAGGGTTTCTTTGTTATATTATCTTTTTGAGCCGGGCGCACTCAATGCCAGTTCCTTCTCGTATTATGGGTTTCCACATTATACATGCAATCCCGGGGTGAAGCTTGTCCAACTTAAAAAGATCATGAATTAACTACTACTTCCTCATGAACTTACAACAGAGGCACAAAATCAGAATGCTTTTTCTTTGAATAATTTCGAGACGGCACATGCAAGTCTCCGTTAGGAATGGCAGGTAAATACCATGTAGGAAGATATGGTGGACTCATATGGCATAACTGGTATAAAGGAATTTGGATGCACAAGCAGTCAGTCCGCTTAGTACAGGCGAAGGTTAGCAAAAGACTGGGAGCGACCAACTAAGAGAGCAATGACGGTCATAATCATGCAGAGCGACAAAGCAACATTGAATCAGGCATGGAAGTTATATCGCTACTCAGAAATAAAAGATCACCAAGGCTTGACAGACTTTCTTTACAGTCTTAAATATGCGTGAGCATACGCCAAGTCAATCAAAATAAATTCTTGAAGGAAAATATTACTAAACCATACCACATCATAGGCAAACAAATCATGTTGGTACTCCAATAACACATTGGGAACCCCCCAGCTATTTGGGATTAACCATAAGAAAACCTGAACTACTAAGCGCCATTATGCAAGTAGCATCTTTATCATAGACATATCAACCAATGCAACGGAAGCAAACTCTCTTAATAAGATAAGCATGATGACTAAAGAGATTTCAAGCAACCAACTAAACGAAAGCTCTTTGAAAAGATAAGCATGAAAACTGAGAGCTGAACATGATAGTAGCTATTGAAAGACAAAGAACACACACAGCAAGGATAGACATGAAAATTCTATGTGATGTTCTAGGTAGAAGTGGAGCGTGTTTCTCTCCCACATAAAGAAAGCTGAGTTCCGACTCGTTATGAAAAACTAAAAAGGAAACTAAAAGCAAGACGCTCCAAGCATAACACATAACACATGAAGTGATTAAAATATAGTGGAACGAAAGACGAACTGATAATGTTGATGGAGAAGGGGATGGACGGGGGCATCCCCAAGCTTAGACGCTTGAGTCTCCTTGAATATTTCTTGGGGGTGCACGGGGGCATCCCCAAGCTTGAGCGCTTGACAATCCTGAATCTTTTTATCATCTTCCGTCGCACACTTGAAAACTCCCTTCATACATAACTCATCATAATCTGATTAGCGAGGTTAGTACCCATAATAAAATAATTGTACCTTGCTGGAAATAAAGATATTCTTGAAGTTCTACTGTTTCTCAAAATTGCCAAAAGGTTTTTCAAAGAAAAAGCAAGCTCTAGGTTTGCAAAATGAAGGAAAGGCAAAACAGGACAGAATCTGTGAAAAACAGAACAGCAGGTAGTAAATGATTTGTTCGGGGCACTTCTACCACTCTAATCAAAAAACTCAGAACAGACGCACGAAAGACAATTATTTAGAGCACGCTGTCGAAAAAATTCAGACCAAAAAGATGATCTGGTGATTTTATACGAATTTTTCTATCCAAGGACAGAATCTGTTTCCTGGACAACACCTCACAACTTTTGAACTTTCTAGCAATCAGAGGCTATACTTGGCACAAAATTGAAAAGCAAAGATACAATGATGATGCTACTGTAGTAAAAAACATCAAGACACAACAAAAGCAAAATAAAAATTTATTCATGTGGGCTGCCTCCCAAAAGCGCTTTCTTTTATGCCTTTAAGCTAGGCATAATGCATATAGATCAAGTTTTATCAAGAGTAAAAGAATAGCTAGCCCGTACAACGGACTCAAAAGGTAACTTGATCTTCTTTCGAGGGAAGTGTTCCATCCCTTTCTTGAGAGGAAACTGAAATTTTATATTACCCTCTTTCATGTCAATGATAGCACCAACGGTGCGCAAAAAGGGACGTCCCAAAATAATTGGACACGAAGGATCACATTCAATATCCATAATAGTGAAATCAACGGGAACATAATTGTCATTGACAACGATAAGAACATCGTTGATCCTCCCCAAAGGTTTCTTTATGGAAGAATCAACGAGACGAACACCAAAAGAACAAGAATCATAAGGTTTCAATTTAAGCATATCATATATTCTTTTGGGCATAACAGAGGTACCAGCTCCAACATCACATAATGCATAGCAAGAGAAGTCATTCAACTTAATTTTTATCATAGGATCCCAACCATCTTCTAGCTTTCTAGGTATGGAGGCTTCTACTCTAAGTTTCTCCTCCCTAGCTTTGATGAGAGCATTAGTGATATGCTTTGTGAAGGCAAGGTTAAGCGTGCTAGTGCGGGGATCTCTAGACATCTTGTGAAGGAAATCAATAACTTCGGTAAGAGTGCAATTATCAAAATCAAGGTCACTAGCATCAAGTAAAGTGGTAGTGGTGTCCTTTAGGTTCACTTGTTTGGTAGTTTCTATAGTCATAGCATCACCATTAATAGGTCCAATGGGACCAGGAGTACATTGGGTGCTAAGAGTTTGGATATCCTCAACAACTTGGATGGTAGCAACAGTGTGGTGGGTAGGAAGGCTCTTAATTCTATCTTCTTCCTCCCTTTCTCTAGCCCAACTTTCTTTAAGTTTAGCCATCATCCTAATGTTTTCATTAATTTGCACTTGAGTAGCATTAATAGGAGTGACCTTCCTCTCCTCAAGAGGAGAAGTTTTAATTTTAAGCAATTCTATCTCATTGGCTAAATGGTCTACCCTCAAAGAGAGATCATCTAGTTTATGTAGTTTTTCTTCTACACTCTTATTAAAAGCTTTTTGGGTAGTGCTGATATCTTTAAGCATAATCTCTAGTTCAGTATTGGAGTTCTTGGTGCTAGGATAAGCATTGTTGTTCCCATAAAAATTAGAGGGGAACGGTCTAGGATTGCTACCAAAATTACTCCTATAAGCATTGTTGTTAAAATTGTTTCTAGAGATAAAGTTCACATCTACTTGTTCTTGAGCAATCAAAGAATTTAAAGGAACATCACGAGGATCAACAGAGGATTGCTTCGAAAGTAGAGACATGATCAAGTCAACTTTTTCATTTAGGGAGGAAATCTCCTCGACAGAGTTTACCTTCCTACCTATTGGAGCGCGTTCGGTGTGCCATTGGGAATAATTGGTCATCATCTCATCGGGAAGCTTCGTGGAAGCACCAAGTGTAGTTGACATAAAGGTTCCTCCCGCGGCCGAATCCAGCAAGTTCCGCGAGGTAAAGTTCAGGCCTGCATAAAAAGTTTGGATAACCATCCAAGTAGTCAAACCATGAGTAGGGCAGTTCTTGATAAGAGATTTCATACGCTCCCAAGCTTGGGCAACGTGTTCATTATCCAATTGTTTAAAATTCATTATGTTACTTCTTAGTTGGATAATTTTAGCAAGTGGATAGTATTTTCCAATAAAAGCATCTTTGCACTTGTCATGAATCTATGCTATTTCTAGGCAAAGACTGAAACCAAATTTTAGCTCCTCCTCTCAAGGAGAAAGGAAAAAGCTTAAGCTTAACAATATTACCATCTATTTCTTGGTACTTTTGCATATCACAAAGTTCAACAAAGTTGGTCAAGTGTAAAGCAGCATCATCTCCAGCACCGGAGAATTGATCTTTCATGACTAAGTTCAGTAAAGCAGGTTTAATTTCATATGAAGGTGCTGAAGTGGCAGGTGTAGTGATAGGTGTGCTGAAAAAGTCATCGTTGTTGTGACTAGTGAAGTCACACAACTTGGTGTTCTCGGTGGAACCCATAGTAGCAAGCAAGCAAGATAACTATTTTTGTGATTTTCGATAAAAAGGTACTAAAGCAAAACTGAAAGGTAAACTAACAAGACTAAAAAGCAAAGGTAAAAGATAGCGTGCAACTCCCCTATCCTGAAGAGTGGAGTCCCCGGCAACGGGGCCAGAAAAACTCTTGCTAGGCTTCTCTCCCCTCGTTGGTTACCCCAAGTGGAAGGTGTGAGATGTAGTGTTGCGGATGTTTTTCCCTTGGCAAAGATACCAAGGATCGAATCCCCAGAGACTCCTAGGTTCAACAAGAAGGTGTCAACTGCTAACGGCGCCAGATATTAGCAATCAACGTGGACCTGCACACAGATACAAATAACTTTGCTCCGAACGAGTACAAAGAGGTTGTCAATCCCTCCGGCCTTGTAGTTCACAAAGGATTAAACGCAAGTGATAGTAGTGATAGATATAATTGCAATAGTAAATAATAGCGAAAAGTAAATAGTGGATGTGATCAATGAAGGTAATATGGACCGGAGTCTCATGATGTTCACTAATGATGTCTCTCTCCCAAAAGACGATAAAACAGCTATGTGAGGTAAACGAATTACAGCTGGGCAATTGACAGGACCATGTGCGCAAACCAATGCTGACTACATTGCAAGAAAGGTTGAGGTTCAAAGCATGGGCGGTACGCCAAAGTAAGTAGACCGAAATCCATCAATATCTACTACTAATCATCCACCTTGAGATATCTATCCAGAACATCTCGCTGGTATTTAGTTGGGAGTCCCACCCATAGTGTAAACTCAATGCAACAGACAACTGCATTAAAAGAACTTTGTGTAAAGTAAACAATCCTTGCACCCGCGGGCACAAGCACCGTTGTTTTCCCCCTTGTGGCAATAGCACATCCCCTAGACTCATGTTTCTGTCACTCAAACTAGTCATCGAGGGGCATGAACCCACAATCAAGCATAACGTTCCCTCTTGGAGTCACTACCTACTACTTGGCCAAAGCAATAAGTAACAACGGAGAACGTGCAAGAATTACTTACGAACATAAATATAAAAGAGGTAGATCAAATATATTACTCAAGCACAATCTGAACATAATCTCATAATCCATCGGATCCCAGCAAACTCATCATAGCAACAACATAAGGATTACATATGTGCCTCGATCATGTAGGGCAGCTCACGAGGACTAATTAGTGAAGCACAAGAACGGGAGGAGAACATCACATAGCTACTGGTCATAGACTCATGGTCCAAAGGAGACTACTCACAACTCATCCGGGAGGCGTCCATGGTGGTGGAGAGGCTCTCGGTGGTGATCCTCCCCTCCGGCAGGGTGCCGGGAAGAGTTCTCCTGGTGCTCCCGATCTTGGAAGCGGCGGCGGCGGCGGAACAGAGATGAGATCGCAAAAAAGAGTTCCTCCTCGAGGGTTTCGGGAGACGCTTTAAATATATGCCAAAGGGGGGCATCGGACGAGCCTCGGGGGGCCCAGGCGCCCCCCCGGCGCGGCCCAGGGGGGGGGGCACCGCCAGGGTGCCTGGGGCCCTGGTGCCCCCCCGGCTGTCCTTCGAGCGCACGGTACTTTCTGGAACGCTGATTTTTTATATAATTTTTCTGGATTTTTCCTGGCAGTTCTCGTAATGTGAAAACCTGAAATACAAAAACAGCCGAAAACAGAAACTGTCACTGGGGTGCACTGAGTTAATAGGTTAGTCCAAATATGATCAAAAGTGTATGGAAGTGTATAAATAACATAGCAATATCACCCAAAAGAGGCATGGAGCAAGCAGAAATTATAGATACGTTTTGGACGTATCAGTGACGTCGGGGTTATCTTGCCACTAACCGCATAGGAGAGTTTTCGATGTCGGTCGTCTTAAGTATTCCAGAACTGATGCAATATATTTGTGACGACAACACCTCGGAGCTCAACTCCCCGGGACACTGCCACAACCCCTAAATGACAGGAGGCATCAAGAACAATGTTCTCGTCACAAAGACATCGGAACAATCCAAACAATACTCGCGAGATTCCTAAAAAAATTGGTGAATTTTTGAGAGTAGAAGAGACAAGAGTAACTGTCAGGAGTCCTCACCAGAGTGAAAAGAGATGAGGAGCAAAAGAAATCCTACTCTCCGATATATATATAGGACTCAAAACATTTTAAGTGTGTGCCTAGACTCAACCGTCAACGATTCGATCAATCAATGGGGGCTTCTAGGTCGGAGAAGGCTCTGAATACCAACTTGTAATGCCCAGGATGGGACTATACCTCCTACGTGCCGAGGCACGACTTAAAGGTATAAGCCCATTCTGGAATGATCGCAAGTTCGGTATCTTTGCACGACTCATGTAAAAATAGGGATGAAATTACAAAAGGATAGTTGGCTTACACTCGCCACGTCACACAATACATTACATAAGCAATTCATCATCCAAATAACATCACAACCCGGCTATGGGTGAAGATCCAAATGAAAGATACCAAATACATAAAGCCACAGGTTCGAATCGCCCCTAGTAGAAACCACTACTGATCATCGAGATAGTGCACATAGTAGCGACTACGTTCTTCATCGTACTCCCAGTACAGCTCTGTGCCGTCACCTGAGTAGTTCACCATGGTACCTGCATCTGGTGTGGTGTAGAATCTGTGAGCCACGAAGGACTCAGCAATCCCGTTCCCGGGTAGCAGAACTATCTAAGCCTTGGGTGTGGAACAAGGCTGAAGAAAGATAAAAGGTTGCAGCTGCACTAGCACTAGCTTACGTGTTAAGAGCGAGAAGAGAAGTGCCACGAGCGTCAAAGTGATCACGAAGTGATCCTATCTAAGCACGTCAATCATAACCCCACCGTGTTCACTTCCCGAACTCCTTTCGGAAAATGACCGTCACGGTTACTCACGCTGGTAGTGTTTTCTGAACATGGTGCCAAGTTTTCTACAACCGGATATTAACAAATTCCCATCTGCCACACAACCGCGGGCACGGCTTTCGAAAGTTCAAAACCCTGCAGGGGTGTTCCAACTTGGCCCATTACAAGCCCACGATCCGCGGAGTCGCAACTCCAAGGTGGGAAGGCCCGAGTATTCTCGGAATCCCATGCTCAAGATACTCCGACTAAGGTAAGACTAATCCAGCAAATCCTCCCGGCGTGCCGACACCCTGACAGTAGCCCCGCGTATCTAGTCTCAGGCCACGACCGGATGAGTCATCCTACACGTGAATACCAAATACCTTGGGTTTCCCCAAGGCGGCCCCGCAGTCTGCTCAGTTCGGACCAACACTCATGTGGAGCACTGGCCCGGGGGTTGTTAATTAAGATCACGGGATAGCTAGTCCCTATGCAAGTTATTAGTTATTAGGAAAATGGAGTACCAATGTTGGGACTTGCTGGAAAAGCCTTAGCGCTAAGCGGTTTATCGAGGGGGTCCCATAACCCCAACCATGTGAGGAACGCATAATCAAGGAACATAACACCGGTTTATACGGTTCCTAGGGCGGCATGAGTGGAACAAATCACCAAGCAAGAGGCTTAGCCTTCCACCCATTACCAATATATAGATGATTTAGTTAAGAGTTTATATAGTGTGATATCCCAACAAGCTTCAACATGAAGCAAGAATCTTCAAATCTTCTCCTGCAACTAGCAATGCTATAAGAGGGGCTGAGCGAAGCCTACGTAGCCAATCAAAGGTTTTCATAGGTTGGGTGGTTAGACAGATTCATGGTTACAATAGGAGGCTGACAGACAAACATGGGCATCGAGGCAATAAGCTAAAGAGCGAGACTTCTAGCAATAGGCAAAGATAGTAATGATATCTGGGTCAGGTTATCTTGCCCGTCGAGTCGTCGATGGGATCGTAAGACGGCTCCTCATTCTCAACCTCGGTAGTAACCTCGTTCTCGTACTCGGTCTCGGCTTCCGGCTCTACTCAACACAAGAACACACGAGGCACGAAAATCAAACAAGGTGCAATGCGCAAACTACAGGATGCTTGTATGATGCACTTAGGATGCACAGCAGATGCACTTAGTTTGCATTACATGACAACATGACATGGATGAAATGCACACGCACACACGACAAAACGAAGAAACCCGAAAAGAGAGAAGAGCCCGGAAAGGAAATGATGAAGCCAAAGTTTATATATTGCCATATAGGGAAAGTGTTACATCTGGGGCATTACAATGTGGAAGGAAATGAGGGATTTCCTTCCTCCCCCCTTGGCCAACGAACCTAGGTGCTTGGAGAGAAAACCACCAGCACCCTCCATGCCTATATAAAGGTGGGGAGGCATTGGGGGCAATGACCCTTCCGCCCTAACCCCGTCTCGCTCTGTTACTCCTCCACCACGTCCCGTCAACGCTTGGCGAAGCCCTGCTGGCGTTCCGCTGCCACCACCACCACACCATCATGTTGGTTCAGATTTCATCTACTTCCTCTCCCTCACTTGCTGGATCAAGAAGGAGAGGCTGCCGCCGAGCCGTACGTGTACTAATGAAAGTGCAACTAATCCCCGAGTGGTTTTGGTAATTCATAACAACATATAGCTCACTGAACTAATATTCATTCAAGATATATATTTCAGGATGTTCAATGAATGGCATGGCATGGATTAGACATGTGGACCCCTCAAAATGCTAATGACAAAGATTGGAAAAGGCTAAAAACTCTTCATCTTTATTTTAGTGATGCAAGATCACATTGAGTCCATAGGAAAGCCAATACTATTAAAAGGGGATGAGGTGTTGCTTAATGATCTGGTTGCTCAAGTGCTTAGTGATATTGCTCCAAAAACCCTTAGCCACTTTCTCCATCCAAATATGTAAACACCCTAAACTCCAACTTGGCCACACCGATACTTCCAGCCCAGACCCACCGAGTTCATTTGACATAGTTGTTGCCAGAAACCCTAACAATTAGGTTCGACCGTTATGGATCTCGGTCTCACCAAGATGGCCTTGCCAGCGATCTATGATGAGTTGCATTTATTTCGGTCTCACCGAGTTCATCCAATCGGTCCCACCGATTTGGCTTGACAGATTCTTTTTGTACCCTTTCTTCACTTCGATCTCACCGTGTTGACTCAACCGGTCCCATTGGGATGAAGTTTGCCCTAAGCCCTAGCACATCGGTCACACCGAGTTGTTCCAGTCGGTCGCACCGAGATTCCTAACATTCACCTGTTTGAACCAATCAGTGCCACCGAGTTCATCTATTCGGTCTCACCGGGTTGGGTCAAATGTGTGTAATGGTTGGATTTTTGTGTGGTAGCTATATATACCCCTCCACCCCCTCTTCATTTGAAGAGAGCCATAAGAACGTGCCTACACTTCCACCATTCATTTTCTGAGAGAGAACCTCCTACTCATGTGATGATATCAAGACATTCCAATCCTACCACAAGAATCTTGATTTCTAGCCTTCCCCAAGTTGCTTTCCACTCAAATCTTCTTTCCACCACATCCAAATCTGTGAGAGAGAGAGTTGAGTCTTAGGGAGACTATTATTTGAAGGACAAGAGCAAGGAGTTCATCATCAACACACCGTCTATTACCTATTGGAGAGTGGTGTCTCCTAGATTGGTTAGGTGTCGCGTGGGAGCCTCTGTCAAGAGATGTGGAGTTGAACCAAGAAGTTTGTAAGGGAAAGGAGATCACCTACTTCATGAAGATCTACCCGTGTGACGCAAGTCCTTCGTGGACGATGGCCATGGTGGGATAGACAAGGTTGCTTCTTTGTGGACCGTCCCTGGGTGGAGCCCTCCGTGGACTTGCGCAACTATTGCCCTTCGTGGGTTGAAGTCTCCATCAACATGGAAGTACGATGGCATCACCTATCGGAACCACGCCAAAAATCTCCGTGTCTCCACTGCGTTTGCACTCTCGAAACCCTACCTTTTACCTTCATGTGCAATGTTTTACTTTCCGTTGCTATACTCTTAGAATTGCATGTGTAGGAAGATTGCTTGACTTGTACAACATACTAAAATCTTCCCACAACTAAAATTGGGAAAAGGCGATTTTTATTTGGTCAAGTAGTCTAATCCCCTCCCCTCAAGACATACTTTCGATCCTACAGCTAATCTCGGAGGTGCCACAATACTAGGATGGATTGGATCGTGATTGGATCACGAAGAGTACAACTAAATCAACCGCATTATGACGCTAACGCTTTCGGTCTTCAAGGGTGTGTAGACACACTTCCCTCTCATTGTTATGCATCTTCATATATCTTGGGTTTTTTTGTAGGAAATTTTTTAATTTTCATGCTTCGATTCCCATTAGCCCGTGGTGCGGTAGGTGAGGTTCTAGCCGCACCCAGGTCGAAGGATGAGTGTCTGTGCTAGGGTGAAAACCTTGTTTGTCGCTGGCCAGACTACCGATGGCTGCGTCCTTGGGTGTCGCCCCTTCTAGAAGGCTTCATCGCGGTTGTTCTTTTTCCTTCATGTCGCTCTAGATTAAAATCTTGATCATTGGTGTCGGGTCTTCACGTAGGCACCGTCTTAGAGCTCATGGTATGTATAGGCTCATCTTTGTCTCTTCGTGGTGCTTGTTCCTGGTTTAGAGCTCCATTGTCTCCATAGTCATGCTTATTGTCCATATGTTGCTCCACTTGGAGTTGTATGGGTTGGTGTTTGCTGAATCTCAACACCTATGTATTGTTCTTTGGGTCTGTGTGGTGTCATGTTGTATGGATCATTTTTTTAGTGGTAATTGCTTTATATATAAAGGGGAGGCGAAATCCTTTTAACGTATATATTACGTATTTGGCAGAACAAAAATAATGTGTCAATTGGTAATTACTTTTTCACAAACAATCGCTCTTCATCTTTCTCCTCACCTATATGTTTGTAGAAGTTTCAAGAATGTGGAACTTAAATTTCTTATAGTGAAATTATTTTTCGAACAAGATCTGTATGACATACCGTTTAGAAACAATTAAGGTTCCAAAAAGTTTAGTCAAAGCTTCACCAAAGTATTTAAATAAGTTTTTAACTTACACCATGATTTTAGTTCAATTATTCACTTATCTTTTTTTTTAGGTGAGGACTTGGAAGTATCACTAACTCTAACTAGGGTCCCACTTGTTTTAAATTGAAGGAATTTGATTGGAATTTTAGATGTTTCTTCCTATGTAAGTCTGTTGGATCATAGGATCAGGGCCATCAAATTACCTTTTTTATAGAGGGCGCTTTATTACTTAAAAAGGTTTAAGTGTTACACCTGGCTTCTGCATAACTTAGATGCACATAACCATAACCAAGTCTAGATTCCAAACAATAGAAAAAAATGTGAAATACAAGTAATCACGCGGAAACTATATAATGCCTAAGACGTAGCAGGGCCAATCCGAAGATCATGTTGCCATCCATGTCGTGTCAAAGTATCCCTTGGCGTGGCTTTCAGCCGTGTACACACCTCCGTAGACATGTCTCGATTCTCCACACGATGTAGAGACGACCATAAACATAGCATTCTGATACATGTGTAAATAACCTACAGAAGAGAAGTACTTTTATCGTTAAAAACCTTATCATTTCTACATAGAAAAGCAACAAAATAACGGAAAGTGTTCTCACCCTGAGAAGAATTATAAACTTGTATTCTATCTGATGTAATTAGTTGCCAAATATATTAGCAACAATATGTCGAGGATACAAGCCAGAAACTACTTGGATGACTGATCATATAGAACAAGCCAATTTGTATTTAAAAAAGTGTTTTATTTCGTCGTGATGGCAGAACACACATTACATATTTCCATGCCAATTTCACTAAGAAGGTTATATTTGTAAGAATGACTCCTCAACGAAGATACCACACGAAGATTTTATTCTTAAGTGGTATCTTCATCCTCCAAATCTTCTTTTTATTATAAACTGGAACATCCGCCGGATTAAAGCACTATACATATAGTCGGCCTTGAATTTACCATTCACTTGTAGGCTCCAGCGAAATTCATCCATGCTCCCCATTCATAGGAATCTCAACATTAGTTCAAACCTCAGTTTATTTTTATTTTGAGATGCCCAATGTGTACAACTATATCTCACTACCATCTCTCCTTAATCCTCTAATTCATGCATTTTTTTCTTGTACACCATCTAAAGGGACATTTGCTTGACGCTTGTGTTAATAGGAAATCGCACAGATACACCACTTTTTGGGCGGAGGTAACACAAAACCACAACTGTAGGGTATTTAAAAAAACTCCATGATTAATTGGTAACAAAACCTATCGAAACCACGCCAAAAATCTCCGTGTCTCCATTGTGTTTGCGCACTCCAAACCCTACCTTTTACCTTCATGTGCAATGTTTTACATTTCGGTACTATACTCTTAGAATTACATGTGTAGGAACACTGCTTGACTTGTACAACTTGCTAAAATCCACCCACAACTAAAATTGGGAAAAGGCTAGATTTTTATATAGTCAAGTAGTCTACCCCCCCCCCCCCCTCTAGACATACTTTCGATCCTACAAGTGATATCAGATCTTTGGTCTCCATTTGCCTTGATTTCCATAGCTTTCGTGATCATAGCCTTGGTTTCACAACCTAGGAGAGTATGGCGTCTAGAGAGGGAAATTATCACCGTAGAGGTCCTTACTTTGATGGTACTAATTTCGTTAGTTGGAAGCACAAGATGAGTATGTATATTCTTTGTCATAACCCCGCCGTTTGGGCTGTTATTCATATTGGCTTGCAAGGTGAATACTTCGAGGATGGAAGAAAACCGGATCATGAAGCGACAACGGAAGAAATGAAGATGTTGCCATACAACGCTCAAGCTTGCGATATTGTCTTCGACGGATTGTGCCCCAAAGAATTCAACAAAATCAGCCGTCTTGAGAATGCAAAGGAAATTTGGGATACTTTGGTTGATATGCATGAAGGTACCGAGTCCGTCAAGAAATCCAGGTTGGTTGTGCTTCAAAGTCAAATTGACAAGTTCAAGATGAAGGATGGTGAAGGAGTCCTCGAAATGTACTCTAGACTTGCTCTCATTACAAGTGAGATTGCCGGCTTAGGAAGTGAAGAGATGACCGACAAATTCATCATCAAGAAAATCCTAAGAGCCTTGGAGGGAAAATATGATACCGTGTGCACATTGATCCCAATGATGCCCAATTACACAGATCCCAACCCTACAGAAGTCAATGGTAGAATTGTTGCTCATGAGATGTTTCTCAAGGATAAGGAAGAGCTCCACAACAAGTCTAGTGGTGCATACAAAGCTTCATGTGATGCTCCCACAACGTCAAGTGAGAAACAAATCTTCAATGAAGAATTGAGCCTAATGGTGAAGAACTGCAACAAATTCTACAAGAATCGAAGCAAAGATAGAAGCTCCAAGTTAAGATCCTACAATGACAAAAGATCTTCTAGCCGTGATCGAAATTGCTACAATTATGGAAGACCCGGACACTATTCCAATGAGTGTACGGCTCCCTACAAGAAAAGAGAAGATTCACCAAAAAGGAGGAGTAGAAGAGATGAATCACCTATAAGAGAGAGAAAGAGTAGAGATGATCATTATAAACGAAGACCCTCTCGTAAAAGCAAGGATTCAGAAAGGAAGGACAAGTCATCAAAGAGCTACACAAGACGAAGACATCAAGCTCACATTGGTGAATGGGTATCCGGTTCCAACTCCGACAACTACTCCAAGAGAAGTTATCACCCCGACTCTGAATATACTCAAGATGAAGGTGTTGCCGGAATTTCTCTAGTGTCATCCAACTCCTACTATATATTTGACTCACCAAATGAAGGAATTGGAAGATGCTTCATGGCTAAAGGCCCCAAGGTATCACACCCGTAGTATCTTGATTTCAATAGCGATGAAGATGATTTGTTGGGTGATGATGAGTTACTTGTTAACAATGCTAATGATGAAAACTATGGTGAGCTTGCTAGTAATCATGATAGTCAAGATGAAACTAATGACAATGATAAGAAGGAGATTGAGCACCCAACTAAAGAACTAAACACTCTTAAGTTAGCTCCTGAATTGTTGCTCATGAGATGTTTCTCAAGGATAAGGAAGAGCTCCACAACAAGTCTAGTGGTGCATACAAAGCTTCATGTGATGCTCCCACAACGTCAAGTGAGAAACAAATCTTCAATGAAGAATTGAGCCTAATGGTGAAGAACTTCAACAAATTCTACAAGAATCGAAGCAAAGATAGAAGCTCCAAGTTAAGATCATACAATGACAAAAGATCTTCTAGCCGTGATCAAAATTGCTACAGTTATGGAAGACCCGGACACTATTCCAATGAGTGTACGGCTCCCTACAAGAAAAGAGAAGATTCACCAAAAAGGAGGAGTAGAAGAGATGAATCAACTATAAGAGAGAGAAGGAGTAGAGATGATCATTATCAATGAAGACCCTCTCGTAAAAGCAAGGATTCAGAAAGGAAGGACAAGTCATCAAAGAGCTACACAAGACGAAGACATCAAGCTCACGTTGGTGAATGGGTATCCGGTTCCAACTTCGACAACTACTCCAAGAGAAGTTATCACCCCGACTCCGAATATACTCAAGATGAAGGTGTTGCCGGAATTTCTCTAGTGTCATCCAACTCCTACGATATATTTGACTCACCAAATGAAGGAATTGGAAGATGCTTCATGGCTAAAGGCCCCAAGGTATCACACCCGTAGTTTCTTGATTTCAATAGTGATGAAGATGATTTGTTGGGTGATGCTGAGTTACTTGTTAACAATGCTAATGATGAAAACTATGGTGAGTTGCTAGTAATCATGATAGTCAAGATGAAACTAATGACAATGATAAGAAGGAGATTGAGCACCCAACTAAAGAACTAAACACTCTTAAGTTCGCTCCTGAATTGTTGCTCATGAGATGTTTCTCAAGGATAAGGAAGAGCTCGACAACAAGTCTAGTGGTCCATACAAAGCTTCATGTGATGATACCACAACGTCAAGTGAGAAACAAATCTTCAATGAAGAATTGAGCCTAATGGTGAAGAACTTCAACAAATTCTACAAGAATTGAAGCAAAGCTAGAAGCTCCAAGTTAAGATCCTACAATGACAAAAGATCTTCTAGCCGTGATCGAAATTGCTACAGTTATGGAAGACCCGGACACTATTCCAATGAGTGTACGGCTCCCTACAAGAAAAGAAAAGATTCACCAAAAAGGAGGAGTAGAAGAGATGAATCACCTATAAGAGAGAGAAGGAGTAGAGATGATCATTATCAACGAAGACCCTCTCGTAAAAGCAAGGATTCAGAAAGGAAGGACAAGTCATCAAAGAGCTACACAAGACGAAGACATCAAGCTCACGTTGGTGAATGGGTATCCGGTTCCAACTCCGACAACTAGTCCAAGAGAAGTTATCACCCCGACTCCGAATATACTCAAGATGAAGGTGTTGCCAGAATTTCTCTAGTGTCATCCAACTCCTACGATATATTTGACTCACCAAATGAAGGAATTGGAAGATGCTTCATGGCTAAAGGCCCCAGGGTATCACACCCGTAGTATCTTGATTTCAATAGTGATGAAGATGATTTGTTGGGTGATGATGAGTTACTTGTTAACAATGCTAATGATGAAAACTATGGTGAGCTTGCTAGTAATCATGATAGTCAAGATGAAACTAATGAAAATGATAAGAAGGAGATTGAGCACCCAACTAAAGAACTAAACACTCTTAAGTTAGCTCAGGAAACAACTATAGAGGATCACAGAGAGCACCTAAGAACTCATCAAAAGCTACGCTCTGAGAAGCTAAATTTAGAGCAAGAGCATGAGTTCCTAAAAGCTATCAATGATTATCTTTGAAAGAAGAGTTCTTCTTACATTGCCAAGCGTCTCCTCTTGTCTACTTATATGCCACAAGAAAAATCTAGCAACAAGAGCAAGAAAGATTGTTCTTCTAGTAGTAACAATAACCATGCTAAATCAAATGTTGTTTATTCTAGTAATTCTCTTGATTCCACTAATGATTCTCTTAGCAAAGTCACACTTGAGCAAGAAAATAGCTTATTGAAGGGAATTATAGAGAAAGGTGTTTACAAAATCCTTGCCAGGGGTAAGCAATTTTCGTAAATTGTACACAAACAAGGAAGGCACCGGAAGAATCAAGGTGTTGGTTTTGAACGAAAGTTAAATGCCAATGGAGTTGAATGGGAAGAAGATCAATACCACGAGCCCAAGTTTGTTCCTCAATAAGAGAAGTATGACCCCATTTCTTTTGAGGGAACACAAGCTCAAGATGATCTTCCTCCACAAGACCACAAACTAAAAGGCAAGGACAAGCTTCAAGAAGAGATTGACTCATTTGAATAAGCTCCAAAAGACATGGTTAAGTGGGTTCCAAAGACTACGTCAAGCTCTACGTCTTCAAGTTCAACTACGATTCCAAGGATTCCCATCAAGTTGATGTGGATCCCAAAGAAGAAGAACTAGAGTCTTCTTGAGGGTGACGCCGCCAACATACTGTTGGAGATATGCCCTAGAGGCAATCATGTATGATGATATTTCCTATGTGTTTATGAATAATGATAGTCCTTGGATGTAATCAATGATACTTGTTGGCAAGTACGTGACTTGTCTGTGAGATCTTGTGTTGTATGATACATCCTAAATGGTCCCTAGTCGTAAGTGATGTGTGGACACACATCAGACTAGACTAGCATATGACACGGTGGATGGCTCGGTCTCACTAGCCATAGGGCGTTGGATCCTAACCGGATAATATGGACTTGGAAAGGTCTAGTCGGATTCGACGTACTAGGATCCGAGTCGAGTTAAGGTCTGAGTCGGACAGACCCAACTAAGAGACGCATCGATATGTCATCTGTGAGTCTCTAATACAACATACGTTCTATGTCCTAAGACCTAAGCTGACGCATGTACTCGGGATGGTGACAGACTTGCTTTGGGCCGACCAAACGCTACTCCGTGACTAAGTAGTTACAAAGGTAGGTTTCGGGCTTGCCCAGACCCATGTTGCGAGATATGGTCGAGCAAGATGGGATTTCCCCTCCTATGAGGAGAGATATACTCTAGGCCCCTCGTGTGATCCTACCAGAATAAGCATGGCCATACAACAAGGATTATGAGATAATCCGGTTTGGGTCGGCATGACTGGAACGAGAAAGAGGTTGGGCTAGCACAAGGATGACAGACTCGCCTTGAGCCCGACAACATATATCGTGTGGCAAAGGGAATGGAAGTGTGACATGTTGTACATGTTCCCTAGCCAGCTTCATAGTGTACTTGGTGGTCGGCACGCCTTGCTAGAGGCCGCTACCAACCGTACAGGTCGGAGGTGATCCGAACTGTGACCAAGCCGACTTGAACCTAAGGGGTCGTGTGCTTAAGGGAAGGAACCTGTGAGGTTGGATCCGACTCAACGAGTCAGACTTGGTCCTACTCGGATTCGGATACAGACCAAACATACTTTGGGCTTTAGGGTCCGTGCGAGGCCCAAGTGTTGAGCCCGTGACGGATGCCTATATATAGTGGAGGTGAGGCACACTCATTTGGTTGATCGCTTCGGTGCCGTCATTAGGGTTCACATGTGTTGCGAATAGCCACCTCCACTCGCCGCCGGTTGTGTGATCGGACCTAGCAGTATGCCACACGACGTTCCTCCTGCGCGCGCGGATACCTTTAGAGGCGGTGCACTTGCACTGCTCCGGTGAACCTGTCTGCGGGATCTGATAAGCTACATGGGAGATCGACGAGGAGGAGACGACTCCGTAGATGCGCTGCCCCGACTCTACTTCTGTGGCACGACACTGGGTGTCTAGTGGTAACGATCTGTGATCCATATCCCTTAGCATGTTCCTAGATGTTCGACGCATCGGAAAAATTTAAATTGCAGTCGACGCACCCTATGGTAGAACCCAACACATACTTCACGTTCATATTGGTAAGGACTTATGCAATCAACTTTCATATCTTGCATCAAGTTCATGGAGTCACAAACCCTCTTGTTGGTAAGACAAGAAACAAGGTAACCTAATGCTTTCATGGACATCATCATATGGGCAATTCACTCTATGTCTATGGATATCCTTGTATGTTCCTTGTGGGACTAACCCATGTAGGTATTGAAAGTGCAACACTCCAAAGGATTGCTCCGAATGATCTACATCAACATTGAGCATCCACATCTTCACTATCTACATGAAGTCATCATCGACAAAACCCAAGGTTAGTTTATCCCTCTTCGGGGGGATATCACTTCTAGGGGAGCTTTACTCTAAGAAAATGAGCTAAAGCAACTCTAATGGTGTGAACACATTAATGCTTTATGTAAAAGTGGTATTCCCACTTGTGCTTAAACGATGAGTATGACCTATGACCAAATGTTCTCATTTGACTCCTAAGGCAACAAACTCATATATAGATGACCTAGCCGTCGCCAATTGCTTGATAGATGCTAGAATTGTTTGTGCATGCTTTGACACATGATTATTCGCTATCTTATTGTGTGAGCATGTTGGTTGCATATTTTCTTCATTTGAGGACATCCATTGTTGTTTTGATTGTTCGGTTTTTATTGGCCAATTGGATGTACAAGAATGCCGAAGAACTTTCTCTAGCTATCTATGATTTTCTTGTGTCAAATTCTATTCTTGCTACATCACAAAATTTGAACAAGTCTTTTTGGGCCCTATGGGCGAGGAGCACTGAGAGTCATTGATCCGACAAGGGCTGTTTTCAAAAACCTTCTTATGTATTTTGGTCATACCAACTCACTCCTATTCAGTCCCACCGAAATCACCAGACTGATCTAAGTTTTCATCTCGGTGATACATATTAGAATGACTCGGTTCCACCGAGTTGCACTAATTGCACGCAGTTTTGCATCTCAGTGCCACTGAAACATTCCACTCAATGCCACCGACAACTACTGGGTATATATATATCCCCCGTACCCATATGGTTGAAAATTTCTTCAAACCCTCGAGTTCGTGCCCCAGTGCTGCCGCTCGTCTTGTGCTCCTCCGCCGTAGGTCTCCGTCGCCGTCAATAGGATTCTCCACCGCCGTTGCCACCGTAGCGAATCGTCACCAAGTTAGGGTACGAGTCGACCCCTTTTTGCTATTATCCTTTCCGATTCAATGCACAAAGTCAATGCCTAGTTTCTTGCCATGATTGAGAATTTTCTATCCATAGGAAAAATTCCTTAGATTAGATTCGATGAAAAAAATTAGGGTTAGGTTTCCGCCGAGCTCATCTCAAACCGACTGAAATGAAGTTTTCAGTCCCACCAATTGTCCGTGGCCATTGAACTAAGTACAACTCGGTTTGACTGAAGTCAACTGATCGGTGAGACCGAACGCAAAACCTAAGTGAAAACCCTAGCATCTCGGAGTCAGCGAACTACAACTCGGTCTAACCGAGGTTGTGTGTTTAGACTCTGTTTATGCTTTAGTGTCACCGAGATTTTCATATTGGTAGCTCCGAAATGCTTTCTATAGAAAACTAAAACTAAAATTTTGACACAAATTTTATCAAAACCAGCTGCATTTTTTGATGCTCATCCACTCTGCCGATACCTATCTATTCACGCGGTCTATTTGCAAGATGTTGATACGTCTCCAACGTATCTATGATTTTTGATTATTTCATGCTATTATATTATCAACATTGGATGTTTTATATGCATTAATATGCTATTTATATCATTTTTGGGACTAACCTATTAACCTAGTGCCTAGTGCCAGTTTATGTTTTTTCCTTGTTTTTGGCTTTTACAGAAAAGGATTATCAAACGAAGTCCAAACTGAATAAAACTTTACGATGATTTTCCCGGACCAGAAGACACCAACATGACTTGGAGAGGAGGCTAGAAGATACACGAGGAGGCCACAAGCCATAGAGGCGCGCCCCCTTGGATTGTGCCCACCGTGGCTCTCCTAACCCTAATCTTTGCTCTATAAATACCGAAATATCCCCCTACACTAGAAGAGTCGCCAAAAGTACTTTTCCACCACCGCAAGTTTCTGTTCCTGTTAGATCACATCTTGGGGCCTTTTCCGGTACTCCACTGGAGGGGGATTCGATCACCGAGGGCCTCTACATCAACCTTGCCGCCCTTCCGATGATGCGTGAGTAGTTTACCACAGACCTACAGGTCCATAGCTAGTAGCTAGATGGCTTCTTCTCTCTCTTTGATCTTCAATACAATGTTCTCCTCGATGTTCTCAGAGATATATTCGATGTAATCTTCTTTTGCGGTATGTTTGTTGAGATCCGATGAATTGTGGATTTATGATCAGATCATCTATGAATATTATTGGAGTCTTCTACCTTACTGAAAAACACTTGTCATTTCCTTCTGCTCCTCGGTGGGTTTGACACTCTTACTTATCTAAAAGAGCTACAATTGACCCCCTATACTTGTGGGTCATCAAGGCAATTTTCTGGCGCCGTTGCCGGGGAGTGAAGCGCTTCTGGTAAGTGGAAATTGGTAAGGAAACATTCATATAGTGTGCTGAAATTTATTGTCACTTGACACTATGGAGAACAATCCTTTGAGGGGTTTGTTCGGGGTATCTTCATCTTGATCGGAAACACAATTAGCTACCCCTCAACCCGCTGCACCTACTAAAAATATTGAATATGAAATCCCTTCGGGTATGATAGAACAACTGCTAGCTAATCCTTATGTAGGAGATGGAACTGAACATCTTGATATGCACTTGATATATGTGGAACAAATTTGTGGAATGTTTAAGCTTGTAGGTTTACCCAGTATGAATAAGGTTTTTCCTTTATCTTTGAAGGGAAAATAATTAGCATGGTATAGGCTATGCGATGATATTAGATCTTGGAACTAGAATTGATTGAAAATGGAGTTTCACCAAAAAAAATCCTATGCATCTAGTTCATCGTGATCGTAATTACATATATAATTTTTGGCCTCATGAAGGAGAAAGTATCGCTCAAGCTTTGGGGAGGCTTAAGTCAATGTTTTACTCATGCCCCAATCATAATCTCCCAAGAGAAATGATTATTTAGAATTTTTAAGCTTGACTTTCTCACAATGATCGATCCATGCTTGATACTTCTTGTGCTGATTCTTTTATGTAGAAAACTATTGAATTCCGGTGGGATCTTTTGGAAAGAGTTGAACACAACTCTGAAGATTGGGAACTCAACGAAGGTAAAGAGTCAGGTATTAAGCTCAAGTATGACTGTGTTAAATCTTTTATGAATACCGATGCTTTTTCAAAGTTTAGCACTAAATATGGACTTGACTCTGAGATAGTAGCCTTCTTTTGTGAATGTTTTGTTACTCATGTTGATCTTCCTAAAGAGAAGTGGTTTAAATATCACCCACCTATTAAATAATAAATTAAAGAACCGGTACCAGTTAAAGAAGAAACTATACTTTATAATGTTGATCTAGTTGTTCCTACTGCTTATATTAAAAAAACATTTTCCTGTTAGGATAAAGGAACATGCTAAAGTTTCGACTATGGTTAACAAAAGTTATATCAGAACACCTAAGCCAGATGAACAAATTACAGTAGAACATAATAGTGCTATGGTCAAAGATCTCTTGGAAGAAAATGTAGATGGGCATATTATTTGCTTTAGTGAAGATGCTGCTAGAATTGCCAAGCCTGATATAAAAGATAAACACAGACCTGTTGTTGGCATGCCCATTGTCTTAGTCAAAATAGGAGATCACTGCTATCATGGTTTATGTGACATAGGTGCTAGCGTGAGTGCTATTCCCTACTCTTTATACCAAGAAATTATGAATGACATATCACCCACACAGATAGAAGACATTGATGTCACTATTAAACTTGCTAATAGAGATACTATATCACCAATATGGATTGTTAGAGATGGTAAAGTCTTGTGTGGGAAAATAAAATACCCTACTGATTTTCTTGTTCTTGGTTCCCCACAAGACAACTTCTGTCCCATTATCTTTGGTAGACCTTTCTTGAACATCGTTAATGCTAAAGAAGATTGTAAGAAACAAACTGTTGGTGTTAGTTTTGGTGATGAGTCTCATGAATTTATTTTTTCCAAGTTTAATAGAAAGCTTCATGAAAAAGAATTGCCTAGTAAAGATGAAATTATTGGTCTTGCTTCTATTGCTGTGCCTCCTACTGATCCTCTAGTACAACATTTGCTAGACCATGAAAATGGTTTACATATGCATGAAAGAAATGAAATAGATGATTTTTTTTGAACAACGTCCTCTGCTTAAACACAATCTACCTATTGAAACTCTAGGAGGTCCTCCTCCGCCTAAAGGTGATCCTATGTTTGAATTAAAACAATTGCCTGACACTTTGAAATACGCTTATATGATGAAAAGAAGATATATCCTGTTATTATTAGTGCTAACCTTTCAAAACATGAAGTATAAAGATTATTGAAAGTTCTAAGGAAGCACCGAGCAACTATTGGATATACTCTTGATGATTTAAAGGGCATTAGTCCCACTCTATGTCAGCATAAGATTAATATGGAAACTGATGCTAAACCCGTCGTCGATCATCAACGTCGGTTAAATCCAAAAAATGAAAGAAGTGGTAAGAACGGAAATATTAAAACTTCTGGAAGCAGGTATAATCTATCCTATAGTTGGTAGTAGATGAGTAAGTCCCGTTCATTGTGTTCCTTAGAAAGGAGGTATTACCGTTGTTCCTAATGATAAGAATGAACTTATTCCACAAAGAATTGTTACAAGCTATATAATGGTAATTGATTTTAGGAAATTAAATAAAGCAACTATAAAAGATCATAACCCCCTACCTTTTATTGATCAAATTTTAGAAAGATTATCTAAGCACACACACTTTTGCCTCCTTGATGGATACTCTGGTTTTTCACAAATACTTGTTTCTCAACCTGATCAAGAAATGACTACTTTTACTTGTCCATTTGGAACTTGTGCTTATAGACGTATGCCTTTTGGTTTATGCAATGCACCTGCTATCTTTCAAAGATGTATGACTGCTATATTCTGTGACTTTAGTGAAAAGATTGTAGAAGTTTTCATGGATGATTTCTCTATTTATGGGAAGTACTTCGATGGTTGTTTAAGCAATCTTGATCGGGTTTTGCAGAGATGTGAACAAACCAGTCTTGTCTTGAATTGGGAGAAATGCCACTGTATGGTTAATGAAGGTATTGTCTTGGGCAATAAGATTTCTGAAAAAGGTATTGAAGTGGACAAAGCTAAGGTTGATGCAGTTGAGAAAATGCCATGTCCTAAGGATATCAAAGGTATTTGTAGTTTCTTAGGTCATGCTGGTTTCTATAGGAGTTTATCAAAGACATTTCTAAAATTTTTAGGCCTCTCACTAACCTTTTACAAAAGGAGGTTCCTTTTGTTTTTGACGATGATTGCTTTGAAGCCTTTGAAACGCTTAAAAAGCCTTAATTTCTGCACCTATAGTTCAACCACCTGATTGGAACTTACCCTTTGAAATTATGTGTGATGCTAGTGATTATGCTGTTGGTGCTATTCTAGGACAAAGAATTGATAAAAAAACTAAATGTTATTCATTATGCTAGTAAAGCTCTAGATAGTGCTCAAAAGTATTATGCTACCACTGAAAAAGAATTCTTAGCAGTTGTGTTTGCTTGTGACAAATTTAGATCTTACATTGTTGATTCAAAAGAAACTGTTCACACTGACCAAGCTACTATTAAATATTTTATGGAAGAGAAATATGCTAAACCTGGACTTATTCGGTGGGTTCTCTTGCTACAAGAATTTGATTTGCATATCACTGATAGAAAAGGAGCTGAGAACCCCGTAGCTGATAACTTGTCTAGACTTGAAAATGTGCTTGATGACCCGTTACCTATTAACGATGGTTTTCTTGATGAGCAATTAGCTGCAATAAATATTACTAATAATACTCCTTGGTATGCTGACTAAGCTAACTACATTGTCGCTAAATATTTACCACCTAGTTTTACTTACCAACAAAAGAAAAAGTTTTTTATGATTTAAGACATTACTTTTGGGATGATCCACATCTTTATAAAGAAGGAGTAGATTGTATTATTAGACGTTGTGTACCTGAGCATGAACTGGGACAAATTCTTCGTAAATGTCACTCCGAAGCATATGGAGGACATCATGCTGGAGATAGAACTGCTCACAAGATATTGCAGTCTGGATTTTAGTGGCCTACTCTTTTCAAAGATGCTCGCAAGTTCGTCTCCTCTCGTGATGAATGTCAAAGGATAGGTAATATTGGTATGCATCAAGAAATGCCTATGAATTATTCACTTGCTATTGAACCATTTGATGTTTGGGGCTTTGATTACATGGGACCTTTCCCTTCCTCCAATGGGTATACACATATTTTGGTTGCTGATGATTATGTTACTAAATGGGTAGAAGCTATTCCAACCAGTAGTGCTGATCACAACACCTCTCTTAAAATGCTTAAGGAAGTTATTTTCCCAAGGTTTTGAGTCCCCTGATATTTAGTGATTGATGGTGGTTCACACTTTATTCATGGTGCTTTCCATAAAATGCTTGCTAAATATGATGTTAACCATAGAATTGCATCACCTTATGATCCTCAGTCTAGTGGTCAAGTTGAGCTTAGTAATAGAGAAATAAAATTAATTTTGCAAAAGACTGTCAACAGGTCTAGGAAGAATTGGTCTAAGAAATTAGATAATGCACTTTGGGCTTATAGAACAACTTATAAAAATCCTATGGGTATGTCTCCTTATAAAATGGTTTATGGTAAAGCTTGTCATTTGCCCCTTGAGTTAGAACATAAAGCTTTTTGGGCAATCAAGGAACTTAACTATGATTTTAAACTTGCTGGTGAAAAGAGGCTATTTGATATTAGCTCATTAGATGAATGGAGAACCCAAGCTTATGAAAAAGCCAAGTTATTTAAAGAAAAGGTTAAAAGATGGCATGATAAAAAAAATCCAAAAGCATGAGTTCGAAGTCGGAGAATATGTTCTTTTGTACAACTCTCGTTTCAGGTTCTTTGCAGGCAAGATCCTCTCTAAATGGGAAGACCCCTATGTCATCGAGGAGGTTTATCGGTCCGGAGTTATCAAAATAAATAATGCTGAAGGTACGAACCCGAAGGTTGTCAATGGGCAACGAATAAAGCATTATATCTCAGGTATGCCCATTAGTGTTGAAAGCAATATTATCCAAACTTTGACACCGGAAGAACACATAAAAGAATCCTTCCGGAACACTCTAGAGTCATCAAAATAAGGAGGTACGTGATACGGTAAGTAAACAAACTCCAAAAAATCCGCAAAAATATTTTTTATAAGTTATAGAATATTTACAAAATTAGGAAAATAATAAGGTACCGGGATGCGTACCCTGGTGGGCACGAGACACCAAAGCGTGCCAGGCTTGCCTGGCGCGCCCAGGTGGGTTATGCCCACCTGGAGTACCTTCCAGACTCCGTTTTTCTACAGTTTGCTTGTTTCCCAAGATAAAAAATCCTTATATACCTCCCGAACCTATTGACCACAGCATCGCGGAGAAATCTTTTGTTCTCTTTTCTTATTGTTTTCGGTCAGATCTATCAAGCCCGACATCATGTCTTCCTCCTCCTCCAACCCAAGGGAAGAACATGCTTGGTTGATGAAGATCGAGCTGAAGAGAGAGGAGGCCGTAGAAGCTACAGAAGGTGGCAAAGGCAAAGAGGTTATCGATGATCAAGCACTGGCAATCGATCAAACACTTCTAGCCGAAGAGGAAGGAGAAGAACCCCCACCAAAAATACCTTTACAATTATGGGTACGAGAATACTCCTCGTAGGCACACCAAAAATACCTTTACACATGTTACATCGTAACGGATTTTGCAATTTAATTCACAATTATGGGTACGAGAATACTCCTCGTAGGCACATACCATCCAATTGGGATATATCCCTTCCAAAAGAAAATAGTGCAGGAATAAACCTGTGGGGCCCAGAAAACAAACACATAATGGCCGAGGTGAAGAAAAACGGTGAGTTGCTTCATCAAGCCCTTCAGGAGATTCAAGGCTTGAAGGATTTGGTCATTTTTATATTGGAGAATACGTTATCACCACCATCATCTTCTTCACCACCAAAAGAAAATTGAGTATCGGGTATGGGCACTCCCCTTGGTTTTCGCCAAGCTTGGGGGAGGTGCCCCCGTATCGTATCATCCCCACTATCCTTTTGCATTTACTTATTTTAGTTCGATCTTTTGCTTTAGAATAAATGAAAATTTAGTTTGGTCCCTTCTTTTCATGAGTTTGCTTAGTGATCTATCTTTGTAATCGTGTGCGAGATATATAATAATGTTTAGTTTTGAGTTTATACTTTCTTTACCTTCCTGTTGCCATAAAACAAAGGTTATAATTGAATGAATAAAAGAGAGAAAATAAATTAAGAAGGTCATATGCTAATCTTATGGTGGGTGATAGTACCACATAAGGAAAAGTATAAGTAGAAATTTTTACTAGAGATGGACAAACATAGCATTGGTCAATGATGCAACTCATGAAAGAATTAATAAGGGAAGAGAAGATTCACATATAAATATACTATCCTAGAAATCTTTTGTGATTGTGAGCCCCCATCAAAATATTATATGCCAAAATTGTCAACGTTGGAGAAGGAAGACGACTTAATGATTTATGTTTGTTCATATTCACATAGAAGTCATATTGTCATAGATTCTTCAACTTGTGGTGCTTGCTCAATATCTTTTCTAGCCAAAAATTCCGCACTAAGTGGAGATACTACTTGTGCAGCAAAACCCCTTAAACCCAAACCTTTTTTGAGAGTCCACCATACCTACCTAAGGATTGAGTAAGATCCTTCAAGTAAGTTGTCATCGATGTAATAAGGCAATAAAAATTGCTTCTAAAAGTGTGAGATCATTTAGTGTAAGAGAAAATTGAGCGTTGCATGAACTCGTGATGGTAAAGAATAAAAGCGACAAACTGCATAATAAAGGTTGCTATCACAGGAGACATCGCAACGTGACGTTCTTTTGCACTAAGGAATTGAGCATACAAACATATGAGCGCATGGCAACCTCTGCTTCTCTCTGCGAAGGGCCTATCTTTTACTTTTATGCAAAGAGTCAAAGTTTTCTCTCTATTCCTTTTTATTTTATCCTTTGGAAAGCATCATGTGTCGAGGAAAGATCTAGGCACATATGTCCAGTTGAATATGGGTGACATGAGTTATTATTGTTGACATCACCCTTGAGGTGAGTACGTTGGGAGGCAAAACTATAAGCCCCTATCTTTCTATGTGTCTAGTTGAAACATTTTGCTCGTGTGTATGTGGTGAGTGTTAGCAATCATAGAAGACTATATGATGGTTGAGTATGTGGACTTACCTGGAGGCTCCGATACATGACCCTTCCTGAAAAGATGATGAATTTGAAGGAAATATGCCCTAGAGGCAATAATAAAGTTGTTATTTATATTTCCTTATATCATGATAAATGTTGACCATTCATGCTAGAATTGTATTAACCGGAAACTTAGTACACGCGTGAATACATAGACAAAACAGAGTGTCCCTAGTATGCCTCTACTAGACTAGCTCATTGATCAAAGATGGTTATGTTTCCTAGACATAGACATGAGTTGTCATTTGATCAACGGGATCACATCATTAGGAGAATGATGTGATGGACAAGACCCATTCGTTAGATTAGCACTATGATCGTTTAGTTTTACTGCTATTGCTTTCTTCATGACTTATACATGTTCCTATGAATATGAGATTATGAAACTCCCGAATACCGGAGGAACACCTTGTGTGCTATCAAACGTCACAATGTCACTGGGTGATTATAAAGATGCTCCACAGGTGTCTCCGAAAGTGTTCGTGGTGTTGGCATAGATCAAGAATAGGATTTGTCACTCCGAGTGTCGGAGAGGTATCTCTGGGCCCTCTCGGTAATACACAACATAATAAGCCTTGCAAGCAAATGACTAATGAGTTAGTCACGGGATGATGTATTACAAAACGAGTAAAGAGACTTGCTGGTAACGGGATTGAACTAGGTATTGAGATACCGACGATCGAATCTCGGGCAAGTAACATACCGATGACAAAGGGAACAACGTATATTGTTATGCGGTTCGACCGATAAAGATCTTCGTAGGATATGTAGGAGTCAATATGAGCATCCAGGTTCCGCTATTGGTTATTGACCGGAGATGAGTCTCGGTCATGTCTACATAGTTCTCGAACCCGTAGGGTCCGCATGCTTAACGTTTGATGACGATCGATATTATGAGTTTATGAGTTTTGATGTACCAAAGGTAGCTCGGAGTCCCGGATGAGATCACGGACATGATGAGGAGTCTCGGAATGTCTGAGACGTAAAGATTGATATATTGGAAGGCCATATTCGGACATCGGAAAGGTTCCGAGTGGTTCGGGCATTTCTCCGGAGTACCGGGAGGTTACCGGAACCCCCCGGGAGAAGTTATGGGCCTTATGGGCCATAAGAAGGAAGCACACCAGCCCACAAGGAGCTGGTCGCCCCCTTGGGCAGGAGGCCGAATTGGAAAAGGTTTGGGGGGTGGCGCCCCCCTTTCCTTCTCTCCTACTCCTCCTTCCCTTCCTCTCCTACTCCAACTAGGGAAGGGGGGGAATCCTACTCTCGGTGGGAGTAGGACTCCTCCTAGGCGCGCCATAGAGGGCTGGCCTCTCCCCCTCCTCCACTCCTTTATATACGGGGGTGGGGGCACCTCTAGACACACAAGTTACACAAGTTGATCAAGTTTATCTCTCCCAACCGTGTGCGGTGCCCCCCTGCACAGAAACACACCTCGGTCATATTGTTGCAGTGCTTAGGCGAAGCCCTACGCCGGTAGCTTCATCATCTCCGTCACCACGCCGTCGTGCTGACGAAACTCTCCTGCGAGGTTCTACTGGATAAAGAGCTCGTGGGACGTCATCAAGCTGAACGTGTGCTGAACGCGGAGGCTCCGTACGTTCGGTGCTTGATCGGTTGGATCGCGAAGAAAGTTCGATTACATCAACCGCGTCACTAGACGCTTCCGCTCCCGGTCTACGAGGGTACGTAGACAAACTCTCCCCTCTCGTTGCTATGCTTCTAGTAGATAGATCTTGTGTGATCGTAGGATTTTTTTTGAAATACTACGTTCCACAATAGTGGCATCAGAGCCAGGTCTATGCGAGATGATATGCACGAGTAGAACACAATGAGTTGTGGGCGATAATAGTCATACTGCTTACTAGCATGCCATACTTTGTTTTGACAGTATTGTGAGATGAAGCGGCCTGGACCGACATTACGCGTACGCTTACGCGAGACTGGTTTCACCGTTACGAGCACTCGTTGCTTAAAGGTGACTGGCGGGTGTCTGTCTCTCTCAATTTAGCCGAATCAATTGTGGCTATGCCCGGTCCTTGTGAAGGTTAAAACATCACATACTTGATGAAAAAATCATTGTGGTTTTTGTATGCGTAGGTAAGAACGATTCTTGCTAAGCCCGTAGCAGCCACGTAAAACTTGCAACAACAAAGTACAGGATGTCTAACTTGTTTTTGCAGGGCATGTTGTGATGTGATATAGTCAAGACATGATGAATTATACATTATTGTATGAGATGATCATGTTTTGTAAAGTTATCGGCAACTGGCAGGAGCCATATGGTTGTCGCTTTATTGCTTTACTTTATCACTAAGCGGTAGCGATAGTCATGGAAGCAATAGTTGGCGAGGCGACAATGATACTACGATGGAGATCAAGGTGTCGCGCCGGTGACGATGGTGATCATGACGGTGCCTTGGAGATGGAGATCAAAATCACAAGATGATGATGGCCATATCATGTCACATATTTTGATTGCATGTGATGTTTATCTTATTATGCTTCTTATTTTGCTTAGAACGACGGTAGCATTATAAGATGATCCCTTACAAAATTTCAAGGTACAAGTGTTCTCTCTGAGTATGTGTCGGATTCAGGGCTCCGCAAAACCCAAGAAGTTCGAACACAGGGGCGTGAACGAAGATCTCAAACACTCACGTCTACCTAGCGTCTCGCCCTCGCCCAATGAAGAGATTCAAGCAAATAACAAGTGAAGCACGCAAGAGTTTACCCAGGTTCAGGCCACCTTGTGGTGTAAAACCCTACTTCCTGCTTTGGTGGATTGGCCTTGGGAGGGCTGGAATATGAACTAATACAGTGATTCCTGAGCTCAGGAGGTGAGCTCAGGAGGGTCAGGAGGCAAGTGTTCTTGCTCCTTTGCATGGTGGCAGAGTTTATGGAACTGCTTCTCCCTCCTCCCCCTTCATAGTGGGGATCCTAGCTACTTATATAGGTGGCCAGGGTCCTCTTCCCGCGAAATGTTTAGGCGGGAAGGGATCCCACAACGGCCATTTCAAGCGGGAACACAAGGACGTTCCTATCTTGACAAAAGCAGTCTTCGCCTGCCAAAGGACCAGGTGGTGACGCGGTGGTGGCCTCGGTGGTGACATCCTCCCTGTCGTCCTTGCGATCTTCGCTCTTGTTGCACCAATGGGGAAACCTTTGTCCCGCTCCTCGGGAACCTGCGCCTGTGCTGCCTCCTTTGCACCGAAATGGCAACTGCGCCGCTGGCACCTGCTGGCGCGGTGCAGCACTGCTGACATCACTGCCTCGTCCTGAGGCATGCTTGGCCTTGGGTTCTCAGCCCCTCCGGAGCACCTTGCCGAGGCCGCTCCTGAGGGGGTCTTGACGTTGTTCTCCTCGGGAGGGTCTTGAGCAGCTGGTCGATCAGCTGGTCCGTACCAGGCCGTGGTGGGTGCATGTCGTGGCCCGCAGACAGGCAAGTCTAGGTACCCTGGTTCCCAGGACGCCGATAGTAGCCCCTGGGCCCAAGGCGCGCACGGAGTTGGCTTCAGGGCGAAGCCTTAGTCGAGGACGAAGCGCCGCGGGCCCTAAGAGGCTGTGGGCCAGGCTGGCGCGTGACGGTTGGATGGGACGTGGCGACTCCGCTCCCCACACAGTCTTGGTAATCATGTGACTTGACAACTCCTCGTCGCAGACGATGGGGCAGTTATGGCTGTGACACTAGTGACCGGCGGTTGGGCTCCTCCGCCCTATAAATGGGAATAGGGGGGAGCCCCCAAGCCATTTTTAGGCTAGCGCCGTCTTCCTCCTTGCTCGTTCCCCGCTCTCCCTCTTGCTGCGAGATCTCCATGGCGCCGCCGAGGAAGCGGTCCGCCGCGGAGAAGGGGAAGGCCCCGAAAGATCTAGCCCTGCTGCCGCCGAAGAGGGGCCGCGGGCATCCCCGCAAGCATGCCGCTGCGCCCGCAGCGACTCCTCGGGGAAGCGGGCGTGGCCTTCCAAATCCTGTCGCGGCCGTTGGTGAGAGGCGCGGTACGTCCTGCCGTGGTGAAGGTGGTCGTGGCCGTGGTGGGAGAGGAGGCGCGCGACGGCACATGGCGGTCGCGCGTCCTCCGCGTCCGCAGCCCCACTCCTTTGATGCGTCGTCGGAGTTCGTGGTGTGGGCGGAGAAGCCTGGTGGCTTGTGGCTCCGGCTTCCCCGCTCGTTCGGACGTGCTACCAGCCGGAGGCCCCGGCGGCGGATGGCTGCAGGCTAACGGTTGCTGCAGTGGTGCGTCCTGGGTGGTGGTTGACGTGGCTCCCTCGGGCGGTGTGTTCCTGGAGCGCGGCTGGCAATCGTTTGCCCGCGCGTGCCGGTTGCAGGGGAGGTGTGCGCTCCACTTCAAGTACGATGGTGCCTCCACACTGTTTGTCAGGGTCTTCTCGGAGGAAGGGAGGCGCCTTGGGTGCTGTCCCGGGGCCGATGACGAAGAGGACAACGGGGACGGCGTCCAGAGGAGCAGCTCCTCCTCCGGAGACGATCTTAGTCCTGGGGGGCGCCGCGGGTCCCCCCTCTGTGGCAGCAGCAGTCCTCCAGCAGTGGCGGCCGCGATGAGCCACCACGCCGCCGAGCTCGGCCTGGCGAGGGGCGGGGGTTGCCGTGCCGCTGTGGCTCGGTGAAGCCGGGGGAACTGGGAGACTCCGAGTGAGCGGGAGTGGCCTCTGCTTCTCCTCCTTCTGTTTCCTTCATGTCCTTTCTGCGTCAAAATTTCAAGTTGCCTCGAGAAGGCATGTAATGGATTGTGATATATGTATGAAGCGAGAACTTGCTATCATGTTTTTTGCCTTGGTGAGATTACTTAGCTTTTATGCGTCGCGATGTCTTGAGGCGGAGTGCTCTTGACTCTTTGGCATCATGAGTCCCATCGGGTCGTGAGGACAGCCGAATCTAGAGAGCTCGTGCAGCCCCCGAGCATGGGTGAGCCGCTGAGAGCTGGTGAGAGCACTGAGCGCGGGTTAAAGCACCAAAGCCTGAGCCGGCTCGGTAGGATAGGTTGCACGGATTGAGAAGCCCGATGCTAGAGCCTGAGCAGGCTTGGCCAAGCGAGGTCACGGGGCCATGGCGGACGAAGGCCGGTGACCGACCGTGCTCAAGCCCCCACGCGCGAGGCGCGCGGAGAAAAGTGAGTAGTGCAGCCCTGCTCAACAACTGAACTTAAAACCGGCGAGAAAGATCCCAAACAAGACTTTCAACCAAATGCAAGAGGAGCAAAAAACACGAGAACTTCATAGCACGGGGTAGAGGAAGGGCTGATAGCCAAGGAAGTAGAAAAGGCTGATAGCCAAACACCAAGCCAAAGAAGGAAAAAGGTCGCGTCCGACCCCTACACTATATCTTCTTCCCAGCGCGGAGCTAAGGACTGCCACTGGGGGTGGGTGGGAGCCCCGTCTGAGGGCCCGTAGGCAACGCACAGGAGACTCCGAGGCGTGTACAGCCCCAACTCATTATTACGTGAGAGTGTCACGGGCGGAGACCTTCACGGGCACAGAGCCTTGATTACGGATAGAACCTCCTAAGGTGTTCAATGTTCCAGGAATTCTGGATAGGTATCCCATCCTGCGTCTCCAGGCGCACAGCGCCGGGCCTACAGACACGGGCGATTCTGAACGGGCCCTCTCACATGGGCGAGAGCTTGTGTAACCCCTCCCTGGAGAGGTCCCGCCTCAGGACTAAGTCACCAACTTCAAGTGTCCTTGCGCGGACGTCGCGACAGTGGTACTGCTGCGGCTCCTGCTGGTATCGCGCCGCCCCGAGGGCAGCTCGGCGGCGGCCCTCCTCGCCGAGCACGAGGTCCATCCGCCAGGCGGCATCCTGGCATTCCTCATTGAAGGCCAAGACCCGTGTAGAGCGATGCTTGACCTCGTGAGGGAGGACCGCCTCCGCCCCATAGACGAGAAAGAAAGGAGTTTCCCCCATGGGTTTGGTGGCAGTGGTTCGAATTGACCACACCATGGACTGGAGCTCGTCGATCCAGCCCCTGCCGCAAGCCTCAAGCTTCTTCTTAAAGCTGTGCATCTTGAGGCCACGCAAGACTTCCGCGTTGGCGCGCTCGGCCTGACCGTTGCTCGTGGGGTGAGCCACCGAAGCGTAGCAGATCTGTGTTCCAAGGTTAGCAAAATATGACCTGAAGAGATTGCTTGTGAACTGCGAACCGTTATCCGTGATGATGCGGCTGGGGACCCCGAATCGCCTCACGAGGCCCTGAATGAATTTGAGAGCCGACCCGACTGGGATCGCGTGAACGGGCTCCTCCTCCGCCCACTTGGTGAATTTGTCGATGGCGACGTACAGGAAGCGGTAGCCCCCCGCTGCCCGTCGAAATGGACCCAGGATGTCCAATCCCCAGACAACAAAGGGCTAGGAGAGCGGAATCATCTGGAGGCCCTGCGCTGGTTGGTGGATCTGCTTGGCATGAAACTGGCACGCCTCGCAAGATCGCACAAGCTCCGTGGCGTCGTTGAGCGCCGTGGGCTAGTAGAAGCCGCTGCGGAAGGCGTTGCCTATGAGGGTGCGGGACGATGAGTGATGACCGCAGTCTCCACCATGGATGTCAGCCAACAACTTGCGCCCTTGCTTCCTCGAGATGCATTTTAGCGAGATGTCGTTGGGGCGCCTCCTGTAGAGTTCACCGTCTTGGATGGAGTAAGCTGAGGCCTGTCGGACTACGCGCTCTGTGTCTTCTTCCTTGTCCGGCAGGGTGTCATGTTGCAGGTACATCTTGAGTTCTTGGGTCCAGCAACCCTCCTCGGGCTCCGTGGCGAGCAGCAGGCGGGCTCCAGAGGGCGGCCCGCAGGCCGGGGCGCCGTCCGCAGGCGCCGCAGGTAGCCCCTGCTGAAGGGACACCGGCTCGTGAACTGGCGGTGCTGCCGATGGTTTGAGTAGTCGCTCCTCGAAGACGCCCAGCCTCTGAGGCTCTCGCCTGGAGGCTCGTTTGGCGATGTCATCTGCTTCCTTGTTGGTACCTCTCGGCACGTGTTGCACCTCCAGCCCTTGGAATCGCTTCTCCATCTTGCGCACCTCCTCCAGATATGCCTCCATGTGCTCGTCCTTGGGCTTGTATTTCTTGTTGGAGATGTCGACGAGGAGTTGCAAATCACCCCTGATATTGAGACGCTTGACCCCCAGCGCAGCGGCGGCCTTGAGCTCAGTAGTTAGGCCCTCGTACTCTGCGATGTTGTTGGTGACCTTCTCGCCTTGCTGGAAGCAAAGCTGCACCGCGTAGTACAACTTGTCCTGAGTGGGAGATACTAACACGGCGCCAGCCCCCGCGCCAAGGCGTGAGAAGGCGCCGTCGAAGTATACCACCCACCCGTCTGGGGCTTCATCGCCGGGGGCCAGCGAGCGGTCCTGGCTAGCCCCCCGCTCCGGCGCGTAGGTCCACTCCGCCACAAAGTCTGCCAGAGCTGCTCCCTTGATCACTCGCGTGGTGCTAAACTCCAACTGGAATGCCTGAAGCTCGATGTTCCACTTGGCGACCCTCCCGAGGACATTCGGGCCCCGCAGTACCTTCTTGATAGGATATGACGAAACAACCTTGATAGGATGGCCCTGAAAGTAATGGCGCAGTTTCCTGGAGGCGACGAGGAGCGCCAGGAGCAGCTTCTGAGGCATCGGGTAGCGCGAGCGCGCGTCAAGCAGTACGATGCTGATGAAGTACACCGGGTGCTCCACGAGTGTCAGTGCAGCAGGATCCATTGGTGCCTCAGGAACATTGGGCGCTTCTTGATGAGTGGCGGGGCCGCCAGTGGCCGTGGCGGAATCCACCTCTGGAACTGCGTCAGGGGCGGCGAGGGTCCTAAAGATGCCGAGCCGCCCGGGGCCTCAGGCTTTGGGGCCTCTCCTCGCGCTCCACTACTAGCGCCACGCTGGCGGAGTGGGGCATCGCGGCGAGGTAGAGAGTCATGGGTTCCAGGGGTCGCGACGCTACCATAACCGGCGAGCTGGTGAGGTATTCCTTGAGGTCCCGGAAGGCGACATCAGCCTCCGGAGTCCACTAAAAGGGCCCCTTCTTCTTCATGAGCTTGAAGAACGGGAGGGCACGTTCCCCAAGCTTAGAGATGAAGCGCCCAAGGGACGTTACACATCCCACGAGCTTCTGCATCTCCTTCAGGTTCGTGGGCGGCTTCATTCTTTCGATGGCCTTGATCTTCTCCGGATTAGCCTCAATGCCCCGGTGTGAAACCAGGAACCCTAGCAGCTTGCTGGAGGGTACTCCGAACATGCACTTCTCTGGGTTGAGACACAGCTTCACCTTGTGCAGGTTGGCGAATGTTTCTTCTAGGTCCTAGACGAGCGTCCTGGCCTCCCTGGTTTGACCACGATGTCATCGACGTAGGCCTCTGCATTCCTCCCGAGCCGAGGACCGAGGGTGATGTGCATCAGGCGCTGGAAGGTGGCGCCCGCATTCCTCAGCCCAAAAGGCATGAAAGTGTAGTAGTAGACCCCGCATGGGGTCAGGAACGCCGTCTTCTCCACGTCTTTCATAGCCATCTTGATTTGGTGGTAGCCTGAGAAGGCGTCAAGGAAGCAAGGCAGGTCGCACTCAGCCGTTGAATCCACGATTTGGTCGATGCGTGGAAGAGGGAATGGATCCTGAGGGCAGAACTTGTTGAGGCTCGTGAAGTCAACGCACATGCGCTCCTTGCCTCCTTTCTTCGGGACTATGACGGGGTTAGCCAACCACTCCGGGTGCCGTACTTCCCGTAGGACGCCTGCTTCCTCTAGCTTCCTAACCTCCTGAACTATGAAGGCCTGCTTCTCCGGGGCTTGTTTGCGCGCCTTCTGCTTGATAGGGCGCGCATTGGGGCATACCGTGAGGTGATGCTCGATGACGTGCCTTGGCACCCCGACCAAGTCAGCGGCTTTCCAGGCGAACACGTCCTTGTTAGCCCTGAGGAAGCTGACCAGCACTGCCTCTTTCTCTGGGTCCATGCCAGTGCCGATGGTGAAGGTGGCTCATGAGCCCTCTTTGTCAGCGGGCACCTGCTTCGTCTTGGCGGGGGTCCTGGGAGAAGAGCTGCTTCTTCTTGGCAGGCGCGCCTCCGAAGCCCCCTTTGCTCCTGGGTGAGCAGCAGCAGCAGCCCTGTAAGCGCGCCCGAGGATCTGAAGGGCGGCCTTAGGGTCCCCTTTGACGGTGATGACGCTTTTGCTCCCGGGTATCTTGACGGTGTTGTAGCCCGGGTGAGTCGCCACCATGAACTTCGCCAAGGTTGGGAAGCCAAGGACGGCGTTGTAGGGCAGGTGGATGGGCGCAACGTCGAAGTCGATGAGCTCAGTCCGGTAGTTAGCCGGTGTACCGAAGGTGACCGGGAGGCGGATCTGGCCGAGCGGAACGGCCGAGCCCGCGACCCCTGAGAAGGGCTTGGTGGGGAGGAGCTGCCTGTAGGACACAGACAGATGAACGAAAGCCTCGGGGGAGAGGATGTTGAGCCCAGCACCGCCGTCGATGAGGGTCCTTGTCACGGCCACCCCGGAGATGGTGGGCGTGAACACCGTGGGGAGAACACTCCCGCCGGCCGCTTCTGTGGCGAGCTCGCTAGGGCCGAAAGTGACGGCGTGCCCCTGCGCACTCTGTGCCCGCGAGGCCTCCTGCAGCTGGGCGGCGGCCCCGACCTGCCGAAAGTACGACTTGACGTGTCGGGCCGACGTCGGCGCTTGGGATCCTCCAAGGATGCAGGCGACCCCGCGGCAGGGCAGCTCCGCGCCGGCAGCGCTCCGCAGCCCACCGTCGCAGGCCGTTCGAGCGCCGAGCTCTCCCATGGGTGGCCCGTGCTGGGGCAGCCGTCGTGCCACCAAGAGCGTCGCCGGCGTAGCCACGGGAAGCGGGAGTGGCGGAGCAGGCCGCTCACTGGTGGCCCGGCCGGTGAGAATGTCGTCGGGGAAGGAGGTGGAGCGCCCATGGGTGGCGCGGTCCGCTGATGTCGCTCGGACGACGGGCAGAGTGCGAGCCTCCACGCGGATGCGGCGGGCCGCGGTCATCGTGGCGGCGCAAAGCAGGAGAGGGGAGGCGAGGTCGTCGGAGAGGCAAGATTTCTACACACCCCCTGCGTGGCGCGCCAAATGTCGGATTCAGGGCTCCGCAAAACCCAAGAAGTTTGAACACAGGGGCGTGAACGAAGATCTCCCCGACTCATGTCTACCTAGCGTCTCGCTCTCGCCCAGTGAAGAGATTCAAGAAAACAACAAGTGAAGCACGCAAGAGTTTACCCAGGTTCAGGCCACCTGGTGGTGTAAAACCCTACTTCCTGCTTTGGTGGATTGGCCTCGGGAGGACTAGAATATGAACTAATACAGTGATTCCTGAGCTCAGGAGGTGAGCTCACGAGGGTCAGGAGGCAAGTGTTCTTGCTCCTTTGCGTGGTGGCAGAGTTTATGGATCTGCTTCTCTCTCCCCCCCCCCTTCATAGCGAGGATCCTAGCTACTTATATAGGCGGCCAGGGTCCTCTTCCCCCGAAATGTTTAGGCGGGAAGGGATCCCACAACGGCCATTTCGAGCGGGAACACAAGGACGTTCCTATCCAGACAAAAGCAGTCTTCACCTGCCAAAGGACCAGGTGGTGACGCGGTGGTGAGCTCGGTGGTGACATCCTCCCTGTCGTCCTTGCGGTCTTCGGTCTTGTTGCACCAATGGGGAAACCTTTGTCCCGCTCCTCGGGAACCTAAGCCTGCGCTGCCTCCTTTGAACCGAAATGGCAACTGCGCCGCTAGCGGGCGCTGGCACCTGCTGGCGCGGTGTGTCACTGCTAACGTCACTGCCTCCTCCTGAGGCAGGCTTGGCCTTGGATTCTCTGCCCCCCGGAGCGCCTTGCTGAGGCCGCTCCTGAGGGGGTCTTGACGTTGTTCTACTCGTGAGGCTTAACCCCTCGCGAGGGTCTTGGGTGGCTGGTTGATCAGCTGGGCCATACCAGGCTGTGGTGGGAGCGCGTCGCGGCCCGCAGATAGGCAAGTCTGGGTACCCTGGTTCCCAGGACGCCGACAGTATGCACCGTTGCGAAAGTTTGTCGTGCCGAGACACCACGTGATGATCGGGTGTGATAAGCTTACGTTCACATACAACGGGTGCAAGCCAGTTTTGCACACGCAGAATACTCGGGTTAAACTTGACGAGCCTAGCATGTACAGACATGGCCTCGGAACACTGGAGACCGAAAGGTCGAGCGTGAATCATATAGTAGATATGATCAACATAAGATGTTCACCATTGAAAACTACTCCATCTCACGTGATGATCGGACATGGTTCAGTTGATTTGGATCACGTGATCATTTAGATGACTAGAGGGATGCCAATCTAAGTGGGAGTTCTTTAAGTAATATGATTAACTGAAGTTTAATTTATCATGATCTTAGTCCTGGTAGTATTAGCATATCTATGTTGTAGATCAATAGCTCACGATGTAGCTCCCCGTTTGTTTTTATATGTTCCTAGAGAAAACTAAGTTGAAAGATGTTAGTACCAATGATGCGAACTTGTTCCCTGATCTGAGGATTTTCCTCATTGCTGCACAGAAGAATTATGTCCTTGATGCACCACTAGGTGAAAGACCTATTGCAGGAGCAGATACGGACGTTATGAACGTTTTGACAAAATCTCGATATGATGATTATTGATAGTGTAGTGCACCATGCTTTACGGCTTAGAACCAGGACTTCAAAAATGATTTGAACGCCACGGGGCATATGAGATGTTCCAGGAGTTGAAATTAGTATTTCATACTCATGCCGTGTCGAGAAGTATAAGACCTCTGACAGTACATTGCCTACAAGATGGAGGAGAATAGCTCAACCAGTGAGCATATGCTTAGATTGTCTAGGGATTACAATTGCTTGAATCAAGTGGGAGTTAATCTTCTAGATAAGATAGTAATTGACAAAGTTCTCTAGTCACTATCGCCAAGTTAGTAGAACTTCTTGATGAACTATAATATGCAAGGGATGACGAAAGTAATTCCCGAGCTCTTTGCGATGCTGAAATCGGCGAACGTAGAAATCAAGAAAGAGCATCAAGTGTTGATGGTTAACAAGACCACTTTTTTCAAGTAAAGGGCAAAGGGATAGAAAGGGAACTTCAAGAAGAATGACAAGCAAGTTGTCACTCCCGTGAGGAAACCCAAAGCTAAACTCAAGCCTGAAACTAAGTGCTTCTACTGCAAAGGAAATGGTCACTGGAAGTGGAACTGCCCTAGATACTTGGCGGATAAGAAGGATGGCAAAGTGAAGAAAGGTATATTTGATATACAGATTATTGATGTGTATTTTACTAATGTTCATAGCAACCCCTGGGTCTTTGATACCAGTTCAGTTGCTAAAATTAGTAACTCGAAACGAGAGTTGCAGAATGAACAAAGACTAGTTAAAGGTGAAGTGACGATGTGTGTTGGAAGTGGTTCGAAGATTGATATGATCATCATCGCACACTCCCTATACTTTCGGGATTAGTGTAGAACCTAAATAAATGTTATTTGGCATTTGCATTGAGCATGAATATGATTTGATCATGTTTGTTGCAATACGGTTATTCATTTAAAGTCATAGAATAATTGTTATTCTGTTTACATGAATAAAGTCTTCGATGGTCATACACCGAATGAAAATAGTTTGTTGGATAGATCTTGCGTGATCGTAGGATTTTTTTTTGAAATACTATGTTCCCCGACAGAATTGTAGTTGCAAAGTTGACTGAGAACATAGTTTATTGGTTTCTAATAGAGTGTATGCTTTGTACTTCAACTAGGTGATGGACTGTTACTTGTTCATGAGAAGTCTATGATACAAGTCTTTTGATAAAAGTCTTATGTTTAAATTTGTTGATGTTATAATAATCAACGGGATGCTTTTATGTCTGTATTTTGTTTTTATGGACACCTCTCTCTCAAAGCATGTGGACATGTTTTTCGTTTTCGGTTTTCGCTTGAGGACAAGCGAGGTCTAAGCCTTGGGGAGTTGATACGTCCATTTTGCATCATGTTTTCTTGCTGTTATTTATGTTGTTATTATGCATAATAATGCTTTTTGGAGTAATTCTAATGCCTTTTCTCTCATAATTTGCAAGGAATGCATCAAGGGGGAGAATTCCGGCAGCTGGAAATCTGGACCTGAAAAAGCTACATCAGGCCACCTATTCTACGCAACTCCAAACAAGGTGAAACTCCATGGAGGTTTTTTATGAAATATAAGAAAAATACTGGAGCTGATAACCACCATAGGGGGCCCACTAGGTGGGCACAACCCACCTGGGCGCGCCAGGCCCCCTAGGCGCGCCCTGGTGGGTTCTGCTCACCCAGGTCCATCTCCGGTGCCCATTTTTTGGTATATAAGCCCTTCTGACCTATAAAAAATAAGGAGAAGAATTTCGGGATGGAGCGCCACCGTCTCGAGGTGGAACTTGGGCAGGAGCACTTTTGCCCTCCGGCAGAGCGATTCCGCCGGGGGAACTTCCCTCCCGGAGGGGGAAATCATCGTCATCATCATCACCAACAACTCTCCCATATTGGGGAGGGCTATCTTCATCAACATCTTCAACAGCACCATCTCATCTCAAACCCTAGTCCATCTCTTCTGTTCAATCTTGTCACTGGGACTATAGATTGTTGCTTGTGGGGGACTAGTAGTGTTGATTACATCTTGTAGTTGATTACTATATGGTTTATTTGGTGCAAGATTATATGTTCAGATCCATTATGCTATTCAATACCCCTCTGATCTTGAGCATGTTTATCACTTTTGAGTAGTTACCTTTGTTCTTGAGGTCACGGGAGAAATCATGTTGCAAGTAATCATGTGAATTTGATATGTGTTTGATATTTTGTTAGTATGTATGTTGTGATTCCCTTAGCGATATCATGTGAACGTCGACTACATGACACTTCACCATATTTGGGCGTAAGGGAATGCATTGTGGAGTAGTAATTAGATAGTGGGTTGCGAGAGTGACAGAAGCTTAAACCCCAGTTTATGCGCTATTCCGTAAGGGATCGATTGGATCCAAAGGTTTAATGCTATGGTTAGAATTTATTCTTAATACTTTTCTCGTAGTTGCGGATGTTTGCGGGAGAATTAATCAAAAGTAGGAGGTTTGTTCAAGTAAGAACAATACCTAAGCACCAATCCACCCACATATCAAATTATCAAAGTAGCGAACACGAATTGAACCAACATGATGAAAGTGACTAGATGAAATTCCCGTGTACCCTCAAGAACGCTTTGCTTATTATAAGAGACCGTATTGGCCTGTCCATTGCCTCAAAAGGATTGGGCTACCTTGCTACACTTTTGCTACTACTATCGTTACTTGCTCATTACAAAATTATTTTGCTATCAAACTACTTTGCTACTTACAATTTCAGCACTTGCAGATACTACCTTACTGAAAAACACTTGTCATTTCCTTCTACTCTTCGTTGGGTTCGACACTCTTACTTATCGAAAAGAGCTACAATTGATCCCCTATACTTGTGGGTCATCAGTAACAAAATGTTGTTCAGAGTCTTGGATGAGATCCCGGACATCACGAGGAGTCTCAGAATGGCCGAGAGGTAAAGATTTATATATGGGTAGTCATATTTTGGGTTCCGGAAAAAGTGCAGTTTTTTCGGTATTGTACCGGGAAGCTTTCAGAAGGTTCCGGGAGATTCCCGAGAGGTCAGTAAGTCCACAAGTGGGTTCATGATACGTCCAAAACGTATCTATGACCAGAGGCGAGATACTCCGCGCTGGCGGACGACACGGTCGAGGCGTGGCTATGCCCACGCCAAGTGGTAGCCCTATGCTTCGCACTGGGGATAAATGATACGTCCAAAACGTATCTATAATTTCTGCTTGCTCCATGCTTCTTTTGTGTGATATTGCTATGATATTGATGCACTTCCATACACTTTTGATCATATTTGGACTAACCTATTAACTCAGTGCACCACAGTGCCAGTTCCTGTTTTCTGCTGTTTTTCTATTTCAGGTTTCCCCCATATTAAAAGTGCTCCAAAAATTCCAGGAAAAATACAGGAAAAATCAGCGTACAGGAAGCTTCGCGAAAAACCAAAGATGGGCCAGAGGGGAGCCAGGGGAGGCCCAGGCGGCCACCTAGCACGGCCCCACCCCTGGCCGCGCCAGGGGGGCGCCTGGGGCCCCCGCTCCGCCTCTGGCTGCCCCCCTTCGCCTATATATCCCTCTCATCCCGAAACCCTCGAGGACAGAACCCTTTTTCGCGATCTCGCCTCTGTTCCGCCGACGCAGCGCTTCCAAGATCGGGAGCATCAGGAGAACTCTTCCCGGCACCCTGCCGGAGGGGAGAACCACCACCGGGAGCTTCTCCACCACCATGGACGCTTCCCAGATGAGTCGTGAGTAGTCCACCTTGGACCATGGGTCCATGATCAGTAGCTAGGTGATGTTCTCCTCCCCTCTTTGCTCTTCATGGTTTAGACCTCGTTAGCTGCCCTACATGATCGAGGCACATATGTAATCTTTCTGCTGTTGCTTTGCTGAGTTTGCTGGGATCTGATGGATTATGAGACTATGTTCAGATTGTGTTTGAGTAATATATTTGATTCACCTCTTTTATATCTTTGTTCTTGAGTAATTCTTGCATGTTCTCCGTTGCTGTTTATTGCTTTGGCCAAGTAGTAGGTAGTAACTCCAAGAGGGAGCGTTATGCTTGATTGTGGGTTCATGCCCCCTGATGACTAGCTTGAGTGACAGAAACATGAGTCTAGGGGATGTGCTGTTGCCACAAGGGAGAAAACAACGGTGCTTGTACTTGCGGGTGCAAGGATTGTTTACTTTACACAAAGTTCTTTTAATGCAGTTGTCTGTTGCTTTGAGTTTACACTTTGGGTGGGATTCGCAACTTAATACCAGCGAGATGTTCTGGATAGATATCTCAAGGTGGATAATTAGTAGTAGATGCAGATGGATTTCGGTCTACTTGCCTTGGCGTACCGCCCATGCTTTTGAGCCTCTACCTTTCTTTGCAGCATAGTTAGCATTGGTTTGCGCACATAATCCTGTCAATTGCCCAGCTATAATTTGTTTACCTCGCTTTGCTGTTTTATCGTCTTTTGGGAGAGAGACATCACTAGTGAACATCATGGGACCCCGGTCCATATTACCACCGCTGATCACACCTTCTATTTACTTCCTGTTTTTATTTCCTAGTTGCAGTCATAGCTATCATTATTATCTCTTGTGTTTGATCCTTTGTAAACAACAAGGCCGGAGGGATTGACAACCTCTCTCTACTCGTTGGGAGCAAAGTTATCTGTATCTGTGTGCAGGTCCCATCGACCGCTAAGTTTCTGGCGCCGTTGACACCTACTTGTCGACCCTCGGAGTCTCACGGGATTCGATCCTTGGTATCTTTGCCAAGGGAAATTTGTCGCTACGCTACATCTCAACCTTCCACTTGGGGTAACCAACGAGGGGCGAGAAGCCATCAAGCAAGTTTCTGGCGCCGTTGCCGGGGACTCCACTCTTCAAGATAGGGGAGTTGCACGCTATCTTTTATCTTTGCTTTTTAGTCTTGTTAGTTTACCTTGCAGTTTTTGCTTTAGTGTCCCTTACCAAAAATCACAAAAATAGTTATCTTGCTTGCTGCTGCTATGGGTTCCACCGAGAACACCAAGTTGTGTGACTTCACTAGTCATAACAACAATGACTTTATCTGCACGCCTATTGCTACACCTGCCACTTCAGCACCTTCTTATGAGATTAAACCTGCTTTACTGAACCTAGTTATGAAAGATCAATTCTCCGGTGCTGGAGATGATGCTGCTTTGCACTTAAATAATTTTGTTGAGCTCTGTGATATGCAAAAGTACAAAGAAGTAGATGGTGATATTGTTAAGCTTAAGCTTTTTCCTTTCTCCTTGAGAGGAGGAGCTAAAATCTGGTTTCAATCCTTGCCTAGGAATAGTATAGATTCTTGGGACAAGTGCAAGGATGCCTTATTGGGAAGTACTATCCCCCTGCTAAAATTATCCAATTAAGGAGTAACATAATGAATTTTAAACAATTGGATAATGAACACGTTGCCCAAGCTTGGGAACGCATGAAATCTCTTGTCAAGAACTGCCCTACTCATGGTTTGACTACTTGGATGGTTATCCAAACTTTTGATGCAGGCTTGAACTTTACCTCGCGGAACTTGTTAGATTCGGCCGTGGGAGGAACCTTTATGTCAACTACACTTGGTGCTGCCACAAAGCTTCTCGACGAGATGATGACCAATTATTCCCAATGGCACACCGAACGCGCTCCAACAGGTAGGAAGGTAAACTCTGTCGAGGAGATTTCCTCCCTAAATGAAAAAGTTGACTTGATCATGTCTCTACTTTCCAAGCAATCTTCTATTGATCCTCATGATGTTCCTTTAAATTCTTTGATTGCTCAAGATCAAGTAGATGTGAACTTTATCTCTAGAAACAATTTCAATAACAATGCTTATAGGAGTAATTTTGGTAGCAACCCTCTAGACCGTTCCCCTCTAATTCCTATGGGAACAACAATGCTTATCCTAGCACCAAGAACTCCACTTCTGAACTAGAGATTATGCTTAAAGACTTCATCACTACCCAAAAGGACTTCAATAAGAGTGTAGAAGAAAAACTAGACAAACTAGATAATCTCTCTTCGAAGGTAGACAATTTAGCCCATGAGGTAGAGTTGCTTAAAATTAGAACTTCTCCTCTTGAGGAGAGGAAGACCACTCCTATGAATGCTATTCAAGTGCAAATTAATGAAAACATTAGGATGATGGCTAAACTTAAAAAGAGATGGGCTAGAGAAAAGGAGGAAGAAGATAGAATTAAGAGCCTTCCTACCCACCACACTGTTGCTACTATTCAAGTTGTTGAGGATATCCAAACTCTTAGCACCCAATGCACTCCTAGTCCCATTGGACCTATTAATGGTGATGCTATGACCTCAACCGTAGAAGAAGAAACTCCTATGACCATAGAAGCTACCAAACAAGTGAGCCTAAAGGACACCACTACCACTTTACTTGAAAGTAGTGACCTTGATTTTGATAATTGCACCCTTTCTGAAGTTATTGGTTTTCTTCACAAGATGTCTAGAGATCCCCACACTAGCACACTTAATCTTGCCTTCACGGAGCATATCACTAATGCTCTTATCAAAGCTAGGGAGAAGAAGCTTAGGGTAGAAGCCTCCATACCTAGAAAGCTAGAAGATAGTTGGGATCCTATGATTAAAATTTAGTTGAATAACTTCTCTTGCTATGCTTTTATGTGATGTTGGAGCTAGTACCTCCGTTATGCCCATAAGAATGTATGATATGTTTGAATTGAAACCTTTTGATCCTTGTTCTTTTGGTGTTCGTCTTGTTGATTCTTCCGTAAAGAAACCTTTGGGGAAGATCGACGATGTTCTTATCATTGTCAATGACAATTATGTTCCCGTTGATTTTACTATTATGGATATTGAATGTGAACCTTCATGTCCAATTATTTTGGGACGTCCTTTTCTTCGCACCGTTGGTGCTATCATTGACATGAAAGAGGGGAATATAAAATTCCAGTTCCCTCTCAAGAAAGGGATGGAACACTTCCCTAGAAAGAAGATTAAGTTGCCTTTTGAGTCCGTTACACGAGCTAGCTATTCTCTTACTCTTCATAAAACTTGATCTTCTCTTTTTGCATCATGCCTAGCTTAAAGGCATAAAAGAAAGCGCTTTTGGGAGGCAGCCCACAATGAATTAGGTTTTATTTTGCTTTTGTTGTGTCTTGATGTTTGTTACTACAGTAGCATCATCATTGTATCTTTTCTTTTCAGCTTTGTGCCAAGTTTAGCCTCCGATTGCAAGAAAGTTCAAAAGTTGTGACGTGCTGTCCAGAAAACAGATTCTGTCCTTGGACAGAAAAATTCGAATAAAATTACCAGATCATCTTTTTGATCTGAATTTTTTTGACAGCATGCTCTATACAATTGGCTTTCGAGCGTCTGTTCTGAGTTTTTTGATTTGAGTTGCAGAAGTGGCCCGAAAAAATTATTTACTACCTGCTGGTCTGTTTTTCACAGATTATGTCCTGTTTTTCCTTTTCTTCGTTTTGCAAACCTTGAGCTTGCTTTTTCTTTGCAAAAACCTTTTGGCAATCTTGAGAAACAGTAGCTCTTCAAGATTATCTTTATTTCCAGTAGGGAAAAAATTATTTTATTGTGGGTACTAACCTCGCTAATCAGATTATGATGAGTTATGTATGAAGTGAGTTTTCAAGTGTGCGAGGGAAGATGATAAAAGAAGATTCAGGAGGGTCAAACGCTCAAGCTTGGGGATGCCCCCGTGCACCCCCAAGAAATATTCAAGAAGACTCAAGCGCCTAAGCTTGGGGATGCCCCCATGCATCCCCTTCTCCATCAACAATTATCAGTTCGTCTTTCGTTCCACTATAATTTTATCCCTTCATGCGTTCTGTGCTATGCTTGGATCGTCTTGCTCTTAGTTTCTTTTTTTAGTTTTCTTTAGCTTTGCTTGCTGTTCATAACAAGTTAAAACCCAGCTTTCTTTGTGTGGGAGAGAAACACGCTCCACTTCAACCAAGAACACAACATAGGATTCATGCTTATCTTTGCTATGTGTGTTCTTTGTCTTTCCATAGCTGCTGTAATGTTTAGCTCTTAGTTTTCATGCTTTTCTTTTTAAAGAGCTTTTGTTTAGTTAGTTGCTGAACTCTCTTGAGTTTTCATGTTTATCTTGTTAAGAGAGTTTGCCTGTTGCACTGAGTCGTGTGTCTTAACTTAAAGTAGGTAATTGAGGTTGCTATTTAATTTTAGTAGTAACTTGCAATAGTTTTGAGGTATTTCCATGAGTAATGTCTGAACTTTTGGTGTCAAGAGCTTTAGCCTATTAGTGATAGATGTCGTATTTTGGGCAATCCGTGTTTATTTTCGAAAACCTACAAAATAGTTGAGAACTTTAGCTACTAGATGGATCACTAATCTTTGGAGGGATCGAATATTAGAGTACACTCACGTACCATGAGTCGAGGATGCGCAAGGATAACCAAACCCCCATACACTCCTCCTCGGGGTACTTGTGTAATGCCCCGGATGTAATACTTTCCCTTTTGGGTATATAATATATCTCCGGCTTCATCTGTTTCCATTCCGGGTTCGTTGTCTTTCGGGTTTCGTCGTTTTGTTGTGTGAGTGTGTGGCATTCATTCATATCATGTAGACATGTGCATCGCATTGCATTTGTGTTGTCGGTTGCATCCGGTTCCGCGTGTTCCTTCCTGTTGTCCGTTTCGCGTTCCGGAGCTCCCTCACGTGTCCGTGACGTCCCGTAGGCCTACTTTGTTGTTCGGGCGTGTAACGTTACCGGTGTGCCGCGAGGTTGTTGTGTGTGTTGTTGTTTTGTTGTGGGCAACCCGCCTCTCAAATCTCGTCTCTTTTGGACTCCGTTGGCTTTCCCATCCATTGTTCGTGTGGGTCCAAAGTGCCTCCACTTCGTGTCCCGGAAACACCCCTACTGCAGTCTTTTATCGTCTCCTAGGCCCTTTTAATCTACCCCGCGATCGGATCCGTCGGATCGCGATCGGAGGGCTCCTAGCACCCCTAAATCCCCCTAACCCTAGAAAAACTGCTATATATAGACTCCTCTAGGTCTATTTTGGCATCCCCTATTTTTTTTCTCAGATCCATTCCCTCTCCTCTCCACTTGAAAAAAAAAACCATTCCTTCCCTCGAAGCCGCCGCCGGCAGCCGCGTTTTCCTCCAGCTCCTTCGATCCGGCGGGTCAACGGGGGCCTCGGCCTCCCCCAGCGCTGACTCCCACGCGCCAGGGAGCTACCGCCTCGAGGCCTGGCCTTCGCCCCTTCGGCCGACCGAGCCGCCGTCGCGCCAGGCCAGGACCACATCCCCGACCGGCCCACTCCCTCCTTCCCGCCCGTCTCCACGAGGCCAGGTCGCCACCGCCGCATCGCCTCCCTGGGCCTCTCCTCCCGGCCCGTACCGCGGTCCCCTCGTGTCCCCACTTCGCTGCGCCAGCCTCGCGGGCCAGCGCCCACCGCGGGCCGCCACTCCCTTCGCCACCGATCGCCGCGCCAGGGCCTCGGGCTCACCTCCGCCCGAGCAGGCCGCCGCGCCGCAGCTCCAACCGGGCCGCCCAGCCGCCGGATCGGGCCAGATCCGCCTGGGCCCGTGGTTGTTTTTTTTTTCCAGATCCAGATCTTCCTGAGGTTGAACCTTTTTCCCACTAAGTCCCTGTTCTGTTAATCTGAGATGCAATGTTTGACCTGCTCTAACTTTTTGCCTGCTGCTCCGTTTTGCGCGTGTAATATGTCCAGACGTTCGTGGAGACTTGCTCTACGTTTTACCTGTTGTTGTCATGCATGTTAGAGATCATCTAGGTGCTTGTTTTGCTGTTGCAAGAGTGCATCATGATATAAACTGCTGCTGTGTCTTATTTTTTTATGCCACCTTTGCCATGTGATATCTTTTAGCTCGTTTACCCGAATGATGCAAATGACATGTCCACGTGTTCGTCTTGCCATGCTCTACTTGTTGCTTGTGATAGGTTGCATGATAGATTTATTATTGCCTTGTTATCATCGTTGCAAAGTGCCATGTGGCTGTAATGTGTTTTCACTTGTTATGAAATGCCATCTTGTTGAGCTCGTTGCTATCGTTGTGTTCACCTCTATGATGCATGCTTGTGTGTTTCGGGAACACCTTCATGTTTATTATGATGAGGTGCTCCCCTCTTGCCATGTTTAGTTTCGAGGTGACTTAAACATGCTCTTTTATATGCCATGATGATATTGCTGTTTTAGGACTTAGTGGTTTTTCACTAAGTCTGAAATCTGTAACGTTCCGATGCCATGTTCGTGTGATGTTCTAGGACAAAGCATGATAGTTTTGGAGTGGATTTTGATTGTTCCTTGTAGTATATATTGTTGTCTTTCCATCCAGGTCCACACATGTCCATTTAAGCGGCTGTAGCATGTTTATCTTTTGCTCCAAAGTTTCAATAAAATTCTGCTGCCAGAATTTTACTGTCAAGTTCAATATGTCCAAGATCATTGCTATTGATCCGTGACTCCATTGGGGGTGCACCTTGGACATAGTTGCTGTAGTATATGTCTAGTTTGTGTTCAAGTCCTTTGCCATGCTTTTTGAATGCTGTAGCTCAATTATTTTGAGCTCCGAAGTTGCTATCTTGCTGTAATTTTCAGCTTTCGCTCAAATCTTGTTTCGGGCATAACTTTTAGCCCGTAACTCCGATTTCAGCGAACCTTATATCAAACTTGATTGATTTTCCGTGTAGATTCATAATATCAGATTGTTATCTTGTTTTGAGGTGTTTTGCTTGAGTGATCTTTTACGTGCTCCGTGTGCATCCTTAGTGCATCCATCATGCATTCATCTTTTCCGAGTGCGCATTGCATCTTGTTGATTGGTGCTTGGTGTGATTGTTTTGTTTAGAGCCGGAAGCAGAGTCTGAGTTCGAGGTTGAGCACGAGGTTTCTAATGAGGTTGAGCACGAGGACCCTTCTTACGATCCGAACGACTTCTCTTCAGGCAAGATGACCGAACCCCGATAACATTACTATCTTTGCCTATTGCTAGTAGTCTCGATCTATAGATTTGCCTCGATGCCCATGATCTTCTTGTCAGCCTCCTACTTGTAGCCAATTGCCATGTTTAACCAACCTACCTATGCAAACCGTTGCTTGGCTAAGTACGCTTCGCTCAGCCCTTCTTATAGCATTGCTAGTTGCAGGTGAAGATCGAAGATGCTTGCTTCATGTTGAAGTTTGGTTGGGTTATATCACACTATATAAATGCTTAAATGAAATCATCTATATATTGGCAAGGGTGGAAGGCTAAGCCTTTTGCTTGGTGATTTGTTCCACTCATGCCGTTAGGATCCGTATAAGCCGGTGTTATGTTCCTTGATTATGCGTTCCTAACACGGTTGGGGTGTATGGGACCCCCTCGATAAACCGCTAAGTGCTAAGTCTTTTCCAGCAAGTCCCAACATTGGTACTATTTGCCTAATAACAAACTAAACTTGCATAGGGAGTAATTAACCCTCTTTCTTAATCAACAACCCCGGGCCAGTGCTCCACATGAGTGTTGGTCCGAAACGGGGGTCCTGCAGGGCCGCCTTGGGGCAACCCGAGGTATCTGGCATACACCTGTAGCATCACCCATCCGGTCGTGTCCTGAGACTTAGATACGCGCGGCTACTATCAGGGTGTCGACACGCCGGGAGGATTTGCTGGATTAGCCTTACCTTAGCTCGGTATATCTTGAGCACGGGATTCCGAGGATACTCAGGTCTTCCCACTTTGGAGTTGCGACTCCGGGGATCGTGGGCTTGTAATGGGTCAAGTTGGAACACCCCTGCAGGGTTTGAACTTTCGAAAGCCGTGCCCCCGGTTATGTGGCAGATGTGAGCTTGTTAATTCCGGTTGTAGATAACTTGACACAATGTTTCTCATACACTACCAGCGTGTGTTTCGTGACTGTCAATTTCCGAATAGGGATTCGGGAGTTGAACACGGAGGGGTTATGATTGTGGAGCTTGTAGCTAGGATCACTTCGTGATCACTTCTCGCCGAGGCTTTCTCTTCTCGCTCTCACTTACGTAAGCTAGATGCTAGTTGCTGCTGCAGACTTATTCTTTTCTTCAGCCTTATCCTCACCCAAAGGCTTCGATAGTCTTGTTACCCGGAGACGGGATTGCTGAGTCCTCTGTGGCTCACAGTTACTTCACACACCAGATGCAGGTCCAGCTGTGAGCTATCCAGGTGATGGCACCGAGCTGGATTGGGAGTACGACGAGGAGCGTAGTCGGTACTATGTGCGATATCCGGATGATCAGTAGTGGAGACTCTTACTAGGATTCGATCCGCCTGTGGTTTATTTATCTAAGTTTGGTACTTTGTCATTTGGCTTTTGCCCTTAGAGGGTTGTGATGTTCTTAATGTATGATGTTTGAGACTTGTACTGTAATTCTGTGACGTGGCGAGTGTAAGCCAACTATTTTCTGTTTACTATCCCCTCTTTTACATGAGTTGTGCAAAGATTACCGAACTTGAGATCATTCTAGGATGGATTTATGCCTTTAAGTCGTGCCTCGACACGTAGGAGGTATAACTCCATCCTGGGCATTACAAGTTGTCTCTTTGTGAACCTCCTAATTAGATTGAGAGTTACGGATAATAAGTGCATGAGTTCTTCGGACTAATGTGAGTATTCGAAAGTTGACACTTCCACCTAGCCATATTTTTCTAGCCTCTTCGGTACCGTGCATTGCCCTTTCTCACCTCGAGAGTTGGCGCATACTTCGCCGGTGCATCCAAATCCTTGGCACAATACGCTCTGTCATCATAAGCCTCATTATATCCTTCCTCAAAACAGCCACCATACCTACCTATCAAGGCATTTCCATAGCCTTTCGAGATACATTGCCATGCAACATCCATCTTCTCATGACTTGATCTTCATGTCATACATGCTTTTGCTTGATCGATGAGCCGCATGCTAGTTGGGCCTTGCCCTAATCATTGCTACATGACGCGCTAGTATCATTGCATATCCTGCTACACCGGCAGAGGCATACATTTGCATACATCATGATAGTTTCATTTTCTTTATGTTGAGTACTTTTGTAAAGTGTGAAAGATCTTCTATACTTCTTGTAATACATAGAGTGTTTCCCCTAAAGTGAGGAAAAGATCCCAAAGAGGACAAAATCAAAAGATCCCAAAGAGGACAAATGAGAGTTAAATAGAAAGAGCCATTGAGGCCACAAAAAAATAAAAAATATATAGAAAAAAGAGAAAAAGAAATAAAAAGAGAGAAGGGGGCACACTACTATTCCTTTTGAGAGATCCACACTCGTACTTCATCTTATACCTTGTACTCCGTAGAGATTATCATTCATGCATATAGCTATGTGGGGACCTTCACACTATAGAACTTGGCTTGTATATTCCAATGATGAGCCTCCTCAAAAGAGCTCTAGGTCTTCTTGAGCGAGCAAGTTGGATGCACCCCCACTAGTTCCATTGGAGAGCTTACCTTAGCTCATATGTGCATCCGTTGCGTGGCAATCCCTACTCCTCACATCATATCTATCATTTGGCTTTCTCTCGCCTATGATTGTCCTCATTGATGTGAGCCTTTCACACCTTTTTTTGTCTCCCCCCTTCATCATTTTTCTCTCTTTGCCATCCTAAGTGTCAACTTTCTTGCTTACGCTCATCCATTGCATGAGTGCTCAAAATATCGAAAGGGAGTGGATCATTTTGACTTGTACCTGGCTAGTGGTCTGGGGATGAGTCAAGATAAGATTCCAAAGAAGACCAAGTGTGAAACTTTAGTAGATTAAGTTCTCAACAATACAAAAACTATGTTTTACTCTCTCGTATATCCCTATCCCCTTTCTTGCACGCAAACACCATTTGGAGACATTCGAGTCATGGACAGCGAGAGCTCTTGCACCTTTATGTTCTTATGTTGCTTGTTACAATGCTAATATAGACTCTTGCTTGTCATGACTTGAATTGAATTACATGCCTTGATTGCTTTACTTAAAAAGTTCTTATATGATTGGTAGCATGTCACCACAGAAGTTATGCTTGTTATCATTTACCTACTCGAGGACGAGCAGGAATTAAGCTTGGGGATGTTGATACGTCCAAAATGTATCTATAATTTCTGCTTGCTCCATGCTTCTTTTGTGTGATATTGCTATGATATTAATGCACTTCCATACACTTTTGATCATATTTGGACTAACCTATTAACTCAGTGCACCACAGTGCCAGTTCCTGTTTTTTGCAGTTTTTCTATTTCAGGTTTCCCCCATATTAAAAGTGCTCCAAAAATTCCAGGAAAAATCAGCGTACAGGAAGCTTCGCGAATAACCAAAGATGGGCCAGAGGGGAGCCAGGGGAGGCCCAGGCGGCCACCTGGCGCGGCCCCACCCCTGGCCGCGCCAGGGGGGCGCCTGGGGCCCCTACTCCACCTCTGGTTGCCCCCCTTCGCCTATATATCCCTCTCGTCCCGAAACCCTTGAGGATAGAACCCTTTTTCGCATCTCGCCTCTGTTCCGCCGCCTCAGCGCTTCCAAGATCGAGAGCATCAGGAGAACTCTTCCCGGCACCCTGTCGGAGGGGAGAACCACCACCGGGAGCTTCTCCACCACCATGGACGCTTCCCGGATGATTCGTGAGTAGTCCACCTTGGACCATGGGTCCATGATCAGTAGCTAGGTGATGTTCTCCTCCCCTCTTTGCTCTTCATGGTTTAGACATCGTGAGCTGCCCTACATGATCGAGGCAAATATGTAATCTTTCTGCTGTTGCTTTGCTGAGTTTGCTGGGATGTGATGGATTATGAGACTATGTTCAGGTTGTGTTTGAGTAATATATTTGATTCACCTCTTTTATATCTTTGTTCTTGAGTAATTCTTGCAGGTTCTCCGTTGCTGTTTATTGCTTTGGCCAAGTAGTAGGTAGTAACTCCAAGAGGGAGCGTTATGCTTGATTGTGGGTTCATGCCCCCTGATGACTAGCTTGAGTGACAGAAACATGAGTCTAGGGGATGTGCTATTGGCACAAGGGAGAAAACAACGGTGCTTGTACTTGCGGGTGCAAGGATTGTTTACTTTACGCAAAGTTCTTTTAATGCAGTTGTCTGTTGCTTTGAGTTTACACTTTGGGTGGGATTCGCAACTTAATACCAGCGAGATGTTCTGGATAGATATCTCAAGGTGGATGATTACTAGTAGATGCAGATGGATTTCGGTCTACTTGCCTTGGCGTACCGCCCATGCTTTTGAGCCTCTACCTTTCTTTGCAGCATAGTTAGCATTGGTTTGCGCACATAATCCTGTCAATTGCCCAGCTGTAATTTGTTTACCTCGCTTTGCTGTTTTATCGTCTTTTGGGAGAGAGACATCACTAGTGAACATCATGGGACCCCGGTCCATATTACCACCGTTGATCACACCTTCTATTTACTTCTTGTTTTTATTTCCTAGTTGCAGTCATAGCTATCATTATTATCTCTTGTGTTTGATCCTTTGTAAACAACAAGGCCGGAGGGATTGACAACCTCTCTGTACTCGTTGGGAGCAAACTTATCTATATCTATGTGCAGGTCCCGTCAACCGCTAAGTTTCTGGCGCCGTTGACACCTACTTGTCGACCCTCGGAGTCTCACGGGATTCGATCCTTGGTATCTTTACCAAGGGAAATTTGCCGCTACGCTACATCTCAACCTTCCACTTGGGGTAACCAACGAGGGGCGAGAAGCCATCAGTTCACCACGACCCAAGGGCTACGGGGATGCTCCCTAGCCTTATTGGGCTAGGTGCACCAAGTCCTCAAAAGCCCATGTGGCTAGGGAAGGCAAAAAAGGAAGGAGTCCTAGTAGGAATATGATTAGACTTGGAGTCCGAGTCCTCTCCCCCTTAGCCGCGCCCTAGGGCTTGGAGGGGCTTTTTGCCACGCCCCTCCACCTATATATTCAGGGGAGGGGGGTCCCCAAGAGGACACACCAAGCCCTTGTCGCCCCTCTCTCTCTCGTTACTTTGTAGTTCCACCACTTCGTCTCGGCGACGCTTAACGAAGCGTTGTCGGTGCTCCAGCACCACCATCACCACCACGCAGTTGTGTTGGTCATGGCCCCATCTACTTCTTCTCTCCCTCTTGTTGGATCAAGAAGGAGGATACATCATCGAGCCGCACGTGTGCTAAATTTGGAGGTGCCCTATGTTCGGCACTAGATCGGTTGGATCATGATCAGATCGCAAAGAGTACGGCTACATCAACTGCGTGATAAACACTTCTGCTTAGCGATCTACAAGGGTATGTAGATGCTCTCTCCCTCTCTTGGCTATTGATGTCTACTACACAACCTTCTTATAGACTTGTGTTGGGCCTCCAGGCGCAGAGTTTTGTAGGACTGTAGCAATTTCCCCTCAAGTGGATGACCTAAGGTTTATCAATTCGTGGGAGGCATAGGATGAAGATAGTCTCTCTCAAACAACCCTGCAACAAAATATCAAAGAGTCTCTTGTGTCCCCAACACACCCAATACAATGGTAAATTGTATAGGTGCACTAGTTTGGCGAAGAGATGGTGATGCAAGTGTAATATGGATGGTATATATAGGTTTTTGTAATCTGAAAATATAAAAACAGCAAGGTAAATAATGATAAAAGTGAGCACAAACGATATTGCAATGCTTGGAAACATGGCCCAGGGTTCATACTTTCACCAGTGCAAGTTCTCTCAACAACGATAAGATAATTGGATCATATAACATTCCCTCAACATGCAACAAAGAGTCACTCCAAAGTTCCTATTGTGGAGAACATAAGATAAAATTGCTTGTAGGGTATGAAACCACCTCAAAGTTATTCTTTCTGATCAATCTATTTGGTTATTCCTATAAGTGTCACAAACATCCCTAGAGTTCGTACTAAAATAACACCACATGACACACATCAATCAACCCTAAAGTCACCTAGATACTCCAATGTCACCACAAGTATTCGTGGGTTAATTATATGATATGCATCACATAATTTCAGATTCATAATATTCAATCCAACTCAAAGAACTTCAAGAGTACCCTAAGATTTCTATCAGAGAAAGGAATATGAAAACGCGTACCAACCCCTATGCATAGATTACTCCAATGTCACCACGGGAATCTGCAAGTTGATAACCAAGACATACATCAATTTGATCAATAGAGCATCCATTGTCACCATAGATATCCTATCACAAGTCATACATCAAGTGCTCTCACATCCAAAGATTCAATCTGACATAACAAAATCTCGATGGAAAATATTCAATTTATCACAAGGTAGAGAGGGGGAGAAACACCATATGATTCAACTATAGTAACAAAGCTCGCGGCACATCAAGATTGTGCCAAATCAAGAACACGAGAGAGAGAGAGAGATCAAACATATAGCTACTCGTACATACCCTCAGCCCCGAGGGTGAACTACTCCCTCCTCGTCAAGGGACCGCCGGGATGATGAAGATGGCCACCGGTGATGGTTTCCCCTTAGGCAGGGTGCGGGAACAGGCTCCTGATTGGTTTTTCGTGGCTACAAAGGCTTCCGGCGGCGGATCCCGATCTAGGTTTCTTTCTGGGGGTTTCTAGAATTATAGGGAATTTTGGCGTCGATTTCACGCCAGGGGGGTCCACGAGTCTGCGAAAAGGCAGGGGGGCACGCCCTCCACCCTTGTCATTAACTCGAGACTCTTCTGGCCCAACTCTTGTGCATCGAGGACTTCTTCTGGTCCATAAAAACCATCATAAATTTTTAGCTCACTTGAACTCCGTTTGATATTACTTTTCTGCAAAACTCAAAAACAAGGAAAAAACAGAAACTGGCACTGGGCTCTAGGTTAATAGATTAGTCCCAAAAATAATATAAAATAGAATATAAATCCATATGAAACATCCAAAATAGACAATATAATAGCATTGAACAATCAAAAATTATAGACAATTATATCAATGGACTATGCTATTATATTGTCTATTTTGGATGTATCAAGCATCCCCAATCTCTGTGAACGTTCAGATCCATATGATTCAAGCATCCTTAATCTAAATGAACAATCAAAATGAGCTAAATGATTCTGGGCTCTGTGAACGTATCAAGCATCCCCAATCTTAATTCCTACTCGTCCTCGAGTAGGTAAATGATAAAAACATAATTTTTGATGCGGAATGCTACCTAACATATTTATCAATGCAATCTTCTTTATTGTGGCATGAATGTTCAGATCCATATGATTCAAAACAAAAGTTTAATATTGACACAAAAACAATAATACTTCAAGCATACTAGAAAGCAAATCATTAAGCTTCAAAAATAACATGCCTAAAGAAAGTTATCCCTACAAAATCATATAGTCTTGTTATGCTCCCTCTTTTTAACACAAAGTATATATCATGCCCACCCCGGTGTCAGCCAAGCAATTGTTTCAGACTTTTTAGTGCGCTTCAACTTTTTCAACTCTTCATGCAATACATGAGCGTAAGCCATGGACATAACACTATGGGTGGAAGAGAAGGTGGTAGTAGACAAAGGAAGGGAGAAAGTCTCACATCAACTAGGCAAATCAATGGACTATGGAGATGTCCATCAGTTGATATCAATGTGAGTGAGTAGGGATTGCCATGTAACAGATGCACTAGAGCTATAAGTGTATGAAATCTCAAAATAAAACTACTGGGTGTGCATCAACTTGCTTGTTCATGAAGACCTAGGGCATTTGAGAAAGCCCATCGTTGGAATATACAAGCCAAGTTATATAATGAAAAATTCCCACGAGTATATGAAAGTGACAACATAGGAGACTCTCTATCATGAAGATCATGGTGCTATTCTGAAGCACAAGTGTGGAAAAGATAGTAACATTGTCCCTTATCTCTTTTTATCTCTTTTTTCTTTTTTTCTTTTTTTTTTCTTTTGGGATCTTTGGCCTCTTTTTTGTGGGCTTCTTTGGCCTATTTTTATTTGGAGACTCTTTGGCCTCTTTATACAGAACCTCACATGGGATAATTTTCTAATAATGATGATCATCAGACTTTTATTTACTTACAACTCGATATTACAACTCGGTAATAGGACAATGATATGACTCTATATGGATGCCTCCGGCGGTGTTCCGAGATGTGCAATGATCAAGAGTGGCATGTATAAAATATAATGAAAGGTTTCCAAGCCACAAATACTATGTCAACTACATGATCATGCAAAGCAATATGACAATGATGGTATGTGTCATAATAAACGGAACGGTGGAGTTACATGGCAATATATCTTGGAATAGCTATGGAAATTCCATAATAGGTAGGTATGGTGGCTGTTTTGAGGAAGGTTATAAGGTGGTTTGATGCACCGGCGAACGTTGCGCGGCACTAGAGAGGCTTGCAATGGTGGAAGGGTGAGAATGCGTATAATCCATGGACTCAACATTAGTCATAAAGAACTCACATACTTATTGAAAAAAATAGTCCTCGAAGCAAAGTACCACTACGCATGCTCCTAGGGGGGAGGTTAGTAGCAGTTAACCATCACGCGCCCCCGACCTTCACGCAAAAATTAACATTGAAGACACAATGCGCTTCAATTTGGTTACATAGTTAGGAGACCATACATGCATGCTACGGGAATCACAAACCTTAACACAATTATTTCTTTAACCTCAAAAATTACCACTAGCATGACTCTAATATCTCCATATTCATATCTCAAAACAATCGTAAGTAATCAACCTTCTCATAGATTCAATGCTCTATATGATAGTTTTTATTATACCCTCTTTGGATGCCTATCATATTAGGACTAAATTCATAACCCAAGAAAATTATCGTGCTATTTAGAGACTCTCAAAATAATATAAGTGAAGCAAGCGAGTTCATCAATTTATATAAAATAAAACCAGCGCCGTGCTCTATAAAGGTATAAGTGAAGCACTAGAGCAACTGACAAACCACCCCAAAAAGATATAAGTGAAGATCAATGAGTAGTCAAATAATTAACTAGTTATGAGAAGACCCTCTCTCATTTGAGAATTTCAGATCTTAAGTACTTCATTCAAACATCAAGCAAAACAAAATAAAATGACATTGCAGGGATAGCACATATCATGTGAAGAAGCAAAAACTTAGGTTCAACCAAAACTGACAGATAGTAGTTGAAGAAGAAAGGTGGGATGCCAACCGGGGCATCCCCAAGCTAAGATGCTTGATACTTCTTGAAATATTAACATGGGATGCCTTGGGCCTCCCCAAGCTTGAGCTTTTGTGCCTCCTTAATTCCTCTCATGTCGCAGTTTCCCTAAATCTCAAAAATTTCATCCACACAAATCTCAACAAGAATTCGTGAGATAAGTTAGTATAAATCAACTCAAAACCTTATCATTTCGTACTGTAGAAAATCACTAAAATTATAATTTAACATTGCATACTAAATGCCTCTGCATATTTAATACTCCTATCCTCAAATACAATCATTAAACATGTAAACATATGCAAACAATGCAAACATAACAGCAATATGTCTAAACAGGACAGTCTGTAAAGAGTGGAATTTTGCTCATACTTATCTAGCTCTAAAAATTCTGAAAAATTACCACATTACATAGAACTTATTCATGCTCACTTTCTAAAAATTGCAGGATTTTATCACGTTATGACTATCCATAAGAATTCATACAATGATAGAAAACTTTGTGTTTTCAAACAACAATATAAAGACTTGCAAAATAAACATGGTAAACGCTATACTTGTCTTTTTTATTGAAATAAAAAATGCAAAACCTTATTATAAATAACAGTAAGCAAATCTAAACAAAAGAAAATGACGCTCCAAGCAAAACACATATCATGTGACGAATAAAAACATAGCTCTAAGTGAGGTTACCGATAATTTTGAAGACGAAAGAGGGAATGCCTTCTGGAGCATCCCCAAGCTTAGTTGCTTGGATCTTCCTTAAATATTACCTTGGGGTGCCTTGGGCATCCCCAATCTTAGGGTCTTGGCACTCCTTATTCTCCTCATATCAATATCTCACCGAAAACTTGAAAACTTTTTTCACACAAAACTTAACGGAACCTCGTGAGATGCATTAGTATAATAAAGCAAATCATTCACTTGGGTACTGTCAAAGAAAAGATTAAAAAAAATTCTCACACAATTCCCACTGTACCTTATCATTTACACAATTTATAATGATCTGGACACTAAGACAAGCAAACTATGCATGGAAAACAGAATCTGTCAAAAACATAACAGTCTATAATGATTTGGACAACCACCATACTTCTGCAACTCTAAAAATCCTAAAAAATTAGGACAACGTAGGAAATTTGTATATAAATCATGTGTAAACATTTTAGCTAATTATCACGTTCTAGTGATTTATTGAATTTTCTACACTGGACGCAAAACTTTCTGTTTTTGCACAGAATCAAGTCAATTATGAGCCATGCTATCCCAAAGGGTTTACTTGGAATTTTATTGGAACAAAAGCAATAAAACATGATTAATGCATTAGCTTAATCATGTGAACTTGGGTTGTCCCCCAACAAGTGCTTTTCTTTAATGCCATTTTAGCTAGGCATGAAGATTTCAATGATGCTCACATAAAAGTAAAGAATTGAAACACAAAAAGGAGCATCATGAATCACATGACAAGCTCATTTAAGTCTAACCCACTCCCTATGCATAGGGGTTTTGTGAGCAAACAATTTATGGGAACAATAAACAACTAGCATAGGAAGGCAAAACAAGCATGACTTCAAAATTTTCAACACATAGAGAGGAAACTTGATATTATTGCAATAGGTAGAAGCATATGTTCCTCTCTCATAATAATTTTCAGTGGCATCATGAATGAATTCGACAATATAACCATCACATAAAGCATTCTTTTCATGATCCATAAGCATAGAAATTTTATTACTCTCCACATAGGCAAAATTGTTCTCATTCATAACCGTGGGATCAAACTCAAAAAAAAACTAGCATGAGACACTTGATTAAAATCATGATGAAAAGTTTCATGGTTATTAGTATTCTTTATAACATAGGTGTCATCACAATAATCATCATAAATAGGAGGCATGCTTTCCTCATAATAAATTTTCTCATCAAAACTTGGGAGACTAAAAATATCAAACATAGCATCCCCAACCTTGTGGCTTTGCATATCATTAGCATCATGGATATTCAAAGAATTCATACTTACAACATTGCAATCATGTTCATCATTAAAAAAATTTAGTGCCAAACATTCTATTGACTTCTTCTTCTATCAACTGAGCACAATTTTCCTTTCCATCATTTTCCCAAAAGACACTATAGAGATGAATAATATGAGGCAACCTTAATTCCATTTTTGTAGACTTCTTCTTCTATCAATTGAGCACAATTTTCCTTTCCATCATTTTCACAAAAGACACTATAGAGATGAATAATATGAGGCAACCTTAATTCCATTTTTTATAGTTTTCTTTTATAAACCAAACTAGTGATAAAAAATAAACTAAATGATTCAATTGCAAGATCTAAAGATATACCTTCAAGCACTCACCTCCCCAGCAAAGGCGCCAGAAAAGAGCTTGATGTCTACTACACAAGCTTCTTCTTATAGACTCGTGTGGGTCTCCAAGCGCAGAGTTTTATAGGACAATAGCAATTTTCCCTCAAGTGGATGACCTAAGATTGCTCAATCCGCGGGAGGCATAGGATGAAGATAGTCTCTCTCAAACAACCTTGCAACCAAATAACAAAGAGTTTCGTGTGTGCCCAACACACCCAATACAACAGTAAATTGTATAGGTGCACTAGTTCAATGAAGAGATGGTGATACAAGTGTAATAAGGATGGTCGATATAGGTTTTTGTAATCTGGAAATATAAAAACAGCAAGGTAACTAATGATAAAAGTGAGCACAAAAGGTATTGCAATGCTTGGAAACAAGGCCTAGGGTTCATACTTTCACTAGTGCATGTTCTCTCAACAATGGTAACATAATTGGATCATATAACAATCCCTCAACATACAACAAAGAGTCACTCCAAAGTTCCTATCGCGGAGAACATAAGATAAAATTGCTTGTAGGGTACGAAACCACCTCAAAGTTATTCTTTCTGATCAATCTATTTGGCAATTCCTATAAGTGTCACAAACGGCCCTAGAGTTCGTACTAAAATAACACCACATGACACACATCAATCAACCCTAATGTCACCTAGATACTCCAATGTCACCACAAGTATCCATGGGTTAATTATACGACATCCATCACACAATTTCATATTCATAATATTCAGTCCAACACAAAGAACTTCAAGAGTACCCCAAGATTTTTATCAGAGAAAGGAATATGAAAACGCGTACCAACCCCTATGCATAGATTACCCCAAAGTCACCACGCGAATCCGCAAGTTGATAACCAAGACATACATCAAGTGGTTCAATAGAGCTTCCCATTGTTACCACGGATATCCAACGCAAGACATACATCAAGTGCTCTCACATCCAAAGATTCAATCTGACATAACAAAATCTCAATGGAAAAGATTTAATTCATGTCACGCCCAAGATGCGATTATATCCCGATCACGTGATAAACTTGTGATTGGGGCACAACCGCATTTTGGGCGCTTAGCAAGATGGATATCATTACATTGTACCATTACATACCTAGATTGGGATACATATACAAGTCATACAACTCCACATGAATACAACATCATACGTAAGACATCCGACTACGGATGAAAACACATGAAAAGCACAAGGACATCCATCCTGCTATCCTAGGCTGCCAACCAGGAACCTATCCCAAGACCGACGAAGAAGAAGAAGGAAGAACTCAGATACAAGTAAACATCACTCTCACGTCAAGTCATCAGAAACCTGTACCTTTAACTGTTGTTGTAGTATATGTGAGCCACGAGGACTCAGCAATCCCATAACCATGGGTATCAGCACTAGCAAAGCTCAAAGGGTATGGAGAGGTTAAGTGGTGAGGTTGAAGCAGCGGCTAAGCCTTGTATGGTGGCTAGCTTACGAGTACAAGAATAAAATGAGCATCTTCGCAAACGGTCGCAAACTAGTAATGATCAATAAGTGATCCTGCACTACCTACGAGTCAAACATAACCCCACCGTGTTCTCTTCTCAAATCGAAAATAGACAGTCATGGTTACTCACACGGTTGGTGAATTTTAGTTCGGATCCTCTATCAAGTTCTCTACAACCAGATATTAATAAATTCCAATCTGCCACATAACCACGGGCACGGCTTTCAAAAGATCATAACCCTGCAGGGGTGTCCCAACTTAGCCCATCACAAGCTCTCACGATCAGCAGAGGTGAAACCTCTTATCTTAGGGACAACCCGATCAGACTCGGAATCCCGGTGCACAAGACATTTCGACAATGGTAAAACAAGTCCAACAAGACCTCCTGGCTTGCCGACGCCCTGATAGTAGCCGCGCGTATCTTGTCTCAGGCCACGTCCGAATGAGATAAGCGTACAACGACCAAATACCCCAAGTTGACAAGGGGCAGCGCCGCAAGGTGCTCTAGTTTGGACCAACACTCATGAGGAGCACTGGCCCGGGTTGTAAATTAAGTCCGCGGGTAGCGCCAACTCCCTATGCAAGTTTTTAGTTATTAGGAAAATGGTCAAACCTAAGTTGGACCTTGCTGGAGGAGTTTTATTCAAAGTAAACCGTCGAGGGGTTCCCACAAACCCAACCGTGTTAGGAACGCAAAGTCAAGAAACATAACACTGGTTTATCGGTTCTTAAGGCGGCATGAGTGGAACAAAACACCGAGGAAAAGGCCAAGCCTTCCACCCATTGCCAAGTATATAGGTACATTAATTCAATTAAGAGATATTGTGATATTCCAACAATCCAAGTTCCGACATGGAGCAATCTTCATATTCACCTGCAACTAACAACGCTATAAGAGGGCTGAGCAAGCGGTAACATATCCATACAATGGTTAGCTCGGATGGTGTCAAAGGTTAGAGGGTGTTTCATAGCATAATGGGAGGCTTGATAAACAAGTGGTGGGTAGCGCGATATAAATCGATAGCATTGAGACAACTAGCATAGCAATAATAGTAATGAGATCCAAGGTGACAGTCATCTTGCCTGAGATCCCGCTAGGAAGAAGAACGAGTCCATGAAGAAGAAGAAGCCACGTAGATGAACCAAGCGTAGATGAACGAATCCTCACGATCGCAACGAAACAGAAACTAACGAGAAGAAGCAAACAACATTGTAAATACACAACACTTAAACAAGGTATGATGCTCAACCAAGTATGATCATGACTAGGCTACATGATGCTACTCATGGCAAGATATGATGCAAACAAGAACAACACACGAGGCAAGTTTAAATGATGCTGGAAACAACATATAACAATTCTTGTAAGTCCTCATATGCAAATTTCGAAATGGGTCCACATCTGAACAAACCTTGTGTTAGAGTTGTTAAATAGCAAGTTAACATGCACCATGATGATCTACACGATTTTCTAGTCAAGTTACATATAAAGTTCATTTAATTGGGAGCTATGGCCTAGAAGATATGAGCAAAACAAGTTACACATGGCATTGATGCAAAATGCATTCAAACATCAAGCACACACTCTAAAAACATGGATGCAACATGACATGATGCATCTACATTCAAAACCAAGAAAGTTTCATATAGAGCATTCAGAGATGAACATTTTGACATATCATATATTACATTTGGACAAACATGCACCAAGATGTCACCAACCAAAGATGCCATCATAATGTTCGTTCTCAGGGACTTAGTCATTTTCCGGAGAGAAAAAAAAACAGAGTGAGCACAGTTTAGCTAAAGCGCGATCATGGCGAGATTTAGGGGGGGGGGTGGCTCACCATGGGCTTAGCCCAAGTCGCGGAGGAGGCCGGATGGGCTGACGGAGACGGGCCGGCCTCGGCTGGGCCTTGGGAAGGTGGACCGGGGTAGTGGGCTGGTGCGAGGCGGCCCCGGTGCGGGGTAGAGTGGCCCACGGGGTCGCTGGAGCCGCGCCACGTCCGCTTGTTCCCGAGCGGAACAACATCATGCGACAACGTTACAGATCCGCGGTGGTGGTCCAGGGCTCCGATGGACGGCGAAGGGGACGGGGGCCTGGCCGGATCCGGGTAGATCTGGTCAGGCCAGATCCATTCCCGACGGCGGCAAGGCCGTGCGGCGAGATAAGGACCTTGAGGGCCGGTGTCCATGGCAGCACGGGGACCCTGCGAGAGAGAGGTGGCTCAAGCGTCGGGCTGCTGGGGCGCAGTGGCGAGGCGCGAGGAGGCAGCGGTGGTCCTCCGGTCAGTGGCGCTATAGGTCCGGCGGGAGGGCGGCAGCCGAGAACGGCGGCGGGGTCGGTGCGGTGCTCGGTGAAGTGCGGCGTCGCTCAGGCGGAGGAGCTGCGGGAGGCGGGGAGTGGGTACGGCGGCTTCGGGCCCAAATGGGCTTGCCCAGGCCCAGTCTCGGCTCAGAGGGCTGCTACTTCTCGAGCTTGCATTGTATTCCCTCGAAGAGGAAAGGGTGATGCAGCACAGTACCGTAAGTATTTCCCTCAGTATTTGAGAACCAAGGTATCAATCCAGTAGTTGACCACGCGTGAGTCCCTCGCACCTAAACAAAGAAATAAGAACTTCGCAGCCAACACGATAAGGGGTTGTCAATCCCTTTACGGTCACTTACGTAAGTGAGATCTGATAGAGGTGATAGTTTGATATTTTTGGTATTTTTGGATATAAGAACATAAAGTAAAAGCAGAAAAGTAAAGTAGATTGTAGATTGATATGTTGAGAATAGACCCGGGGGCCATAGTGTTCTCTAGTGGCTTCTCTCATGATAGCGATATTCTACGGCGGGTAAACAAATTACTGTCGAGCAATTGATAGAAAAGTGAATAATTATGAGACTATCTAGGCATGATCATTATATATAGGCATCATGTCCGAGACAAATAGACTGAAACGATTTTGCATCTACTACTATTACTCCACACATCGACCGCTATCTAGCATGCATCTAGAGTATTAAGTTCATAAGAACAGAGTAACGCCTTAAGCAAGATGACATGAAGTAGAGGGATAAACTCAAACATGGTGATATAAACCCCATCTTTTTATCCTCGATGGCAACAATACAATACGTGCCTTGCTGCCCCTACTGTCACTGGGAAAGGACACCGCAAGATTGAACCCAAAGCCAAGCACTTCTCCCATTGCAAGAACTATAGATCTAGTAGGCCAAACCAAACCAATAATTCGAAGAGACTTGCAAGGATATTATAATCATACATAAAGAGTTCAGAAAAGAACCAAATAATTCTCAAAGATAATCTTGATCATAAACCCACAATTCATTGGATCTCGACAAACACACCGCAAAAAGAGATTACATCGAATAGATCTCCTCGAAGACCGAGAAGAACTTTGTATTGAGATCCAAAGAGAGAGAAGAAGCCATCTAGATACTAGCTATGGACCCGAAGGTCTGTGGTCAACTACTCACAACTCATGGTGAGGCGATGATGATGATGTAGAAGCACTCCGTGGAAGATCCCCCCCTCCGGCGGAGCTCCGGAACAGGCCCCAAGATGGGATCTCACGGGAACAGAAGGTTGCGGCGGTGGAACTTGGGTTTTCTCTGTTGTTCTGATGGTTTCGGGGTAAGTAGGTATATATAGGAGGAAGGAGGGCACCGGGGGCCAAACATGGGGCCCACGAGGTAGGGGGCACGCCCTGTAGGGGGGGCGCGCCCCACCCTCATGGACACCACATGTGCCCTATTCCGTGGTTCTCAAGTCTCCCATGCGTATTTTGCTCCAAAAATATCTCTCCCGAAGTTTCATTCCGTTTGGACTCCGTTTGATATTCCTTTTCTGTAAAACCCTGAAATAGGCAAAAAAACAGCAATCTGGACTGGGCCATTGGGTTAGTAGGTTAGTCCCAAAAATAATATAAAAGTGTATAACAAAGCCCATTAAACATTCAAAACATAATAAATAATAGCATGGAACAATAAAAAATTATAGATATGTTGGAGACGCATCAAGGGCCGCGGCAGTTGGGGATGGCGTGGGGACAGGTGGCGCCTCGCGGTTGGCTGCGGGCGAGGCTGGCGGCGGCGCTGGCTGCTGTGGAGGCACCAAGTGGCAGCGGGGTGTTGGATCGGCACAGAAAATGATGAGAGGTAGGCGACTAGAGGTTAGGGAGGGCTAGGATAGGTTAGGGATGTCCAAAAATGGACTAGGGGATGTTTATATAGGGGGGGTCTAGGTTTAGGGATTTTTTAGGTCGTCTCGAGCCGTTCGATCGAGATCGGACGGCTCCAGCGAGAGGGGGTGGCATAGGTGGGCTATGGGCTATGCAAAGAGGCCGTGGGCTGCGGGAGAGAAAAGAGAGAGAGGCTCGGCGGGGTTTTCAGGGACCGAAAACGTCCGACATCAGTCAGCCAAAGGTGCCGCTCTAAGTGTAACGGTTGGGCTATCAAACGAGCTCCGAATGCAACGAAATTTGACAGGCGCTCTGTCTACACTATAATAAGACCAAACACCAAGTTTCATTCCATTCTGAGAACATTTTTCGGCCACTTACAAAATAAGGTTTCGGAGGTGCCGCGGGCGCGTGCGAGTGTGTCTGGGCTCAGAACGGACAACGGAGAGAAACAAACATGACCGGATGCAAGTTTTGAAAACTATGCAGACGAAATGCACATGATTATATGGCAAATTGCAAGACGCAAGCAAATGACATGGCAATGACAACGAATAAGAGGATGACACCTGGCGCATCGGTCTCGTGGTATCACAATTCATCACAAGGTAGAGAGGGGAGAAACACCATATGATTCAACTATAGTAACAAAGCTTGTGGTACATCAAGATCGTGCCAAATCAAGGACATGAGAGAGAGAGAGATCAAACATATAGCTACTAGTACATACCCTCGGCCCCGCCGGTGAATTACTCCCTCCTCGTCATGGAGACCGCCGGGGTGATGAAGATGGCCACTGGTGATGGTTTCCCTTCCGGCAAGGTGCTGGAACGGGCTCCTGATTGGTTTTCCGTGGCAATAGAGACTTGTGGCGGTGGAACTCCTGATCTAAGTTTCTTTCTGGTTTTTTTGTATTTATAGGAATTTTTGTCATTGGTTTCACGTCAGGGGGGATCCAGCAGTCAGCGACAAGGCAGGGGGCACGCCCTCCACCCTTGTCATTGACCCGAGACTCTTCTGGCCCAACTCTTTTGCTTCGGGGGCTTCTTCTGGTCCATAAAAAATCACTGTAAATTTTTAGCTCATTTGGAGTCCGTTTGATATTCATTTTCTGCAAAACTCAAAAACAAGGAAAAAACAGAAACTCGCACTGGGCTCTAGGTTAATAGATTAGTCCCAAAAATAATATAAAATATAATATAAATCTATATGAAACATCCTAAATAGATAATATAATAGCATGGAACAATAAAAAATTATAGATATGTTGGAGACGTATTGTGATGCCCCGAGACAGATGTGCCACATGTCTGCCAGTTATTCGTCGTCGTTGCCATGTCATCTGCTTGCGAGTTGCAATTTGCCATGTCTTCATGTGTTGCATCTGCATAGTTTTCAAAACTTGCATCCGTCTGAGTCTCCCCGTTCTCTCTGTTATCCGTTCTGAGCCCAGGTACACTCGCACGCGCCCGCGGCACCTTCGAATATTTATTTTTATAAGTGGCCAGAAAACGTTCTCGGAATGGGTTGAAACTTGGCGCGTGCTCTTATTTTAGTGTAGACAGACCGCTTGCAAAATTTCATCGCATTCAGAGCTCGTTTGATAGCCCAACCGTTAAACATAGGACAGTGCCGTTGCCGGTACTGACATCGGACATTTTCGGTCTCCGAAAACCTTTCCGGGCTGCACTTCTATCCTCTCCTCTCAACCCAACTCCTCTCTACATAGCCCACATGGCCCATTCTACCCCTCCTTGCAACCGGAGCCACCAGATCGCGATCCGAGAGTCCAATCCGCCCCTAAATCCCCTAACCCTAACCACCTACACTATATATACACCTACCCATGTCAAAACTAGCCTAACCCTAGTCTTCCCCTACCTTCCTCCTCAATTTCTGCAGCTGGCCTCCCCTGGGCCGCCACTTGTCGCCGCCAACTCCTCCAGCCGCCGGCCACTGCCACGTGGCGCCGCCCTGTTGGCCCAGCCACCACCTGAGCAGCCCCTTGCCCTCTCCCCGCTCGACACGTGGCCTCCCCCACGTCCTTCCCGCCTTCCCTGCAGCTATGGCCCGGGGCAGGCCCGCTCGGGCCCGAGCCGCCCGCCACCGCGGCCCGCGCCCCGCGTGCCCGAGTTCCTCGGCTCCCTCCCAGCTCGTCCACGACGGCTGGTCCCAGCCCGCGCCGCCTCCCGGCTCCTTCGCCGCCGGCCCGCCGACCTCGCCGGATCTGCGTCCCCGCCTCGCCACCGGCAAGCGCCGCCCGCCGCCCCGCGACTTCGCCGGCCGCTGCCCTGCTCCTTCGTCGGCCGCCACCGCACCACCATCGCGCCTCGCCCCGCCGCCCAGCGCCGCCCGCGTCGGATCCGGTGAGATCCGACCGGAGCACCGCCCCGCCTCCGCGCCCAACCTCTCCGCCCCAGGCCTCGCCCCTGCCTCGCCGGAGCAGGCCCGCGCCGCCGCCGTTGCCACTCCGGCCAGCCCCTGCCTCGCCTCCTCCAGATCCGGTCCGGCCGCAACGCACCGGACATGTTTGGAGCAATCCGGACATGTCCGACCCCTCCCCTCACCCGTGTCACTGCTGCGTGGGACCCAGCCCATCGGACGTGTCCGATCCGCTCCGGACGTGTCCGCCCGATCACTAGGTATATTTTTCACTAAGTCCCAGTTTATGTAACATCATGTTGGCTTCTTGTGTGGACCCTAACTGTGTGTATAATTGTCCAAATTGAGCAAATGATATATCAAAATGTTCGTCTCGTGATGCTCTACATGTTAGATGCATGTTACTATTCATCTTGATGCCTTAATCTTCGTTGCAAAACTGCTATGTGATGTTAGTGTCAAGTCCTTGTTGTCTATCAACAATATGTTAGCATGTTTGTGAGGTTGTAACTTTGTGCATGTTGGTCCAAATGGAGTGTATGATGTGTCAAAATGTTCATTGTGAAGTGCTCTACATGATGGTGGTAGTTACATTCATGTAAGGTGCCATATTGCCATGTTTATCTCTGTCGCAAAAATGCATGTGGCTGTTAAGTGTTGAAACTTGTTATGAGATGCTGATTTGTCTTTTTCATATCTTTATGTGTGATTTTTGTTTGAGCAACATGTCAATATGTTTTAGAAGCACAATCATGCCATCTTTGATATGGTGCAATCCACTTTCATGATATGCCTTATGGTGAGTGGAACAAGCTTGTAAAGTGGCCTACTCGCTGTTGCTGATTTGTATGACGTTGAAAACTGCTAAGTCTGAAATTGTTATAACCTGATGCCATGTTTGCTTGATGCCCCACTCAAATCCATGCTTGTTTTGAGATGCCGAATGATCATGTCTTGAAGTTCATGTTATGCTCTAACCATCCATGCCCTTGTTTGCATTTTTGACCTGCTGTAGCTTGTTGTTTTCATGCTCTCAAGTTGCTATAAAATGTTTCTGTCAGCCTGTTAACAGTAAGTTCAGTTTTACCATGTGAATAACTAGTGTTCTATACATCCTATGACCATGTTCTTGCCATGAGTAGCTTCATAAACATGTCTTCTTGCTGTTGGTTATATTCACATGCCATGATATGCTTTGAGATGAGTTGCACAAGCTTGCAAACATGCCTACTTGTCATTGTTGCTGCCATGAGGTTTTGAGCATGTTCTGCGAATCTGTTATCTTTTGCAATCTTGCCATGATGTTTTGAGCATGTTCTAGTGGTGTTTAGTAGTAGCTCGGTGATCATGCTTGTAGTGCTTGACATGTACATGCTTGCCATGCCCTTTGTTGCCATGAAATGTTATTGTATCATGTTGTTTTGATGTCAACTATATGCCTACTTGCTGTTTTGGGCTGATTGTGTCGCCCCAAGACCGACGCTCGAGAAGACTTACAACTATTCCGGGTTTTTCCCGTGTGTTTTATTTGTTCTTGCTTTATTTATGTTTGCATTGCATCATGTCATCATGCCAGCATGTCATTTAATTTTTAAAAACTCAACTAAATAAATTGCATAGATCGTTTGATCTATCTAAATCGAGGGAAGGATGACTTCTCTTTGTAACATATCCTCCTAATAATTATGGAGCTATTGTAAATATTCCATTTGTTTGAAATTAACCCAAACACACTTGCAAATATCCCCCATGTCTTTTCTACTTCAAGTTTGACCTCCAAACCTTGTCTATAATTCTTATCTCTTTTATCGAGGCTCCTCCTAAAGTCTCAACATTTTTGGACTCTTCTAAAATGTTGTCCTAGTACAAACCATTCCAATTATATTCAAATGATTTTGAATTCAAGTATTGCATTCATGGCAACTACTATTTTTTCTTGGAACAACCACATTTTTGTGAGTCCAAGAAAATTACCTGTATGCCCAAATTCTTTCCCCAATTATCTCTTCTTTTCTTCAATGTTTTTTCCTTCTTAGTAAATACAAATTGAAGGTAGGGAGAAGCGGCCGGCAGCCCAGCCGTCCATGCCTCCTGGCCTTTTTTTCCCTCTCCACCGCATGGCCCAAGGCCAAACCTCTCTCTCCCTTGCTAACCCTAGCCGGCATAAAGCCCACCTGAACCTCTCCTTATCCCCTCACTCTCGTAGCCCCTCACCCGATCGGTTCCCTGCCTCTGTCCTCCCGTGCGCCACCACCACCAACCCACGCATCGTGCCTGCGCCTGGCCCGATCCCCTCGCTCTCTCCCTCGATTCACCCTCGCTCCCTCTTCCTTCGCTCGTGCGCCGCCACCTCGTCAATTCCGCCGCTGGATGCTACCTCTTGAACATGCGTTGTATTCCCTCGAAGAGGAAAGGGAGATGCAGCACATTAGCGTAAGTACTTCCCTCAGTTTTTGAGAACCAAGGTATCAATCCAGTAGGAGACCACGCGTGAGTCCCTCGCACCTGCACAAACAAATAAGAACTTCGCAGCCAACGCGATAAGGGGTTGTCAATCCCTTTGTGTTCACTTGCGAAAGTGAGATCTGATAGAGATGATAGTTTGTATTTTTGGTATTTTTTGGTTTATAAGAACAGCAAATAAAAGCGATAAAAGTAAAGTAGAGGTAGATTGATATGTTGAGAATAGACCCCGGGGCCATAGTTTTCTCTAGTGGCTTCTCTTATGATAGCGATATTCTACGACGGGTAAACAAATTACTGTCGAGCAATTGATAGAAAAGCGAATAATTATGAGACTATCTAGGCATGATCATTGTATATAGGCATCACGTCCGAGACAAGTAGACCGAAACGATTCTGCATCTACTACTATTACTCCACACATCGACCGCTATCCAGCATGCATCTAGTGTATTGAGTTCATACGAACAGAGTAACGCCTTAAGCAAGATGACATGATGTAGAGGGATAAACTCAAGCAATATGATGAAAACCCCACCTTGTTATGCTCGATGGCAACAATACAATACGTGCCTTGCTACCCCTAGTGTCACTGGGAAAGGACACCACAAGATTGAACCCAAAGCCAAGCACTTATCTCTTTGCAAGAACTATAGATCTAGTAGGCCAAATAAAATCAATAATTCGGAGAGACTTGCAAGGATATTATGAGCACACATAAAATGTTCAGAGAAGAATCAAATATATTTCGTAGATAACCTTGATCATAAACTCACAATTCATGGGATCTCGACAAACACACCGCAAAAAGAGATTACATCAAATAGATCTCCTCGAAGACCGAGGAGAACTTTGTATTGAGGTCCAGAGAGAGAAGAAACATCTAGATACTAGCTATGGACCCGAAGGTCTGAGATAAACAACTCACAACTCATGGTGAGGGCGATGATGATGATGATGAAGGCCTCCGTGATGGATCCCCCTCCCGGAACAGGTACCAAGATGGGATCTCCACGGGAACAGAAGCTACGGCGGTGGAATTAGGGTTTTCTCTCTGCGTATGGAGTTTTCGGGTACGTAGGTATATATAGGAAGAAGGAGAGCACCGGGGCCGTGTGGGCCAGGCTCGAGGTAGGGGGGGGCGCGCCCTGGGAAGGGGGGCGCGCCCCCCACCCTTCAGGGCAGCCCACCTGTCCCCTGACTTGGTCCTGACGTTTCCCGAGCATGATTTCCTCCAAAAACATCTCTCACGAAGGTTTCATTCCGTTTGGACTCCGTTTGATATTCCTTTTCTGCAAAACCCTAAAATAGGCAAAAAAAAACAGCAATCTGGACTGGGCCTTTGGGTTAGTAGGTTAGTCCCAAAAATGATATAAAAGTGAAAGGTAAAGCCCATTAAACATCCAAGACTTCATAAATAATAGCATGGAACAATAAAAAATTATAGATACGTTGGAGACATATCAGGCATCCCCAAGCTTAATTCATGCTCGTCGTTGAGTAGGTAAATGATAAAGAAAGAATTTTTGATGTGGAATGCTAACCAATATAGTTTTTCAATGTAATTCTATTAATTGTGGCATGAATGTTCAGATCGGAAAGATTCAAGACAAAAGTCTATATTGACATTAGAAATAACAATACTTCAAGCAATACTAACAAAGCAATCATGTCTTCTCAAAATACTATGGCTAAAGAAAGTTATCCCTACAAAATCATATAGTGTTGGTTATGCTCTCTTATTATCACACAAAAATATTCATATCATGCACAACCCCGATTTCAGCCAAGCATTTGTTTTCATACTCTATATTTCCAAACCTTTCAACTTTCACGCAATACATGAGTGTGAGCCATGGATATAGCACTATGGGTGGAATAGAGGTGGTTGTGGAGAAGACAAAAAGAAGGGAGATAGTCTCACATCGACTAGGCGTATCAACGGGCTATGGAGATGCCCATCAATAGATATCAATGTGAGTGAGTAGGGATTGCCATGCAACGGATGCACTAGAGCTAAATATGAATGAAAGCTCAACAAAAGAAACTAGTGGGTGTGCATCCAACTTGCTTGCTCACGAAGACCTAGGGCATTTGAGGAAGCCCATTGTTGGAATATACAAGCCAAGTTCTATAATGAAAATTCCCACTAGTATATGAAAGTGACTAAGCATGAGACTCTCTACAATGAAGAACATGGTGCTACTTTGAAGCACAAGTGTGGAAAAAGATAGTAGCAATTGTCCCTTTTCTTTTCTTTTTTTCTCTTTTTTTGGGCCTTTTTTTTCTTTGGCGTTTTTTTGCGGAGGGGCTTTATAGATTCAACCTTTCCTCCCATGGGACAATGCTCTAATAATGATGGTCATCACACTTTCATTACAACACGAAATTACAACTCGATACTACAATAACAAAGTTTGACTCTATATGAATGCCTCTCGCGGTGTACCGGTATGTGCAATGAAACAAGAGTGACATATATGATAAATTATGCATTGTGGCCTTGCCACAAATACGGTGTCAACTACATGATCATGCATGGCAATATGACAATATGATGCGTGTCATATAAATGAAACGGTGGAAAGTTGCATGGCAATATATCTCGGAATGGCTATGGAAATGCCTTGATAGGTAAGTATGGTGGCTGTTTTGAGGAACAATATGGTGGTTGTTTTGAGGAAGGATATATGGTGGGTTTATGGCACCGACAAAACTTGCGCGGTCAAGAGAGGCTAGCAATGGTGGAAGGGTGAGAGTGCGTATAATCCATGGACTTAACATTAGTCATAAGAACTCATATACTTATTGCAAAAATCTACAAGTCATCAAAACAAAGCAATGAACGCATGCACCTAGGGGGGAGGTTGGTAGGAGTTAACCATCGCGCGCCCCCGACCTCCACACAAAGGTTGGCACTCTACAAATACCTCATGCTTTAACTTAGTCACGCAACGGTTCACCATACGTGCATGCTACGGGAATCACTAACCTTAACACAAGTATTTCTCAATTTCATAATAACTCCACTAGCATGACTCTAATATCACTATCCTCATGTCTCAAAACAATTATCAAGCATCCAACATCTCTTTCTATTCAATGCACTTGATGTGAATTTTTTTACTACATTGACATTGGATGTTTATCATGTGAAGACTAGTTTCTTTAGCCTAAACACTTTACCATGCTGTTTTGATAGACTCTCAAATAGATATAAGTGAAGCATGAGTGTTCAACAATTTCTACAAAATATTACCACCACCGTGCTCTAAAAGATATAAGTGAAGCACTAGAGCAAAAACTATTCAACTCAAAAGATATAAGTGAAGCACATAGAGTGTTCTAAAAATTTCTAGGCCATAATTAACTCTCTCAAATAGGTGTGTCCAGCAAGGATGATTGTGGCAAACTAACAAGCAAAGACTCAAATTATACAAGATGCTCCAAGCAGAACACATAACATGTTGCGAATAAAAATATAGCTCCAAGTATAGTTACCGATGGATGAAGACGAAAGAGGGGATGCCTTCCCGGGGCATCCCCAAGCTTAGGCTTTTGATTATCTTGAATTTACTTGGGGTGCCATGGGCATACCCAAGCTTAGGCCTTTGCTACTCCTTGTTCCATAGTCCATCAAAGCAATACTCAAAACTTGAAAACTTCACAACACAAAACTTAGACAAAAATTCTCGTGAGCTCCGTTAGTAAGAGAAAACAAACTCATTCTTTGTTTATATTGGTGTTAAACCTACTGTACTCCAAGTTCTCTATGGTTCATATCCTCCAATATTACTCATAGATGCACCAGAATAAGCAAACAACACACGAAAAACAGAATCTGTCAAAGACATAACAGTCTGTAGTAATCTGCAGGGTTCGCCTACTTCTGGAACTCCAAAAAATTCAAAATAAATTGGTAAATTTGCGCAATTTGTCTACCAATCAGAATCAAAAGGAATCAACTAAAATGCACGCTCCAGTAAAATCTGAAGACTACTTTAGCGAGCGCTAACGATTCTGTTTTTCACAGCAAGATCATATAAACTTCACACAAGACTTACCAAAGGTTCTACTTGGCACAAACACTAAACAAAACATGAAACCACATCTAATCAGATTCTAGATGCAATATTTATTCCCTAAAAGCAAAAAAAACCAAAAATATAAAATTGGGTTGCCTCCCAACAAGCGTTATCGTTTTACGCCCCTAGCTAGGCACGATACAAGATAGATCTAGGTATTGCCATCTTTGGAAGGCAATCCATAAGTGGCTCTCATGATAGATTCATAGGGTGATTTGATTTTATTTCTAGGAAAGTTTTCCATGCCTTTCCTTAACGGAAATTGGAATCTAATATTTCCTTCCTTCATATCAATAATTGCTCATAATTCCTATTGGCAACAATAAGAACTTCATTAATTCTTCCCATAGGTTTCTTAATAGTGGAATCCGCAAGGTGCAAATTTAAAGAACAACCATCAAGCTCATGGAACCTTAGCAAATCACACAAAGTTTTTGGGATAGTGGAGACACTAGCACCCAAATCACACAAAGCATAGCATTCATGATCTTTTATTTTTATTTTTATAGTAGGTTCCCATTCATCATAAAACTTTCTAGGTATAGAAACTTCCAACTCAAGTTTTTCTTCATAAGATTGCATCAAAGCATCAACTATGTGTTTAGTGAAAGCTTTATTTTGACTATAAGCATGCGGAGAATTTAGCACGGATTACAACAAGGAAATACAATCAATCAAAGAGCAACTATCATAATTGAATCCCTTGAAATCCAAAGTAGTGGGTTGATCACTATGCAAAGTTTTAATCTCTTCACACCCACTTTTAGCAATTTTAGCATCAAGATCTAAAAACTCCAAATCATTGGGACACCTTAAAGCAGAATAATCTTGTCGGTGTACTAAAGTAGGGGTACCTTAGTATCCCGAACTTGTGCACGGGCAGTTGCAGCATCCCGCGGCAAGGCTTGCCAGGCGACCGCCAAGATCCTCCGTGGTTCCCTTGGAGCCATTCAAGAACAAAGTATCCAAGTCCAGAAGACAAGACCCCGGCAAGAGGAGCTTGCCGAGAAGGCCAATCAAGGCATCTCAAGGAATTTGCCGTGACGCGCCACGCGTCCCGGCAAGGCCCGGTGAGCGACAAGCTCCCGGAAGCGACAAGATAGCGACCGTGGCAAGGCGCTTGCCGCGGCAAGCTTCCACTCAGTGCCCGCGCTCCAGCACATCCACCCACGTGTCGCTCTGGGACCATCCCAGGCATGCGTGGCGGAAGGCTGTGCAGCCTGGGGTACACGGTGGCAAGCAGCGATGACAAGGCTACCGTCGTGGCGGACGGTGGCGCCCCTGACGACCACTTTTTGCACTGTTTGGGCGACGGCGACGGGCATTTAATGCCCTTGTCCCCTGCCGTCAGGGTTAGGTATGGAACACTGTTCCAACTACCACTCTTTTTACATTTTTACCCCCATCTGTGTTGCCACCTGTCGGTGACCCCTTTGACCTATAAAAGGAGGCCCTTGCGCAACGTAGAAGGGGTTCCGAACATCGATCATTCCCACGCTCGGTCTAGCTAGCGGTTCGAGTATACTGTAGCTCTCCTCGCTCCCGAGCAAGAACACAATACACATCAAAGCAGGAGTAGGGTTTTACGCATCCGTGCGGCCCGAACCTGGGTAAACTGCTTGTGTGCTCGCCTCGATCCGCTCTTTGTGCATCCTCCGCCCCCTGCCGTACCGAGAAGGGGCTCCGGTCCCATAGGTGTTCGTGGGCGATCAGTTTCCCCGACATCTTTGGCGCGCGAGGTAGGGGGTGCGTCGAGGTTGTGTGAACCCGATCCGGCATCCACACGAGCTAGATCTTCATCAACTTCGTCAACTTCATCGACTCCATCAACATGCCGCCAAAGAAGAAGGCTTCGGAGGCAGCAGGCCCGTCCGCATCGATCCCGCCATCGCCGGAGCCAACGGCTGGTGGGGTAGACGCCGGCGGAAGAACGGACGCCGACGAGGGAACTCACGGTGCCGCCAGGTCGAAGGACAAGGCTGCGCTGCCCATCGGCGGCGCAGCCGGCTCTCACGACGACCGGGCGCACTCCAAGACCGCCGCGTCCGTGCATGCACCGCGCCCCTCTCAGGAGCCGCGGGACCGGCAGCGTCGTGGTACTCAAGGTACCATACGCTTGCTGGGCCAAGGTCAAGCTGGCAGATCTCGGGACGCTCAAGGCCAGCATGCACATCAACATGTCGGCACGAGCAAAGCACGGTCGCCAGGACGGGATGCTGCTCCTTCTAACGTAGTTAGAAGTCCGAGCGTATCCCGCTCCTCGCACCATTCGCCACCGCTACCCGCCACTCCAGCAGAAGCTCTAGCACGACCTCAACTGCTCTTAGATTTCCCTCCAGCGGCAGACAAGGCCGACGACTGGAGGGCCACCATCCAAAGCCTCATCGCCTTCGCCAACGGCGACACTCCGCAGCAGCCGACCACATCGCGGCCGCGGCAAGTCAGCCAGGCGCGGGCCGATGGCCACAAGACCGGTGGGGGTGCAACTACCGTGCACTCTCCGCCCCGAAGGCCAAGATCGCCGGCTCGCCGGATCAACATCGACGTCGACTCCACGACGTCATCAGATCCGCGAGCTCGTCGCGATCAGCGCCAAGTTCTCGACGATCGACGACAAGAGGACGCTCGGACCCGCATCGAGCGCCGAAGAGAAGCGCGGCGTCAATCAGACCAGCGCGCTGGGCCCACTGTTGACATGCAAGCGCCAGGGGGACCAGGCGACTTGCCGTACGCGGTAGGTTGCCTTGCGTTCACCCGTGGGCTGCGGCAAGTCCAGTGGCCCAGCATGAAAAACTTCAAAGCAGACGTGTCGAAGAAGTACGACGGCAAGACACATCCGTCGGAGTTCCTCAACATCTACACCATCGCGGTGCAGGCTGCCGGGGGACGAGACGAGAAGATCCTTGCCAACTACTTCCCTCTGGTACTCAAACCCAACGTCAGGTCCTGGCTCATGCACTTGCCGGACAACTCCATTTCTTCTTGGGCCGACCTGTGCCATCAGTTTGTCGGCGCCTTCACAGGCGGCCACAAGCCTCATGGCCAGGAGAGTGACCTTCACCTGCTCGCCCAGAAGGAAGGAGAACCTCTACGCAAGTATATCCAGAGATTCAGCCGCGTGCAACACAACATCCCGGACGTCCACCCTGCCGCGGTTATCAGCGCGTTCCATCAGAACGTGCGTAACCGCAGGATGAGGGAGGAGATGGCGATGTGCAAGATCAGGAACGTCAGCGAGCTATACGCCCTGGCCGACAAGTGTGCACGTGCTGAAGAGGGGAGGAAACTCTCCGGAGAGGATACAGGAGCCGGAGGATCCGACAGCGAGGATGCCGCCCCGGCAAAGAAAAGCCGGCGGCAGAACAACAGAAAGAAGAAGAACAAGGAAGTGCTAGTCGTTGAGCAGTCCGGCAAGGAGGCTGGCGCCAAGAAAGCCCAAGTTGGTAGCTCCGGCAAGAAGACTGCCGCATGCACCAACTGCCAGGCTGTGGCGGTCGCCGACAAGCAGGACGGCACCGACAAGCAGTACTGCAAGATCCACAGCACCAAGGGCCACGATCTCCAGAACTGCAAGAGGGTCGAGCAACTCATCGAACAGCAGAAGGCTGAGTATGAGCGACGGCCGGGGAGGACGCCGCGGCAAGGCCAAGCAGCGGCAAGGAGACAGACCTCCCCGCGGCCGCGACAAGGACGAAGATGATGACGACGATGAAGATATGGATGATGGAGAGACCAGTGAGCAGGAGTTTCAGAAAGCTACAGAGGTTTTGTGCGTTGACGGCGGAGCTTCTCTGCATACTTCACACCGCCAACTCAAACAGTGGGTGCGGGAAGTCAATGCAACAGAACCACCTGTCGAATCGCGCAAGCTTCTGAAATGGTCCAGCATGCCTATCGTCTTTGACATTGAGGACCACCCTGATCGCACAACTACGGTCGGGTGCTTGCCGATGTTGGTTTCACCAACTATCCGCAACCTCAAGGTCACTAAGATGTTAGTTGACGGCGGGGCCGGCTTGAACCTGATCTCCTCCACTGTGATCCAGAAACTCCAGATCCCCGACAGCGAGCTCGAAGAAACCGGCACTTTCCAAGGAATCAACCCGGGAAGGAGCAAGCCGAAGGGGAAGATCACGTTGCCAGTAACATTTGGCGGCGAGCTGAACTTCAGGACTGAGAGGGTCACGTTCGACGTTACCGATTTCCCATTTTCTTACAATGGGATACTTGGCCGTCCAGCGCTTGCCAAGTTCATGGCAGCATCTCACTACGCCTACAAAATGCTTAAGATGCCAGGCCCGATAAGCGTCATCTCTGTCCCTGGCGACAAGAAGGATGCCCTTATCTGTGCCGACAAGATTTACCGGGATGCAGCAGCCGCAACAGAGCGACAAACACTTGCCGCTGAAGCTCCCGAAGGGAAGAAAACCAAGTCCGACAAGAGCTCTGGGGCCCACTCCGGCAAACGCACCTCTTCGGAGTGCTGCGCTGCCATTGAGGACGCACCATCGAGCTCCACCGGCAAGAGTAAGAAGACGATGGCAGCTCCGCCAGAAACCAAGAGGGTGTCCGCCAAGGAGGACGGCACTGGTGGTACCTTCACCATCAGTGCCACGCTTGATCCTAAATAAGAAAGCGCGCTCGTTGCTTTCCTGCGGGCGAATGTCGACGTGTTTGCATGGCAACCGTCTGACATCCCCGGTGTTCCGAGGAAAGTGATTGAGCAGAAGCTTGCCACTTGTCCTCACGCGCGGCCCGTCAAGCAGAAAGTTAGGAAACAAGCAGTGGAGCGCCAAGAGTTCATAGCAGTATAAATCAAGAAGTTGGAAGCAGCAGGCCTTGTCAGAGGAGTGCTCCATCCAACGTGGCTGTCCAATCCTATAGTCGTGCGTAAGGAAAATGGGAATGGAGGCTTTGTATTGATTTCACTGATGTGAATAAAGCTTGTCCCAAAGACCCATTTCCCTTGCCGCGCATTGACCAGATTGTTGAATCCACGGCCGGATGCGATTTGCTTTCATTTCTTGATGCATACTCAGGATACCATCAGATCTTCATGGCAGAAGAAGATGAGGAGAAGACCACATTCATTACTCCATGTGGCACTTACTGCTTCATACGCATGCCTTTCGGATTGAAGAATGCTGGTTCAACCTTTGCAAGGGTGGTCCATACAGCTTTTGAGCCACAGATTCACAGAAATGTAGAGGCTTACATTGATGACCTAGTGGTCAAGAGCAAGGACAGGGCTACCCTAGTTCAAGATTTAGATGAGACCTTTGCAAATCTGCGCAAAATCCAGCTCAAGCTCAACCTCGAGAAGTGTGTGTTTGGAGTCCCTTCCTGCAAGCTTCTCGGGTTCTTTGTCTCTAAGAGGGGGATTGAAGCCAATCCCGACAAAATCAAAGCCATCGAGCAGATCGAAGCACCCAAGCGCGTCAAGGATGTACGAAGACTTGCCGGTTGCGTGTCTGCTCTTAGCAGGTTTATTTCTAAGTCAGCTGAGTGCACCCTGCCGTTTTTCAAAATTTTGAAAAAGGCAGGTCCAATGAAATGGACTCCGGAAGCGGAGGCTGCGCTGCAAGACTTGAAGGGGTACCTGTCCTCCACTCCAATACTTGTCGCACCAAAACCACAAGAGAAGTTACTGCTATACCTAGCGGCAACCAATCAAGTGGTTAGTGCTGCGTTAGTAGCGGAGAGGGAGGCAGACGATGAGCCAGCAACTGCAGCAAGCATATCCAGCGACAAGCAGGGGGCTTCCCCGACAAGCTCTGGTCCCGACAAAGGACGGATCTGCGCAGATACAAGGGGAGATACGGAAGAAGATGGTGCAGCTCCCAGTTTACTTTGTCAGCTCCCTTCTGCAGGGGGCAAGATCAAGTACTCTGGTGTGCAGAAGCTGCTTCTCGGCCTTCTTATGGCCTTGAGAAAGCTGCGCCATTACTTCCAAGCACATGAGATAACAGTTGTCACTCGCTTTCCGCTGAAGAGGATACTGCAAAATCCAGAAGCAACAGGAAGGATGTCGAGTGGGCACTAGAACTGTCAAGCTTTGACCTCAAGTTTGAAAGCACTTCAACTATCCAAAGCAGAGCATTGGCAGAGTTTATAGCGGAGTGGACGCCAACACCAGACGAAGAAATCCCAGAGACGAGCATCCCCGTCAAGGAAGCGAGCAAAGAGTGGATAATGTACTTTGATGGAGCCTTCTCGCTGCAAGGCGTCGGTGCCTGCGTGCTGCTTGTCGCACCCACCGGAGAGCACCTCAAGTACGTCGTCCAGATGCACTTTCCCAAGGAGCAAGCAACGAACAATACTGCAGAGTATGAAGGTTTGCTTGCCGGTCTCAGGATCGTGGCAGACCTTGGGATCAAGAAGCTGATTGTAAGGGGTGACTCGCAGCTTGTCGTCCGCCAAGTGAACAAGAACTACCAGAGTCCGTTGATGGAAGCTTACGTCGACGAATTGAGAAAGCTTGAAGAACACTTTGACGGCCTACAGATGGAGCATGTTCCAAGAGCTCAGAACGACATCGCAGATGGCCTGTCGAAGTGCGCCGCACTAAAGTTGCCTGTGGAACCAGGGATCTTTGTGCTCAAGCTGACTCAGCCATCAGTAACACCATCAACTGGACAAAGCAAGAAGAGGAAGTTGGTTTCCGGTGACTATTTTCCGGCAGAGCTTCCCGAAGCCGCCGCCAAGAAAGTCCCCAAGATCAACACCGAAAATGCTGAGGAGCAGTCTGCTCCTGCAAGCCCTAGGGTTTGTACAGTTGAAGCAGACGCTCCCGACAAGTTTTCCTCCGGCAAGCTTGCCGGGGATCGTCAAGCTCCGGCTGAACCACAGGTCCTAGCCGTGGAAGCGGACGTTCCCGCGGCAGTAGATGTGCCTTTAGTCCTTGATGTCGAGCCACAAGCTCCAGCATGGGCACAGCAGATTGTCCGTTTCCTTCAGACAGGAGAACTTCCCGAAGAGCAAGAAGAAGCAGAAAAAGTAGCCCGGCAGTCAAGTATGTACCAGTTTGTCGACAACACACTGTGCAGAAGAAGACTCAACGGTGTGAAATTGAAGTGTATTCCCCAGGAAGATGGACAAAAGCTGTTGGCGGAGATACATGGAGGCATATGTGGTCATCACATTGGCGCAAGAGCACTTGCCGGCAAGGCATTCCGGCAAGGTTTCTTTTGGCCGACAGCCCTCCAGGATGCAACTGCACAAGTAACCAAGCGTGAAGCGTGCCAGTTCCATTCCAAGCCGATACACCAGCCAGCTCAAGCTCTCCAGACGATCCCTTTATCCTGGCCATTTTCGGTCTGGGGGCTCGACATCCTCGGCCCCTTTCCCCACGCAGCCGGGGGCTTTGAGTACTTGTACATTGCGATCGACAAGTTCACAAAGTGGCCGGAAGTAGAACCAGTGAGGAAGGTGACCGCACAGTCAGCAGTCAAGTTCTTCAAGTCGATTGTTTGCCGTTTCGGGATCCCGAACAGGATCAACACCGACAATGGTACGCAATTCACAAGCCGCACCTTCATGCAATACGTCCAAGATCTTGGCGCCAAGGTCTGCTTCGCTTCTGTTGCTCACCCAAGAAGCAACGGTCAAGCGGAGAGGGCAAATGCTGAAGTGCTGCGCGGACTCAAGACAAGAACTTTCGACAGGCTGCACAAGTGCGGAAGAAACTGGATCGAGGAGCTACCAGTTGTTCTTTGGTCGATCAGGACGACGCCAAATCGAGCCACTGGACAGACACCCTTTGCTCTAGTCTATGGAGCAGAGGCAGTTCTCCCCACGGAACTCGTATACGGGTCGCCTCGAGTGCTCGCTTATGATGAGCTCGAGCAAGAGCAGCTGCGACAAGATGACGCGCTGCTCCTTGAGGAAGACCGTCTTCAGGCTGCTGTACGAGCTGCTCGATACCAGCAAGCTTTGCGCCGCTACCATACCCGCAAAGTTAACGCCAGAAGTCTTGAGGAAGGCGACCTTGTTCTTCGGCGCGTTCAGTCTGCCAAGAATTCCAACAAGTTGACACCGAAGTGGGAAGGCCCTTATCGGGTAAAACGAGTCACTAGGCCCGGCGCTGTCCGCCTTGATCCCGAAGATGGCTATCCGGTGAGCAACTCCTGGAACATTGAGCATCTTCGCAAGTTTTACCCATAAGGCGCGGTTGCCGTGATCCGCTCCGGCAACCACCTTTTGTACAAGTCTTGCCGCTGTTGCATGTAATCCTTTGTACAAAGCCGGGCGCAGACCCCATGCATCAGTAAAGCTTATGTGCCCCGCACATCCTGTCATTTCATGCTTTTTATTTTTCTTGCATGTATTATCTGACACTTTGTGCAGCGCCTACCCCCGGTAAGCAATAACGAGCCCAAAGGCTCCATATCTATATTATCTCTTCCTCTTTTTTCTCAAGCAAAGGAAGGTTCCCTCGCGCACAAGTTTGCCGGGGGGGGGAGGGGAGGAAGATAGTGGTATGGACCAAGCGCCGTTCAAGAAAGCCTTGCCTTGCCGGGAAGCAGACAACACAAAAGGTAAGTGGCCAAAGTTTGAGCAATCAAATTTTTAAATTTTTAAGTTATCTTCCTTGAACGACCGCGCTTTGTATGGAAAACCTGTGCGCGAAGGAACCAACTCGTTGCTAGTTGCGCCCTTACTTTGTTTCGAGTTTGCTCAACAGCTTAAGCGTGCTGCGACTAGTGTCGCGCCCTTACTTTGTTTCCGAGCCCAATCAACAACTTAAGTGTGCTGCAACTGGCTGCGACAAGGTTTCTTGTCGGCAACGGCACCGCCAGCAGGCTGCTGAAGTTCCGCACTCAGCACTCGCGGCAAAGGTGCCTACGCCGGCAAGTTCCCTAAAAGCGTAGGGCCAAAACATACAAAGCAAAGGATTCAAGTAAAGTAAATAACATTGCAATAATTACCCAAAATAGAGTTATATTACAAAAATAACTTGTCGCACCTCTAATAGACTGTTTTTCATAACATGGCTGACAGCGACAAGGAAAAGAAGAAGAAGGACAAGACTAGTCCGCGTGGTCGCCCTCGACCCTCTTGATGCCACCCACCTTGTCCACAATTGGTGCGACAAGGGCCTTGAGCGCCTCTTGGTCGGCGTCCGGCGGCAAGCTCCTAAGGACGTTGGTGATGTTGAGGCCTGGATTGCGGAAGGCCACCTTCATCAACACCTTGTGCAGAGCCCCCGCGCAGAGCCTGCGCGACTCGTCCGCCAGCTACTTCGGGATCTTCTTCCGGAGTTGCTGGAGGGCCATCGCCACGCCTCTGAAGAATAAAGTAAGTTTGGTGCTGGGGTGGAGAGTCTCATCGGTGGAGTACCCGAGATACTCCGCCCCCAGCTGCTCCAACTCTTTGTTGATGTCCGCTGCGGCATTGACGAGGCCCTCCGTCCAGTGCTCGACGGTCTGCCTAAAGTTGTTCTGGGAGATGGCAGCACTCTCCAGCAACGCCTTCTCGGCCCTCACCTCCTCCTTCAGGGCCGCCTCCCACTCCTTGGCGTCGTCCAGCGTCTCGGTCAGAGTGGCCAGCTTCAACTCGAGGTCGGCGTTGGAGTCCTTAGCGGCGGTGAGCTCCTTGCCCTTCTCGGCGAGGCGAACCTGCAGCTCCGAATGGCTGTGCGCGTCCTTCTCGCGCTCAAGCTTGAGCGCGGCAACCTCCTCGCCGCTCGCCTTAAGGTCGGCCTCCAGCTGCGCCACCCTCCTCTCCAACTCCTTCTTGGCGGTCTCGGCAGCTGCGGCGGCATCCTTTGTCTCCTGGAGGGCCCCGCCAAGCGATTTCTCGCGCGCGGCAAGCTCATCCTCGTGCCCGTCGAGGTTGACCTTCCGCTGCGCCAGCTCACCTTCTCGCTTGGACAGCTCCTCGGCGGCAAGCCGTTGCTGCTCCTCTACTTCGGCCTTCTCGAGGATGAAGGCCTGCTGCGCCTTGGCAAGCTGCTCCCGCTCCTCCGCCAAGGACCGGAGAGCCGCTTGGTTGATGGCCCGGAGCTCCTCCGTGCGCTTCTCGATATCAGCTCCAGCCTTTGCGGCAAGAGCCTCGCGTGACTCCAGCTTGGCCTGCCGGGCGCGGTAAAGTGACAGCAGCCTGCGCAGCAGCCATTCCTCCTCAGGCACGTTGCTGCTGCTCGGCGCGTCGACAAGCTTCAGCCCGGCGGAGGCAAGCACCTCCCCGTCGAAGACCTCTCCCTCGACTGGCGCCCTGGACATGGACGCCCAAGGGAGCTGGATGAAGACGTCGTCGCCGGCCTTTAGGTAGGCACCTGGCTCGGGCTCGTCGGGGCTGGGGGCTGCAGCGGCGGCGGAGGGCTCGGCGGCCGGCCTAGCGCTCGGCGCTCCTGCGGCCTCAGGGCCGTCAGTGTGACCGCCCGCCCCTTCGCCGGCTGCTACGGCGGCGGCCTCAGCGCCAGCGGGATTGTCCGCACCAACCGTTTCTTCACCGACGGAGGCGTCGTCAGCAACGACCTCCGTCTCCATTGGCTCAGCCGCGGAAGGGTCTGACGGAGGAAAAGAAAAGACAAACAGTCAAGCAAATATCCAAAAAGAAGAATTGAAAGAAGAAAAGCCAAGGGAAGCCTGAAGCGAAGGGGTTACCTGCGCGGGCCGGTTCCTCGGTGAGGTTCCTTGCCAGGGAGCTCTCCCTCGGCGGCATGGTTGTAGCTCCCGCCGGCGGAGGGCCGCTAGTGCCATCCCTCACCGGAGAGCTCGCCCTTGGCGGAGTGTTCGCCCTTGGCGGAGAATTCGTCCTTGGCGGAGGACTCGCCCTTGCCGGAGAGCCTCCCCTTGGCGGTGTGGTCGAAGCGTGTGGCACGTCGGGGGCGGTCTCCTGGCGCTGCTGGTGCTGCTGCTCTGCTTCTACACAAGTCAACAAACAAGATATCAGCAAGGATGGAAGACCCACGCGCGCCCGACAAGCGGAAAGTGAACCACACTTACGCTGGGGGCTGCTCTGAAGAACAGTTGCCGGGTCCGGCAAGCTTGTCTCAGGCGCGCCCCCTGCTGTCGTGGCGGGCTCGTCCTCGATGACGATCACCGGGGCCTTGGCTCTCTTCACCGCCCTCTGGGCCAAGGTTCTGAAAAGAGAACAGGTTCAGAGTTACGCAAGAGAGATACAAGACAGAGCAACAAGAAATCGAAGAAATATAAGAATTGCAAAGACTTACTCTTCTTCCTCCTCGTCGGAGCTGAGCGCAGAAAAGTCGAAGTCTAGCTCACGCGTCCCGGCGCGAGGAGGCGGAGGAGTAGGCTCCCTTGGCCGCTTGGCGGTAGCAGGGGCGGTGGTCTGAGAAGACCCCGCTCCGGTTGCCGCCGAGGCACGAGGGGCGGCAGGAGCAGAGGCGCCAGTCCGGGAAGATCCCCCTCCAGCCGCTGCAGAAGCGCGAGGTGCTCCCGTGGCGGCCTTGCTTGCCGTGGTGGCGCGTGTCGCGCGGCGCTGCGGCTGTTGGCCCGTCTGCCGCTCCGTCACGTCCGCGGCCTTGCGGAGGCGCCTTCTTGGTGGAGCTGGAGGACTTTCTGGTGGTGGCGAGCTGCCCGAGGACGAAGAAGAGGTGCTGATCTCCAGTGAGCCGCTCGTTTCCCCAACGGGCCCGCTCGACTCGGCGCCCTGCTCGGCGGGCCCGCTCGACTCGACGCCCTGCTCGGCGGGCTCGCTTGTCTCGGCGACCTTCCCGGCAAGCTTCCCTGCTTTGAGAAACTCTTCCTGCCCGGCAAGGCTTGTCGCCTCCGCCGCCTCCGCCTCCTCCACTGTGTACCCGAACTCGCCCGCGGCCGCGGCTGCCGCCGCCTCTTCCAGCCTGGTGGCAATATATGCCATCTCCTGGTCAGTGGTGTCGTGGGTGAGGCCTTTCTTCTCGTCGGAGTCGATTGGCATTTCCACCAAATTGTCGAAGAATGCTTGCACAGCTTCGTCGGCAGGCTCTTGCCAAGTGGGCTCGATCCCGTGCGAGTCGCATAGCGGCATCATTGCACGGATGCCACTGAGCGCTGACCTGTTGCACAACGGAACTACGCCCCTCGGTAACGTGAACCATTCGGGATGGTCGGAGTCGTACTTGAACAACATTTGGAGCATCGCGTTGAGCTCCAGGACAGTGAAGTTATAATTGAGGCCCGGGCGCAGCCTCATGATACTTGCCGCGTTCTCGAACTCCCAGGCGGGCCTCTTCCTCTCCTGCAGGGGGGCGATGCGGCGGCGGAGAAAGTCTTCTCTAACTGCACCTACGGTCAGCCCGGCAAGCCTAAGGCAAAGGATCCGGGTAGTGGCAATCTTCAATCTGCTATCTTTCGGGGCCAAATCGCTCCAGTCTTCGCCGTGTACCACTGGAGCTTGGCGCCGGGCAGTAAAGTGCTGCGGGTTATCCTCTACGATCCAACACCAATTGGCTCTCCACTCATCCCACTTGCCGCGGAGCTCTCCCGATAAGTAAGCTTCCTTCTTGTGGGTCCTAGAGATCGAAGAGATTCCGCCAGACAGAGGCTCTCCCCTCTCAACTCGGGGCGTGAAGTAGTGGTGGAAAAGAGCTACATTGGGGAAGACTCCGACAAAGTTTTTGCACAGATGTGCGAAAACGGCCATGGTCAGAACGGCGTTGTGGGTGAAGTCAAGGAGGTGAAACCCGTAGGTGTTCATGATATCGCAGAAGAACTCAGAATAGGGCGGGAGAGCCCGCAGTAGAAGAACAGAGCGAAGAATGCGTAGCCATTCGGGAACATCTTGCAAGCTACAGCTGGGAGTACCTTGGTGCGCGGATGCGCCTTTGTCTCCCTCGACCAGAAAAGGTAGAAGGTATCCCTTAGCTCCTCCGCGTCAAGCTTGGGGGGGAAGACCGCCTTCTTCTTCCGCATCGCCGCGAGCCGCAGCGCCTCGACCGACTTCTTAGTCTTTCCCTTCTCGCCTTTCGGAGCCATGGCGGAAGCGGTGAAGGAGTGCGACGGCGCTGGTAGTGCTGGTAGCGACGGAGGGCGGAGCGCTGCTCTCTTTCGGCCTTCGGGAAGGAGGGGAGCGGCGGAGGTTTCTGAGGATTGAAGAAGCAACGGGCAGATGGACGAACTGCCCCTGTTTCCCCTGCTTATAAGGGGGAGGGGGCGGACGTTCCGCATTTCCAATTAAAGAAACATGCCACGATCTCTCCCACGACGCCACGATTGACACGTGCCGTTAGGGGGGGCGCGGTGGATACGGAGTGGGATACGGCGTGCCCCAGGCCGCGCGTGCCCGTGCACTGTTTTGGGCCTGGCCCAACAGCGCTCGGCACCGTGTATGGCCCAGGCCCGGGGGCTCCTGTCGGTGTACTAAAGTAGGGGTACCTTAGTATCTCGAACTTGTGCACGGGCAGTTGCAGCATCCCGCGGCAAGGCTTGCCAGGCGACCGCCAAGATCCTCCGTGGTTCCCTTGGAGCCATTCAAGAACAAAGTATCCAAGTCCAGAAGACAAGACCCCGGCAAGAGGAGCTTGCCGGGAAGGCCAATCAAGGCATCTCAAGGAATTTGCCGCGACGCGCCACGCGTCCCGGCAAGGCCCGATGAGCGACAAGCTCCCGGAAGCGACAAGATAGCGACCGTGGCAAGGCGCTTGCCGCGGCAAGCTTCCACTCAGTGCCCGCGCTCCAGCACATCCACCCACGTGTCGCTCTGAGAACATCCTAGGCACGCGTGGCGGAAGGCTGTGTAGCATGGGGTACACGGTGGCAAGCAGCGATGACAAGGCTACCTTCGTGGCGGACGGTGGCGCCCCTGACGGCCACTTTTTGCACTGTTTGGGCGACGGCGACAGGCATTTAATGCCCTTGTCCCCTGCCGTCAGGGTTAGGTATGGAACACTGTTCCAACTACCACACTTTTTACATTTTTACCCCCATCTGTGTTGCCACCTGTCGGTGACCCCTTTGACCTATAAAAGGAGGCCCATGCGCAACGTAGAAGGGGTTCCGAACATCGATCATTCCCATGCCCGGTCTAGCTAGCGGTTCGAGTATACTGTAGCTCTCCTCGCTCCCGAGCAAGAACACAATACAAATCAAAGCAGGAGTAGGGTTTTACGCATCCGTGCAGTCCGAACCTGGGTAAACTGCTCGTGTGCTCGCCTCGATCCGCTCTTTGTGCATCCTCCGCCCCCTGCCGTACCGAGAAGGGGCTCCGGTCCCATAGGTGTTCGTGGGTGATCAGTTTCCCCGACACAATTCCAATCCTATGCTCATCAAGATTAATACTAGAAAACAAGGATCTAATAGGAGTCACATCAATAACTTTCAGATCTTTATCTTTATTTTCATGATAACTAGAAGAACATGATTTAATATAATCTTCTCTTTTAGCACGCATCCTAGCGGTTCTTTCTTTGCAATCATCAATGGGAATTCTCATGGCTTTGAGAGACTCATTGATATCATGCTTATGTGGGATAGATCTAAGTTTCAAAGAATCAACATCAAGAGTAATTATATCCACACTTCTAGCCAATTCATCAATCTTAAGCAATTTCTCTTCAAGCATAGCATTAAAATTCTTTTGCGAGATCATAAACTCCTTAACACTAGTTTCAAATTCAGAAGGCATCTTTCCATAAGAGTTGTTGTAGGAATTACCAGAATTATTAGAGGAATTACTAGGAAAAGGCCTAGGATTAAAATTACCTCTGTAAGCATTGTTACCAAAATTATTCCTACCCACAAAATTCACATCCACAGATTCATTGTTATTCTCAATCAAAGTGGACAAAGACATATCATTAGGATCAGAAGAAGCACTCTCAGCAGCAAACAATTTCATAAGTTCATCCATCTTTCCACTCAAAACACTAATTTCTTCGATAGCATGCACTTTTTTACTAGTAGATCTTTCGGTGGCTAGCATGCACTTTTTTTGCTAGTAGATCTTTCGGTGTGCCATTGAGAATAATTAACCATAATATTATCTAGGAGTTTGGTAGCTTCTCCTAAGGTGGTTTCCATAAAAGTGCCTCTGGCGGGCGAATCTAAAAGATTTCTAGAAGCAAAATTCAAGCCAGCATAAAAGTTATGAATAATCATCCATAGATTCAAATCATGTGTAGGGCAATTACGTATCATCAATTTCATTCTCTCCTAAGCTTGTGCAACATGCTCATGATCTAGTTGCTTAAAATTCATAATATCGTTTCTAAGAGAGATGATCTTAGCAGGAGGGAAATACTTAGAGATAAAAGCATCTTTGCACTTATTCCACGAATCAATACTATTTCTAGGCAAAGAGGAAAACCAAGTTTTAGCACGATCTCTAAGTTGAAACGGAAATAACTTCAATTTAACAATATCGTTATCTGTATCCCTTTTCTTTTGCATATCACACAAATCAACAAAGTTCTTTATATGGGTAGCGGCATCTTCACTAGGAAGGCCAGAGAATTGATCTTTCATGACAAGATTCAACAAAGCAACATTGATCTCACAAGATTCAGCATCGGTAATAGGAGCAATCGGAGTGCTAATAAAGTCATTGTTGTTGGTATTGGAGAAGTCACACAATTTGGTATTGTTCTGAGCCATAGTGACAAGCAAGCAATCCAACACACATAAGCGAACAAGAAGCAAGCGAACGAAAAACACACGGCGGAAGAAGGGCAAATAGAACGGCAAGGGTGAAGTGTGGGAGAGGAAAACGAGAGGCAAATAAATGTAATGCGAAGGATAAGGGTTTGTGATAGGTACTTGGTATATCACTTTTGCGTAAGCCTCCCCGGCAACGGCGCCAGAAATTCTTCTTGCTACCTCTTGAGCTTGCATTGTATCCCCTCGAAGAGGAAAGGGAGATGCATCATGGTAGTGTAAGTATTTCCCTCAGTTTTTGAGAAGCAAGGTATCAATCTAGTAGGAGACCACGCGCGAGTCCCTCTCACCTGCACAAACAAATAAGAACTTCGCAGCCAACGCGATAAGGGGTTGTCAATCCCTTTACGGTCACTTACGAAAGTGAGATCTGATAGAGATGATAGTTGATATTTTTGGTATTTTTGGTTTAATAAAACAGCAAATAAAAACAAGGAAAGTAAAGTAGATGTAGATTTATATGTTGAGAATAGACCCGAGGGCCATAGTTTTCTCTAGTGGCTTCTCTCATGATAACGATATTCTACGACGGGTAAACAAATTACTGTCGAGAAATTGATAGAAAAGCGAATAATTATGAGACTATCTGATACGTCCAAAACGTATCTATAATTTCTGCTTGCTCCATGCCTCTTTTGTGTGATATTGCTATGATATTTATGCACTTCCATACACTTTTGATCATATTTGGACTAACCTATTAACTCAGTGCACCCCAGTGCCAGTTTCTGTTTTCTGCTGTTTTTGTATTTCAGGTTTTCCCATTACGTAAATTGCCAGAAAAATCCCGGGAAATATATATAAAAAATCAGTGTTCCGGAAGCTTCCATGCGGCCAAAGTAGGGCCAGAGGGGGGCCACCAGGGCTCCAGTCGACCAGAGGGGGCGGCCCCCCTCCTGGCCGCGCCGCCAGGGCGCCTGGGCCCCCCTTGCCTCTTCTGACGCCCCCTTTGGCATATAATTACACCGCGTCCCGAAACCCTCGAGGACGGAACCCTTTTTCGCGATCTCATCTCTGTTCCGCCGCCGCCGCGCTTCCAAGATCGGGAGCACCAGGAGAACTCTTCCCGGCACCCTGCCGGAGGGGAGGATCACCACCGGGAGCTTCTCCACCACCATGGACGCCTCCCGGATGAGTTGTGAGTAGTCTCCCTTGGACCATGGGTCCATGACCAGTAGCTATGTGATGTTCTCCTCCCCTCTTTGTTCTTCACCGATTAGACCTCGTGAGCTGCCCTACATGATCGAGGCACATATGTAATCCTTATGTTGTTGCTATGATGAGTTTGCTGGGATCCGATGGATTATGAGATTATGTTCAGATTGTGTGTGAGTAATATATTTGATTTACCTCTTTTATATTTATGTTCTTGAGTAATTCTTGCATGTTCTCCGTTGCTGTTTATTGCTTTGGCCAAGTAGTAGGTGGTAACTCCAAGAGGGAACGTTATGCTTGATTGTGGGTTCATGCCCCTCGATGACTAGCTTGAGTGAGAGAAACATGAGTCTAGGGGATGTGCTGTTGCCACAAGGGGGAAAACAACGGTGCTTGTACTTGCGGGTGCAAGGATTGTTTACTTTACGCAAAGTTCTTTTAATGCAGTTGTCTGTTGCTTTGAGTTTACACTATGGGTGGGACTCGCAACTTAATACTAGCGAGATGTTCTGGATAGATATCTCAAGGTGGATGATTAGTAGTAGATGCAGATGCATTTCGGTCTACTTGCCTTGGCGTACCGCCCATGCTTTGAGCCTCTACCTTTCTTGCAGCATAGTTAGCATTGGTTTGCGCACATAATCCTGTCAATTGCCCAGCTGTAATTTGTTTACCTCGCTTAGCTGTTCTATCGTCTTTTGGGAGAGAGACATCACTAGTGAACATCATGGGACCCCGGTCCATATTACCATCACTGATCACACCCGTTATTTACTTCATGTTCTTATTTACTAGTTGCAGTCATACCTATCACTATTATCTCTTGTGTTTGATCCTTTGTAAACGACAAGGCCGGAGGGATTGACAACCTCTCTGTACTCGTTGGGAGCAAAGTTATTTGTATCTGTGTGCAGGTCCTGTCAGCCGCTAAATATCTGGCGCCGTTAGCAGTTGACACCTTCTTGTTGACCCTCGGAGTCTCACGGGATTCGATCCTTGGTATCTTTGCCAAGGGAAAACTACCGCTACACTGCATCTCAAACCTTCCACTTGGGGTAACCAACGACGGGCGAGAAGCCATCAAGCAAAGTTTTCTGGCGCCGTCGCCGGGGACTCCACTCTTCAAGATAGGGGAGTTGCACGCTATCTTTTACCTTTGCTTTTTAGTCTTGTTAGTTTACCTTTCAGTTTTGCTTTAGTGTCTTCTATCAAAAATCACAAAAATAGTTATCTTGCTTGCTTGCTGCTATGGGTTCCACCGAGAACACCAAGTTGTGTGACTTCACTAGTCATTACAACGATGACTTTATCTGCACGCCTATCACTACACCTGCCACTTCAGCACCTTCTTATGAAATTAAACCTGCTTTACTGAACCTAGTTATGAAAGATCAATTCTCCGGTGCTGGAGATGATGCTGCTTTACACTTAAACAATTTTGTTGAACTCTGTGATATGCAAAAGTATCAAGAAATAGATGGTAATATTTTTAAGCTTAAGCTTTCTCCTTTCTCCTTGAGAGGAGGAGCTAAAATTTGGTTTCAATCTTTGCCTAGAAATAGCATAGATTCTTGGGACAAGTGCAAGGATGCCTTTATTGGGAAGTACTATCCCCCTACTAAAATTATCCAACTAAGGAGTAACATAATAAATTTTAAACAATTGGATAACGAACACGTTGCCCAAGCTTGGGAACGCATGAAATCTCTTGTCAAGAACTGCCCTACTCATGGTTTGACTACTTGGATGGTTATCCAAACTTTTTATGCAGGCTTGAACTTCACCTCGCTGAACTTGTTAGATTCGGCCACGGGAGGAACCTTTATGTCAACTACACTTGGTGCTGCCACGAAGCTTCTCGATGAGATGATGACCAATTATTCCCAATGGCACACCGAACGCGCTCCAACAGGTAGGAAGGTAAACTCTGTCGAGGAGATTTCCTCCCTAAATGAAAAAGTTGACTTGATCATGTCTCTACTTTCCAAGCAATCTTCTATTGATCCTCGTGATGTTCCTTTAAATTCTTTGATTGCTCAAGAACAAGTAGATGTGAACTTTATCTCTAGAAATAATTTCAATAACAATGCTTATAGGAGTAATTTTGGTAGCAATCCTAGACCGTTCCCCTCTAATTCCTATGGGAACAACCATGCTTATCCTAGCACCAAGAACTCCACTTCTGAACTAGAGATTATGCTTAAAGATTTCATCACTACCCAAAAAGCCTTCAATAAAAATGTAGAAGAAAAACTACCCAAACTAGATGATCTCTCTTCGAAGGTAGACAATTTAGCCCAGGAGGTAGAGTTGCTTAAAATTAGAACTTCCCCTCTTAAGGAGAGGAAGACCACTCCTATGAATGCTATTCAAGTGCAAATTAATGAAAACATTAGGATGTTGGCTAAACTTAAAGAGAGATGGGCTAGAGAAAAGGAGGAAGAAGATAGAATTAAGAACCTTCCTACCCACCACACTGTTGCTACTATCCAAGTTGTTGAGGATATCCAAACTCTTAGCACCCAATGCACTCCTGGTCCCATTGGACCTATTAATGGTGATGCTATGACCATAGAAACTACCAAACAAGTGAGCCTAAAGGACACCACTACCACTTTACTTGATAGTAGTGACCTCTATTTTGATAATTGCACCCTTACCGAAGTTATTGATTTCCTTCACAAGATGTCTAGAGATCCCCACACTAGCACGCTTAACCTTGCCTTCACCGAGCATATCACTAATGCTCTCATCAAAGCTAGGGAGGAGAAACTTAGGGTAGAAGCCTCCAAACCTAGAAAGCTAGAAGATGGTTGGGATCCTATGATTAAAATTAAGTTGAATAACTTCTCTTGCTATGCTTTATGTGATGTTGGAGCTAGTACCTCCGTTATGCCCAAAAGAATATATGATATGCTTAAATTGAAACCTTTTGATTCTTGTTCTTTTGGTGTTCGTCTTGTTGATTCTTCCATAAAAAAACCCTTGGGGAGGATCAACGATGTTCTTATCATTGTCAATGACAATTATGTTCCCGTTGATTTTACTATTATGGATATTGAATGTGAACCTTCTTGTCCAATTATTTTGGGACGTCCTTTTCTTCGCACCGTTGGTGCTATCATTGACATGAAAGAGGGGAATATAAAAATTCCAATTTCCTCTCAAGAAAGGGATGGAACAATTCCCTAGTAAGAAGATTAAGTTACCTTTTGAGTCCGTTATACGGGCTAGCTATTCTTTTACTCTTGATAAAACTTGATCTCTTTGCATTATGCCTAGCTTAAAGCATAAAAGAAAGCGCTTTTGGGAGGCAGCCCACAATGAATAAAATTTTATTTTACTTTTGTTGTGTCTTGATGTTTGTTACTACAGTAGCATCATAATTGTATCTTTACTTTTCAGCTTTGTGCCAAGTTTAGCCTCTGATTGCAAGAAAGTTCAAAAGTTGTGACGTGCTGTCCAGGAAACATATTCTGTTCTTGGACATAAAAATTCGTATAAAATCACCAGATCATCTTTTTGGTCTGAATTTTTTCGACAGCGTGCTCTATACAATTGTCTTTCGGGCGTCTGTTCTGATTTTTTTGATTTGAGTTGCAGAAGTGCCCCGAAAAAATTATTTACTACCTGCTGGTCTGTTTTTCACAGATTCTGTCCTGTTTTGCCTTTCCTTCGTTTTGCAAACCTTGAGCTTATTTTTCTTTGCAAAAACTTTTTGGAAATCTTGAGAAACAGTAGACCTTCAAGATTATCCTTATTTCCAGCAAGGAAAAATTATTTTATTATGGGTACTAACCTCGCTAATCAGGTTATGATGAGTTATGTATGAAGGGAGTTTTCAAGTGTGCGAGGGAAGATGATAAAAAGATTCAGGAGTGTTAAACGCTCAAGCTTGGGGATGCCCCCGTGCACCCCCAAGAAATATTCAAGAAGACTCAAGCGTCTAAGCTTGGGGATGCCCCCGTGCATCCCCTTCTACATCAACAATTATCAGTTCGTCTTTCGTTCCACTATATTTTAATCACTTCATGTGTTATGTGCTATGCTTGGAGCGTCTTGCTTTTAGTTTCCTTTTTAGTTTTCTTTAGCTTTGCTTGCTTTTAATAACAAGTCGGAACCCATCTTTCTTTGTGTGGGAGAGAAACACGCTCCACTTCAACCTAGAACATAACATAGGATTTTCATGTTTATCTTTGCTGTGTATGTTCTTTGTCTTTCAATAGCTACTGTCATGTTCAGCTCTTAGTTTTCATGCTTTTCTTTTTAAAGAGCTTTTGTTTAGTTGGTTGCTGGAACTCTCTTGAGTTATAATGCTTATCTTGTTAAGAGAGTTGGCTTCTGTTGCACTGGTTGATATGTCTATGATAAAAATGCTATGTGCATAATGGTGCTTAGTAGTTCATGTTTTCTTATGGTTAGTCTCAAATAGCTGGGGGGTTCTTAATGTGTTATTGTAGTACCAACATGATTTGTTTGCCTATGATGTGGTATGGTTTAGTGATATCTTCCTCCAAGAATTTATTTTGATTGACTTGGCATATGCTCACACATATTTAAGACTGTAAAGAAAGTCTATCAAGCCTTGACGATCTTTAATTTCTGAGTAGCGATATAACTTCCATGCCCGATTCAATGTTGCTTTGTCGCTCTGCATGATTATGACCGTCATTGCTCTCTTAGTTGGTCGCTCCCAGTCTTTTGCTAACCTTCGCCTATACTAAGCGGACTGACTGCTTGTGCATCCAAAATCCAATAAACCAGTTATGCCATATGAGTCCACCATACCTTCCTATACATGGTATTTGCCTGCCATTCCTAACGAAGACTTTCGTGTACCATCTCGAAATTAATCAAAAAAGCATTTCTCTTTTGTGCCTCTGTTTTAGCTCATGAGGAAGTAGTAGTTAATTCATGATCTTTTTAAGTTGGACAAGCTTCACCCCGGGATTGCATGTCCAATGTGCAAACTCGTAATACGAGAAGGAACTGGCAAAGAGTGCGCCCGGCTCATTAAAAAAATATACAACAAACAAACCCTCCTTCACGCTTTGTTCATGAGAAATCAGAAAACTTTGGTAATGATAAACAAAGGAGATTAAGAGGATGTGATCGTCCTCGTGCGGGAGCCGTTCCTCGAAACTTGTCCAGCTCGAGAAGTAATTGAGTTATCTGCTAGCATTCGTTGACAAAATATGCATCTATAAAAATAATAATTTTTACCTCTGTTTTTAAACCAAGAGCGCTGGTACATGTTTAGTTTTGTTTCCGACCACGGGTTTTCAACCTTGCCATAAAAAGCCACGGTTCAAGAGTCTCCACCTTCTTTCTTTAAAGCACCAACTATTGAGAGCATGATTGTCATTCTGAGTGTAATGTGCATTGTCCCAAAGTACCATTGTCTTCTGCATGACTATGATATCGTTTATTCTGAAATCATTGTATCTAGTCGTCACTTAAACTTTGGAGGTGCCCCTGCATTTATGTTTTGCTTCACTAAAGGGGGCAAGCGAGGTACCACTTTGTCATGTTTGCACACCATGCTCACTACAAATCTATTGAGTGTTTCAGTATCATATTGTAAAACTTTCAGTTCTTTGTGACATTCTCATGAGGCAACTTAATTACTACAGATTCATTGTCTCAGTAAGCATTTGTCATGTGACTATGAAAAGTCCTTATATGGTTAATAGCATGTCACCATAGAAATTATGCTTGTTATCATTTACCTACTCGAGGACGAGCAGGAATTAAGCTTGGGGATGTTGATACGTCCAAAACGTATCTATAATTTCTGCTTGCTCCATGCCTCTTTTGTGTGATATTGCTATGATATTTATGCACTTCCATACACTTTTGATCATATTTGGACTAACCTATTAACTCAGTGCACCCCAGTGCCAGTTTCTGTTTTCTGCTGTTTTTGTATTTCAGGTTTTCCCGTTACGTAAATTGCCAGAAAAATCCCGGGAAAAATATATAAAAAATCAGTGTTCCGAAAGCTTCCATGCGGCCAAAGTAGGGCCAGAGGGGGGCGACCAGAGGGGGCGGGCCCCCTCCTGGCCGCGCCGCCAGGGCGCCTGGGCCCCCCTTGCCTCTTCTGACGCCCCCCTTTGGCATATATTTACACCGCGTCCCGAAACCCTCGAGGACGGAACCCTTTTTCGCGATCTCATCTCTGTTCCACCGCCGCCGCGCTTCCAAGATCGGGAGCACCAGGAGAACTCTTCCCGGCACCCTGCCGGAGGGGAGGATCACCACCGGGAGCTTCTCCACCACCCTGGACGCCTCCCGGATGAGTTGTGAGTAGTCTCCCTTGGACCATGGGTCCATGACCAGTAGCTATGTGATGTTCTCCTCCCCTCTTTGTTCTTCACCGATTAGACCCCGTGAGCTGCCCTACATGATCGAGGCACATATGTAATCCTTATGCTGTTGCTATGATGAGTTTGCTGGGATCCGATGGATTATGAGATTATGTTCAGATTGTGTGTGAGTAATATATTTGATTTACCTCTTTTATATTTATGTTCTTGAGTAATTCTTGCATGTTCTCCGTTGCTGTTTATTGCTTCGGCCAAGTAGTAGGTAATAACTCCAAGAGGGAACGTTATGCTTGATTGTGGGTTCATGCCCCTCGATGACTAGCTTGAGTGACAGAAACATGAGACTAGGGGATGTGTTGTTGCCACAAGGGGGAAAACAACGGTGCTTGTACTTGTGGGTGCAAGGATTGTTTACTTTACGCAAAGTTCTTTTAATGCAGTTGTCTGTTGCTTTGAGTTTACACTATGGGTGGGACTCGCAACTTAATTCCAGCGAGATGTTCTGGATAGATATCTCAAGGTGGGTGATTAGTAGTAGATGCAGATGGATTTCGGTCTACTTGCCTTGGTGTACCGCCCATGCTTTGAGCCTCTACCTTTCTTGCAGCATAGTTAGCATTGGTTTGCGCACATAATCATGTCAATTGCCCAGCTGTAATTCGTTTACCTCGCTTAGCTGTTCTATCGTCTTTTGGGAGAGAGACATCACTAGTGAACATCATGGGACCCCGGTCCATATTACCATCACTGATCACACCCGTTATTTACTTCTTGTTCTTATTTACTAGTTGCAGTCATACCTATCACTATTATCTCTTGTGTTTGATCCTTTGTAAACGACAAGGCCGGAGGGATTGACAACCTCTCTATACTCGTTGGGAGCAAAGTTATTTGTATCTGTGTGCAGGTCCTGTCAGCCGCTAAATATCTGGCGCCGTTAGCAGTTGACACCTTCTTGTTGACCTTCGGAGTCTCACGGGATTCGATCCTTGGTATCTTTGCCAAGGGAAAACTACCGCTACACTGCATCTCAAACCTTCCACTTGGGGTAACCAACGAGGGGCGAGAAGCCATCACTATCTAGGCATGATCATTGTATATAGGCATCACGTCCGAGACAAGTAGACCGAAACGATTCTGCATCTATAACTATTACTCCCCACATTGACCGCTATCCAGCATGCATCTAGTGTATTGAGTTCATACGAACAGAGTAATGCCTTAAGCAAGATGACATGATGTAGAGGGATAAACTCAAGCAATATGATGAAAACCCCAACTTTTCATCCTCGATGCCAACAATACAATACGTGCCTTGCTGCCCCTACTATCACTGGGAAAGGACACCGCAAGATGGAACCCAAAGCCAAGCACTTCTCCCATTGCAAGAACTATAGATCTAGTAGGCCAAACCAAACCAATAATTCGAAGAGACTTGCAAGGATATTATGAGCACACATAAAAAGTTCAGAGAAGAACCAAATATCTTTCAAAGATAACCTTGATCATAAACTCACAATTCATCGGATCTCGACAAACACACCGCAAAACGAGATTACATCGAATAGATCTCCTCGAAGACCGAGTAGAACATTGTATTGAGATCCAGAGTGTGGGGACTCCGACTTGGGAGTCGAGATCACCGAATGCACGTGTACAGTGATCCCAGAGAACAATGCTCACTGAACACACAGAAGCTGAAATAACAAGAGTCTTACATCCATACAAATAGTCTTACACGAATTAAGGCCGTTATGGCCAAGTCTTACATAGATAGAGCCTCATGGGCTGAATAGGAAATAACTCAAATAGCGGAAGTCTTCGATAAACGGGTAGAACCCATGCCATCTGCCTTAACCCTACAGGCATTCTGACTGGGATAGCGTCCTAGTTCACATGTTCGTCTCCAAAGAACTCTTCCTCATAGTCCTGCTCTTCCATGGCTGGCCAATTAAATAACCAGTGGCAAGCCAATGAGTACTTTGAATGTACTCGCAAGCAACCCATGATGTGGTAACAATGCAATGGAACAATAATGAACAATCTAGCAGAAAGCTAGAACAATATGCTATCATCAAGTTTATGCATCAATAACCTCGCGTAACCTCGAAGACAGGTTACCGATATCAACATGAATATAATTCAACTCATCGAGTCAAGTCTCCACCTTGACTTATCACACACATACCAACACTGACGAAGTAAAATTCTGGACATAGTTTAAGTAGCACCACCCAACTGTCCATGACCGTGGACACGGCTATTCGAATAGTTTTACACTCTGCAGAGGTTGCGCACTTTACCCACAAGATCCGGGGAACTTCCGTGTCATCCACGACCCGCGGTACCTCAAGTACCCGGGGTAAGCACCCGGTCATTACCTTTCGTTAGACGACACTAACATAGAGTCCACTCGTTGGTACACGGCCCTTGGGTACAAACCATAGATCACGGGACTTGCCCTAATTTCAATGTCACGCGTACCCGAAGGGACCAACGGTGTGTCCGGTGCCCTGTAAAAACAGTCATGGCCGTCTATCCAAGCACGACCCCGTCCCGGGAAAGACCTCAAGTCTTCCCTTCACTAGTAATGCGGGCACCATGCTAGTATCGACCTAAGTAATCAATAAAGCCCCGTCCCATAAGGGGTAGTGTGGTTGCACATGTTTGGTTGGGACGGTAGTCACACATAAATCTAATCCATCATTCCACCATGCACATGATCTACCGGCACATCACTTCTTTCTCAAGTGATGACTTATCACTTCATCACCCTCGGGCATTAGGGGCACCCGACGGGTTCATGCAAAGATTTCAACTACGAGGGTTCATATCACACATGCATCATATAAGCATCATGACCAACTATATCATCTAGCACATAGCAAGATCAACAATAAGGCATGCATCATGTGGTGGTTCGTCTAGGTTACCATCGTAACCCTATCATCATGCATCGGAAACAAACGGGTTCCGAGAACAAGTGTATCATGGTCAAAGGGCTGCTTGCCTGGATTGGCTTGGTCTTCGAAGTCTTCAAGTCCTTCTCCTTCTTCTTCCACAGCAATTTCGTCAAATACGGGATCTATACATCGCATAATAACCACGGGAAAATAAGAATACAAATAAAACAGAAAAATCAAAGTGCTCAGAAAAATGTCAACTCATTTTTGTAAAATACTAGAGGGATTTCTAAGATGGGGAAAAATCTTAGTTGGAGTTTTGGAGTTACAGAATGGAATAGATTGATTTTTGAACAGGAGTATTACTGCCCAAATTTTAATTTAAATTTGAACAGTACAGAAAAGTTTCATGGATTTGAATGAAAGTGGTACCATTAAATAGGTTGGAATATTGCAAGATTTTAGGAGTTGAAAATATTTAATTTGGATCAATATTCTTTTTTGTATAAATGTTTAAAACAACAACAGAAAAGAAAAATGAAAAAGGGTCCTGTGCACTGGGCCAGAGAAGGCCACAGTGCACGGCCCAGACGGACTGGCCTAGCCGCACGGAGCCAACGCGCTCGCACGTCAGGTTTTCAAACCTGACGAGCGGGGCCCGTGGGTCAGCGGCACAGAGGCGGGGGAGAGAGGTGGGGGGATGACAGGCGGGGCCCGCCTGTCATCTCTAACCCCTCGGCCACGGCGGCGGCGAGCTCACCGGCGAGGATTCCGGCCACGGCGACGACAACGGAGGCTAGGGACGTGACCAGCTTCGTGTTGCGGTTGCAGTGGTGGTGGTGCGGCACGACGGGAAGGTCTGGTTCGCCGGCGACGAGGTGGGGCGGCGGAAGCTCGTCGGAGGGTGGTGGTCGAGGTCGTTTCCGACTGCTACAGAGAGGGGAAACGAGGGGGAAGGAGTCAGTGAGGTGCGGCGGTTCCGAAACGAGTGGAAGGAGAGGCAGGGGAGGCCCGTACCTCGAGATCGCCGGCGGCCCGACGCGGCGGAGCTCCGGTCGATCCCGAGCACTGGGGCGTCCTGGGGTCGAGCTGGGGGTGCTGGGGGTCTCAGTGGAGAGGTGTGAGGCTGGTGAGGGTGCTGGAGAGGCTCGGGATGGCCTTATATAGCCGCGCCCGTGGTTCACCGTGGACCCGTGCGCCGGCGAGGTTGCAGGCGAGGCTATGGAGGGTTCTGGAGTCCTGGGAACACGCCGGGGAGGTCCGTGGACTAGCTCCACGTCCAGCTGAGGGAATAAGAGGAGCGGGGGAGCGTTAGAGGAGCGCGCGCATGCGAAGCAGAAGAATGGCCGAAGCGGGCGGCCGGTGCGCGTGCGACGACGTTCACTTGAGGGCGCAGGAGGAGGGGGACAGAGCCGGGGAGGTTGCGGACGTCGAGGCGCCTCGACTGGCGCGAGGGGGAGGCTCGAGGTTGTCGGGGATCGGCGATTGGCTGGAGCCAGCGTGCGGAGGGCACTGTTCGCGCGCTCCAGAGCATGCGTATTGCTGGCATCAGCGTGCTCTCGCTGGTTTGGTCCGATCCAGCATGTCCAACAGTGTCTAGCGCGTTGAGGGAGGAGTAAAGAAATGCCCTGAGGCCTTGGATGCCCTGGGGTTGCAGAGAGAGAGGGAGAGTGTTGGTAAAAATGGTAGAAGCTGGCTGTTCAGCAAGGTAAAACAGAGGTTTCACCCCTCAATCATGGAGCTGAGGTGCTGGGGGAGTTACTGGAGGTAGCTGGTAACTCAATGAGCCTGTGGTAAGAAGTTGAGGCCATGGAGAAAAGTGAAAGTGGTCAAGTTGGAGGTTTTAGAAATTCTGCAGAAGGTGTTTGATCAGTGTTTGATCAAGTAAATGAAGTCCACTTGACATGGCACTTGACAGGGTTGAAAGACATGAGAAAATAGGGTGCTTCACCAAATTTGGGCTCATTTGAAGAAACTAGCCAATGTAACTTTGGTGAACCCTAGAAATCAACAGAAACAGTTTCATCTTGATTGAGTCAAGCTAACCATCTCCCCTTGATGCACCACTTGGTGTAGCATCATTATTTGGGGTATTGATCATGCTCACAAAGTTTGAAGCTCAAGATAAAAAGTTGGTAATGTAAAGTTGTTCAAATTTGCATTTGAACAGAAAGGGTTTTGAGGTGATCTGATCAAGTTGCTCTATTCAAATTCTTGTGCCATTTGGTCTAGGTGCCTTATTAGGCCATTCTAGCATGTGCACCAAGTTTGAGAGCATTTGGACAAGTTTGGCAATGTAAAGTTGCTCAAACTTCAAATATGGACAGAATGGTTATGAAGGGGTTTGAGGAGGTTTTCTTGCTTCCCAAGGCATGGGACTTGGCAAGATCATCAAATATGCCATATATGACATGATAGAATTTCCCTGGAAATTTTGGAGAAAGTTTCCTTTGTAAATATTTCAAAAGCTTGAAATATCCAGAAAGGGTTTTAGAGGGTTTAGCCCATTATTTTCAACATGACCAAGTGTTGAAACTCTTATATATGGACAATATGTGTCCTATGAGTCTCTCTGAATTTTGGCAAACATTTTTGAAATAATTAAATAATTTTCCCCTATTAAAGACCATTTCTGGCCTTAAGCAAAAGCTTTTAAATAAAATAGAAAAAATAACTTTTAAAATTATACCTTTGTGGGTTGTGGGAGTCCTATGACTACTAGGTCTCAAATAAACCTTTTGAAATAATTTTCACACCCTAAATCAAGTACTTGCAGTGCAAATCTCAATTCAGGGGTTTTTTGGAAAACTAAATTTATAAAATACTTTTTGGCCAAATTAATTTTGTAAGAAAATACTATACTGTTATATTAGACTTGGCATGATCATTGGGCAGAAGTTTTGGATAAGGAGATGAAATCTACAAGAGATCATAGTTGACTTTAATGAGCACATGAAAAAGTAAATGAAGAAAACTCAATTTCCAAATAAAAGCCAAATGATGCTAAAAAAATTTGCTGGTCCAAATTTTCATGCTTCAAAGTTACAAATAGCATGTTACAAAATGCAGGGTGTGACAGACCTACCCCCCTTACAAGAATCTCGTCCCCGAGATTCCTAAACTAGGGCTTAAAAGAGATCGGGAAACTCAGATCTAAGATAGTCTTCTCGTTCCCAGGTTGCTTCTACTTCGGTGTGGTTGCTCCACTGGACCTTGAAGTACTTGATGGTACGGCTCCGCGTACATCGTTCTGCTTCGTCCAGAATGCGAATGGGCTTCTCGCGGTAGGTCAAATCGGGTTGCAGATCAATGGCTTGGTGATCCACATCCTTGTAGAGACTGGGCTTGTCTGGAACTTGGAGACACTTCCGGAGTTGTGACACATGGAATACATTGTGCACATTGGATAGCTCAGGTGGTAGTTCCAACTGATAAGCCACTTCTCCTCGTCGTGCAGTGACCTCAAAGGGTCCCATGAACCTTGGTGCGAGCTTCCCCTTGACATGGAAACGCTTGGTTCCCTTTAGAGGAGTTACCCGCAGGTACACGTGGTCCCCGACATGGAAACTCATGTCTCGGCGTCGAGTGTCAGCATAACTCTTCTGCCTTGACTTGGCTGCCTTTAATCGCTCTCTGACTAGTTGGACTTGCTCTTCTGCTGCGCGGAGAATATCTGGTCCAAAGACTAGTCCTTCTCCAGTCTCTGACCAATTGAGGGGGGTGCGGCATCTGCGTCCGTACAACACCTCAAATGGTGCCATCTGAAGGCTTGACTGGTAACTGTTGTTATAGGAGAACTCGGACAAAGGGAGATAGTCTTCCCACTTGGCTCCATATGCCAGGACACAGGCTCGGAGCATATCTTCGAGAATCTGATTGACTCGCTCAGTCTGACCTCCGGTCTGCGGGTGGAAAGCTGTTCTGAAAGACAACTTGGTTCCCAAGGCTTCTTGGAACTTCTTCCAGAACCTTGAGGTGAACTGGGTTCCTCAATCTGACACAATCTCCTTGGGAACACCGTGAAGACTTACGATTCGGTCGATGTAGAGAGCTGCCAGCCGGTTGCCATCATAAGTGGTCTTGACAGGAATGAAATGGGCCACCTTGGTCAAATGATCGACTATGACCCAGATAGAGTCATGTCCTTTATTCGACCTTGGTAATCCAGTGACAAAGTCCATTCCGACTTTATCCCACTTCCACTCAGGAAGCTTGAGTGGTTGAAGCAATCCAGCAGGTCGCTGATATTCAGCCTTGACCCTTTGGCACACATCACACTTTGCAACATAGGTTGCAATCTCTCTCTTCATACCGTGCCACCAGAATCGTGCCTTCAAGTCTTGGTACATCTTGGTTCCTCCGGGGTGGATGGAATACGGAGTGTCGTGGGCTTCTTGCAGAATCAGCGTCTTCAACTCGGTGTTGTTTGGCACGCAGAGGCGACCTTTGTACCAAACAGTCCCGTGCTCGTCTTCGGAGAATCCTGGGGCCTTGCCCAGCTTCATCTTCCTCTTGATACCTTTGATGCTTGCATGTCCTTCTTGAGCCTTCTTGACGTCGTCCAGCAGGGTCGGTCTGACTTCCAAATGATCCAGATATCCGGGGGTGACCAATTCCAAACTGAATTGTTCGATCTCCTTAAACAAGGTTGGCTGCCTTTCTTGAATAACGGCATTCAAAGAGCAAGCCTTCCTGCTTAAGGCATCGGCCACCACGTTAGCCTTCCCAGGGTGATACTGAACACTGAGGTCATAATCTTTGATGAGTTCCAACCATCTCCGCTGCCTCATGTTCAACTCTTTTTGGGTGAAAATATACTTCAGACTTTTGTGGTCTGTGTAAATCTCACACCGTTTCCCTAGGAGGTAATGCCGCCATGTCTTCAAGGCATGAACTACAGCTGCTAGCTCAAGATCGTGAGTAGCGTAGTTCTCCTCATGGGGTCGTAGCTGCCTGGAGAGGTGTGCTATGACGCGGCCTTCTTGCATCAGAATGCTTCCCAATCCGGTTCGAGAGGCATCACAATATATCACGAACTCCTTGTGAATATCAGGTGTTGCCAGAACTGGGGCGGTGGTCAATCTCTTCTTGAGCTCTTGGAAGCTCTCTTCACATTTTGGCGTCCACTCGAACTTCTTGTCCTTTTTGAGGAGCTGAGTCATTGGTCGTGCAATGCTAGAGAATCCTTCCACGAACATGCGGTAATAGCCCGCTAGTCCGAGGAAGCTTCTGACTTCCTTGACGGTCGTCGGAGATTGCCATTGGGTCACAGCTTCGATTTTTGCAGGATCAACAGATAATCCTTCCTCGGTCGAGACTTGACCTAGGAATCCAACTTTGTGCAGCCAGAACTCACACTTGCTGAATTTGGCATACAGTTGGTGCTCACGAAGCTTGTCTAGGACCATCCTCAGATGTTGCTCATGCTCTTCCTCCGACTTCGAGAACACAAGAATGTCATCAATGAAGACAACAACGAACTTGTCCAAATATTCCATGAAGACTTTATTCATGAGATACATGAAGTAAGCTGGGGCATTGGTTAACCCAAAAGACATGACCGTGCACTCGTATAGGCCATATCTGGTTACGAATGCCGTCTTCGGAATATCTTGGGGTCTGATCTTCAGCTGGTAATACCCAGATCTGAGGTCGATCTTGGAGAATACCTTGGCTCCGCTGAGCTGATCAAACAGATCTTCGATCTTGGTAAGTGGATACTTGTTCTTGATTGTAACTTCATTGAGGGAACAATAGTCAATGCATAAGCGGATGGTACCGTCCCTCTTTGCCACAAACAGAACATGAGATCCCCAAGGGGAGGCACTCGGGCGGATAAATCCCTTCCTTAGCTGCTCTTCTAGCTGCTTCTTCAACTCGGCTAACTCTTCCGTCCCCATTCTATAAGGCTTCTTATAGATGGGTCCTGCTCCGGGCACGAGCTCGATGATGAACTCAATGTCACGGTCAGGGGGCATTCCCGGTAGTTCATCCGGAAAGACATCAGGATACTCACATACCACCGGTACTTGATCTAGCCCAACTTCAGACAGACAGTTGACTATAGCGGCTTGAGCGGAAGAGGAGTTGGGGGCAAACTTGACTTCTACTCCTTGGTCATTGGTCACATTGACTGTCCGATTGGCACAGTCTAACAAGCCTTGGTGCTTGCTGAGCCAATTCATACCTAGGATCACATCCAAGCCTTGCGATCTCAGGACGATAAGGTCTGCTAGGAAGTCTACACCATTAATGGTAATACTGACTCCTTTACAGCCTATCTTGGCTCTCATCTCGGCTCCGGGGGTTTGTACCACCATAGGGTTATTCAGGGGTGTAGGGGTCATGCCACTTTTTAATGCAAATCTTTGAGTGACAAATGAATGCGTAGCTCCAGAATCAAACAAGACAGTTGCAGGTGCTGAGTTGACAAGGAACGTACCCAGCACGACGTCCGGGTCTTCCTGGGCTTCTTCAGCAGTGACGTGATTCACACGCCCCTTCCCATAGTTCGGTGGATTGCGAGGAGCTAGGTTCCTTGGTGGCATTCCACGGCCTTGTCCCTGGTTCTGCGCATTGGGGCGCGGGGCATCAGGCTTCTTGTTGGGGCACACCCTGGAGATGTGTCCGAGCTGACCACACCCAAAGCAAGTGACTTGGTTTGGAGTGTTGATCTTGTAGCCACCATTGGTATTGGGGTTGAAAGCTGGCCTGGGGTTGGCATACTGCTGAGGCTGAGGATTGGCACGAGGTGCAGGAGCTCTTGGCTGCTGATAGGTTGGCTTGGCCGGGGCTGACTGCCACGGACGAGGCTTCTGGTTGCTGGAACTTCCCTTACTGACCAACTTGCGCTTGCGAGTGTCTTCTAAAGCACGCCGCTTGTCTTCAAGCATAAGTGCCTTGTTCACCAGGTCAGGGAAAGACGGGCAGTCGCACACGACAAGCGAGTATTGCAGAGTCTGATTAAGGCCTTCCATGAAGCGCTCCCTCTTGGCAGCATCAGTGCTGACATCCTCAGGGGCATACCTTGACAGAATACTGAACTTCTGCATGTACTCCTTGACAGTGCCACTTCCTTGCTTCAGAGCTCGGAACTCACGCTTTTTGATAGCCATGATTCCGGAAGGAATGTGGGCCTTGCGGAATTCTGCCTTGAAGTTAACCCAAGTGATGTCTTGTTCAGCATGCATGACCTTGAATCCATCCCACCAAGCTCTTGCAGTTCCCCCGAGGCAGTGGGCTGCATAAGCCACCTTCTCGCGATCTTCGGTGCATCCGACTAGTTCCAGGATTTCCTCAGTGGAACGGACCCAGTCATCTGCATCCAGGGGTTCAGCAGTGTCGATGAAGGTTGGCGGTGCATGCTTCTTGAACTCTGCCAACGTGGAACGTCCGTTGCCGTTCCCCGCCGGCTGGCGGTTGTTGGCGACAGCTTGAGCAATCAGCTGAAGAGCTGCAGTGTTGGCTTGGCGTTCCTCTCGGAAAGCTTGGAGAAGCTGAGCCATGTCCATGCTTGGAGGAGGTGGTGGTGGAGCTTGGTCGTTGGTTTGGTCGTGGCCTGCCTCTGGCTGAGAGGATGCTCCGGCTTCGGGCTGCTGGGTAGAGGTACCAGTACGAGTTACAACAGGCATCCTGTTGGAGCGATAAAAGGTCTCATGACTCGGAAGAGGGAAAGCAAGATAGATGGGTGCCTAGTAAGGGGGTGGGTGTGACACTAAATCAAATCATGCAAGGGCCGTAAGGCCAAAACACATTCATTAAAATCCAAATGGGTGATGTAGTCGTTTACACATTCCCGAAGGAAGATTACGACTTGCATCCAGACACAACAAAAGCAATCACTAGATGGTTTCATATGAACCATACAAGGACTCGACTGCGCATAGGGGTTACACGACCTATCCTACCGTAGGGGTTACAACTGGCATATCCGAGTAGCGAATAATGCCTAAGCGGCGGAATGCTCGGTCGCGTATTCCGGCTCTTCTGGGTCTTCCTCCTTGTCTTCATCTGTCTGGGCTCCCTTGTCGCTAGAGGGAGTGGGGGAGTGGAGGAGTTGTATACGACGGTGCTTCGACGGTGGTGCAGGGAAAAGCTTGCGATATTCCCTTGCCGTCATCCGGCGTCGCCGAGGTGGCTCTTCATCCTTGGATGACACATCCTCGGAGGGCCTTCCGCCTCGATATGCGATAGCGGATTGTCCAGAAGGTGCTCCTTCCTTCTTGATCCTGTTTGCCTTCTCTTGAGCTCGACGAAGAAGTGCCTTGGTCTTGTAAAGTTCTTCTCGAAGCTTCATTGATTCCGAGGCCAAGTCTTGTGCCAGGCTGTCGGCACATAGACTGAAGTAGGTCTGGAACCGAAGCGAGAGTCCTTCCTTCAGTGGAGGGGCTAGTGCGCTGCTTTCTTCGTCACCTTCCTTCCGGTAAGGTAAGAAGCGAGTTGCCATCTTGGCTGCCATCTCCGGAAGAAGCTCGCGGAGACGGGTTAGTGCCTTGGGTGCAGCAGCCTCAACAGCGAGTGGTAGTGTTGCCATCTGGGGTCCCTCGAAGAACCAACTTGTGGGAGGATCGTTTGCCTTCACGATCACTTCCACATGGTACTCCACCTCAGTATCGCTCACCCAATGCTCAAGGTAGGTGAGGATGGGTGCTCGGTGGAACTGACACTCCTGGAGGCTATCCTCGAGAAGTAAGGGAAACCCAGTGGTCAGGTGCTCTTCGGGAACAGCGGCCATCTACAAAGGTGGAATAGGAGGGGTTAATAAGCTGAGGAAATCTCAGGTTTAGAAAAGAAGAGAGGTTCAGAAGGTTTTGAAAAGGGGTCTCAACTAACTAACGCCCATGCTAACTAAGGCTTCCTACAGTCAGGATGGCTCTGATACCAGCTCTGTGGGGACCCCGACTTGGGAGTCGAGATCACCGAATGCACGTGTACAGTGATCCCAGAGATCAATGCTCACTGAACACACAGAAGCTGAAATAACAAGAGTCTTACATCCATACAAATAGTCTTACACGAATTAAGGCCGTTATGGCCAAGTCTTACATAGATAGAGCCTCATGGGCTGAATAGGAAATAACTCAAATAGCGGAAGTCTTCGATAAACGGGTAGAACCCATGCCATCTGCCTTAACCCTACAGGCATTCTGACTGGGATAGCGTCCTAGTTCGCATGTTCGTCTCCAAAGAACTCTTCCTCATAGTCCTGCTCTTCCATGTCTGGCCAATTAAATAACCAGTGGCAAGCCAATGAGTACTTTGAATGTACTCGCAAGCAACCCATGATGTGGTAACAATGCAATGGAACAATAATGAACAATCTAGCAGAAAGCTAGAACAATATGCTATCATCAAGTTTATGCATCAATAACCTCGCGTAACCTCGAAGACAGGTTACCGATATCAACATGAATATAATTCAACTCATCGAGTCAAGTCTCCACCTTGACTTATCACACACATACCAACACCGACGAAGTAAAATTCTGGACATAGTTTAAGTAGCACCACCCAACTGTCCATGACCGTGGACACGGCTATTCGGATAGTTTTACACTCTGCAGAGGTTGCACACTTTACCCACAAGATCCGGGGAACTTCCGTGTCATCCACGACCCGCGGTACCTCAAGTACCCGGGGTAAGCACCTGGTCATTACCTTTCCTTAGACGACACTAACATAGAGTCCACTCGTTGGTACACAGCCCTCGGGTACAAACCATAGATCACGGGACTTGCCCTAATTTCAATGTCACGCGTACCCGAAGGGACCAACGGTGTGTCTGGTGCCCTGTAAAAACAGTCATGGCCGGCTATCCAAGCACGACCCCGTCTCGGGAAAGACCTCAAGTCTTCCTGTCACTAGTAATGCGGGCACCATGCTAGTATCGACCTAAGTAATCAATAAAGCCCCGTCCCATAAGGGGTAGTGTGGTTGCACATGTTTGGTTGGGACGGTAGTCACACATAAATCTAATCCATCATTCCACCATGCACATGATCTACCGGCACATCACTTCTTTCTCAAGTGATGACCTATCACTTCATCACCCTCGGGCATTAGGGGCACCCGACGGGTTCATGCAAAGATTTCAACTACGAGGGTTCATATCACACATGCATCATATAAGCATCATGACCAACTATATCATCTAGCACATAGCAAGATCAACAATAAGGCATGCATCATGTGGTGGCTCGTCTAGGTTACCATCGTAACCCTATCATCATGCATCGGAAACAAACGGGTTCCGAGAACAAGTGTATCATGGTCAAAGGGCTGCTTGCCTGGATTGGCTTGGTCTTCGAAGTCTTCAAGTCCTTCTCCTTCTTCTTCCACAGCAACTTCGTCAAATACGGGATCTATACATCGCATAATAACCACGGGAAAATAAGAATACAAATAAAACAAAAAAATCAAAGTGCTCAGAAAAATGTCAACTCATTTTTGTAAAATACTAGAGGGATTTCTAAGATGGGGAAAAATCTTAGTTGGAGTTTTGGAGTTACAGAATGGAATAGATTGATTTTTGAACAGGAGTATTACTGCCCAAATTTGAATTTAAATTTGAACAGTACAGAAAAGTTTCATGGATTTGAATGAAAGTGGTACCATTAAATAGGTTGGAATATTGCAAGATTTTAGGAGTTGAAAATATTTAATTTGGATCAATATTCTTTTCTGTATAAATGTTTAAAACATCAACAGAAAAGAAAAATGAAAAAGGGTCCTGTGCACTGGGCCAGAGAAGGCCACAGTGCACGGCCCAGACGGACTGGCCCAGCCGCACGGAGCCAACGCGCGCGCACGTCAGGTTTTCAAACTTGACGGGCGGGGCCCGTGGGTCAGCGACACAGAGGCGGGGGAGAGAGGTGGGGGGATGAGAGGCGGGGCCCGCCTGTCATCTCTAACCCCTCGGCCACGGCGGCGGCGAGCTCACCGGCGAGGATTCCGGCCACGGCGACGGCAACGGAGGCCAGGGACGTGACCAGCTTCGTGTTGCGGTTGCAGTGGTGGTGGTGCGGCATGGCGGGAAGGTCTGGTTCGCCGGCGACGAGGTGGGGCGGCGGAAGCTCGTCGGAGGGTGGTGGTCGAGGTCGTTTCCAACTGCTACAGAGAGGGGAAACGAGGGGGAAGGAGTCAGTGAGGTGCGGCGGTTCCGAAACGAGTGGAAGGAGAGGCAGGGGAGGCCCGTACCTCGAGATCGCCGGCGGCCCGACGCGGCGGAGCTCCGGTCGATCCCGAGCACTGGGGCGTCCTGGGGTCGAGCTGGGGGTGCTGGGGGTCTCAGTGGAGAGGTGTGAGGCTGGTGAGGGTGCTGGAGAGGCTCGGGAGGGCCTTATATAGCCGCGCCCGTGGTTCACCGTGGACCCGTGCGCCGGCGAGGTTGCAGGCGAGGCTATGGAGGGTTCTGGAGTCCTGGGAACACGCCGGGGAGGTCCGTGGACTAGCTCCACGTCCAGCTGAGGGAATAAGAGGAGCGGGGGAGCGTCAGAGGAGCGCGCGCGTGCGAAGCAGAAGAATGGCCGAAGCGGGCGGCCGGTGCGCGTGCGACGACGTTCACTGGAGGGCGCGGGAGGAGGGGGGACAGCGCCGGGGAGGTTGCGGACGTCGAGGCGCCTCGACTGGCACGAGGGGGAGGCTCGAGGTTGTCGGGGATCGGCGATTGGCTGGAGCCAGCGTGCGGAGGGCACTGTTCGCGTGCTCCAGAGCATGCGTATTGCTGGCATCAGCGTGCTCTCGCCGGTTTGGTCCGATCCAGCGTGTCCAACAGTGTCTAGCGCGTTGAGGGAGGAGTAAAGAAATGCCCTGAGGCCTTGGATGCCCTGGGGTTGCAGAGAGAGAGGCAGAGTGTTGGTAAAAATGGTAGAAGCTGGCTGTTCAGCAAGGTAAAACAGAGGTTTCACCCCTCAATCATGGAGCTGAGGTGCTGGGGGAGTTACTGGAGGTAGCTGGTAACTCAATGAGCCCGTGGTAAGAAGTTGAGGCCATGGAGAAAAGTGAAAGTGGTCAAGTTGGAGGTTTTAGAAATTCTGCAGAAGGTGTTTGATCAGTGTTTGATCAAGTAAATGAAGTCTACTTGACATGGCACTTGACAGGGTTGAAAGACATGAGAAAATAGGGTGCTTCACCAAATTTGGGCTCATTTGAAGAAACTAGCCAATGTAACTTTGGTGAACCCTAGAAATCAACAGAAACAGTTTCATCTTGATTGAGTCAAGCTAACCATCTCCCCTTGATGCACCACTTGGTGTAGCATCATTATTTGGGGTATTGATCATGCTCACAAAGTTTGAAGCTCTAGATAAAAAGTTGGTAATGTAAAGTTGTTCAAATTTGCATTTGAACAGAAAGGGTTTTGAGGTGATCTGATCAAGTTGCTCTATTCAAATTCTTGTGCCATTTGGTCTAGGTGCCTTATTAGGCCATTCTAGCATGTGCACCAAGTTTGAGAGCATTTGGACAAGTTTGGCAATGTAAAGTTGCTCAAACTTCCAATATGGACAGAATGGTTATGAAGGGGTTTGAGGAGGTTTTCTTGCTTCCCAAGGCATGGGACTTGGCAAGATCATCAAATATGCCATATATTACATGATAGAATTTCCCTGAAATTTTTGGAGAAAGTTTCCTTTGTAAATATTTCAAAAGCTTGAAATATCCAGAAAGGGTTTTAGAGGGTTTAGCCCATTATTTTCAACATGACCAAGTGTTGAAACTCTTATATATGGACAATATGTGTCCTATGAGTCTCTCTGAATTTTGGCAAATATTTTTGAAATAATTAAATAATTTTCCCCTATTAAAGACCATTTCTGGCCTTAAGCAAAAGCTTTTAAATAAACTAGAAAAAATAACTTTTAAAATTATACCTTTGTGGTTTGTGGGAGTCCTATGACTACTAGGTCTCAAATAAACCTTTTGAAATAATTTTCACACCCTAAATCAAGTACTTGCAGTGCAAATCTCAATTCAGGGGTTTTTTGGAAAACTAAATTTATAAAATACTTTTTGGCCAAATTAATTTTGTAAGAAAATACTATACTGTTATATAACACTTGGCATGATCATTGGGCAGAAGTTTTGGATAAGGAGATGAAATCTACAAGAGATCATAGTTGACTTTAATGAGCACATGAAAAAGTAAATGAAGAAAACTCAATTTCCAAATAAAAGCCAAATGATGCTAAAAAAATTTGCTGGTCCAAATTTTCATGCTTCAAAGTTACAAATAACATGTTACAAAATGCAGGGTGTGACACAGAGAGAGAGAAGAAGCCATCTAGATACTAGCTATGGACCCGAAGGTCTGAGATAAACTACTCACAACTCATGGTGAGGGCGATGATGATGATGATGATGGCCTCCGTGATGGATCCCCCTACCGGAACAGGCTCCAAGATGGGATCTCCACGGGAACTGAAGCTACGGCGGTGGAATTAGGGGTTTCTCTCTGTGTATGGAGTTTCTGGGGCACGTAGGTATATATAGGAAGAAGGAGGGCACCGGGGGCCGTGTGGGCCAGCCTCGAGGCAGGGGGGCACGCCCTGGGAAGGGGGGCGCGCCCCCCACCCTCGAGGGCAGCCCAGCTGTCCCCTGACTTGGTCCTGACGTTTCCCAAGCGTGATTTCCTCCAAAAACATCTCTCACGAAGGTTTCATTCCGTTTGGACTCTGTTTGATATTCCTTTTCTGCGAAACCCTGAAATAGGCAAAAAAAACAGCAATCTGGACTGGGCCTTTCGGTTAGTAGGTTAGTCCCAAAAATGATATAAAAGTGAAAGATAAAGCCCATTAAACATCCAAGACTTCATAAATAATAGCATGGAACAATCAAAAATTATAGATACTTTGGAGACGTATCACTAGACCTCGCCTCCGTCAGGGCTGGCAGCAGCTACAGTTGCACCGCGTCCTCTGCTTCTCCTCGTTTCCACCACCGCCGAACGCCACCCTGTCGCCCCTCACCATCGGCAAGCCTCGCCGCCGCCTAGGCATCTCGGCCGTCCCACCACCTCGCAGAATCGCAGGCGCCTAGCCGAGTCACCCCACGCGAGCTCACCCGAGGGGACGAGCCCCTCGAGCAGCCTCGGTCCAGGAGTCGCAGCCGTCGTCGCCCTCGCGCGCGCCGCCGCGCCATCTCCCTCCGCCCGTGCCGAAGCTTGCCGCCGCCGGCAGCAGCAGTAGCGCTCGAACCTCCTCGCCAGGCCGACCCCATTCCCTCCCGTTCGTCTCAAGCACCAAGCCCCTGCCTCATGTTGACCAACCTCGTCACGTGGATGGCACTGCCGCGTGGACCTCCGCCTCCCCAACCCTCGCGCGTCAGCCTCCTCGCCTACATCGCGCCCCGTCTGGCTGTCGGACCTTGTCAACAGGACCTCGGACCCGCCAAGTTCCAGGAGACACCAAGTGCGACTCCGTGTATGGCTACATCCGATGTGGTTTTCGCCAAGTACCGCGACGCCCGGAGCACTCGGAACCGTCAAGTTCGTCTACATGTGTGTACCACGGCTTCCACCGTTCGTCAAGTACCACTACGCCCGACGATGCGACAAGTACCCCTACCAACGACCTAAACATCTACGGAACGTGTAAGACTTCCGTCGCCGAAGACCCGTGTACAACTATCGTCGTCGTGTACAACTACTTCCACTACCGTCACGTGAACGCCTACTTCCCTCGACGACCCGTGAACGACTACTTCCACTACGAACCCAAACCCCTCTGAAAACGCTCGCTTCGAAGGTATAACCCAGAGACGACGCCCGCGAACGAATGAATGTGTGATGTATGAGATGAACCGTATGTTTGCACCGTTCCCGAATCGTCGCTCGCCACCAACCCGTGGGAACCCGGTAACGGGAGCACCCCACCATCTTGCATGACACGCTCACGCCGCCCTATCTTTTGCACTGGCATCTCAACGAATTACCGGAACCGATTTGTTGCCATGGCACCATTTCGGTTATCGCCGCCGTGGCACCCTTTCTTTCCACCACGGTGACGAAATACTCCATATCTTGCTCATGTCAACTTTTAACTAAAAATTGCATAAAACTTGCATATGTCATCCGCATCATGATAACAACCTTTAAATGACTAAAATTGTTGTTTGCATTAAAATTGCTAAATGACATGTGGGGATTTTCCGGAATTGTTGATGCTATTTCCGGCCTCATTTTAAAATGCCTAAATAGTGTAGTTTGCTCATGCTTCACCTCTTGCTATGTTAAAAAACATTTAAACTTGTTGGGTTCATAACGAGATCAAACTAAATAATCTAACATGGTGTTTTGTAAATATGCAACTCGTATCATATTGAGCTCCACTCAATTTGTAGTATTGTTCGAGCACTTTGCCATGCCATGCATATTTAAACCGGACATGCATCATACTTGTTTGTGCATCATATGACATGTTTATGCTTGTGTGTTTACCATGTTATTTGCTTCTTTCCGGTTGCTTCTCTCGTTAGCTTCGGCTTCGTTCCGGAGTTGTGAGGATTTGTTCGACTACTTCATGGACTCGTTCTTCTTATTTACGGAATCTCAAGCAAGATGACCGTTCCCCGATATCACCTCTATCTTTGCTTTGCTAGTTGTCTCACTCTATAGTTATGCCTCGATGCCTATTCTTGTCTTGTCAGCCTCCTATGTTGCCATGAAACACGCTAACCGCCTTCCTAGCAAACCGTTGATTGGCTAAGTATGCTTTTGCTCAGCCCCTCTTATAGCGTTGTTAGTTGCAGGTGAAGTTGGAAGATTTCTCCATGTTTGGACTTCTTTATTGGGATAACACAATATATATCTTATTTAATAATGCACATATATATTGGTAATGGGTGGAAGGCTTGGCCTTCTGCTTGGTGTTTTGTTCCACTCATGCCACCTTAGGATCTGATAAACCCATGTTACGTTCCTTGATTTTGCGTTCCTAACACGATTGGGGTTTATGGGCCCCCCCTGATAATTCGCACTGCTTAAAGCTTTTCCAGCAAGACCCAACTTTGGTACTACATTTGCCTAACAACTAAAACTTGCATAGGGAGTAATTAACCCGAGTTATTAATCAACAACCCGTGCCAGTGATCCTCATGAGTGTTGGTCCAAACTGGCCGGACTGCAGGGACGCCTCGGGGAAACATGAGGTATATGGTATTTACCTGTAGGCTGACCTATCTAGTCGTGGCCTGAGACGAGATACGCTCGGCTACTATCAGGGTGTCGGCACACCGGGAGGTCTTGCTGGATTAGTTTTACTTTTGACGAAATATCTTGAGCACGGGATTCCGAGCACACTCGGGTCTTCCCAACATGGAGTTGCGACTCCGCAGATCGTGAGCTTGTGATGGGCTAAGTTGGGACACCCCTGCAGGGTTATGAACTTTCGAAAGCCATGCCCGCGGTTATGTGGCAGATGGGAATTTGTTAATATCCGGTTGTAGATAACTTGACACCATATCCTTAAGACTACACTACCTGTGTGAGTAACCGTGATGGTCTCTTTTTGAAGGGTTTTCAGAAAGTGAACACGGTGGGGTTATGCATGAACGTGAGTAGCTAGGATCACTTATTGATCTTCTTTGGCGACCGTTTGCACATATTCTCATCTCGCTCTGAATTCGTAAGCTAGTTGCTTAGTGCTTGCTGCAGACACTTTATAACCAACTCCATCTCCTAAAGGCTTTGTTAGTTTTGATACCCGGGAATTGGATTGCCGAGTCCTTGTGACTCATAGATTACAACACACACCAGATGCAGGTACAACTGAGTACGACGCAGGAGATGGACAAGAACTTCACTGGGAGTTTGATTAAGAGCGTGGTCATATGTATGTGACGTATTCCGACGATCAGAAGTGGTTCCTACTAGGGGCGATCCGGACTTGTGGTTGTGGTATCTTTTCTCGTTTGATTTCGTCCGTAGACGAATCCTGTGTTAATTGGATGATTGTATGCTATTGTATTGATTGTGTGACGTGGCGAGTGTAAGCCAACTATTTTACTCTTTCATCCTTGTTCAATACATGAGTTGTGCAAAGATACCACGCTTGCGATCATTCCAGAATGTAATTATGTCTCTAACTCGCGCCTCGACACGTAGGAGATATAGTCGCATCCTGGGCATTACAAGTTGGTATCAGAGCCTTCTCCGACCTAGGAGCCCCCTGATTGATCGAACCGCTGTCGGTTGAGTCTAGGCACACACACAAAAATGTTTTGAGTCCTATATATATATATCGGAGAGTAGGATTTCTTTTACTTCTTACCCCTTCGTCGCTCTGGTGAGGATTCCTAACGTTATTTTAACATCACTATCCTCAATTTTCACCAAAAAAAAATTTAGGATCACGCGGGTATTGTTCGGATTGTTCCGATATCTTTGTGATGAAAATTCTGTCTTGGTCCCTCTTGTCTGTTTAGGCTGAGTCCCGGGGAGTTGTGCTCTAAGGTATTATCATCCCATTGTGTATCGTTACAGTTCTAGAATACTAGAGGCGGCCGACATCGAAAACTCTTCTATGCGTGTCTGGTGGTGAGATAACCCCGACGTCACCCAGTACTGGTGGGATAGTTCAGGAGTATTGCCACAGCTAGTATAGCGGATGCGTTTCGAAGGTCTGAGGTAAACAGTTTCCGAAGGTGCCTGGTTATGTGTTGATGAATGGATATAGCTGGATGTAGGTATTGCTAGTTGGGTGAGATATTGTTCTTCCCCTGTATCCCCAACACTAGATTGCATAACCGGAAAGCTTCGGGAATTAATAGGTGGGATTCAAGTAGCTCTTAGGTAATCTTCCAACGGGTGCATGATATGAGGTTGGGGTTCAACATCTAGTGGAGAGGTTATCATGGGCGTTGTTACACTAGGGGGTTGCATCTTAAGGGATCCTTGGCTATGCTGATCCGGGGATGACAAGGCCCTTTGTAACACGTGCCATGGGGCATCAACACGAACATGTGGGACGAAACCTCTATTATGTATTTGTTCCATCTGTTACCTTATTGTTTTATTCTATCATTTTGTTCTCCCGAGTGGCTTCTCGACAAGTTGATGTACCATTAAGCTATGGAATTCATTCATTCAATTCTCTGTTCGAATGATATTGTGAAGATTATGTTGCAATATATCTATCCTTTTTTGTTTTGTTTGTGGTATCCGAGTTGCTTCGATGTCAAGTGTTGATTCCATACCTTTCCTAAGCGGTGTTCTCATATTTCTATGGGAGTGTTAGTCCTTCTTGATCATCGAGATTGTCATGCTAAATTCTTTTCAACCGGCGTGCTTCTCTTCAAGTTAACCCGATCCTTTTAATATGTGCAAGACCAAGTCTTGGTTTTTCTCAACGGTGCCTGTTTCATTCATCCCAAGTTGTCTTTGTTTTTGTAATGCCCAGTATGAGATTATACCTCCCACGTGTCGAGGCACTACTTAAAGGAATAATATCATACTGGAATGATCTCAAGAATGGTATCTTTTCACAATTCATGTAAAAGAGGGATGAAATTGCAAAAGAGTAGTTGGCTTACACTCGCCACGTCACACAATGTATTACATAAACAATCATCATCCAAATAACATCACAGTCCGACTACGGACAAAGATCCAAATGAAAGATACCATAAATAAAGCCACAAGGTCCCGATCATCCTAGTAAGAGCCCTACTGATCCTCTGGATAAGACACGTAGTATCGCCCACGCTCTTCATCGAACTCCCAATACAACTCTGTGCCATCATCTGTGTAGTTCACCATGGTACCTGCATCTGGTGTTGTGTAGAATCTGTGAGCCACGGATGACTTAGCAATCCCGTTCCCGGGTACCAAAACTATCTAAGCCTTGGGTGTGGAACAAGGCTGAAGAACAAGGTTGCAGCTGCACTAGCACTAGCTTACGTGTATAGAGCGAGAAGAGAAGTGCCAACGATCGTCAAAGTGATCACGAAGTGATCCTATCTAAGCACATCAAACATAACCCCACCGTGTTCACTTCCCGAACCCCTTTGGAAAGCGACTGTCACGGTTACTCACACTGGTAGTGTATTGAGAACATAGTATCAAGTTTTCTACAACCAGATATTAACAAATTCCCATCTGCCACATAACCGCGGGCACGGCTTTCGAAAGTTCAAACCCTGCAGGGGTGTCCCAACTTAACCCATCACAAGCTCACAATCTGCGGAGTCACAACTCCAAGGTGGGAAGACCCGAGCATTCTCGGAATCCCGTGCTCAAGATATTCCGACAAAGGTAAAACTAATCCAGCAAGACCTCCTGGCGTGCCGACACACTGACAGTTGCTGCGCGTATCTAGTCTTAGGCCACGACCGGATGAGCACAACGTATAGTGACCAAAACCCAAGTTGCCAAGGGGGGTACCGCACACGACTCTAGTTTGGACCAACACTGAAAACGAGCACTGGCCCAGGGGGTTGATTAATAAATCATCGGGTTAATTACTCCCTCGGCAAGTTTTTAGTTGTTAGGCAAATGTAAGACCAATGTTGGGCCTTGCTGGAAAAGCTTTAGCGCTAAGCGGGTTATCGAGGGGTCCCATAACCCCAACCGTGTTAGGAACACATAATCAAGGAACATAACACCACTTTAAACGGTTCCTAGGGTGGCATGAGTGGAACAAAGCACCAAGTGAGAGGCTTAGACTTCCACCCATTACCAATATATATAGATGATTTAGTTAACAGATTATATATATTGTGATATCCCAACAATAACTTCAACATGAAGCAAGAATCTTCAAATCTTCTGCTGCAACTAACAATGCTATAAGAGGGGCTGAGCGAAGCTTACGTAGCCAATCAAAGGTTTGCTAGGTTGGGTGGTTAGAGAGTTTCATGGCATCAATAGGAGGCTAACAAACAACAATAGGCATCGAGGCAATAAGCTAAAGAGCGAGACATCTAGCATAGGCAAAGATAGTAATGATATCTGGGTAAGGTCATCTTGCCTGTTGAGTCGTCGATGGGATCGTAACCTTGCTCCTCACACTCAACCTCGGTAGGAACCTCGTACTCGGTCTCGGCTCCCGGCTCTACTCAACACAAGAATACAACACAACACAATATCAAACACGATGCGATGCACAATCAACATGATGTAAGTATGATGTGCGTATGCATGTGAAAGCACTTGAGCCTAAGGAGAAGATGATGGAAAAGGCCTCATCTTGGAAAACCAAGCAAGCCACTGGATAGAGGGGAAGATTTCGGTTTAAATCGATATAAAGATCGCCGAAAACGGACACACGGTTTGCAAAAGGCAAGCAAAACAATATTCACACAAAGCTGCAGATTACAGCCACATGGCATGTTTGGAGCAAGAAATAATTATGCTACAACACTCAAACATGGAGACAAAGGGCATGGACATGAAGTAGACATGTTATTTAAAAAGCATGAACTTAGAACACACCCAAAAACCTACTGGAACACAATTAACCAAGCATGGCAAGTTGCAATAAATTTATCCAGACTTTGTCAAAATCTGGGAAGGCAAAAACATCATCACGATGCTGCCTTCGGAGGCACAAAATAACATGCATAACAAATCCACTAAGTATATAAAGATCATGGACATGTAATAGACATATCATACATCAAACAACTCCATTGGAGCAACTCCATAGGAGGCATGGATCAATAGCAACAAGCTTTACCAAATTGATCATGCTGATAAAAGTCTGACAGGTATAATTTATAGCAACTTGAGAGCAAGAAATAAATAAGCTACAGCAGGCCATGTGTGCAACTAAGGGCATGGATGGATAGAGCATAACATGGACAACAAGATATGACAATTGGCCACTCCAAAACAAGCATGGAATTGAGTGAGACATCAAGCAAACATATCATCAGGTTAACAGGTTTCTAGCAACACAGCAACATTGGCATGGCATATTTACAAGCTTGTTTAAGTCACCTCAAGGCATATCATGGAAAGTGGATTGCACCACAGCAAAGACCATATGATGGTGCTTCTAAAACATATTGACATGTGACATGAGGACAAACACATCAATAGCAATGAGCACTTCAAATCAGCATCTCATAACAAGTTTCAGCACTTAACAGCCACATGCACTTTTGCAACAGAGATTAACATGGCAATATGACACCTAGCATGAATGCTACAGCAACCATCATGTAGAGCACTTCACAATGAACATTTTGACATATCATATGCTCCATTTGGATAAACATGCACAAAGTTATCAAATCTCAAACATGGCAACAAAATTACAAATTACAGCAGTTTTAAACATATAGCAGTCTTGCAACAATGCTTAGGTTATCAAGATGATCTCAAACAAACATGCCACAGTGGAAAAAAATGTAGAGCATATCACCACGATCATTTTGATATATTACACGCCCAAAACGGATCTACGAGCACGAAGTTATAGCCATGCAAATGAGGCAACAAAATGTAGCAGATCCGGGTACTTAGAGAAATTTTACCCCTCTGAGAAAGTCAAATGTGTACGGGACGAGGAGATCCGGGATGGAGCGGGGTGTTTGGTTCGTCTCCCGGTGGATCTGGTCCCGATCCACAGGATCTCGCCGGAGTTGGAGGAGATGGCCGGAGAGCTCGCCGGAGAAGCGACGGGGCGGCGAGGAGGCGAGGCGGCGGCTAGAGGCGGCGATGGACGGGGCGGCGGTTGCAGCGCCCGAGGCGGCCGGCGGCGCGGCAACCAGCGAAGGAGGCAGGGGCGGCCCGCGAGGCGGCGTCCGGCGGCGCGTCGGCGAGGGGCAGCGGTGGCGCGGAGCCGAGGGTCGGCCGGAGGTGCGGGGACGAGGGGCGCCGGTGGGAGGATCGCGAGGCGCGAGCCGGGCGGCGGCGGTTGGGTCCCGCGGCGGCGGCAGCGAGCCCCGCGACGGCGGGCGGCGGCGGTGATAGCCGGCGACGGGAGGCGCTCCGCGGCCGGCGGCGGCGTAATTCCGGCGAGGCGCCGGCGATGGTCCGGCGGCGGCGGGGGCCACGGCTGAGGTTGCGGACGATTGGAGGCGGTGAGGTGGCGGAGCCAATCGGGGGTCGCGGCAGGGATGACGTGGCAGCCCCTGATTCGTCGGAGTGATGTGGCAGCGGGTCAGACGTGTCCGGCGGCTGCGCGGACGTGTTTGGCGCGCGGAGGGAGAGAAAAATTAGGGTTGCACCGGGATTTCGGGGATGGGGACTGTTTTATAGTTTCTCGAAGCTAGGAAGGTCCAAATGAGGAGCGGTTTCCGGCCACGCGATCACGATCCGACGACCGAGAGAATGGGAGTGGTTGTGCTGGGTTAGTGGGATGTTGTGGAGGGGGTGTTGGGCCAAAAGGAAGAGGTGCTTTTAGCCCACTAGGTTAACCGTTGGAGTACCGAACGAACTCCAAACGCGATGAAACTTGACAGGCGGCCTACACATACCAAAACAACAACGCACGACAAGTCTCACCTCATTCCGGGAACGTTACACGCCTATACATGAAAGAAGGACTCGGGGGTGCCACGGGCATGTGTGTGAGTGTCGGAACTCGAAACGGACAACGGGAAGAGGCGAGTGGGACCGGGTGCAAGTGACAACATGAATGCAATGCAATGCACATGAACATGACATGGATGAAATGCACACAAGCCCGCGACAAAACGAAGAAACCCAAAATGAAAAAAGAGCCCGGAATGGAATTGATGAAGTCAACGTTTCATATATTGCCATAAATGGAAGGTGTTACATCTGGGGTCTTACAAACTCTCCTCTACTACAAAAAGATCTCGTCCCGAGATCTAGGACTGGAAGAAGGAAGGGTACTCAGAACGATGGTGATCTTCTCGTTCCCATGTAGCTTCTCGGTCGGTATGGTGTGACCACTTCACTTTCAAGAACTTGATGGACTTGTTGCGGGTTTTGCGCTCAGTTTAGCAACAGGGTGCTCACGGTAAGATAAGTCTTGTTGAAGATCAATCTCCTCGAACGGAATGGTGCGTTCAGGTGTCTTGAAGCACTTGCGGAGTTGAGACACGTGAAACACATCATGAACATTTGCAAAGTTGGAGGGGAGCTCAAGTTGATAGGCTAGGTCGCCTCTTTTGCCAAGAATCTTGGAAGGGCCCACGTATCTAGGAGCAAGCTTTCCTTTGATACCAAATCTTTGGGTTCATTTCATAGGAGAAACACGGAGATAGACATGATCCCCAATGTTGAAGGCCAAATCACGATGCTTGCCATCATAGTAACTCTTTTGACGCGATTGAGCGGCTTTGAGATTCTGACGTATGACTTTGCACATTTCTTCGGCTTCTGAGATCAAGTCATTGCCAAGAAGTTGACGTTCACCAGTCTCGGACCAGTTGAGAGGGGTACGACACTTTCTGCCATAGATGATTTCAAAAGGAGCTTTGCCGGCACTTGCTTGGAAACTGTTGTTGTAAGAGAACTCGGCAAATGGGAGACAATCTTCCCACTTCATGCCAAAAGAGATGACCCAAGCTCTCAGCATGTCTTCGAGGATCTGGTTCACTCTTTCGACTTGACCACTAGTCTGAGGGTGAAACGCGGTGCTGAAACGGATCTTAGTGCCCATGGCTGACTGAAAGGAGTCCCAGAACTTGGATGTGAACAAACTTCCACGGTTTGAGGAGATGACCTGCGGAATGCCATGCAAAGAAACAATTCTGGAAGTGTACAACTCTGCCAACTGAGCTGCGTTGATGGATTCTTTGACGGGAAGGAAGTGAGCTACTTTAGTTAGCTTGTCAATCACTACAAAGATAGCATCATTCCCCTTCTTGGACTTGGGAAAACCGATGACGAAATCCATTTCAATGTGGTCGAACTTCCACTCGGGAATAGGTAGAGGTTGAAGGAGACCGGCTGGATGTTGATGCTTTGCCTTCACTCTTCTGCAGACATCACATTCATTCATGAATTGGGCAATCTCCCTTTTCATGCGAGTCCACCAGTAAGATTGCTTGAGGTCTTGGTACATCTTGGAACTTTCGGGATGAATCGAGAGGAGGGAGTCATGTGCTTCGTTCATTATGAGCTTCCTGAGATCACCCTTGGGAACCACAATTCTGTCCTCAAACAACCAGGTGTCTTTCTCATCAACGCGATATCACTTGTATTTGGGAGTACCCTTAGCAATACCATGTTTCACTTTCTGCACCATAGCATCACTGAGATGGGCCTCACGGATCTGATCTTCCAAGATAGGAGCAACTTGAAGGTTTGCAAGAAAGCCTTGCAGAACAACTTGGAGGTTGAGCTTCCTGAATGATTCACAAAGCTCAGGCTGGAACGGCATGAGAAGGAGACTGTTGTAATATGCCTTTCTGCTCAAGGCATCTACAATGACATTGGCCTTGCCAGGTGTGTATTCAATGCTTGGATCGTACTGTTGGATCATCTCAACCCAACGAGTCTGGCGAAGGTTCAGGTTTGGCTGTGTGGAGATGTACTTCAAGCTCTTGTGATCGGTGAAGATGTCCACTTTTCTGCCCAACAGAAGGTGTCTCCACGTGATCAAGGCATGTACCACTGCTGCTAGCTCGAGATCATGTATGGGGTAATTCTTCTCATTTGGTTTCAATTGACAAGAAGTGTATGCCACAATATTCTTGTCTTGCATGAGAACATCACCAAGTCCTTGTAAAGAAGCATCACAGAAAACTTCATAGGGCTTGGACTCATCCGGAGGAGTAAGAACCGGAGCAGAAGTGAGCTTCTCTTTGAGTGTTTTGAATGCCACATCACAATCAGGAGTCCAGTTGTACTTGACATTCTTCTACACCAAGTTTCAGAGAGGCTTGGCAATCTTGGAGAAGTTCTCAACGAACCTTCTGCAATAGCTAGCGAGACCAAGGAAGCTTCGGAGTTGCTTGACGTTTTGCGGGGGTTCCCAGTTGACAATAGCTTCAACTTTCTCAGGGTTGACAGAAATACCCTCAGCAGAGATGATATGGCCAAGATATAAGACCTTATCCAGCCAGAATTCACATTTGAAGAACTTCGCATAGAACTTGTGTTCACGGAGCCTGTCCAGAACCAAACGGAGGTGCTTGGCGTGGTCTTCTTCATTCTTGGAGTATACCAAGATGTCATCCAGATAGACAAGAACAAATTCATTGGTGTAGAGGTTGAATATGAAGTGCATCATCCTTGAGAAGGTGGGTGGAGCATTTGCGAGGCCAAAAGACATGACCATGTATTCATAGGAGCCGTAGCTTGTTCTGAATGCGGTCTTGTGAATATGCTCTTCACGGATACGAATCTGGTGGTAACCCATCCGGAGATCGAGCTTTGAGAACACCTTTTCTCCTTTGAGCTGCTCGAACAATTCAATTATATTGGGGAGCAGATACTTGTTCTTTATTGTCTTCTTGTTCAATGGCCGGTAATCAATGCAAAGGCGCTCAGTGCCATCCTTCTTCTTGACAAATAGAACACCACAGCCCCAAGGAGAAGTGCTAGGCCTGATTAGACCCATACGCTCTTGCTCATCGAGTTGTTTCTTCAGCTCCTTCAACTCATCACAGGAAAGCATGTACGGACGCCGTCATGCTGGCTCGGTACCGGGCTCTAGTTCAATGACGAATTCAACTTGGCGATGCGGAGGCATGCCTGGAAACTCTTCAGGGAAAACATCTTCATATTCATTGGCCACCGGAATCTGAGAGATGGCATTAATCTCGCCCTTGTCATTGAGAGAGAATAGCCTGATTGTGTTATCTCGAGAGGCGAAGATAATGACGTCTTCATCTGGATGAGTAAACTTGACTTCCTTATTTGCACAATCAATGTGAGCATCATGCTTGGAGAGCCAATCCATCCCAAGAATAAGATCAATGTTGGAGTTGCCGGGAATAACCGGAGAAACCAGAAAGCAGTAATCTCCCATATAAATAGATACATTCGGAACAAAGTTGTTGGAGTTCATTAGCAAACCCGGAGAAAGCACAAACATTGGACTAGGCAAAGCTTGCAATGGCATATCATGTGACAATGCAAAAGGTCTTGACATGAAAGAATGTGATGCACCTGAATCAAACAAGACTTTTGCAGGAATAGAGTTAACTAGAAGATTACCAAGTATCACATCTGAAGAATTCTCTGCTTGAGTTGCATTCATCAGATTTACTCTTGCTGACTTGAGATTGTGCTTGACAATAGCAGTACTGACAGGTGGAGGAGGCGGAAGGCGCCTTGGGTTGGGACACTTGTTAGCATAATGACCCTTCTGAATGCACTTGTTGCAAACCACTTCTGAGAGACGACGGTGATAAGGAGCAGTTGACTTCGAAGCTTGAAAGTGATTCTTGGACTGATTGCTTGGGTTGGTGGGTGGGAGAAACCACGGCCACCAGAGTGCTTTTTGTTGTTGGGAGGGCGGAGCACTGGAGGAGGTGGAAGCCAAAAATTCTGCTGCTTTGCAACCACTTGGGAAGAAGAGGAGGAGTTGACAGCATCTCCGATCCTCTTTTTGGAAGCTTCAACCTTGAGCTGGGTTGCCTCTTGCTTAAGGGCCATGTTATAGAATTGATCAAATTCATCCGGCTCGAACAAGGTGAGAGCTAGTTGGAGTTCATCCTTCAGACCACCACGGAACTAATAAATCTTTCTCTTGGCATCTGGGATGTCTTGCTTGGCATAGCGAGTGAGGTTCTGGAACTTGACATTGTATTGATAAACGAACATGGTGCCTTGCTTCAGGTTGCGGAATTGCTCACGCATGCCTTCAATGACACTAGTTGGAATGTGGTGAGAGCGGAAATCCTTGCAGAAGTCAGTCCACGAGATTTCACGTCCCTCTCTGGAATCTTTGTACTGTTGCCACCAATCAGCAGCTTGGTCCTTGAGTTGGAAGGCGGCAAACTTGACATAATCCTCAGGTCTCACGTTACTGCACTCGAAATGCTTTTTGATGTCTGTTATCCAGTCTTCAGCATCTAGCGGATCCACACAATAACTGAACGCCTTCGGTTGGTTTGCCAGGAATTGGTTGAGAGTTGCAAAGTGAGGTTGGTTGAACAAATTGGCCTTGGTTCCCATGACCACCTTGATTTTCTTGGTTGGCTTGAATGTTCTGCATCATTTGCATAAGCATCTGGGTGTTCTGGTTGGTCGCTTGCATAATTGCTCTCCAGGCCTCAGACGGAGGAGGAGGGGAAGGAGGACGATCATGAACTTCTTCACCCTCTGGGTTAGCATTGGGAACCCTTTTAGGAGCCATCCTGAATGAGATGACAACTATTAGCCATTGATTGAAAATATATAAGCTGAATCAACGGCTAGAATTTGCAACATAAGTCTTCACAATAATCATACGAACAAAATGAACGAATGTAATCCACAGTTTAATAGTAACAACAATCTTCTCGAGAAGCCACTTGGGAGAACAAAAGGCAAATAAAAACAACAAAGAGCAGATAGAACCAATACAAGATAGAAGCTTCGTTCGACATATTCATGCTGAAAGCTTATGGAACGTGTTACTAAAGGGTTTTGCAATCCCCGGATCAGCATATCCAAGGACCCTTTAAGATGCAACTCCCGATCGGAACAAACACCCATAAAACTACTTCACTCAATGTAGAACCCCGAACTCCATATCATGCATTCGTTGGAAGAATGCCTACGAGCTACTAGATGAGCCCACCTATTAATTTCTGAAAGTTTCCAGTTATGCAATCAGGTGTTGGGGATACAGGGGAAGCACCGCGCACTTAACTCTAATCCTACATCCAACTGTATCCATCCTTCAGCACATAACCAGTTATTTCTGGAAACCGTTTACCTCGGACCTTCGAAACGCATCTGCTATACAAGCTATGGCAATACTCCCGAACTACCTCCACAGTGCTGGGTGATGTCGGGGTTATCTTGCCACTAACCGCATAGAAGAGTTTTCGATGTCGGCCGTCTTAAGTATTCCAGAACTGCTGCGATAGATTTGTGATGACAACACCTCGGAGCTCAACTCCCCGGGACACTGCCACAACCCCTAAATGACAGGAGGCATCGAGAACAATGTTCTCGTCACAAAGACATCGGAACAATCCAAACAATACTCGCGTGATCCTAAAAATATTTAGTGGATTTTTGAGAGTAGAAGAGATAGAGTAATCGTCAGGAATCCTCACGAGATTGATAAAGGGATGAGGAGTAAAAAGAAATCCTACTCTCCGATATATATATATATATGTGTGTGTGTGTGTGTGTGTGTGTGTGTGTGCCAAGATTCAACCGTCAACGATTTGATCAATCAGTGGGGGCACCTAGGTTGGAGAAGGCTCTGATTACCAACTTGTAATGCCCAGTATGAGATTATACCTCCCACGTGTCGAGGCACTACTTAAAGGCATAATATCATACTGGAATGATCTCAAGAATGGTATCTTTGCACAACTCATCTAAAAGAGGGATGAAATTGCAAAAGAGTAGTTTGCTTACACTCGCCATGTCACACAATGTACCACATAAACAATCATCATCCAAATAACATCACAGTCCGACTATGGACGAAGATCCAAATGAAACATACCATAAATAAAGCCACAAGGTCCCGATCATCCTAGTAAGAGCCCTACTGATCCTCTGGATAAGACATGTAGTATCGCCCACGCTCTTCATCGAACTCCCAATACAACTCTGTGCCATCACCTGTGTAGTTCACCATGGTACCTACATCTGGTGTTGTGTAGAATCTGTGAGCCACGGAGGACTCAGCAATCCCATTCCCGGGTACCAAAAGTATCTAAGCCTTGGGTGTGGAACAAGGCTGAAGAACAAGGTTGCAGCTGCACTAGCACTAGCTTACGTGTTTAGAGCGAGAAGAGAAGTGCCAACGATCGTCAAAGTGATCGCGAAGTGATTCTATCTAAGCACGTCAAACTTAACCCCGCCGTGTTCACTTCCCGAACACCTTCGGAAGCGACCGTCACGGTTACTCACGCTGGTAGTGTATTGAGAACATAGTGTCAAGTTTTCTACAACCGGATATTAAAAAATTCCTATGTGGCACATAACCGCGGGCACGACTTTCGAAAGTTCAAACCCTGCAGGGGTGTCCCAACTTAGCCCATCACAAGCTCACGATCTGCGGATTCGCAACTCCAAGGTGGGAAGACCCGAGTATTCTTGGAATCCCGTGCTCAAGATATTCTGACAAAGGTAAAATTAATCCAGCAAGACCTCCCGGCGTGCCGACACCCTGACAGTAGCCGCGCGTATTTAGTCTCAGGCCACGACCGGATGAGCATAGCGTACAGTGACCAAAACCCAAGTTGCCAAGGGGGGTACCGCACACGACTCTAGTTTGGACCAACACTCAAAACGAGCACTGGCCCAGGGGGGTTGATTAATAAATCCTCGGGTTAATTACTCCCTCGGCAAGTTTTTAGTTGTTAGGCAAATGTAAGACCAATGTCGGGCCTTGCTGGAAAAGCTTTAGCGCTAAGCGGGTTATCGAGGGGGTCCCATAACCCCAACCGTGTTAGGAACACATAATCAAGGAACATAACACCGGTTTAAACGGTTCCTAGGGTGGCATGAGTGGAACAAAGCACCAAGCGAGAGGCTTAGCCTTCCACCCATTACCAATATATATAGATGATTTAGTTAACAAATTATATATATTGTGATATCCCAACAATAACTTCAACATGAAGCAAGAATCTTCAAATCTTCTCTTGCAACTAACAATGCTATAAGAGGGGCTGAGCGAAGCTTACGTAGACAATCAAAGGTTTGCTAGGTTGGGTGGTTAGAGAGTTTCATGGCATCAATAGGAGGCTGACAAACAGACATAGGCATCGAGGCAATAAGCTAAAGAGCGAGACATCTAGCATAGGCAAAGATAGTAATGATATCTGGGTAAGGTCATCTTGCCTGTTGAGTCGTCGATGGGATCGTAACCTTGCTCCTCACACTCAACCTTGGTAGGAACCTCATACTCGGTATCGGCTCCCGGTTCTACTCAACACAAGAATACAACACATCACCATATCAAACACGGTGGAATGCACAATCAACATGATGCAAGTATGATGTGCGTATGCTTGTGGAAGCACTTGAGCCTAAGGAGAAGATGATGGAAAAGGCCTCATCTTGGAAAACCAAGCAAGCCACTGGATAGAGGGGAAGATTTCAGTTGAAATCGATATAAAGATCGCCGGAAACGGACACACGGTTTGCAAAAGGCAAGCAAAACAATATTCACACAAAGCTGCAGATTACAGCCACATGGCATGTTTGGAGCAAGAAATAATTATGCTACAGCACTCAAACATGGAGACAAAGGGCATGGACATGAAGTAGACATGTTACCTAACAAGTATGGACTTAGAACACGCCTAAAAACCTACTGGAACACAATTAACCAAGCATGGCAAGTTGCAATAAATTTATCCAGACTTAGTCAAAATGTGGGAATGCAAAAACATCATCACGATGCTGCCTTCGGAGGCACAAAACAACATGCATAACAACTCCACTAAGTATATAAAGATCATGGACATGTAATAGACATATCATACATCAAACAACTCCAATGGAGCAACTCCATAGGAGGCATGGAGCAATAGCAACAAGCTTCACCAAATTGATCATGCTGATAAAAGTCTGACAAGTAAAATTTATAGCAACTTGAGAGCAAGAAATAAATAAGCTACAACAGGCCATGTGTGCAAGTAAGGGCATGGATGGATAGAGCATAACATGGACAACAAGATATGACCATTGGCCACTCCAAAACAAGCATCGAATTGAGTGAGACATCAAGCAAACATAGCATTAGGTTAATTGTTTTCCAGACTTAGCAGTTTTTTTCACTAAGTATAAAACAGCAACATTGGCATGGCATGTTTACAATCTTGTTTAAGTCACCTCAAGGCATATCATGGAAAGTGGATTGCACCACAGCAAAGACCATATGATGGTGCTTCTAAAACATATTGACATGTGACATGAGGACAAACACATCAATAGCAATGAGCACTTCAAATCAGCATCTCAAAACACGTTTCAGCACTTAGCAGCCACATGCACTTTTGCAACAGAGATTAACATGGCAATATGACACCTAACATGAATGCTACAGCAACCATCATGTAGAGCACTTCACAATGAACATTTTGACATATCGTATGCTCCATTTGGATAAACATGCACAAAGTTATCATATCTCAAACTTGGCAACAAAATTACAAGTAACAATAGTTTTAAACATATAGCACTCTTGCAACGATGATTAGGTTATCAAGATAATCTCAAACAAACATGCCACAGTGGAACAAAATGTAGAGCATATCACCACGATCATTTTGATATATTACATGCCCAAAACGGATCTAGGAGCACGAAGTTACAGCCATGCAAAGGAGGCAACAAAATGTAGCAGATCTGGGGACTTAGAGAAACTATACCCCTCTGAGAAAGTCAAACGTGGACGGGACGAAGCGGGACGAGGAGATCCGGGATGGAGCGGGGTGTTTGGTTCGTCTCCCGGTGGATCTGGTCCCGATCCACCGGATCTCGCCGGAGTTAGAGGAGATGGCCGGAGAGCTCGTCGGAGAAGCGACGGGGCGGCGAGGAGGCGAGGCGGCGGCGGTAGGCAGCGATGGTCGGGGCGGCGGCTGCGGCGCCCAAGGCGGCCGGCGGCGCGGCGACCGGCGGAGGAGGCGGGGGCGGCCCGCGAGGCGGCGTCCGGCAGCGCGTCGGCGAGGGGCGGCGGTGGCGCGGAGCCGAGGGTCGGCCGGAGGTGCGGGGAGTAGGGGCGCCGGCGGGAGGCGCGTGACGCGCGAGCCGGGCGGCGGCGTTTGGGTCCTGCGGTGGCGGCGAGCCCCGCGGCGGCGGGCGGCGGCGATGGTCCGGCGGCGGGGTCCGGCGGTCGGCGGGGGCCGCGGCTGAGATGGCGGACGGTTGGAGGCGCTGAGGTGGCGGAGCCAATCAGGGGTCGCCACGTGGCGGCAGTGATGACGTGGCGGCCCCTGATTCGTCGGAGTGATGTGGCAGCGGGTCGGACGTGTCCGGCGGCTGTGTGGACGTGTCCGGCGCGCAGAGGGAGAGAAAAATTAGGGTTGCACCAGGATTTCGGGGATGGGGACTGTTTTTTAGTTTCTAGGAGCTAGGAAGGTCCAAATGAGGAGCGGTTTTCGACCACACGATCATGATCCGACGACCGAGAGGATGGGAGTGGTTGTGCTGGGTTAGTGGGCTGTTGTGGAGGGGGTCTTGGGCCAAAAGGAAGAGGTGCTTTTAGCCTACTAGGTTAACAGTTGGAGTACCAAACGAACTCCAAACGCGATGAAACTTGACAGGCGGCCTACATGTACCAAAACAACAACGCACGACAAGTCTCACCTCATTCCAGGAACGTTACACGCCCACACACGAAAGAAGGACTCGGGGGTGCCACGGGCACGTGTGTGAGTGTCGGAACTCGAAACGGACAACGGGAAGAGGCGAGTGGGACCGGGTGCAAGTGACAACACGAATGCAATGCAATGCACATGAACATGACATGGACGAAATGCACACACGCACGCGACAAAACGAAGAAACCCGAAATGAAAGAAGAGCCCAGAATGGAATTGATGAAGTCAACGTTTCATATATTGCCATAAATGGAAGGTGTTACATCTCGGGTGTTACAATTTTTCCTCACCTTACCACCCTTTTATTTATGGAGCCAGAGTCCTTAATCAAGTGTCCTTATTCTCTTGTGATGCCTCTTCATCAATCTTCTTTAATGTTTCATCCGGTCATTTCTTGTGAAGATGCTCAGGAAGATTCAAGTTCATCATTCTTCATTCTCTTTTCTTCTCCGGTGGACTAAATTCAAGCTTCGGTCATGATCATATCTCGTCCTTTTTGTTTCACATGTTTTCCCATGTTGAAATTTCTTATCCGAAGTCTCTCTTGTTTATTCAACTCTCTCTAATTCTTATCCAGGGTGTACAAGGTATCTCAGAAGATTCGTGTTTCAATTCTTAGTCCGTTCAAGCTATTTTGAGGTTGTTATCTTATTCAAGCCATTTAATTCAACCGGTGCAATATCTCTTAGGCAATCTTTTTCAACGGTGATTTCTTTTGAGTGGGCCCTAACTCACACATATTTTCCCAGGATCTTACCTGACTCTTCTAATTTCTTTTTCCGGAGTTATTCTGAAATTCTTTTCAAAATGTGACGTAAGTATGGCTTCCATCAGTCATATGCCTTCTCCAAGATCGTTCTCAAATTCTTGTCATCTTTGGTTCATCATTCCTATTCTCCATTGTTCTGGAGTGTCTCAACTATTTTGGGTGGTACCTCATCATCATTCTCAGCTTGAAGACCGAAGAAGAATTCCTCCTAAATCTTGGTCTTTTTCCTTCAAGATTCATGGTTCTAGCTTCATGCCATCCTCATTATTGTTCCGATTGTGAGGAATTCATTTTATACCCATCCGAAGCAATTCATGAATTCTTTCCATTATGGTCCTCCGAAGGCCATCATTTCAGAAGATTTCTTCGTTCTCAGTTTTCAACTTGGTCCTCCAACTATTCTTAATTGATGCCTCTTCGTTCGTCTCCATATTCTTTCGGTGCATCATTTAAGTATTCATTAGTCAGCTTGTGATCCCTTCGTTCTTTTGTATTTAAGTTTCCTCAAGTGCCTTGTTTTTTCTAATTCCTCATGGTGGTTTGTTCTCTTTCTTCATTCGTTTCAATTCTTATGGTGGTTCATTGGACATTCCTCTTCCTACATTATCGTATCATTTCACTCGTTCTTCCCAAATCCTACGGGTGATTTGTTGAATACTTTCTCAAGTTTGTGCGAGATCTCTCTTTAATTCTTTGCAACAAGAATAAGTAGTATGCCAAATCCATTGGTTGTCATCAATTTAAATTGGTGAAGGATGAGCATAACATAATCTCTAATTCTTGTTTTCCTCAAGGTTATTAATTCCTTCTTCTAAAGTTTGTTCAGGAGGAATAAATTCTTGGTTTCAAGTTGTTCGTCTTGTCTCCCGGTGTTATAAGCTCTCTCAATTTCTCATCACGAAGCTCCATCTAATCATTCCAAGGCTTCAATCTTATTTTTTTCATCCTTCACTTCTCATCCTTTCGTTACCGGAGTTCTTCTTGGTGGTTCATCATGATTTAATTCATCCATGAAGTGTTCATCAAGATTCTTGTGCGAGGAGTTCAAGTATTCTTCTTCTTGCATTCCGAAGTGCAATTCTTTCTACCTTATCATTTGAGATGGTGGTATGTCATTTTCGATAATTTCCCTTCATGTTTCATGATTCACAAGTCGTCAGGAATGAGATATTTAAACCCATCATTTTCTTTGTTCAGGAGATCTTTCCAACCCTTCAATTTTATTCGTTGGAGTTATCTTGGGTTGTGTCACCTAAAAGCTTTCCCTAAGGATTGTTGCTATTTATGGTGATATAAATGACCCAAATTCTTCATATCCTCCCGGTGAAATAAGTTTTCCGTCTCCTTGTTAATCTCAAGCAACAATTGGTTTCCGTAAGTGGCCGGTTGTCACCTCATAATTTTGAGATGTTTTCCATAAGTCTACAATGAGCTTATTCTTTTCATTGTTGATTTTCCAACAACTCCGTTCAACCCTTCTTTGTAAGGATGATTTTCAAATTCATTTGTGGGAGAATTTGTAATTTTCTTCTCTGTTCTTTTCTTTCCAATGATCTAGCATCTATTCTTTCATTCCGGAGGCATTGTGATGTTGCTCTCTCCAAACCATCATCTCGTTTTATCGAGATCATGTTCTTTCTTTTGCTTATCCATTCAACTGGAGTGTTGTGTCCTCCGTTCAAGTTCTCTCATCCTATCAAGTTTTTCCTCTCTTTTCAACCGGACTGCTATCTGAAGCCTTTCTTACCCTTGGTGCTATTCGTTCAATAGTTTCGGAGGCAGTGTGTTGTTGATTTCATCAAGTATCATTCCATCTTATCCAGTTCATGTTCAATCCCTTCCATTTACAGTCGGGATGCTATCCAAATTATTTCATTCCGATTCCTACTCTATCTTGTTTTAACCGGAGTGGTCTCAATAACTATCTTGTCACTTAACCTCTTGGTTCTCATCGTATTCCTTGTTCCTCTTGTCTAACGGAGTGTTTTCAATTTCGTTCATCTCCGTTATTTTATTTCATTCAAGTTGTTCAACCCTCCAAGGTTCGTGGTTTCACTCATTTCTCGAAGAAGGAACTTTGTTTTACCTCTTCCTTATCCTCTTCGATCCGGTGCCATCTCCAGGATCTCGGGTCGAGATCCTCTATTAGTGTGGGAGAGTTGTGACGCCCCAAGACCGATGGTCGAGAAGACTTCCAACTATTCCAGGATTTTGTTGTGTGTTTCATTTGTGCTTGCTTTATTTATGTTTGCATTGCATCATGTCATTTAATTTTTTTAAACTCACTAAATAAATTGCATAGATCGTTTGATCTATTTAAATCGAGGGAAGGATGAATTCTCTTTATAACATATCCTCCTAGTAATTATGGAGCTATTATAAATATTCCATTTGTTTGGAATTAACCCAAACACACTTGCAAATATTCCCCATGTCTTTTCTACTTCAAGTTTGACCTCGAAACCTTGTCTATAATTCTTATCTCTTTTACCGAGGCTCCTCCTAAAGTCTCAACATTTTTGGACTCTTCTAAAGTGTTGTCCTAGTTCAAACCATTCCAATTATATTCAAATGATTTTGAATTCAAGTCTTGCATTCATGGCAACTACTATTTTTTCTTGGAAAACCCACATTTTTGTGACTCCAGGAAAATTACCCGTATGCCCAAATTCTTTCCCCAATTCTCTCTTATTTTCTTCAATGTTTTGCCTTTTTAATAAATACAAATTGAAGGTAGGGAGAAGCAGCCGGCAGCCCAGCCGTCCATGCTTCCTGGCCTTTTTTTCCCTCTCCACCGCATGGCCCAAGGCCCAGCCTCTCTCTCCCTTGCTAACCCTAGCCGGCCCAAAGCCCAAATGAACCTCTCTGTATCTCTTCGTTCCCGCAGCCCCTCACCCAGTCGATCCCCGGCCTCCTTCCTCCTGTGCGCCACCACCACCAACCCACGCATCGCGCCTGCGCCTGGCCCGATCCCCTCACTCTCTCCCTCAATTCACCCTCGCTCCCTCTTCTTTCGCTCATGCGCCGCCGCCTCGTCAATTCCACCGCTGAGCTCGCCTCTGTCAGGGCCGGCAGCAGCTACAGTTGCACCCTGTCCTCTGCTTCTCCTCGTTTCCGTCGCCGCCGAACGCCACCCTGCCGCCCCTCACCGCCGGCAAGCCTCGCCGCCGCCCAGGCATCTCGGCCATTCCACCACCTCGCAAACCCGCAGGCGCCTGGCCGAGTCGCCCCGCGTGAGCTCACCCGAGGGGAGGAACCCCTCGAGTAGCCTCGGTCCAGGAGTCGCAGTCGCCGTCACCCTCGCGCGTGCCACCGCGCCATCTTCCTCCGCCCGTGCCGAAGCTTGCTGCCGCCGACAGCAGCGCTCGAACCTCCTCGCCAGGCCGACCCCATTCCCTCCCGTTTATCTCAAGCACCAAGCCCCTACCTCGCGTTGACCAACATCGTCACATGGATGGCACTGTCGCGTGGACCTCCGCCTCCCCAGCCCTCGTGCGACCCCCTCCTCGCGAGCATCGTGCCCCGTCTGGCTGTCGGACTTTGTCGACAGGACCTCGGACCCGCGAAGTTCCAGGAAACACCAAGTGCGACCCCGTGTACGGCTACATCCGATGTGGTTTTCGCCAAGTACCGCGACGCCCGGAGCACTCGGAACCGTCAAGTTCGTCTACGTGTGTGTACCACTACCGTCGCAAGAACGAGACCTCAAGTACCACGACTTCCACCGTTCGTCCAGTACCACTACGCCCGACGATGCGACAAGTACCCCTACTGATGACATGAACATCTATGGAATGTGTACGACTTCCGTCGCCGAAGACCCGTGTACAACTACCATCGTCGTGTACAACTACTTCCACTACCGTCACGTGAACGCCTACTTCCCTCGACGACCCTTGAACGACTACTTCCACTACGAACCCGAACCCCTCCGAAAACGCTCGCTTCGAAGGTATAACCCCGAGACGACGCCTGCGAACGAATGAATGTGTGATGTATGAGATGAACCATATGTTTGCACCGTGCCCTAATTGTCACTTGCGAGCCCCCTCGTTTCCTTGCCACCAACCCGTGGGAACCCAGCAACGGAAGCACCCCACCATCTTGCATGACACGCTCACGCCGCCCTTTCTTTTGCGCCGGCATCTCAACGAGTTACCGGAACCGATTTGTTGCTGTGGCACCATTTCGGTTATCGCCGCTGTGGCACCCTTTCTTTCCACCACGGTGACGATACTCCACATCTTGCTCATGTCAACTTCTAACTAAAAATTCTATAAAACTTGCATATGTCATCCGCATCATGATAACAACCTTTAAATGACTAAAATTGTTGTTTGCATTAAAATTGCTAAATGACATGTGGGGATTTTCCGGAATTGTTGTTGTTATTTTCTGCCTCATTTTAAAATGCCTAGATAGTGTAATTTGCTCATGCTTCACCTCTTACCATGTTAAAAAACATTTAAACTTGTTGGGTTCATAACGAGATCAAACTAAATAATCTACCGTGTTGTTTTGTCAATATGCAACTCGTTGCATATTGAGCTCCACTTAATTTGTAGTATTGTTTGAGAACTTTGCCATGCCATGCATATTTAAACTGGACATGCATCATACTTGTTTGTGCATCATATGACATGTTTATGATTGTGTGTTAACCGCGTTGTTTGCTTCTTTCCGGTTGCTTCTCTCATTAGCTTCGGTTTTGTTCCGGAGTTGTGAGGATTATTTCGACTACTTCATGGACTCGTTCTTCTTCTTTGCGGAATCTCAGGCAAGATGACCGTTCCCCGATATCACTTCTATCTTTGCTTTGCTAGTTGTCTTGCTCTATAGTTATGCCTCGATGCCTATTCTTGTCTTGTCAGCCTCCTATGTTGCCATGAAACACGCTAACCACCTTCCCAGCAAACCATTGATTGGCTAAGTACACTTTTGCTCAGCCCCTCTTATAGCGTTGTTAGTTGCAGGTGAAGTTGGAAGATTTCTCCATGTTTGGACTTCTTTATTGGGATAACACAATATATATCTTATTTAATAATGCACATATATATTGGTAATGGGTGGAAGGCTTGGCCTTCTGCTTGGTGTTTTGTTCCACTCATGCCACCTTAGGACCCGATAAATCGGTGTTATGTTCCTTGATTTTGCGTTCCTAACACGGTTGGGGTTAATGGGCCCCCCTTGATAATTCGCACTGCATAGGGAGTAATTAACCCGAGTTCTTAATCAACAATGATACGTCTCCAACGTATCTACTTTTCCAAACCCTTTTGCCCTTGTTTTGGACTCTAACTTGCATGATTTGAATGGAACTAACCCGGACTGACGCTGTTTTCAGCAGGACTTCCATGGTGTTGTTTTTGTGCAGAATAAAAAGTTCTCGGAATCGCCTGAAAATCAACGGAGAATTATTTCAGAAAATATAAAAAGTACCTGCACGAAGATCCACACGAGGGGGCCTTGGGCCAGTCCGCGATGGTGGGGGCGTGCCCCCCTGCCCAGGGCGCGCCCCCTGCCTCGTGGGCCCTTGGTGCTCCCCCGACGTACCCCGAGATCCTATATCTTCCGTTTCGGGGAGAAAAAAATCAAGGAGAAAGAATTATCGCGTTTGACGAGATGGAGCCGCCGCCAAGCCCTAATCTCTCTCGGGAGGGCTGATCTGGAGTCCGTTCGGGGCTCCGGAGAGTGGAGATCGTCGCCATCGTCATCATCAACCTTCCTCCATCACCAATTCCATGAGGCTCACCGCCGTGTGTGAGTAATTCCATCATAGGCTTGCTGGACGGTGATGGGTTGGATGGGATCTATCATGTAATCGAGTTAGTTTTGTTAGGGTTTGATCCCTAGTATCCACTATGTTCTGAGATGGATGTTGCTATGAGTTTGCTATGCTTAATGCTTGTCACTAGGGCCCGAGTGCCATGATTTCAGATCTGAACCTTTTACATTTTCATGAATATATGTGTGTTCTCGATCCTATCTTGCAAGTCTATAGTCACCTACTATGTGTTATGATCCGGCAACCCCTAAGTGACAATAATCGAGACCACTCCCGGTGATGACCATAGTTTGAGGAGTTCATGTATTCACTATGTGTTAATGCTTTGGTCCCATACTCTATTAAAAGGAGGCCATAATATCCCTTAGTTTCCAATAGGACCCCGCTGCCACGGGAGGGTAGGACAAAAGGTGTCATGCAAGTTCTTTTTCCATAAGCACGTATGACTATATTCGGAATACATGCCTACATTGCATTGATGAACTGGAGCTAGTTCTGTGTCACCCTAGGTTATAACTTCTACATGATAAATTGCATCCGACGTAATTTCCCATCACCGATCCAATGCCTACGAGCTTTACCTATATTGCTTGTCGCTTATTTACTTTCCCGTTGCTACTATTACAAAAACTACAAAAACACTATAGTTACTTTTATTGCTGCTACCACCACTATCAAGTTACTTTGCTACTAAACTATCTTGCTGCAGATACTAAGTTTCCAGGTGTGGTTGAATTGACAACTCAGCTACTAATACTTAAGAGTATTCTTTGGCTCCCCTTGTGTTGAATCAATAAATTTGGGTTGAATACTTTACCCTCGAAAACTGTTGCGATCCCCTACACTTGTGGGTTATCAAGACTATTTTCTGGCACCGTTGCTGGGGACCATAGCTCTATTCTTTAAGTCACTTAGGATTTATATTTGTTGATCACTATGAAGAATTTGAAGGACTCAAAAACCAAGATCTTACCCTCAACTACGAGGGGAGGTAAGGAACTGCCATCTAGCTCTGCACTTGATTCTCCTTCTCTTATGAGTAAACTTGCGACACCTACTCCTGCTATTGAATCTGATATGTCGTATGTTCTCGATGATGCTACTTCTGCTATGTATTATGAAACTACCTCTATGCCTGATACTGTGCCACTAGGTGAATTTCTAGATGAACAAATTGCTAAGGTTAGGGAGAGTGCAAATGTTGATGATATTTATGAAAGTGATGATGAAACTACTCCCAATAGATATGAATTGCCTGTTGTGCGTGAGGGTTATGTTATGGATGAGGAAACTGCTAGAGACTTTCTTGCTTGCAATGATAGATATGATCTTAAGAAATTATTAGCTAAGCTGAAAGAAAAGTCCTTGAATGCTTGAATGAAACATGACCCTGCTTTTGCTACTTCACCTATCTGTGTTACTGATAAGGATTATGAATTCTCTGTTGACCCTGAGTTAATTACTTTGCTTGAATCTGATCCTTTCCATGGCTATGAGTCTGAAACTGTTGTGGCACATCTTACCAAGTTGAATGATATAGCCACCCTGTTTACCAATGATGAAAAGATTCGCTATTACTATATCCTTAAGTTGTTTCCGTACTCGTTAAAGGGTGATGCTAAGACTTGGTTTAATTCTCTTGATCCTGGTTGTGTGCGTAGTCCCCGGGATATGATGTATTACTTCTCTGCTAAATATTTTCCCGCTCATAAGAAACAAGCTACGTTACGGGAAATATACAACTTTGCTCAAACTGAAGAAGAGAGTCTCCCACAAGCTTGGGGGAGGCTTCTCCAGTTACTTAATGCTTTGCCTGATCATCCTCTTGAGATGCATGATATACTTGATGTCTTTTATAAGGGACTAACCGATGCTTCCAGAGACCACCTGGATAGTTGTGCTGGTTGTGTTTTCAGGGAAAGAACAGTTGAACAAGCTGAATTATTATTGAACAATATGCTGGCCAATGAAAATAATTGGACACTTCCTGAACCAGACCCTAAGCCAACTCCGAAGAAAAGAGGTGTTCTATTTCTCAGTCCTGAAGATATGCAGGAGGCAAATGAATCTTTGAAAGAAAAAGGTATTAAAGCTGAAGATGTTAAGAATTTACCACCTATTGAAGAAATACATGGTCTTGGTAACCCGACACAGGTAGTAAAGGTAAATTCTCTTTATAGATTTGATGAAGGTGATATTCCTCATTATAAGTCTGCTAGCCAATGCTTAGATGAGTTTGACAATTTCATTGTGAAACAAGAAAACTTCAATGCTTATGTTGGTAGACAATTACAACACAATGCTTATAAGATTGAACGCTTGAGTGATTATCTATCTAGAGCTAAAGGTGAACTGAAACTCATAAGTATACATGCTTCTATGGTCACCACTCAAGTAGAACAAGTACTTAAGGCTCAGAATGATTTGCTCAATGAATTAAATAGTAAGAATAATGACTATGCTGTTAGAGTTGCAACTAGAGGTGGTAAAATGACTCAGGAACCTCTGTATCATGAAGGCCACCCTAAGAGAATTGAGCAAGATTCTCAGAGAGCTAATTTAGATGCACCTAGTTCTTCTAAGAAGAAGAAAAATAAAAATGATAGGACTTTGCATGCTTCTAGTGAACCTGTAGCTGACACACCTGAGAATCCCAATGGTATATCTGTTTCTGATGCTGAGACACAATCTGGTCATGAACATGAACCTAGTGATAATATTAATAATGATGTTCATGTTGATGCTCAACCTAGCAATGATAATGATGTAGAGATTGAACCTGCTGTTGATCTTGATAACCCACAATCAAAGAATCAATGTTATGACAAGAGAGACTTTGTTGCTAGGAAGCATGGTAGGGAAAGAGAACCATGGGTTCATAAACCCATGCCTTTGCCTCCGAAACAATCCAAGAAAAAGGATGATGAGGATTTTGAGCTCTTTGCTGAAATGATTAGACCTATCTTTTGCGTATGCGTTTGACTGATGTGCTTAAAAAATCCTTATGCCAAGTATATGAAAGACATTTTTACCAACAAAAGAAAGATACCTGAAGTAGAAATCTCCACCATGCTTGCCAATTACACTTTTGAGGGTGGAATGCCTAAGAAATTAGGAGATCCAGGAGTACCTACTATACCTTGCTCCATTAAGAGAAATTATGTTAAAACTGCTTTGTGTGATCTTGGAGTTGGTGTTAGTGTTATGCCTCTCTCATTATATCGTGGACTTGACTTGAGTAAGTTGACACCTACTGAAATATCTTTTCAAATGGCTGATAAATCAACTGCTATACCTGTCGGTATTTGTGAGGATGTGCCTGTTGTAGTTGCAAATGTTACTATTCTAACGGACTTTGTTATACTTGATATTCCCGAAGATGATAGTATGTCTATTATTCTTAGAAGACCTTTTTTGAATACTGCAGGGGCTGTTATTGATTGCAACAAAGGCAATGTCACTTTTCATGTCAATGGTAATGAGCACACGGTACACTTTCCGAGGAAACAACCACAGGTCTACACTATCAATTATATTGGAAAAACTTCAACTATTACTATTGGAGGTTTTGAGTTTCCTATTCCTACTATCAAGAAGGCATATGACATTCTTATTGTTGGGGACATACATATCCCCATTGAGGTAACCTAGTGTTATTCGAAAATTCTCCAGTTTCATGTTACTCGGAAAGAGTTTATTAACAAGACCTGATCAACCTTGTTAATGGATTCATTCTGATGAGCATGGGATAGGTGAATCTAGATAGCACAATCTTCTGTACCCTCCTTTTACTTTCTGTTAATTAGGATAAATATAGCAAAAATAGCATTGTCTGTCTGTTTCCAGACTTATCCGTGCAATGAAAAATATCCCGAAAATAAAAGTTCTCCCAATGCCATGAAAATGAAATATGATTTTTTTTTCTAGAATATTTAAGAAAATATGGCACTAAACACATAGCGAGGGGAGCCAACATGTGGCCACGAGGGTCCAAGGCGCGCCCCCTGCCTCGTGGGCCCCACGTGCCCCCTCCACTTAGCCCTTCACCCATGCTCTTCTTCTTCCTCCCAAAAAAATCCCCAACCAGCTCAAACCCGAGTTCTAGGTCATCTTGCTGCCATTTTCGATCTCCTTGCTCAAAGCACCACTCACCAAACTGTTTGAGGAGATTGTTCCTTGGTATGTGACTCCTCCATTGGTCCAATTTGTTTTTGTTCTAGTGATTTATTTGTTGCAAATTTATGCTGCTGTGGTGACCTTGTTCTTGAGCTTGCATGTCAAATTTTCTTGGTCCCAAGTAGTTCTAATGCATGATATAGCCTCTAGGCACTAGTAGGAGTTGTTGCTATCAATCTAACTGAGCTTGGTTAACTTTTATTTTGAAGTTACTAAAAATTTCAGAAAAATGTCTAGGAGAAACTTCCAAGGTGGTTCTTCAAGGAAGCAAGAACCGAGGCTCGTGTTTCGTGAGCCGGACAATGAGCTACCGAGGGACGCTGACGTACGGCCTTGTGAATGGCCGTCAGATGAATTCATGGGACAAGCAGGAATCAAAGATGAATTTTACGCATACGTGTGCAACGCTGACCTCGAGGACTTCATACAATATAAGTGTCCTCAATATCGTTGTTTAACTGATAGATTCGTGAGAAGGTTTAAATTTTCATCTTCACGTAACTCTCACATTGTCCTGTTTGACCTTTATGATAAATCTTATACCATGGATTTAGAGGATTTTAATGTTGCCTGCAAGCTCCCACAGTGGGGCAGTATGAGTGATCCTCGCAAATCTGAATTTAGAGAATTTCTAGTTAGTATTACAGTGGGGGAATCCAGGGACGTCACACAAGCTACCACGGGGAGCATACATTTTCCTGCTATTCATTACTTTGCTCTCTTTACCGGTAGATGCATAAACGGTAAGATGAGGCTTGTCACATGTGTGTTCCTGATCTTAGTGTTCTCAGAAGTGCCATACTAGGTGATAGGCAATATAACTTGGGAGCAATTGTTGCACGTAGGCTACACCATAATGGTTTGCATGGAGATATATTTGGTGAGATCTATGCTACCCGCATAGCCCGCTATCTTGGTGTGTCTATGCACGTTAATGATGAACCTTTACTTCCTTCTTATTTAGACTGCCATGCTATGACGAGTCACCGGTTTATAGATTGGGATAATCAAACCCTCAAATATCGACTAATCTTTAACAGGGAGCATGCAATCCCTATTGTTCTTCCTGCCCCTACTTTGTTTAACTTTCAGGAAAAAGGGAGATACACCATAACTATGGAGGAGGCAAATGCTTATTATAACATGATGGAGACAGTCAGCCTTCGAGCTGCAGCTCAGCATGCAGCATCAGCTGCATCTTAGTATGACCTCAACTACAACTTTGGATATCCGTTAGGCCAATACTGGCCATAGACCAACTTAGGCCAAAAGCCTAAGCTTGGGGGAGTACGTGTTTCTCACCGACTTACATTCATGTTCACACTTATTCTAGTTGTTGGTGCTCACACTCTTTCATTGTACCATCCATGCTTAGTTTCAAAAAAAAAATCTTAGTCTTTTTCTCGTGTGCTAGAAAAATCCAGGAAAAATATATATATTAGTTGTAGCTTCCAGCTAGTTTACTTTCTTTGCTTGTAGTAGTAGTTAAAAAAATGAAAACCCAAAAAGATTTCCCGTTTTTCTTTTGCTTGTTGGGAGCTTTCCCGTGTAAATAGTTTCTTTTCTTTTCTTTAGGGGTTGAGAGTAGAAGACCATGATAAAAATGCTTAGTGGCTCTCATATGCTTTGTTGTGAATTAACCTTGAGCCATATTAGCTTGTCTTCTCTCTTGTATTAAATGCATGTAGATTCCAGCATAGTCCAACGCATGTGCACTATTATTTTTATCCACACAGTTCGATCGTGCGAGTGAAAGGCAATAAGGATGATATATGATGAACTAATTGAGATGAGAAAAGTTGGTATGAACTCGACCTCTCTTGTTTTTGTAAATATGATTGCTCGTTGTTCCTGATTTAGCTTGTTATGAATGAAACATGCTTGCAATGACAATTAGAGATCATAGCTGCTTATGCCATGCTTAATTAGCTGAGAGTTTATAATGGTCTATCTTGCGTGCCAACATGATATTAAAATGATTGTGATGTGGTATGATGGGTGGTATCCTCCTTTGAACGATTTAAGTGACCTGACTTGGCACATGTTTACGCATGTAGTTGAAACTAATCAACATAGCCTTCACGATATTTATGTTCATGGTGATTTATATCCTACTCATGCTTGCATTCATTGTTGATTAATTTTAATGCATGTTCGTGACCGTTGTTGCTCTCTAGCTGGTCGCTTCCCAGTCTCTTTCTAGCCTTCACCTGTACTAAGAGGGAATACTGCTTGTGCATCCACTTCCATAAACCCCAAAGTTATTCCACATGAGTCCACCATACCTTCCTATATGCGGTATTTACCTGCCGTTCCAAGTAAATTTGTATGTGCCAAACTCTAAACCTTCAAATGAAATTCTGTTTTGTATGCTCGAACAGCTCATGTATCAACTAGGGCTGTCTATATCTTCCATGCTAGGTGGGTTATTCTCATGATGAGTGGACTCCACTCATCATTCATCAGAAAATGGTTGGTAATCGGGATGCCTAGTCCCATACTCAAAATCATAATAACTAAACAAAACTCCCCCAGGGTTGTTGCTGGTTTGGACGGTACCCGTTGTTTCGGGCTAGCCGTGGAGTGTGCTTGTTGGTGGTTGGGGGAGTATAAACTTTACCATTCTGTTTGGGAACCGCCTATAATGTGCGTAGCATGGGAGATATCGAGATTCTTGGTTGTTATGTTGACAATGAAAGTATACCGCTCAAAATGTTATTCAATCTCTATTTAAAAATTGAGCTCTGGCACCTCTACAAATCCCTGCTTCCCTCTGCGAAGGGCCTATCTATTTTCTTTTATGCAGAGTCATCATCCTCTTATCAAAGAGCACCGGTAGGAGAGAACCTCTCTCATTTGCATGTATTACTATTAATTTGCATTGAATATGATCATGACTGGATCTCTTTTACCATGAATTACAATGCCTAGTCAATCCTTGATCTTTAAAGGTGCTCTGCATTTATGTTTTGCGGTGTCACAAAGGGCTAGCGAGATACCATCTTGTTATATCATATCATGATTGTTTTGAGAAAGTGTTGTCATCCAAGGTTTATTATTATTGCTCGCTAGTTGATTATGCCATTGATGTGAGTAGTCTTGAGACGTGAAAGTTATTGTGAATGTGGTTAGTTCATGATCTTGTTGAAAACCTGAATGTTGGCTTACATATTTACAACAACAAGAGCAAATAGAGTTTGTCAAAGTTTTTCTTTATCACTTTAAGTTTATCAACTGAATTGCTTGAGGACAAGCAAAGGTTTAAGCTTGGGGGAGTTGATACGTCTCCAACGTATCTACTTTTCCAAACCCTTTTGCCCTTGTTTTGGACTCTAACTTCCATGATTTGAATGGAACTAACCCGGACTAACGTTGTTTTCAGCAGAACTGCCATGGTATTGTTTTTGTGCAGAATAAAAACTTCTCGGAATTGCCTGAAAATCAACGGAGAATTATTTCAGAAAATATAAAAAATACCTGCATGAAGATCCACACGAGGGGGCCTTGGGCCAGTCCACGAGGGTGGGGGGCGTCCCCTGCCCAGGGCACGCCCCCTGCCTCGTGGGCCCCCCTGGTGCTCCACCGACGTACCCCAGATCCTATATCTTCCGTTTCGGGGAGAAAAAAGTCAATGAGAAGGAATTATCGCGTTTCATGAGATGGAGCCGCCGCCAAGCCCTAATCTCTCTCGGGAGGGCTGATCAGGAGTCCGTTCGGGGCTCCGGAGAGTGGAGATCGTCGCCATCGTCATCATCAACCTTCCTCCATCACCAATTCCATGAGGCTCACCGCCGTGTGTGAGTAATTCCATCGTAGGCTTGCTGGACGGTGATGGGTTGGATGGGATCTATCATGTAATCGAGTTAGTTTTGTTAGGGTTTGATCCCTAGTATCAACTATGTTGTGAGATCGATGTTGCTATGACTTTGCTATGCTTAATGCTTGTCACTAGGGCCCGAGTGCCATGATTTCAGACCTGAACCTATTATGTTTTCATGAATATATATGTGTTCTTGATCCTATCTTGCAAGTCTATAGTCACCTACTATGTGTTATGATCCGGCAACCCCGAAGTGACAATAATCGGGACCACTCCCGGTGATGACCATAGTTTTAGGAGTTTATGTATTCACTATGTGTTAATGCTTTGGTCCGGTACTCTATTAAAAGGGGGCCTTAATATCCCTTAGTTTCCAATAGGACCCCGCTTCCACTGGAGGGCAGGACAAAAGATGTCATGCAAGTTCTTTTCCATAAGCATGTATGACTATATTCGGAATACATGCCTACATTGCATTGATGAAGTGGAGCTAGTTCCGTGTCACCCTAGGCTATAACTTCTACATGATGAATTGCATCCGACGTAATTTCCCATCACCGATCCAATGCCTACGAGCTTTACCTATATTGCTTGTCGCTTATTTACTTTCCCGTTGCTACTATTACAAAAACTACAAAAACACCATTGTTACTTTTATTGCTGCTACCACCACTATCATATTACTTTGCTACTAAACTATCTTGCTGCAGATACTAAGTTTCCAGGTGTGTGGTTGAATTGACAACTCAGCTGCTAATACTTAAGAGTATTCTTTGGCTCCCCTTGTGTTGAATCAATAAATTTGGGTTGAATACTTTACCCTCGAATACTGTTGCGATCCCCTACACTTGTGGGTTATCAAACAACCCGGGCCAGTGCTCCTCATGAGTGTTGGTCCAAACTGGGCAGACTGTAGGGCCGCCTCGGGGAAACCCGAGGTATCTGGTATTTACCTGTAGGTTGACCTATCCGGTCGTGGCCTGAGATGAGATACGCGCGGTTACTATCAGGGTGTCGGCACACCGGGAGGCCTTGCTGGATTAGTTTTACCTTTGTCGAAATATCTTGAGCACGGTATTCCGAGAATACTCGGGTCTTCCCAAGATGGAGTTGTGACTCCGCAGATCGTGAGCTTGTGATGGGCTAAGTTGGGACACCCCTGCAGGGTTATGAACTTTCGATGGGAATTTGTTAATATCCGGTTGTAGATAACTTGACACGGTATCCTTAAGAATACACTACCTATGTGAGTAACCGTGATGGTCTCTTTTCGAAGGGTTTTCGAAAAGTGAACACGGTGGGGTTATGCATGAACGTGAGTAGATAGGATCACTTATTGATCATATTTGGCAACCGTTGGCACATATTCTCATCTCGCTCTAAATTCGTAAGCTAGTTTCTTAGTGCTTGCTGCAGACACTTTATTACCTCTCCAAACCTAAAGGCTTTGTTAGTTTTGATACCCGGGAATGGGATTGCTGAGTCCTTGTGACTCAACACACACCAGATGCAGGTACAACTGAGTACGACGCAGGAGATGGACAAGAACTTCACTGGGAGTTCGATGAAGAGCGTGGTCGTATGTATGTGACGTATTCCGACGATCAGTAGTAGTTCCTACTAGGGGCTATCAGGACTTGTGGTTGTGGTATCTTTTCTCGTTTGATTTCGTCCGTAGACGGACCCTGTGTTATTGGGATGATTGTATGCTATTGTATTCATTGTGTGACATGACGAGTGTAAGCCAACTATTTTACTCTTTCATCCCTGTTCATTACATGAGTTGTGCAAAGATACCACGCTTGCGATCATTACAAAATGCGCTTATGTCTCTAACTCGTGCCTCGACACGTAGGAGATATAGTCGCATCCAGGGCATTACATTGATTGTGTTCCAAACTTGTTCTAAGCGTATGTGATGAACCGTTGCCCTGTTTTGAGTGTGCCATATATGAAACTTGTGTGTTTTTGCATGTAGATGCATAATAACATGTTGTATACCTGTTTGGAGTGTGTTTGCTTGATGTTTGGATACGTTTTGCATATATGCCATGCTTGACTTGTTTTGCTCATATCTTCTAGGCCGTAGCTCCGAATTAAATGAACTTTTTATGTAAATTGACTTGAATTTCGAGTAGATCATCATGGTGCATGTTAACTTGCTGTTTAAAAATTGTAACTTAAGATTTGTTCAGTTCTGGACCAATTTCAAAATTTGGATATGAGGACTTACCGGAATTGTTATATGTTGTTTGCGGCCTCATTTAAACATGCTTTGTGTGATGTTCTTGTATGCTTCATCCCTTGTCATGTTTTGCATCATATAGACTTGTCTTGCATCATACTTGTTTGAGCATCATGTCATGATCTTGTGTTGTGTGTTTACTATGTTGTTTGCTTCTTCTCGGTAGTTCCTGTTTCGTTGCGATCGTGAGGGTTCGCTCGACTACACTTGGTTCGTCTTCGTGGCTTCTTCTTCGTCTTCTTCATGGACTCGTTCTTCTTCCTTGCAGGATTCTTGGCAAGATGACCGTCACCTTGGATCTCATTACTATCATTGCTATGCTAGTTGTCTCGATGATATCGCTATATGTCGCGCCACCTATCTTGTTGCCATCCTCTCCTTGTTACCATGAAACCTCTAGCCTTTGACACCTTCCCAGCAAATCGTTGTTTGGCTATGTTACCCGCTTGCTCAGCCCCTCTTATAGCGTTGTTAGTTGCAGGTGAAGATGAAGATTGCTCCCTGTTGGATCTCGATTTTGGGAATATCACAATATCTCTTAATTAAATTAACACACCTATATACTTGGCAATGGGTGGAAGGCTTGGCCTCGGTGTTTTGTTCCACTCATGCCGCCTTAAGAACCGATAAACCGGTGTTATGTTCCTTGATTTTGCGTTCCTAACGCGGTTGGATATATGGGGACCCCTTGACAATTCACTTTGAATAAAACTCCTGCAGCAATACCCAACATTGGTTTTAATTTGCAACATAATAAAAACTTAATTAGTTAATTAATTCGCATACACTACAAAAAAAATACACTTCTATGATGATACGTGTTTGTCACAGTAGGTCACGTTTTCTGTCATGCATGTACATCCATGAAGATTTTATGACAGAATCAAGATAGTCATACCTGTGCTGTCGTAGAAGTGTTTCATGACATTGCCAAAATTATCATCATGGAAGTGTCCACTTCCATGACGATAAATCGCGCGTCACAAAAGTGCTTTCGTCTAGGGTGACCGACACGTGGCATCCACCGTAACGGAATGCCGTTAAGCTATCGGGTCCGGTTTTGGATCCGATAACCCGTTAACAGCCCCGACCAATGGGGATTTTCCACGTGTAAAATTCTGATTGGCTGACGGAAACAGGTGTCAGCTCTGCGTTGGCACATGTGTCACTCATCCAATGGGCGAGATGCGCCTATGATATGTTGACACGTGGACCGGCCCAAAAGTGGCCCATAAAGTTTAAATGGGTCGGCCCAACTAAAGGCCCGCAAGATTTTGTAGACCATAATGGGCCGGCCCAACTAAAGTCCCACAAGATTTTGCAAACCATAATGGGCCGGCCCAGCTAAAGGCCCACAAGATTTTGCGGGTTGTAATGGGTCGGCCCAGGTAAAGGCCCACAAGATTTTTGTGGGTCATAATGGGCTGGCCGAGGTGAAGGCCCACAAAATTTTTGTGTACCATAATGGGCCGGCCCATCTAAAGGCCCCCGAGATTTCGCCAACATTAATGGGCCGGCCCAGCTGTAGACCCACAAGATTTTGAGGACCCTAGTAGGCCGGCCCATTAACTGGCTGCCATATTTTGGGCCAAATGCCGGCCCATATTTGATCCGGTCCATTAATGGCCTGCCACGTTCCAGGCCTAATAATGGCCCACATGAGATCCGGCCCGTTAAAAGCCTACCACGTTCTAGGCCAAATTACGGCCCAGATCAGGTCTGCCCCTTTAAGAGGCTTTGGGCTAAATTATGGCCCATATCAGATTCGGCCCGTCAACTTGACGCTATGCTTTTGGGCCCACTTACTAAAGGCCCATTTAGTAATTTGGCATGATATTAGCTTCAGCCTGTTAAGGGCCCATTTAGCATTCCGGTCCTATATTAATATCGGCATGTTAAAAGCCCGTCATATAGTTGGGCCTAACTATGGCCCGGTTTGCATCCGACCTGCTCGCAGCCGATAATCTGATTGGGCCAAATAAGGACCGAGACAATTTTGGCCTGTTATAAGCCCGTGATTTGATTGGCGCATTCATGGGCCAGGGTCTATTTCGGCCTGCTGCCGGCCCGTGAGCTGTTTGGCACGATTCAGGCCCAACATACTTTTCAGCCTCCTAAAGGCACATTGAGTTTTCTTGGGAAAATAGGGTCGGCGGTTTACTTGGCCTATTAAAGGCCTGAATCTACTAGTGGGCCTATTTACATTTAGGCATGTTAACGGACCAAGATGACGGGGCCCATGATGCGGATCATACATGGTGATTTGCATGACATCCTGATTATGTACCGTAATTTTACGGTTTGGTCGGTTTACTGCGAAGACATGATATATATACAGTAAAATAATTGCAGCATCGTGAATAAGAAAAAACCTAGACTATACAATAAATAAATTACGACATATTACATCCACTGGGCATCAAAGTTCGCCACTATGATAATAAAGCACAAGCAGACAGCAGATTACATACACTTGGCAGCAAAGATCGCCACCAGTGCAACTAAACATGCCGACAAAATAATATACAAAACCGACAGCACTTCAATAGAGTTCAAGAAAGGTTAGCCCTGCTCGGGAGCTGTAGCGCAAGCAGTTGAGCAAGCTGGTGAGACTGCACTTGTTTGACACTTATATCCTGCTCACTCTGAAAGATAAACAAGCAGACATATGACAGGTTTTGCACATATAAGTGTCAGTGCTGACAATTCATCACATTTCGTACTGACGAATAAAGTCACACGGTTTAAAATAGCATGAACACAATATGGTATTGATCAGGTCAAGACATGGCAGGAAATGACATTGTGAAGGAGTTGCCAGCTTCACGACACCACTGGATTACAGATCAAGAACTCATAAGTATCAATGGTAGTGTGCTGTCAATTTATCCCATTTTAGATTGGAAAAATAAGATCACTTGCTATGTATAGTTCAATTTACATGGTATGAAGAAGGAACTTGGTTGTACAACTGAAAACTTAAATTTAGAAGGACAAACTTTTGTTTATGAACTGGAGTACATAATAAACTTTAAACATGCAATTTGATGCAAACACCAAAAATAAACAGCTATTGCAGTCATGCCTAACCAAATATACACAAGAAAGTTTGAAGGCTTGAGACGGACAAACTTACATTATTGGTGAAGGCAGGCTTCTATAAAGCCCTTGTCCATTTTGATGGGGGGGGGGGGCAATTCAAGAAGTTTACCACAGAATCTTCTTCATAAGCATTGCCTTTATTCTACATTTTGTTAAGAGTAAATATAGATGTGAAAAAATAAGAAAAAAAATGGAGAATATTTAAGATAAGATGAATAGTGATGCTACATAACCAAGTGGCTATAAATGTAAGTACAGCGATACAGGCAAAAGGTACAGCCAAGAGCAATGCAGAGCTAAACTTCTTCAGTACCATCGGTGTTATCCAACCTTATGGTAAGAGTAAATATAGATCTTATGTGTAGAAAATGGAGGGCAAAGGAAAATAAGCTGCAGAGTGATGGTACATGAATAACTACCTATCAATATAAGTACGCTGATAAAGGACAGCAGGTACTTACAAGAACAATGCAGAGCTAAAAAATTCATTGGCATTGGATATATTCTACACTAATGTAACCATTCATACAGATCAGATAATTTGAAGCGAACAATTGATAAGCAAGCTATCATGCATACTGTTGTCACATAATGAACCAGGTATGTATGCAAGTACAGTGATACATGACAACAGGTACTAATAAGAGCAAAGCAGCGGGCAGCATATTTGCGATATCCTGTCGTTCTTTTCAAACCGGAATTCTTTTTCGAGCAGATTTCCTGCAAAAAAGATCCGTAAGGCACATGCGAAAAAGTAGAAGTTCAAATTATCATGCGATATCATAGACAGTACCTCATCCTCGGAATGAGACTAGTGCATAACAAGGTTTTTCCATTCAATGTCTTCTAAATTTAGCACAGGAGACTTCACCAGAAATTCGTTTATAGACTTTCCATCAAAGTGTGATTTCCTCAAGTAACACCAATACTGCTGCAATGCTTCCTTGAAAAGTGCAAGCAAGCTTTGCTCATCATGACTATCCAGATTGACCCTCGCCTACTTACAACAATGTAATGTGAATCATTGATGTGTTCAATCAGCAGAAAATAGGAAAATAATCACCATGAATAATAGCACTTACACGTAAGTGGGACAGGAAGATGTGAAAATGGTGTTTGTCTTCACTATAATCTTCCAATTATGGGAATATATGCACGTAGTCCCTAACAACATTGAAAGCATTGTCTTTTAAACTGGGAATAACTGGAATGGGGTTCCAATCTGCAGGAATTGGCCGTCTCTACAGTTGGGATAGGTCTTTGGCCGGTGGACTTGTTGTACTTTTTGCTGGAGTGGGATTTTTCTGTGGTACGGCTGGTGCTATGGCAACTGCAATCGGCATACCTTTTGCTGGAGTGTAGGTCCTGTGTGGTGGGGCGAGTGGTGTGGCCAGTGAATATGGGTACAGTCTGCTGGAGTCGGTCCTATGTTGTGTCACTGGTTGTACATCCAATATAAGTGGGGTGTTGTCTGATTTCTCCGGCACAACCACGTTTTCAAGGACTTTGCTGGTGCTCCTTCAGGTTCGGCAATCACCCTCTTCCTTTTTGATGTCTGATGCACAAGAACATCATTTGAGTGGAAAAACATGGTATGCTGACAGATGAAATATGTATTGATAATGGATGGGCATGGCATCTCGACATATATGATGAGTAAACTAAGCAGATGGTGATGCAACAAAGTAGAAGAAATGCAAGACAACATATGCAAGATACACGCAATCAATAAAACCTTGCCAAATTAGAGCAGGCACCTTGATTAGTGAACATGATAGGTCATCTGCCTTTGACTCCTCGAGGTTAGAATAGTCATTAGGATCATATTCTGAACAAGAATCTACAGGTGGGGAGCGTATGAGTTTCATTACATCCAGAATGGCACTCAATGCCTTGCTGCAAATTTTGTAAGTCGTTGCAGTGTTCCACAATTATCTTCTGATGCGCGGATTCTGATATTCACTATAATTATGTATAATATCTGAGAACCATGAAAACATAAATAGTTGTGAGATTATCTTTGTAATCTAGAGGATATTCTAATATAGGGGCGCCCCTATAAACACTTGTGTGCTATCACTGGATTCTGATGAGAGAGCTCATGTGTGCTGTAATATGGTGCGTGCATTTATATAATCTGGCACAAGTACACAAAAAAATAGGCTCCAGAAGTAAGGATAGTTGGCAGATGATAGGTTCAAAATAAAATGTATAGAGAGTTTATTGCCAAACCATGATAACAAGAGCACACAGCAACTAGGCAGATCATAGTGTACATAAAAGGGGTACACCATAACCACGATATATAAATCGAGAAAGTGGAAATGGCTTGAAACTATGGTACTGTAGCTAGTAATTGAAAGCCTATCGATCAAGTACATGCCAGCTCTATAAGCTGTTGATTGCAGATGTCCCTGCTCCCCTTCCTGACAAGGAACATACTGTACGTACTAAATATAGAATAACAAAAGAGGAACATGTTAAAGAACAAAAGAGGAAGCATATTCTTGAGGTTCTGCTTAATTGCATACAATGTTGGTTGCCCACTCATGATGAATCACAGCGCCCAAAGAAATGCAATTCCATGTTGTCTCTCTATATGTGGCAATTTTGAACAAGAGTCATTAGGATCATATTCTGAACAAGAGTCAACAGGTGGGGAGCGTATGAGTTTCATTGCATCCAGAATGACGCTCAATGCCTTGGTGCTAATTTTGTAAGTCATTGCGGTGTTTAGCTTCAAGAGTGGACTGCTGCTAGTGCGACACAAAGCAGCTACACAGATCATAGTGCAGATATAATGGGAAAAACGTAAGCATCAGAGTAAAATCAGCAAAGTGGAACTTGCTGGAATATATGTGCTAGTATTGCCGATACGACTAGAAAGGCTTTGGATACCAGCACTCTTCAACTGAAGGTGCGGTACTGTTAATATGAGTGTAACTCTCAAAGGCGACCAAACTCCCTGCATTTCCTTGCTATTCTTATAGGATTCAAGTGGGCAGGCCACTACAAATCCTATTCCCATGTTTAGAAAATCCTACGAATTAAAGAGGCCCGAAGAGTTCAAAGTGTCCATACCAACCGACCGTATAGACCTCTACACTGCAAATGTCCCTGCTCATCTTCACTACAAGGAACATACTGTACTACTATCATACTCCCTTCGTTCCAAATTATAAGTCTTGGTAGAGATTTCCACTATGGATCACATACAGATGTATCCAGATACATTTTAGAGTGTAGATTCACTCATTTTGCTCCATATGTAGTCCTTGGTGAAATCTATATAAAGACTTGTATTTAGGAACGGAGAGAGTACTTATTAAAGAAGAACGGAAGAGGAACTTGCTAAAGAAGAGCAAGCAGATTTTGGATAATAAAATGTTCGTTGCGCAGTGCCCACACATGATGAACCAGAGCGCATTAAGAAAGAAACTCCCTACTGTCTCTCTATATGTGGTGCACATGCTTTTTCGAAAGTAAAGTAGGAACATTAGCTGACCAATTAAATGTTATATGTTTTAGTAATATCAGCATCTTATCAGATTCGTACTTGAGCAACAAGTTTGGAATTATGAGTGGCACGTTGTTTAGCTTGATGGATTCAGGAGCAGTGCTAAGCACGTACGATGATGGTACTGAATATAATGGCATGTCCACATGCAAGTCGCGTGACTTTTGTCATTTGGGTCAGTCGACCATTTCAGGCGGTTGGATGAAGATCATACGTCTCCTAACCCTTCTTCTTCCTCGTCTCTGATTCTTCCCATACAGAAAACCACACGGGCCGCCGGCCGGACCACCGGCCCCCACCGCCTGTGTTTCTCCACCACCCCCACCCCCACCCCCGCCCCCACCCGCGTTGAGTTTTCTTCGTTCG
>LR738715.1:287545092-287555499 GCA_902687465.1 Secale cereale | reverse complement strand
CAAAGTCCCCACCCGAGCCCCTTCGTTCGCATCGAAAAACTTCGGCGAGCTCTGAAAAATCGACTGACCCAATTTTGAAATTTAGTCTACTATGATTTAACTAGTGTGGAATATAAAAGGGGAAAACCATAAGTATTGGGAGTATAGTGTTGAGCGTGCCATGGCGGATCCGAAGGTGCAAACCAAACAAAGGCAACTTCGCAACCAATGTTTGCTCTCAACTAGCAAGTAAGCGATGGACAAGAAATCAGAGTAAAGAAGTGCCGATCTATTTTCTTGTTGTGATAAATAAGTTGAGTAGATACGAAAGAGTACCGCCGCTGGTGCGGCGCCGTGTATGCATCTGCTGAGAATTTGACGGTGTTGCGGTAGCGATGGCTGTCAGCGGCGTGGAAGCAGATCTAGGAGGGTAGACAGTGGCGGCGGGGCGCGGTGGACGAGACGGTCGTAGGAGCGGCGCCGACAAGGTGGACGATGGCAGGGATGAAGCGAGAGGACGGGATGCAAGGATCCCGGTCCGAAGCTGTGGATGAGAGAGGTCGATCTCTTGTAATGGACGGCGGTGTCGGGGAATCAGCTCCGGCATGGTGGAGGAGGACGGCGGTGGATGGCGTGGCGGACGGAGGAGGCTGGGGTGGAGAGGGTGTTTTGGCGCCCACGGAGTACGAATGGGGAAATGGAGGTGGAGAGGAAGGGTGGAACCATGTCTGCAGGGCGCGCTTGTCTCAAATGCGAGGAAATTTACAAACTTAGCCCCCGTTTCAAGTTTCCTACATCACAGCAATATTAGTCGGTTGGGGATAGGACAGTAATCTCGCATACACCGAATATTTGCCGATGAGAGTTTGTTTTTGGCGCCCACCGTGTATGAATCGGGGAGGGAGTCGATTTCGGCCGAGGACACACCGTGTTTTGGCGCCCACTGTGTATGAATCCGGGTGAGAGGCGGCTATGTCATGTTTGAGTGAAATTACAAACCTACCCCTATCGAAACCTATAGAAATCGAGCAGATAGGCTTTGCGTGGCAGGGATAGGCACGAGTAATTTCCATCTCGTAGATTTCGGTTTCGGGCGCGCTTCGTTCAAATTTTGCAGAGTGCACGTTTACCGTGCCAACTCAATTCGAATCCTGTTTGTATTCTATTTTTTTCGGGCGGGATCCATTTTCGATTGGAATAAAATTCTATATACATCATTTTTTTATATATACTTTCAAAAGCACAACACCCCTTATACATAAATATGGTTTACAAATGGCATGATCTCAGATTCATAAGGTTGTATCCATCAATTTTGATTTTCAAATATTTAAAACCACTTTATGTTGAAATCCAATGTATGCATTCCTCGCTAAGTGTCTCCAATTAATGGGTGTTTCATGCGGGTTTTTTTACTTCTCAAACATGTATAATGTGTTTCACACACGCAACATATAGTGTAATCCCGTTTAGACATTAATTGCATACAAACCATGCATTGTTTCTAATTAAAGAATCTATGGATCACCGATATTGATAAACTATATAACATTACACGTGTCCCCAAATTCAAATGAATATGCATGTTTGATACACCAATTTGCGTTATGATATTATCGACGTGATCTCCAGTTTAAATATTTGAATCCCATTAAATCCAGATATTCGTCTCATATAACTATCACTCATGCTTATATAGGACTATCTCTCTAACCTATATGCGTTCATCGTCTGTCGGGTATCTCTCGTGCTACCTGTATGTCAACAATGATCTTTTATCTTCGTAACAGACTGACGGTACTCTCTCCCTCGACCTTCACCACCCTATCTCTCTCTAAGTATATCTCGCTCCCTGCTATGTGTCTCTAACTATGATTCTCCATGTGGAAGCTCTTTCTCTCACACAAACACAAAACTTTGTCTTCCGGGGTCTCATTTCTCTCTACTATTCCCCTGTGTGCCACTCGTACACCCCTCATACAGAGATGTCTTTCTCTCCTTAGGTATGAGAACCTACGACTTTTCCTCTTAAATATCTCTTTCTCACACACGAACACGAACTCTATCTCCCAGGGTCTCATATTTCTCCACTGTTCTCTTGTATGTCGCTCACACACACTCTCTCTCCCTAGAGATATCTTGCATTCCCTCATATGTTTCTCTAGCTATCACTCTCGTTTTGAAATACCTTTCTCTCTTGCAGAGACAAAACTCCATCTCTCGGGGTCTCATTTCTCTCCGATATTTGTTTGTATGTGAGTCAGACGCACCCTTTCTTCATCTCTCTCACACCCACACCCATAACTCAGCCTTCTGATCCAATCGACTCCTATCTCTAACGCACACTAGCTAGCATCTTTATCTTTCTATTTATCTGTTTCTCCATCAACCTTCTTTCATTTATAGGTTGGTCTATTTTGCACAATCGTTGTGCCTCACTCCCTCTGCTCGCCATAGATGCATGCTCCAGCCCACGCCACTATCTCTTAAAGACAAAAACACATGCTCAATTGTCGGGCCTTCTTCCCTGCATTCTCGCATGCATGCATATTGTCATGTTGATCCGTCTCTCTCTCCCATGTGGTCGATCTTAGCTTATGACTTATGTCTTCTTTCTTTTATCTCGATCATGCGCGCGCGCACACACACACATCCCACGTATACATGTATACCTCTCACACATGCACGTTGAAGGTCTCTACGTCTCCATACGTAGTTAATTACCGTCAACCCTAACGCCACATCGAATCGTCCTCTTCTTGTGTGCACATAACTTCCGTCGGGATGGGTAAAACACACACTCACACATAACAATCTCCTTGTAGCTACCCCCTCTCACTCTTCCCCTATATCCCCGAAACCAATAAGACCATCCCTTCGTTTAATTCCCGCCTGCATGCACCATCGATATATAGTAGTCTTCCTCGGTGTCTCTCGAACAAACACGTTCTCTCGATGTCGACTACTCTCACGCGCACACACCTTCTCTTCCCTCTCTATGGGCATTTTCTCTCTCGCACCCCATCGTTGGTGGCCTCTGCCATACACATCACCTCTCTATGATGAAGCCATGCACACTTAAATTACATCCGCCACCGAGGACCCCATGACACACACACACACACACACACACTAAGACTCCATCTCTCCCCCCCACACACACACTGAGACTCCATCTCACACACACATGCTCTAGGCAGAGCATTTGTTCCTACCACCCTTCATCCACCCTTACCCGTATGATAAACAATCACCTTAATTTACTTGTGTAACATGGAGAAATTCCACTTTACTTTAGTAGTTAGCAAACTTATCATCTGTACACTTATAAAAAAACTGAGTTGGTGATGATGGTGTGCCTGCCATCTTGTAATATAGATCGTATGATCTATATCTGACGGATAGAAAGCTAACTATGTCGGCGTCCTGGGAACCAGGGTACCCAGACTTGCCTGCATGTGGGCCACGACGCGCTCCTACTACGGCCTAGTACGGCCCAGCTGATCGACCAGCTGCTCAAGACCCTCGTGAGGTGGCTAGGCCTCGCGAGGAGAAGGACACCAAGACCCCCTCAGGAGCGGCCTCGGCTAGATTGCTCCGGAGGGGCGGAGAACCCAAGGCCAAGCCTGCCTGAGGAGGAGGCAGTGCTAGGTGGCTTCTCACCCTTCGTTGGTTACCCCAAGTGTAAGGTTTGAGATGCAGTGTAGCAGAAGTTTTCCCTTGGTAATACCAAGGATCGATTTCCTAGAGACTCCCAGTTTCAACAAGAAGGTGTCAATTGCTAACGGCGCCAGATATTAGCAATCAACGTGGACCTGCACACAGATACAAATAACTTTGCTCCCAACGAGTACAGAGAGGTTGTCAATCCCTCCGGCCTTGTAGTTTACAAAGGATCAAACGCAAGTGATAATAGTGATAGGTATAATTGCAATAGTATGTAAATAGCGGAAAAGTAAATAGCGGATGTGATCAATGATGGTAATATGGACCGGAGTCTCATGATGTTCACTAGCGATGTCTCTCTCCCAAAAGACGATAAAACAGCTATGTGAGGTAAACGAATTACAGCTGGGCAATTGACAGGACCATGTGCGCAAACCAATGCTGACTACATTGCAAGAAAGGTAGAGGTTCAAAGCATGGGCGGTACGCCAAAGTAAGTAGACCGAAATCCATCAATATCTACTACTAATCATCCACCTTGAGATATCTATCCAGAACATCTCGCTGGTATTAAGTTGCGAGCCCCACCCATAGTGTAAACTCAAAGCAACAGACAACTGCATTAAAAGAACTTTGCGTAAAGTAAACAATCCTTGCACCCGCGGGCACAAGCACCGTTGTTTTCCCCCTTGTGGCAACAGCACATCCCCTAGACTCATGTTTCTATCACTCAAACTAGTCATCGAGGGGCATGAACCCACAATCAAGCATAACGTTCCCTCTTGGAGTCACTACCTACTACTTGGCCAAAGCAATAAATAACAACGGAGAACATGCAAGAATTACTTACGAACATAAATATAAAAGAGGTGAATCAAATATATTACTCAAACACAATCTGAACATAATCTCATAATCCATCGGATCCCAGCAAACTCATCATAGCAACAGCATAAGGATTACATATGTGCCTCGATCATGTAGGGCAGCTCACGAGGACTAATTAGTGAAGAACAAGAACGGGAGGAGAACATCACATAGCTACTGGTCATGGACCCATGGTCCAAGGGAGACTACTCACAACTCATCCGGGAGGCGTCCATGGTGGTGGAGAAGCTCCCGGTGGTGATCCTCCCCTCCGGCAGGGTGCCGGGAAGAGTTCTCCTGGTGCTCCCGATCTTGGAAGCGGCGGCGGCGGTGGAACAGAGATGAGATCGTGAAAAAGAGTTCCTCTTTTGAGGGTTTCGGGAGACGCTTTAAATATATGCCAAAGGGGGGTATCGGAGGAGCCTCGGGGGGCCCAGGCGCCCCCCCGGCGCGGCCCAGGGGGGGCGCGCCGCCAGGGCGCCTGGAGCCCTGGTGGCCCCCCCGGCTGTCCTTCGGACGCACGGTAGTTTCTGGAACGCTGATTTTTTATATAATTTTTCTGGATTTTTCCTGGCAGTTCTCGTAATGTGAAAACCTGAAATACAAAAACAGCCGAAAACAGAAACTGGCACTGGGGTGCACTGAGTTAATAGGTTAGTCCAAATATGATCAAAAGTGTATGGAAGTGTATAAATATCATAGCAATATCACCCAAAAGAGGCATGGAGCAAGCATAAATTATAGATACGTTTTGGACGTATCAACATCCCCAAGCTTAATTCCTGCTCGTCCTCGAGTAGGTAAATGATAACAAGAATAATTTCTGTGGTGACATGCTATTAACCATATAGGACTTTTCATAGTCATATGACAAAAGCTTACTGAGATAATGAATTTGTAGTAATTAAGTTGCCTTATGAGAAAATCACAAAGAACTGAAAGTTTTACAATATGAAACTGAAACATCAAAAAGATTTGCAATGAACATGACGTGCAAATATGATAAAGTGATATCTAGCTTGCCCCCTTTAGTGTAGCAAAACATAAATGCAGGGGCACCTTCAAGGTTTAAGTGATGACTAGATACAATGATTTCAAAATAAACGATATCACAATCATGCAAAAGACAATGCTACTTTGGAACAATGCACATTACACTTAGAATGACAATCATGCTCTCAGTAGTTGGTGCTTTAAACGAAGGTGGAGACTCAACATAAAAGTAAAAGAATGGCCCTTCGCAGAGGGAAGCAGGGATTACTCATGTGCTAGAGCTTTTTATTTTGAAAACATAGAAACAATTTTGTCAACGGTAGTAGTACTTCATATGTGTCATGCATAAGACATCCTATAAGTTGCAAGCCTCATGCATCGAATACCAATAGTGCTCGCACCTTGTCCTAATTAGCTCGGATTTCCATGGGTTACATTGCATTACATATGTTTCAACCAAGTGTCACAAAGGGGTACCTCTATGCCACCTGTACAAAGGTCCAAGGAGATAGATCGCATTTGATTTCTCGTTTTTGATAGATCTCAACTTGAGGACATCCATACCGGGCATAGAAAATAGATAATGGACTCCTCTTTAATGCTTAAGCATATTCTCATAAGAGATTGAGGATTAATGTCCAAGCTAAAACTTCCACCATGATACATGGCTTTGGTTGGCGGCCCAATGTTCTTCTCTAACAATATGCATACTCAAACAATTCAACCCATGGCAAATCACCCTTACTTCAGACAAGACGAACATGCATAGCAACTCACAAGATATTCAACAAAAGTGTAACAGTTGATGGCGTCCCCAGAAACATGGTTGCCGCTCAGCAAGCAACTTATAAGAAATAAGATACATAAGCGACATATTCTTTACCACAATAGTTTTTAAGCTACTTTCCCATGAGCTATGTATTGCAAAAACTGAAGGTTTTAAAGGTAGCACATGTAAATTTACTTGGAGTGGCGGTGAAATACCACATATAGGTAGGTATGGTGGACTCATATGGCATAACTGGTTTAAAAGGATGTGGATGCACAAGCAGTCAGTCCGCTTAGTACAGGTGGAGGTTAGCAAAAGACTGGGAGCGACCAACTAAGAGAGCAATGACAGTCATAATCATGCAGGGCGACAAAGCAACATTGAATCAGGCATGGAAGTTATATCGCTACTTAGAAATAAAAGATCATCAAGGCTTGACAGACTTTCTTTACAGTCTTAAATATGCGTGAGCATACGCCAAGTCAATCAAAATAAATTCTTGAGGGAAGATATTACTAAACCATACCACATCATAGGCAAACAAATCATGTTGGTACTCCAATAATACATTGGGAATCCCCCAGCTATTTGAGACTAACCATAAGAAAACCTGAACTACTAAGCGCCATTATGCACGTAGCATCTTTATCATAGACATATTAACCAATGCAACGGAAGCAAACTCTCTTAATAAGATAAGCATGATAATTAAAGAGAGTTCAAGCAACCAACTAAACAAAAGCTCTTTGAAAAGATAAGCATGAATACTAAGAGCAGAACATGATAGTAGCTATTAAAAGACAAAGAACACACACAGCATAGATAGGCATGAAAATTCTATGTTATGTTCTAGGTAGAAGTGGAGCGTGTTTCTCTCCCACATAAAGAACGCTGAGTTCCGACTCGTTATGAAAAACTAAAAAAACTAAAAGCAAGACGCTCCAAGCATAGCACGTAACACATGAAGTGATTAAAATATAGTGGAACGAAAGACGAACTGATAATGTTGATGGAGAAGGGGATGCACGGGGGCATCCCCAAGCTTAGACACTTGAGTCTCCTTGAATATTTCTTGGGGGTGCACGGGGGCATCCCCAAGCTTGAGCGCTTGACACTCCTGAATCTTTTTATCATCTTCCCTCGCACACTTGAAAACTCCCTTCATACATAACTCATCATAATCTGATTAGCGAGGTTAGTACCCATAATAAAATAATTATACCTTGCTGAAAATAAGGATATTCTTGAAGGTCTACTGTTTCTCAAGATTGCCAAAAGGTTTTTGCAAAGAAAAAGCAAGCTCTAGGTTTGCAAAATGAAGGAAAGGCAAAGCAGGACAGAATCTGTGAAAAACAGAACAGCAGGTAGTAGATGATTTGTTCGGGGCACTTCTGCAACTCAAATCAAAAAACTCAGAACAGATGCACGAAAGACAATTATATAGAGAACGCTGTCGAAAAAATTCAGACCAAAAAGATGATCTGGTGATTTTATACGAATTTTTCTATCCAAGGACAGAATCTATTTCCTGGACAGCACCTCACAACTTTTGAACTTTCTTGCAATCAGAGGCTATACTTGGCACAAAATTGAAAAGCAAAGATATAATGATGATGCTACAGTAGTAAACAACATCAAGACACAACAAAAGCAAAATAAATTTATTCATGTGGGCTGCCTCCCAAAAGCGCTTTCTTTTATGCCTTTAAGCTAGGCATAATGCATAGAGATCAAGTTTGATCAAGAGTAAAAGAATAGCTAGCCCGTACAACGGACTCAAAAGGTAACTTGATCTTCTTTCGAGGGAAGTGTTCCATCCCTTTCTTGAGAGGAAACTGGAATTTTATATTACCCTCTTTCATGTCAATGATAGCACCAACGGTGCGCAAAAAGGGACGTCCCAAAATAATTGGACAAGAAGGATCACATTCAATATCCATAATAGTGAAATCAACGGGAACATAATTGTCATTGACAATGATAAGAACATCGTCGATCCTCCCTAAAGGTTTCTTTATGGAAGAATCAACGAGACGAACACCAAAAGAACAAGAATCAAAAGATTTCAATTTAAGCATATCATATAGTCTTTTGGGCATAACAGAGGTACTAGCTACAATATCACATAAAGCATAACAAGAGAAGTTGTTTATTTTAATTTTAATCATAGGATCCCAACCATCTTCTAGCTTTCTAGGTATGGAGGCTTCTACTCTAAGTTTCTCCTCCCTAGCTTTTATGAGAGCATTAGTGATATGCTCTGTGAAGGCAAGGTTAAGCGTGCTAGTGTGGGGATCTTTAGCCATTCTTTGTAGAAAGGTGACAACTTCTGAGATACTACAATTATCAAAATTAATTTTATCTTTATTGGGCAAAATTGTAGTGTCATCCTCTTTGTTTGAATCGCTCTCTATTATAAGAGTTCGAACGTCTTCCCAAGTTTGGGGAAGCTTAGGAGCAATTTTAAACTGAGGCTCATATTCTTTTCCTGGAAGACCATGCCATGGGCATAACCCTCCGTCAAGACTATCATAATCACAAGGTTTATTACTTTTGTACATCCCGACAGTGGTGATTGGTGTAATGGAAGAAGGGGTGTACTCCTCCCATCTAGTGTTTTTGGTGGAACCCATAATAGTAAGCAAGCAAGATAACTATTTTTGTGATTTTCGATAAAAGATGCTAAAGCAAAAACTAAAAGGTAAACTAGCAAGACTAAAAGCAAAGGTAAAAGATAGCGTGCAACTCCCCTATCCTGAAGAGTGGAGTCCCCGGCAACGGCGCCAGAAATTGCTTTTGCTAGGTGGCTTCTCACCCCTCGTTGGTTACCCCAAGTGTAAGGTTTGAGATGCAGTGTAGCAGAAGTTTTTCCTTGGTAATACCAAGGATCGATTTCCCAGAGGCTCCCAGTTTCAACAAGAAGGTGTCAATTGCTAACGGCGCCAGATATTAGCAATCAACGTGGACCTGCACACAGATACAAATAACTTTGCTCCCAACGAATACAGAGAGGTTGTCAATCCGTCCGGCCTTGTAGTTTACAAAGGATCAAACGCAAGTGATAATAGTGATAGGTATAATTGCAATAGTAAGTAAATAGCGGAAAAGTAAATAGCAGATGTGATCAATGATGGTAATATGGACCGGAGTCTCATGATGTTCACTAGTGATGTCTCTCTCCCAAAAGACGATAAAACAGTTATGTGAGGTAAACGAATTACAACTGGGCAATTGACAGGACCATGTGCGCAAACCAATGCTGACTACATTGCAAGAAAGGTAGAGGTTCAAAGCATGGGCGGTACGCCAAAGTAAGTAGACCGAAATCCATCAATATCTACTACTAATCATCCACCTTGAGATATCTATCCAGAACATCTCGCTGGTATTAAGTTGCGAGCCCCACCCATAGTGTAAACTCAAAGCAACAGGCAACTGCATTAAAAGAACTTTGCGTAAAGTAAACAATCCTTTCACCCGCGGGCACAAGCACCGTTGTTTTCCACCTTGTGGCAACAGCACATCCCCTAGACTCATGTTTCTGTCACTCAAACTAGTCATCGAGGGGCATGAACCCACAATCAATCATAACGTTCCCTTTTGGAGTCACTACCTACTACTTGGCCAAAGCAATAAATAACAACGGAGAACATGCAAGAATTACTTACGAACATAAATATAAAAGAGGTGAATCAAATATATTACTCAAACACAATCTGAACATAATCTCATAATCCATCGGATCCCAGCAAACTCATCATAGCAACAGCATAAGGATTACATATGTGCCTCGATCATGTAGGGCAGCTCACGAGGACTAATTAGTGAAGCACAAGAACGGGAGGAGAACATCACATAGCTACTGGTCATGGACCCATGGTCCAAGGGAGACTACTCACAACTCATCCGGGAGGCGTCCATGGTGGTGGAGAAGCTCCTGGTGGTGATCCTCCCCTCCGGCAGGGTGCCGGGAAGAGTTCTCCTGGTGCTCCCGATCTTGGAAGCGGCAGCGGCGGCGGAACAGAGATGAGATCGTGAAAAAGAGTTCCTCTTTTGAGGGTTTCGGGAGACGCTTTAAATATATGCCAAAGGGGGGCATCGGAGGAGCCTCGGGGGGCCCAGGCGCCCCCCCC
>LR738715.1:287520681-287545082 GCA_902687465.1 Secale cereale | reverse complement strand
CGGACGCACGGTAGTTTTTGGAACGCTGATTTTTTATATAATTTTTCTGGATTTTTCCTGACAGTTCTCGTAACGTGAAAACCCGAAATACAAAAACAGCCGAAAACAGAAACTGGCACTGGGGTGCACTGAGTTAATAGGTTAGTCCAAATATGATCAAAAGTGTATGGAAGTGTATAACTATCATAGCAATATCACCCAAAAGAGGCATGGAGCAAGAAGAAATTATAGATACGTTTTGGACGTATCAGGCAGTGACGCAAGCAGTGGCGCATCGCACCAGTGGGTGCTAGCACATGCCTGTGGCGCAGTTGCCATTTTGGTGCAAAGGAGACAGCGCAGGCATAGGTTCCCGAGGGGCAAGACAAAGGTTTCCCCTTCGGTGCAACAAGACCGAAGACCGCAAGGACGACAGGGAGGATGTCACCACCGAGCCCACCACCGCATCACCGTCTGATCCCTTTGTAGGCGAAGACCGCTTTTGTTAGGATAGGAACGTCCTTGTGTTCCCGCTCGAAATGGTCGTTGTGGGATCCATTCCCGCCTAAACATTTCAGGGGAAGAGGACCCTGGCCGCCTATATAAGTAGCTAGGGTCTCCACTATGGGGGCATTCTCATCTAAGCTGATTGGCCCCGCCTTCATACCAAGGAGCAAGAACACTTGCCTCCTGGCCCTCCTGAGCTCTCCTCATGAGCTCAGGAATCACTGTACTTGTTCATACTCAGGCCCTCCTGAGGCTAATTGACCAAAGCAGGACGTAGGGTTTTAATCTTCAAGGTGGCCTGAACCTGGGTAAACTTGTGTGCGCTTTACTTGTTGCTTGCTTGAATCTCACCACCGGGCGAGGGCGAGACGCTAGGTAGACGTGAGTGGAAGAGATCTTCGTTCATGCCCCTGTCTTCAAACTTCTTGGGTTTGCGGAGCCTGTAATACGACAAACTATGATAATTTTACAAAAGATAGTCGCACCTCTCTCCACATCCTTATCTCCCACACCTCATTGCTGAGCAATTAAAAAAGAAAGTCTCCAGAACAATCTAGCATGGTGGCCGCTGCCTCCTGCCGGCGCCGTCCATCCCCATGCCTTCGCCATTCTGACCACGAGTCACCACCACGCTCCACTCCTCCTCACCTTATCTCTCATCTTTCATTTTTTTGATGACATTCTCGAGATACCAATTTTCCGATAAAATTATCAAAATATCATTAGTTTTTACACATGGGATTACTCCTGCATGGGTAAATCACAACATGTGTTTTGTAAAAAAAATGCATATTGATGTTCCGTGCAATGCACGAGCATGTTGCTTGTAATTATATAACGCAAATCACGAGCAGGAAGTGACATTTTTTTTACACAACCACATTAACATGGCCATGTAAATCACCCGCAAAAAAAACATGGCCACGTAAATCAATAGCTAAAGTAAATACCATTATACTTATATCCCGATGCAAAAGGTTGAGTACATGTCCGAAGAGTAGAGTCGCACACACGCACTTTGTCTCTCAGAATCTCTCTCTCTCTCTCTCTCTCTCTCTCTCTCTCTCTCTCTCTCTCTCTCTCCCTCTCTCTCTCTCTCTCTCTCTCTCTCTCTCACACACACACACACACACACACACCAGTTACGTGACGCCCACTTAAGCAGACACGTATGTTACAATTTGTGCACCAGCGGGTACACGTGATGCTGTGCATTTATTTAAGCCGGACGGCGAACCCAAACAGTAGCTGCATTCATTCCCCTCCCGCCGCCTCTTCTCTAGTCGCCGTCGCACGGAAGCCGAGAAATATGGTGATAGCGAGGGTTAGCCATGTACTAGTATGATGTAACTACACTGGGCTGCCGTGTTTCGTACTCTTCTAGTCCACTATGCAGATGATTGGTTGATTTTATATCGCTGAATAATATAAAATATTATGAGTGCAGACGCTCCACCCCGAGGTTCCTTGCTCCTTCTCGGTCGTCGGGAATCTATGTTCTTGCACTCTATTTCTTATGTGAGCTTTGTTCATCCTTTTGCCAACACGCGACACATCTAGCATCAAGGTGCACGTGTCGTGCAAGGATCGTTCCATCTATATGAAGAACACGTGGGACTAGAACTACGAGATGGACATGTACCCAGGAGTGGACGTGCGAACCTGTGTAACGTAGCGCAGTAAGTGAAGTAGAAAGGCACAAATAGTATGAACATGCTTGGCATATAGGCATTTGTCTCTTACTACAAGTAAATTTTGTACGTGCAATGCCCGGTGATGTTATGGAGTACGTGACTAAGTACTCTACTACTACTATATTAATTGGAGGCACATATTAGGTTTTTTATTTGTTTACGTGTATGCCCCGAGACCTTCCAACTAGACATGTCTTTCTTTCCGGGTCGCACTTTGTATCGTTCATACCACTAGTACAGTAGTACTACTACGTGTGGTCTCCGACCCAGAACTGGAGACGCTCTACCACGCTCTTCATGTCCCACTCCTTTCGCTGACGTGTGCGACATCCAGCATGTGCCATGTGATTGGGACTCCTTCGTCGTAAGAGTTGAAACGCTAGCATTCATTAGAAATAAAAAAATAAATATAAATCACCAGTGATACTATACCACGCGGTTTCCTTGCTACTCGATAAGAACACTTCCGCTCGCCGACATGTGGGACGTCGACCATCCTGGTCCACTTTCCATGCCCGCAGAACTCCAAGGGAGAGTCACCCCGGTCGTCGCGCTGTAGTAATTACTAATGAGCTGTCAAATCACAGGCCCAACCTTACCCACTATGAAGTTGCTCGGACAAAGGAACCATCATGACTTTGTTGAATTCCGCTTCTTGAAGAAAACTACTGTACCAGCAGTACTGCTAGCTACAGTAGTTACTCCAGCACAAGCCTCCTTTGGTTCATATAGGATAGGAATTTTATAGGAATATGAAAATCATAGGAAGTGAGAGGACATGCATCTCAAACTCAATTCCTATAGAGAAAGAGATGCCATTTGATGCATAGGATAGGGATTTTTTTCATTTATTCTAGGCTAATGTACTGGTCATTTGCTCTAAAAACTACAGTAGTAACTAGTAGTAATGTTACATGCTCGTAATTAATTAAACAAACGTGCGGGCAACACAGACACACACACACTATCTACTAGTACTACTACTTCTCACATACTAGCCAGACGCCTTCGTTCTCCTTCCCGGCTTTTTCGGCGACACCCCACCGTGCTTGTATCTCCGTCGACCTCTCCTCAGCAGCGCGTGCGTCCTCTTCTTTCTTGCGGCGGCGGGCCTCTCTTTTCTTGCGATTTTTCTGACGTTTCCGCTCCCTCTGTGCGGCCTTGGCCGCCTCGTGCTCTACCGCCCATTCGACCTTGGCAGCTTCAAATTCCGCCCACATAGGTGTGAGGTCACGAGCAGCGATGAACTCGGCACGGCGGGATGCCACCGCTTGCCTACCATTCTGTGTGCGGTCGTGGGCAGCGAGGAACTCGGCGCGGCGGGATGCCATCGCTTCCTTACCGATTAGTGTTCGGCGCGGTGGCATGAACGACGCTTGGTGATAGCTCTGGGGTGGAGTGGCCGGACAACAGTAAAGTGCATTGGTTTTTCAAGATCTCAAGGATAGAAGACGAAGGAAATTTGGATTCCCCTTCAATCCTGGTCATTTATTACCGAGTAAAATGCATTGGTGGTCATTGAACTTGTCTTGATAGCTCACTTTGATCATTGTATACGAGATATGGTGATTATACGGTCACTGGCTCATCGTATAGCTCCGTATTTGTCTGGTTGACCAGTCAAATAGTACGCATGCGCCTCATCAGCTCGTGTTCTTTATCTATCTATCTATGCGGGGCTACCTGTCAGTGGAGAAAGGAATAAAAACCAGTATTATGCGTATGTGACATTACTGTTTAGACATTTGCTGGAGGCCTCCGCGAACACCAAGCATGTATTCACCTGGCTCAACACCAACGGTCATACTCGTGACTCGGCGCCTTGGTCATGTATATCGTCCATCACAACGACAATCAATAAAACAGCCTAGCTAGAGAGGGTACTATGGTGCGGAGTACTCCATGTACTATCGTGAGCAACCAATCATGGAGCCACTGCACACGAGTGTGTGTCTGATCGATTCGTCCATTATTCGTAAGTTATGTATGGTTGTGTGGTGGTCGTCGAATGCTAGCTGGCGACAAGAACGGTTGCAGGGACGACTGGTTGTCAATACGTGCCGCATACGCATCAAAGGCTCGTCATCTAAGGGTTCACATTTTCCCACCACGCGAGCGTCTGACCGCCCTGGCCTACCGAAACCCCTTCCATCGCTAGCGCGCACTTCCCGCCTGAAATGATCACCGTCTCTCCAGAACGTCAATGCCGCATTCACCGGCCTTAACAGCACGTGCAGTTGGTGTGTCACTGACATGCGGGCCTGATGCTCATTGGGCCCACATGTCAGTGAGATAATGCACCTGCGGTTAAGTCACTGAAGTAGCGTCCGCATTCATGCCCGATGCGATCTCTCACTGGTGTCGGAATTGCAGCAGCACGACGGTCGAGAGACCGCCACCCGCATGGCATCCCGGTGCATGTGACTGCTCCGCGTTAATGAAACCACGACTACCGACGAACCTACTCCGGTGCCAGCCATCCATCCGTCTGCCACGTCTCATTGCCATTGGCCCGCTATATTAACTTGAGCCCTAGCTCCCAGCCATAGCCAAAGACCCACACTCATTCTCCTCCGGTCCCTTCCTTCTGTTGGAACCACTCCAACCATGGCCTCCGGGCACTCCAAAGCTTTCTTGGACATACTGTCGCAGGAGCAGACAAAGGACATCGGTGGCTCCGCTCCGGGCGCGCTCCAAAGCTCTCTTGGACGTACTCTCGCAGGAGCAGATGAAGGAGATCGCCGGCTCCCCTCCCCCAAGGCCGCCCTCCGCCGCCACGACCACAAAGCCGGCGCGCGTGCGCGGGCACAGCCGACAGCGAGGAAGAGTAGTACACGGTAGGTCGCCACCGCTCCACCACTCAGTCGACGCCAAGCTTGGCGGGATAAAAATCGGCGGCCGATTAGCCACTTGACGGCGACGTGGAGGCAGAAATCTTCATAACCTTGTGCTCTGGAGGAGGAGGTTATCGAGGGGGATAAGGAGGAGGCAAAGGCAATGGCCGACTTTCTCGGGTTCATGGCCGGACATGGTGGTCGGGGCCCGGCGATCGTTTAAATTAGGTTTGCAGTAGGTTTTAGTATGGTTTGTGCAAAATATGTAATGAATTTCATCCAGTTTTTAGGAAAAGTTCTCGAAAAGTAATGAATTTCATCTGGTCAATTTGAAATTTTCTTTGTTTGCACGAATTTTGTCCGGTTAATTCATATAGTTGTCGAAAGGTATGCGCGCAGCATTGGATGGCATCCATCAGTGTCCTCGAACAGATGGCGGTGTAAATTTGAGGGCCAGCGCTGGAGATGCCCTAACTATCATGCTATAATCGCTAACAGTGCTCCATTATTTCGCAGGGAACAGTTATCCCTCGATCAAAATCAGATATGCTGTGTTTCGCACTCCTCCCACGTAAGAGTGTAGACTCTTGCTTACATAAAAATGGAGCAAGTGGACGGCACTGTAGCACGTCATATCACTCAAACTAGCCCGCCTAACGCGCGGGAAAGCACCACCCTCGTCATTTAGTTCAGGATTTCTATCAATCAATCGCACGAAAATATTACGCTTTGCAAGTTCAAAAGGAAAAGGCGGCACATTTACAACTCGTACGCGTCGCGTTCACGTCGCACCCCCGACCGTCCGACTCGCATGCCGCTCACCAGAGGGGACACACGTTGTCTTGAATTTTCACTGACATGTGGGACTGCAATTGAATAAACCGTCGATAGCTGAAATCTAATCACTCGGCGGGCGTCGGCTGAGAGGAGAGAGACGGGGGAGGGAGAAGAGATCACCCACCCGCCATGCATGGACTCCAAGAAATATGTGGTTATAATGTGAGGTGGGCCATGCGGGAGTTCGCACCGCTTCCAAGTAGATGAGTCAACTTTGTACTACTAACTTTGAAACGGAGGGAGTACAAATCCTAGGCAGGCTAGTTTGCCTTAGTGGGTTTTAGTGATATGACGTGGTACAGTGCCGTCCAATTTTCATGAAGAAGCGGAATTGAACGAAGTCATGATGGTTCTGTTGGAAATATGAGCAAATTACTATGATATTTAATCCGAATAAATAGGAAATAAATCATGACATCAGTAACACAGATTGTACTAAGCATGCTAACTAGCATTGCAGATGAACCGATCAAATCTAGGGCTCATACTAAAAGCATGAATTCTACCACGACCTCGAACAAGAAGGACAGAATCACATACGATGCAACGGGAGCAGCATCGCCGGCGTTCATGTTGTGGCCCATGTCGTTGAGGAAGAGGTAGAATTCATGCTTTTAGTATGTGCCCTAGATTTGATAGGTTCATCTGCTATGCTAGTTAGCATGCTTAGTACAATCTGTGTTACTGCTGTCATGATTTATTTCTTGTTTATTCGGATTAAATATCATAGTAATTTGCTCTTATTTCCAACAATCCAAAAACCCAATCGCCCCTCCCCCGCACAGGATCACAAGAGGCGGGGTTCCGGAGGCCTGTTGTCCCTTCTCGCGGTGCACACCGGAAGGATGGATGGAGAAGACTTACGTGGCGGCGCAATGATCTGGAACGGTGGTGAGAAACCATATGTTGTGGTGGCCGCTAGGGTAGACGTCTGCCTGACTATATAATGCGGGCCGGGTAGGTCATGGAGAAAACCCCACGTCCAAGTAAAAGCCCCACGATCCAAAAGATCGGAAACGGCTGAGCAATTAATGTGTCCGTTAATTACGATTTATTAATTATTCCCAAGCAGCAAAAATATAGACAACGTGCATAGCTCTGTCCTCGGCTCGGCTAATTCCCGCAACCCGCGGCGCGTCGTGATGAGGTGTGGCGAGCGAGGAGGAGCACGCGTTTAGGTCTCATCTTCTCATGCTCATACAAGTGGTAGAAGAGCTAAACTTATAAAGAGGTGCAACTCTCTCTCTCTCTCAACTTCCGTTGTGGGACTAAACTTTAGTGCCACTCACTCCACTCACATGTGTGCATGAATGGGCCAAGAGAATTTCAGAATTTTAGTTGGGCTTTGGGCCAAAGGCCTACTAGCGAGGTGGGCCATGCTGGAGTCCGCACCGCTTCCAAGTAGATGAGTCAACTTTGTACTACTAACTTTGAAACGGGGGGAGTACAAATCCTAGGCGGGCTAGTTTGGCCTAGTGGGTTTTAGTGATATGACGTGGTACAGTGCCGTCCTGTTTTCATCAAGAAGCAGAATTCAACAAAGTCATGATGGTTCCACGAAGTTACTCTACTCGCAGTACTGCTACCACATGCGAAGACTGGACGGCACTGTACCACGTCATATCACTAACACCCACTAGGCCAAACTAACCCGCCTAGGATTTGCACTCCCTCCGTTTCAAAGTTAGTAGTACAAAGTTGACTTTTGCAAGTACTATAGCTTGCACAGTAGCTAGCCTACTAACACCAACAATCATCAAATAAGCCCTGCTGATATGATAAACAGTTCAAACTTACATCTAAGCATGCCATATATTACATCAAAAGCGGGTGAGGATACATATGTTTCCATAACTCAGAGAGGGTTCACATGATTCACTATCAAACAAAAGTAGCAAGTACCGTCCACACAAGACAGTGCACTATCCCTAAGATGGTTTAATAACACGCATCGTTCTGGTAATTAAACACAGGGCAATGCAAACTACCCTGAAGGATTAGCGTGACCGACTATTTCTTGTCATCGATCTCTCGGGCAATGACCACAGCACGGACAGCGGCATGGGAATCGATCTCTCGGGCGATGTCCACAGGACTGACCACGACATCGGAATCGATCTCTGGGGCAATGTCCACAGGATGGACAGCGGAATCGGAATCGATCTCCGGGGCGATGCCAACAGGACGGACCACGACATCGAAAATGATCTCTGGGGCATTGTCCACAGGACGGGCCGTGACATCGGAATCATCAAGGACGTCCACTGGCACCTACACAACCCTAACATATTAGCAAGCACATTGCAAATAATCAAAAACCACAACTTTCGGTAATAATCCATTATTTTTTACCTTGTGCAGTTCACCAGGGGATCCCATCCCTCCGGGGGCCATCTCCTCGTCCTCGATGGGGGCCATTACTTTGCCAGGGGAATACTGCTTCTCAATGGTGACTATCTCCTCAAACTCATCCTTGAGCCTCGCATAGGTGGCCATCAGAGTTTCTGGGGTAGGCACGGTGGGGCCCTTGCTGTTCTTCCAACTTTCTTTGAGGAGTTCGTCCGCCAACGTCGTCAACTCTTTGGCCAGTGCTAGTTTCTTGTAGTTCATCTCCACGGGTTGGCCCGCCAACATGGTCAACTCGTTGGTCGGTGCTCGCTTCCTGGAGATCACTGTCTCCAGTGGGTTGTCCGTCGGCAACTCTTTGCCTAGTGCTCCAGGATCCATCAATGAACTGACAACCAAAAAGCAATCGAAAGGAAACCACAATCGCAATGAAAACGGGAAAAGAATAGGTTGTGAGAATTGGTCGGTGCTTCGCAAAAAGAAGATTCTTGGAATGAAAATATAGGAGCATCACTAATTCGCCCACCATTCCTTCATCGGTACAGAAGAAAAATGGCAGAAGTGAGTAACCTGGAGTGAGGTTTTCTTCAAGAAAGGGGAGAAAGGGCTTATACGAACTTTCCAGTGAAATGATGGTTGCTTCGTCCAGTCCAACTTCGAGGCCACTTTACCACTGCTGGTAAAGGTGTGGGTTTTGTGATATGATGGGTCATGATGGCCGCACCGGGTTGACCGATGAGTTTCGACTGTAGCACCTCGCTGTGATTTGGTGGATGGCACGCAGGCCTGGATGCTTTGATGTCCCGCGTGTAGATAGAGCAGCTAGTCATATAGGAGTGGTCAATATTGTGCACTGCGACCAAGGCGGAGAGGAAAACGAGAGAACTACGTAATTAATGCATGAGTTTAATTGGGGTAGTTTTGTAAAGTACGAGATACATTCCTCCAATCGCAAAATACCTTGGTTGATGAAATTTGAGATTTGAGCCCTATAAACCGGAAGGGAGATTTGAGATTTGAGATACTGCACGCGGTGTAGACACTTGTTGGAATCTTTAGAAAGACTTATACCGCATGATTCTTTGCTTCTTCTTACTACTACGTACTACTTCGCCAACATGTGGGACAGCCAGCAGCATCCGGGTCGACGTAATATGTGTCATGCACCAGATTAGAGTGCGGAACGGAAGGGGGGCATCACCCCGGTCGTACCGCCTGGCCTTGTTTGGATACTCTAACTCCGTTAAAGGTTAGAGTTAGATTTTTTGGGTTAGTTGAGTTCAAACTAACCCAAACTAACTCTAACACATGGATCCAAACAGTAACCCAAACTAACCCTCTTGTTTGGATATTTTTGGGTTAGCTGAGTTCATACTAACCCAAACTAACTCTAACACATGGATGCAAATAGTAACGCGCCGTCAAATCGCACAGTTCGACCTTTCCAGCAGTAAGTAAGTTGAATCCGCTACTCCCTCACCCTCCTCGCCTCTTTGTCAAACCACCTACGCGAAAACTGTCGTGCGTACTGCCCGGGAAAAGCCCCGCCCTCAACTTTTAACTACACGAAAATAATTCGAGCTTGTTCGTTCTATATAAATACTAGTACTATATGTTTATTCACCCGTGGGGTTGTTCAATGAATGGAGGGCCAGGGAACACAAGTGAACAATACTATTACTTGTAGTAAGTAGGAGTCGTACAGGTAGTCACCTTAAATAGAGAGTTTCTTTTCTTTAATGCCACGTACACAAATTGAAACGCTTGTTGTGGAGAGAAAAATATAATCACTCCGCTATATATGTACGCAGGGGCCTGAGCACTTGCTTTACTAGTGTTGCTCTCTTCATTCTCTCATCCTCTCCAGATCTAAAAAAGACAGCGGTAGCGACATTTTCTCTCTGCTCACCGCTGGTCACAGATCCGGCCAGATCCCTTCGGCCGATGTGTGTAGAGGAATTAAAGTTGCATCGTTCACGCGGTCATCGCCGGTGAAGGAGGAAACCCACAGCTGCCGGAGGGGCCCGATCCTCTGCTTGTGCCATTCTCTCCGACAGAGCGCCGGCTCCGGAGGTCCTCTGACCCTTCTTCCTCCCTGTCATATTGTCCGCAGATCCGACCTGCCGCCGCCGACATCCCGACGACCCTCAGGTATAAGTTCTTCGAAAGCGGCCTTGCTCTACTGCTCCAGCTCCCCATGTGTCTGCATGTGCATCTTTTTCTACTCCCATCAGCTCTTCCAAAGCCACCTAAATTTTTAGTATTATTAGAGGTAAAGCTACTTCATGCATTCGAATCTAGGGCTTTGTCCAAACAACGAAGAAAGGGGGAAAGTTGTAGCATGAATCTAGGACTTGATTCAAAGAGGAAATAATATGGTGAAAGTAGTAGAGACCAGATACCCAACCGGTCTCTTGGTTGAAAAGGGAAATAATGGGAAAACGCAGTACAAACTGGATAAGGAACATATCTGTTATTGGTTGAAAAAAGGATAGAAAGTGGCGGCTGGTGGACAAGTCAACGGAGTAAAAGGTCTCAGGATTACATTTGCTGCCCTCACATAGTAAAAGGTCTCAGGATTAGATTTGCTGCCCTCACATAGTAAAAGGTCTCCAGGATGAGGTTTGCTGCCCTCACATAATAAAAGGTCTCCAGGATTAGATTTGTTGCCCTCACATAGTACAAGGTCTCCAGGATTAGGTTTGCCGCCCTCACATAGTAAAAGGTCTCCAGGATTAGATTTGCTGCCCTCAGATAGCATGAACAAACTCAGCATCACCACTTTATGCCTCCTTGTAGGTACATTGTGCTGATGCGTCCACTGTCGCATGTCCTTATACCAACCATTTGTTGTTGTTAATGTAAGGGCGCATGTAAAATGAAGCGATCACATTGTTACCTTAGGGACATGTCTAACCAGTGTTATTGTTAATCTAATGCCTCCAGTGATAAGATGCAATTAAACTGTGTTACAAATGGCACTCCTGTTGTTTTCCCCAGTATGATAAGTAAGTTACTCCTTCACACTGCTGAGTGTCCTGGTGTCCCCACGGCCGTGGCGGCATAGGGCCCCTCACTCCTTAAACCAACTCTTTAGCTGCTATTGATTTACTGTATCTGGTAAACAAGCAATGCCACCATTAAAGTAATCCCATATTTGAGGAATCTCATTGTTGATCGTAATACTTCTGGTAACATGAAGCATTGCTGACGTTTTAAAATTTCTACTGTCCTCGCGTGATTGCCATGAACATAATTAAGATGCTTCTTTTCTTTTCGTATATGTTTCGTATATTCTTATTGACCAGCAACTGTTTACTTTCTATCTTTTTGTGCAGATAGGGATATCCATTTCACCTTGTTGCTATTGTGACCTTTTGGTGAACTGCACAAAACACTTTTTTTTGGAATGAGTGTCTTATGCAGTTCAACTAAAATTTCACGTGGGAAACATCTCTTAATTTTGGTGGAACTGCACAAAATGGTGACTGGAGTTTCCAAAATCTCCGTCAAATTCTGCTGGTAATCTCGTGCAACATTTTATTAGTCTTTGCAAGATCACTGTCACCACAATGGCACTTTATTTTAGTGGAACTGCACAAAAGGATAAGCAAATTATTGTTGCGCCTTACATGAGCAGGACAACCAACCTTAATGTTGCTCAATTTTTGTGTAACTACTAAAGAAGAACCTGCCATTTCACAAGAGCGAGTACTTCTTGCTAGCTCAATGATGCAATCTTTGCTTCATTTTAGGTGAACTGCACAAAAAGGCGCATGAATTGAATTATTTATCTGCAGGTTGGCCTAATCCGAGTGGATTTCCAGGTTCACACATCGAGTCGTGGCGGCATAGGGCCCCTCACACCGGTCAGTATTGTCCTTTATCAACATGATTGTGCTTTGCCATACTATGCTAATGTTCTATTTTTTAATTAAAGCTATTCTATCGCAATCTTTTTTCGTTTTGGAAATAAAGTTTGCTTCAACTAGTGCCACTATTATAGTAATCATGCTCTTTCTTATCTGTGCAAACATGAATACTCAATTACAGATGTTGTGATGGTCAAGAGCATTGGCCAAGTTCTTGGGTTGTATGACACGGCTAGCCAAGATGGATTTAATCCCGATATTCACTTTATCAAAAGGCTCTAATGGGTTGGTTGTGAATCTTGCAAGCTGGGAATCAATGATATGTGTAGGCATCTTATTTGTACTTATTCGGATCTTATTTGTTGGTTCTGAATCTTGCAAGCTGGGAATCAATGAGATGTGTAGGCATCTTTGTTGTACTTATTATTTGGATCTTATTTGTTGGTTCTGAATCTTGCAAGCTGGGAAACACGGCATGATGATGCAGAGGACAACAACCATAACAAACATTTCAAACTTGGTAGTATTATCTTTGTGAAAGTGCGACAAATGTGCTGATCGTGTGCGTCCTGAGAATAATAATTGTAATTGTTGTGCATGTTGATCCTGTGGCACTGATAGAACGAGCCAATCCATTGCTTGTTTTAAGTACAAATTTCTATTAAAGCTAATTAAATTTAAGTAAAGTGACCACTAACTCCTGTTATTACAGTACCAATACAGACCCGCTCGTGAACCGACGTGTGGCCGGAGTAGGTGTTTCTTAATGGAGGCGTTTGAATGCGCCGATGGTGCATCTTCTGCCGGGCGTGCAGCGGACGAGGGAGGGGTAGTAACTGTTGTCGCCTGTACACACTCAGTTTACTGTTGAATCCAGTTCCCCAAGAGCTGAAAAACGAAGTGATGCCGCCTACACACTCATTCACTTGAAGAGACTCCAATGGCGATCCGAGGGGTGAGCCTACTGGATATGGACTTCAGCAAGGAGTTCCCTTTGAGTTCGCCGTTCAGTCCTATTGCTGCACCAAGTTGAATGTGATGTACACCAACGATCCGGACTCGGTGAAGCTCTGCCTCGCCGAGTTCAAGCAGTACCTACAGGACGAGAAAGCACAAGGTTGCAGGACTAGACCTTGTGCCCATCCATTCTTCTCCTGACAGGGACCAGCGGATCACCGTGGCCAAGGTATGTGTGCGGGGCGAGGTTCTCATCTACCACTTCTGTAGGGCCATCAGAGGTTCTGGAGCATTCGATCGTTTCATCGACAGCGCCGACTGCACCTTTGCTACGGTGGAGAGAAGGAAGAACGCGACTATTCGGCCATCTGGTGCAACAATCTTGTCGACATCCAGAAGCAATACAAGATCATCATCAATGGGCAGGAGAAGGACTCCGTGGTTGACCTCGCCGAGACCATCATCGACCCCTGATACGCCAACATGAAATAAGACAATGATACCAATGACCTGAACACGTGGGAGGTACCTCTGAATCTAGCCTACATAACCTACGCGGCCAGGAGAGCATGGGACGTACCTCTGAATCCACCCTCCACCCGAACAAGTCAACCCTTGTACTCCCCTCCGCCCATGTCTTCCCCCGCTCCGGTTCATTCGGTCTGAGGTCTCGACGTCGTCCTCCGCCTTGGTGCTCTAGCCGCGGCGCCGCCGTCTGTCGTTCCCAACATGGTCAGCAAAACAAGGGGAATCGGGAGACAAATGTTCGTTGAGAGGCTAACAGTCCCGGGCCCACCAGGTCGATGGCCTAGGTTTTGTTGTTTAACATGGGCAGCCCAACATGTTTCAACATTTTTTGGATCCAGCAGGTATCAAGCGATCTCTGGGCCTCCCAACCTAGCTTGTCTATAGCATCAGGAGCCCAAGTTCTGTTTGTTTTTTCAAGACGACGCACAGCTCAGTTCTATGTTTCGTTTTCATTAATCCTATATCTGAATTTTCTCCCACTTTCTTTTTCGATGCAAACTGAGTTTTCTCCCATTACTTTTCCCTAGAACCAACTAAACTGTCCCACGTCTAGCCTAAAAATAATAATACTCCACGTACTATTAACTCATCAAATTTAAATGATATTTTATTTCATAAGTTTATTTTGCGAGGGATTTTATTTTATTTCATAAGTTGAAAGTTTCTAACAAAATAATAATAATAATTGTTTATATTTAACTTGGCAAGTTAACTCCTAGTGATTGCGTACATAAGCTTGCAAAGATTTTACTGACCAATGCAATAATAGACGTGCAATCATGTGTTTATGTTTTTATAACATTTCTGCGTCTAGCCCAACATGATATTTTCACCCAGCCCAGCAAGTCCGCAGATTTCGAGAAAAATGCAAATGGGCTTTAAATTCTACCATATATAAACGTGCTCCATAGATGCTACATCATTGTTTCAGCCAGCCCACCAAATGGACTAAAAAAACAAATGGATTGGCTGACATGGCCTCGCCGTCGTCCACTGCCTCGGTGCGCTCGGCGCGGCATGGTCAACATACGCAAGTCATCGGAAGAGGACTATACGTGGAGAGCCTGACGGCTGGGACACACGAGGTCCATGGTCGCACGCAAGGAAAGTTCCTCCTTATTACGCACTGTACGTGGACTGTACGTGGGAACGGCTTCTGTATGTCGAGAAGAAAACATTCCCCCCGCTGACAGGTCGGACCCACCAGCTATATCTTCGCACGCAAGGAAGTGCCTCCTTATTACGCACGAAAAAATGAATACCCCCTGCTAGCTGGGACCCACCAAAGTGGGTGGCTGACTTGTGGTCCTACTAAGTTGACGGGGACGGAGGGCTTTGTCAACTTAGTCAATATGAACGATTCTGGCTCCAGTGACCGTACGATGTCCATCCAACGACCATAGTGCTTCTTCAACCTCCGGTCTTCTTGCTCCAGCCGCCCAAAGCAGCGCCGGTCATGGCGCGTGCTCCTGCTTCCCGTGGCCGGTTGTGATGCCGCGGAGGCCTCACCGCCCCCTACTACGCCCACCGCTGGTCAGCGCATCCCTCTACTCACCCACACCCCCTGCTATTCTGCGGCGATGGCAGCCTCACGCCACAGCCGAACCAGTGAACCCTCATACTCCTCTCCGCGTGGGCATCCACTGCCGCGTCTTCCCCGGCTCCGCGTCGTCCCCTTCCTAGGCTTCCCCGCCGTCCATCGCCTTTGTGTGCTCGGCGCGGCGTGGTCAATGTGTTCAACGACCGACTTCCATCGGAAGAGTACTGTACGTGGAGAGGCTGACCGCTGGGTCCACGGCCGTAGCTGGGTCCACGGCCACATCCCAGTTTTTTTGTGATTTGCCAAGTAAGTCGCTTTGTCAGGCCTGTTGGGCTGCAAAACTTTTAAGACGAGGAGAGCTTCATTCGGCTGGCCGAGAAAATGGCCTATCAGTAATGAGAAATGGGTTGTATATTTTTAAAACAGATCAAACCGGCAATTAGTTTCAAATTTCTTTTTTTCACTTCGAGATCTTAAATTGCATTGATTTTTATGCGCGGACAATTTGTTGGATTTTATATTGATATACATTTATTTTTAAAATCTGTTTGAATGTGACTCGAAATTTCGGGATTAAAAACAGTTCGGACCGCACCAAAATATGCAATATTTCGTATACTTTTTTTAAGGGAAATTTTTTTTGCCACTCTAGATTTTGCCAATTTTCCTTATGCCACTCTAGATATTGACATTTCACTCTTGCAACTCTTAGTTTTTGACAATTATCACAAAATGGCAACTGTGATAATTGTCAAAAACTAATAGTGGCAAAAGTGAAATGTCAAAATCTAGAGTGGCATAAAAAATTTTGGCAAAATCTAGAGTGGCAAAAACAAAATTTTCCCATCTTTTAACCATGGCCACAATATGGGATGTAATGCTAACAAAAAGAATATGGGCTCCAAAAAAAACTTAAGAATTAGCAAATGGGCTGTAAATTATTAGAAATAATGGCAGATGGGTTATATGATGTTTTCCACAGATTTGAGGCTTTCCTAAAAAAAAGGTTGACGCACAAGCAGTGACTGTTGGATTTCCATCCAACGGCCGTCGTGCTTCTTCAATCTCTGCTCTTCATGCTCCAGCCGCTCAAACAAGCGCCGGCGGGACTGCATGCTCCCTCCTCCCCGCGGCCGGCTATGCTGTCGCGTAGGCCTCACCGCCACACCGTACTCCCATCGCTGGCCAAGCCATCCCTCTACTCACCCACACCTGTTGTTATTCTCCGGCGGCGGCAGACGAACCAGTAAACCCACGAACAGTCGTACTCCCCTCCGCGTGGGAAACAACTACCGAGTCTTCCCTGCCTCCGTGTCGTTCCCTTTCTAGGCCTCGCCGTCATCCACCGCCCTGGTGCTCTCGGCGCGGCCTAGTGAACGTGGTCAACGACCGACATGCATCTGAAGTGGACTGTACGTGGAGAGGCTGACAGCTGGGTCTACGGCCGCACGCAAGAAAATGCCTTCTTATTACACGCAAAATAATGATTCCTCCACCTGACATCTGGGACCCACCAAAAGGGCCTCTGTATTTCTCAAAAAAAAACATTACCACCGATGACAGCTATATCTTCGCACGCAAGGAAGTGCCTCCTTATTATGCACAAAAAAATGAATACTCCCCCTGCTAACTGGGAACCAGTATAGTGGCAGGCTCACTTGTGGGCCTACTAAGTTGACGGGGACGGAGGGCTTTGTCAACTTAGTCAATATGCACGATTCTAGCTCCAGTGACCTTACGATGTCCATCCAATGGCTATAGTGCTTCTTCAACCTCTGGTCTTCTTGCTCCGGCCGCCCAAACCAGCGCCGGTCGTGCCTCGTGCTCCTGCCTCCTGTGGTCGGCTGCGATGCGGCGGAGGACTCACCGCCCCCTACTACTCCCACCGCTTGCCAGGCCATCCCTTTACTCACCCACACCCCATGTTATTCTGCGGCGACGGCAGCCTCACACCGCAGCGAACCAGTGAACCCTCATACTCCTCTACGTGTGGGCATCCACCGTCGTGTCTTCCTCGGCTTCGCGTCGTCCCCTTCCTAGGCCTCGCCGTCGTCCACCGCCCTGGTGCTCTCGGCACGGCGTGCTCAACATGGTCAAGAAACGGCTTCCATTGGACGTGGACTGTACGTGGAGAGGCTGACAGCTGGATCCACGGCCACAGCAAGGAAGTGCCTCCTTATTACCCCCTGACTGCTGGGACCCACCGGACGGGCCACCGTATTTTGCGAAAAAATGTTCCCCCCGCTGTCAGCTCGGACCCACCGGAAGTGCTGCCTTATTACGCACAAAAAAATGAATACTCCCCCTGCTAGTTGGGACCCACCTTGGTGGGTGGCTGACTTGTGGGCCTACTAAGTTGACGGGGATGGAGTGCTTCGTCAACTTAGTCAATATGAATGATTCTAGCTCCAGTGACCGTACGATGTCCATCCAACGGCCGTAGTGCTTCTTCAACCTCTGGTCTTCTTGCTCCAGCCGCCCAAAGCAGCGCCGGTCGTGCTGCATGCTCCTGCCTCCTATGGCGGGCTGTGCTGCCGCGGAGGCCTCACCGTCCCCTACTATTCCCATCGCTGGCCAGGCCCTGCGGCGACGGCAGCCTCACACCGCAGCCGAACGAGTGAACCCTCGTACTCCTCTCCGTGCGGGCTTCCACTGCCGCGTCTTCCCCGGCTCCGTGTCATCCCCTTCCTAGGCCACGCCGTCGTCCACCGCCCTGGTGCTCTCGGCGCGGCGTGGTCAACATGGTCAAGGAACGACTTTCATCGGAAGAGTACTGTACGTGGAGAGGCTGACAGCTGGGTCCACGGCCGCAGCAAGGAAGTGCCTCCTTATTACGCGCAAAATAATTATACGTCCACATGACATTGGGGACCCACCGGACGGGCCACCGTATTTGGCGAAAAAAACGTTTCCCTTGACTGCTGGGACCCACCAGCTACATCTTCGCACGCAAGGAAGTGCGTCCGGGCAAAAAAAAGCGGTTCGCCCCCCAGACTGCTGGGACCCACCAGCTACATCTTCGCATGCAAGGAAGTGCCTGACAGTCGGGACCCACCTGGTCGAAGCGTACGTAGCGTTGTCATTCTGGTCGCGAATGTGTATGTACATACTAGTTGATGGAGAGGCGCGCACGTAGCTTGTACACGTACGTACAGCGGCCGGGGTGCAAGAAAGTAAATACAGCCACATACGTACATACGGGCGGGGTCTCGAACTCCTACTCGCGTGTACGTACGGCCAGGGCTCGTGTAAATGGCCGGGTTGGAACGGAGAAACAGCGTCGTCGTCGTGTTCATGGGAGCCAACCGCCTGGGTCGGAACGGAACGCATTGTCATGTTCATCGGGAGGGCTTGGACGGAACAGCCGATGGAAACGAGGCCTGGCGTACCGCAGAACGGAGGAAATGGCCTTGTGTTCGACCGGCCACGTTTGAAACGGGATCCTGTTCATCGGGAGGGGTCTGGCGTACTGCAAAACGGAGGAAACGGACCTCCTACGGTCGAAACGGGGTCCTGTTGATCGGGAGGGGTGTGGCGTACCGCAAAATGGAGAAAACGGACTTGTGTTGGAGCGCTACGGTCGAAACGGGGGTCTTGTTCATCGGGAGGGGTCTGGCGTACCGCAAAACGGAGGAAACGGACTTGTGTTGGAGCGCTACGGTCGAAACGGGGGTCCTGTTCATTGGGAGGGGAGTGGGGTACCGCAAAACGGGACTCCACGGGATACTGTTCATCGCCACCGTCGACCCTCTCCAGCCTCCACGGGCTACTGTTGATCCACCGTCGACCTCCTCTAGCCTCCACCTACGACTGTTCAGCCTCCATCGCGCGCTACTCCACCGGCTACTGTTCAACCAGCCCTCTCCACGGGCTCCTGTTCAACCACCCCTCCACGGGCTACTGTTCATCCAGCCCTCCACCGTCTACTGTTCATGCAGCCCTCCACGGGGTGGTCCTGTTCATGCAGCCCTCCACGGGGTCCTGTTCATGCAGCCCCAACTGACTCGATCGAACGGGGTCCTGTTCATGCAGAGGCAACACCACAGAGTCTTGTTCAGCCACCCCCACCGGGAACTGTTCATCCAAACCCGCTAGCAACGCTCACTATTCATGCAGAGGCAGCATCGATCGGCCTCAGTTAGCAGCAGTAGCGAAGGAATCGCTCGATCGGGTTCAGTTAACAGCCATCGATCGATCGCTCGGGTTCGGTAACCGTATCCTGCAGTGCAATCGCTCGGGTTCAGTTAGAGCCCAACGCCTCGCTCGGGTTCAGTTAAAGCCCAACGCCTCGCACCGACGCGCGTGTGTGTACGAGAGAAACGAGTATCGCTCGGCCCCGACCACCCACCGTAACCGGGAACACCCCGATATTTTCCTCGCCCTCGCTTCTACCACGGTTTTTCCGTCATGGACGACCCAAAGAATGTCATGCAGCTGCGTCTCCGGCCCGCCCAGGACGAAAAGCCCATGTTTTCATGATTTTTTGTCATAGAAGTAGGACCCCACCACATCTATGATGATACCGTGTTTTATCACAATTATTGTCATAGAAGTGTCATAAGTATGACAGAAAAAAGTTTCGTTTGGACCAAAATGTCACGGATGTGTCTTTTTTTGTAGTGACATGGGCTCGCGTCCCCGAGGATTCTTTCTACATACAGGGAGGGGCCAGTGCCGATGGTGTTGGTCCCAAATAGAGCAGCTTGTGGCGCTGCCCCTTGGCAACTTGGGGTATCTGGTCGTTGTAACCATACTCATCCGGTCGTGGCCTGAGACGAGATACGCACGGTTACTATCAGGGTGTCCGCATGCCGGGGCGTCTTGCTGGACTTGTTTTACCATTGTCGAAATGTCTTGTGCACCGGGATTCTGAGTCTGATCGGATTGTCCCTAAGATAAGGTGTAATATTTTTACTTCTGCTGATCGTGAGAGCTTGTGATGGGCTAAGTTGGGACACCCCTGCAGGGTTATGATCTTTCGAAAGTCGTGCCCGCGGTTATGTGGTAGATCGGAATTTGTTAATGTCCGGTTGTAGAAAACTTGACAGATGATCCGAAATAAAACACACCAACCGTGTGAGTAACCGTGACATTATCTTTTCACTTTGAGAAGAGAACACGGGGGGGTTATGTTTGACTCATAGGTAGTTCAGGATCTTTAGCGATCATTACTAGTTTGCGACCGTCTGCGTAGATGCTCATCTTATTCTTGTACTCGTAAGTTAGCCACCATACTATGCTTAGCCGCTGCTGCAACCTCACCACTTAACCTCTCCATACCCATTAAGCTTTGCTAGTCTTGATACCCATGGTTATGGTATTGTTGAGTCCTCGTGGCTCACAGATACTACAACAACAGTTGCAGGTGCAGGTTTCCGATGACTTGACGTGAGAGCGATGTTATATTGTGTTGGAGTTCTTCTTCCTCGTCAGTCTTGGGTTAGGTTCCTGGTCGGCAGCCTGGGATAGCAGGATGGATGTCGTTGTGCTTTTCATGTTTGCATCCGTAGTCGGATGTCTTGTATTGATATTGTTGTATTCATGTAAGTTGTATGAATTGTTGTATCCCCATGTATTACGTAATGATACGATGTAATGATATCCATCTTGCTAAGCGCCTGAAATGCGGTTGTGCCCCAATCACGAGTGTATCACGTGATCGGGATATAATCGCATCTTGGGCGTGACACGTATCAAGCATCCCTAAGCTTAATTCCTACTCGTCCTTGAGTAGGTAAATGATAAAAACATAATTTTTATGCAGAATGCTACCTAACATATTTATCATGGAAACCTAACAAATCACACAAAGTTTTTGGGATAGTGGAGACACTTGCACCCAAATCACACAAAGCAAAGCATTCATGATCTTTAATTTTAATTTTAATAGTAGGTTCCCACTCATTATAAAGCTTTCTAGGGATAGAAACTTCCGATTCAAGTTTTTCTTCATAAGATTGCATCAAGGCATCAACTATGTGTTTGGTAAAAGCTTTATTTTGACTATAAGCATGCAGAGAGTTTAGTACGGATTGCAACAAGGAAATACAATCAATCAAAGAGCAATTATCATAATTGAATCCCTTGAAATCCAAAGTAGTGGGTTCATCACTATGCAAAGTTTTAATCTCTTCACTCCCACTTTTAACAATTTTAGCATCAAGATCTAAAAACTCCGAATCATTGGGACACCTTTTAGTTAAAGTAGGCTCATCTCCAATCCCATCTTTATCAAGATTCATACTAGAAAACAAGGATCTAATAGGAGACACATCAATAACTTTCAGATCTTCATCTTTATTTTCATGATAACTAGAAGAACACGCTTTTATATAACTCACATTTTTAGCACGCATCCTAGCGGTATTTCTTTCCATTCATCAATGGAAATTCTCATGGCTTTGTGAGACTCATTGGTATAATGCTTAGGTGGAATAGATCTAAGTTTCAAAGAATCAACATCAAGAGTAATTCTATCCACACTTCTAGCCAATTCATCATTTTTAAGCAATTTTTCTTCAAGCAAAACATTGAAATTCTTTTGCGAATTCATAAACTCCTTAACACTAGTTTCAAATTCAGAAGGCATTTTTCCATAAGAGTTATTGTAGGAATTACCATAATTATTAGAGGAATTACTAGGAAAAGGGCTAGGATTAATGTTTCGTCTATAAGCACTGTTACCAAAATTATTCCTACCAACAAAATTCACATCCAAAGATTCATTATTATTTTCAATCAACGTGGATAAAGGCATATCATTAGGATCAGAAGAAGCACTCTTAGCAGCAATAATTTCATAAGTTCATCCATCTTTCCACTCAAAACACTAATCTCTTCAATAGCATGTACTTTTTTACTAGTTGATCTTTCGGTGTGCCATTGAGAATAATTTATCATAATATTATCTAGGAGTTTGGTATCTTCTCCTAAGGTAGTTTCCATGAATATGCCTCCTTCGACCGAATCTAAAAGATTTCTAGAAGCAAAATTCAAGCCAGCATAAAAGTTTTGAATAATCATTCATAAGTTCAAACCAAGTGTAGGGCAATTACGTATCATTAATTTAATTCTCTCCCAAGCTTGTGCAACATGGTCATGATCTAGTTGCTTAAAATTCATAATATCGTTTCTAAGAGAGATGATCTTAGCGGGAGGGAAATACTTAGAGATAAAAGCATCTTTGCACTTATTCCATGAATCAATACTATTTCTAGGCAAAGAGGAAAACCAAGTTTTAGCACGATCTCTAAGTGAAAACGGAAATAACTTCAATTTAACAATATCATTATCCGTATCCCTCTTATTTTGCATATCACACAAATCAACAAAGTTGTTTAGATGGGTAGCGGCATCTTCACTAGGAAGGCCGGAAAATTGATCTTTCATGACAAGATCCAACAGAGCAGCATTGATCTCAAAAGATTCAGCATCGAGAATATGAGCAATCGGAGTGTTAATAAAATCATTATTGTTGGTATTGGAGAAATCACACAATTTAGTATTGTTTTGAGCCATAGTGACAAGCAAGCAATCCAACACATAAGCAAACAAGAAGCAAGCGAACGATAAACACACGACAAAAAGAAGGGCAAATAAAACGATAAGGGTGAAGTGGGGGAGAGGAAAACGATAGGCAAATAAATGTAATGTGAAGGATAAGGGTTTGTGATAGGTACTTGTATATGACATTTGCGTAAGCCTCCCCGGCAACGATGCCAGAAATTCTTCTTGCTACTTCTCGAGCTTGTGTTGTATTCCCTCGAAGAGGAAAGGGTGATGCAGCACAGTAGCGTAAGTATTTCCCTCGGTTTTTGAGAACCAAGGTATCAATCCAGTAGGAGACCACGCGCGAGTCCCTCGCACCTGCACAAACAAATAAGAACTTTGCAGCCAATGCGATAAGGGGTTGTCAATCCCTTTACGGTCAGTTACGAAAGTGAGATCTGGTACAGATGATAGTTTGATATTTTAGGTATTTTTGGATATAAGGACAGAAAGTAAAAACGGAAAAGTAAAGTAGATTGTAGATTGATATGTTGAGAATAGACCTGGGGGCCATAGGTTTCTCTAGTGGCTTCTCTCATGATAGCATAATTCTATGGTGGGTGAACGAATTACTGTCGAGCAATTGATAGAAAAGCGAATAATTATGAGACTATCTAGGCATGATCATTATATATAGGCATCACGTCCGAGACAAGTAAACCGAAACGATTCTGCTTCTACTACTATTACTCCACACATCGACCGCTATCCAGCATGCATCTAGAGTATTAAGTTCATAAGAACAGAGTAACGCCTTAAGCAAGATGACATGATGTAGAGGGATAAACTCAAATAACATGATATAAACCCCATCTTTTTATCCTCGATGGCAACAATACAATACGTGCCTTGCTGCCCCTACTGTCAGTGGGAAAGGACACCACAAGATTGAACCCAAAGCCAAACACTTCTCCCATTGCAAGAACTATAGATCTAGTAGGCCAAACCAAACCAATAATTCGAATAGACTTGCAAGGATACTATAATCATACATAAAAGAGTTCAGAAAAGAACCAAATATTTCTCATAGATAATCTTGATCATAAACCCACAAGTCATTGGATCTCGACAAACACACTGCAAAAAGAGATTACATCGAATAGATCTCCTCGAAGACCCAGGAGAACTTGGTATTGAGATCCAAAGAGAGAGAAGAAGCCATCTAGGTACTAACTATGGACCCCGAAGGTCTGTGGTAAACTACTCACAATTCATGGTGAGGCGATGATGATGATGTAGGAGCACTCCGTGGTAGATCCCCCCTCCGGCGGAGCTCCAGAACAGGCCCCAAGATGGGATCTCACGGGAACAGAAGGTTGCAGCGTTGGAACTAGGGTTTTTTCTCTTTTTTGATTGTTTCGGGGTACGTAGGTATATATAGGAGGAAGGAGAGCACCGGGGGCCAGACATGGGGCCCACGAGGCAAGGGGCGCGCCCTGTGGGGGGGAGGGGGCGCCCCCCACCCTTGTGGACACCACATCAGCCCTACTCCGTGGTTCTCAAGTCTCCCGTGCATATTTTGCTCCAAAAATATCTCTCCCGAAGTTTCATTGCGTTTGGACTCCGTTTGATATTCCTTTTCAGCAAAACCCTGAAATAGGCAAAAAACAGCAATCTGGACTGGGCCTTTGGGTTAATAGGTTAGTCCCAAAAATAATATAAAAGTGTATAACAAAGCCCATGAAACATCCAAAACATCGTAAATAATAGCATGGAACAATCAAAATTATAGATACGTTAGAGACGTATCACCCCACCC
>LR738715.1:287460793-287520567 GCA_902687465.1 Secale cereale | reverse complement strand
CCCCCCCACCCCGCGGCGAGGACGAGAGAGAGGTTTGCTCTGCCGACACACAGGCTTTGAATGGCTACGGAACACGCGTCGCAGTGGATCTGCGGGCTGGATGGCGTGGAGGAGGAAGAAGAGATGAGAGAGCAAATGCATCCGGCAGCTTTGGGGGGTCGATTTGGTGCTGTTTGGGGCGGGGTCGGGCTGTCGGGTCCGACGTGGCGGGCGCGCACAGGCATCCCCATATCCGCCCCATTTGGGCTATATATGAGTGGTGCTCGTCAGCTCGGGCGTTTGAGGGCCCTTTAAGGGGGCCGTCTGGGTCAAAAAATCATGACGGAACAGTGACTGGGCGGCATGCCAAGGCGTATGCGGCGGGTTTGAGGCGCCTGGCTATAGATGCTCCAACCTTCGAAGCCAAAGCATCACTATAGTCAAATAACATGGGTTCCGCAAGTTACATGGGAGTCTCCAAGGCGGACCCGTAAACCTCCCGCAACCGTCTGGACCGCGTTGTCCGGACCGTGGAAGCCATCCAACGCCAACCTGTATTGATCCGCTGGGCGGTCTGGACGCGATTTCTCCCCCAAATCGGAGACAAATGTGGGGGAAGTTTGCGAGAGTCCTGACCGATCCCACGCCCTCTTACGACCACCCTGGCCCACCAAAAACATGTCACCTGCCCCTCCCGCGCTTTCCTTCCAATGCAAGCGCCGCTTACCGCGCCGCTTCATCTCGGCCCAGAGCATGCGTAGGCTGACATTGATGCCGCAATGTGACCGGGAAGGGATGGAGGGCATCACTGACCGACGCGACCTCTCGGTAGCCACCGCTTCAATGCGGACGCGGGTTCCTGACGAACCAACTCTAGCCGCTGCACCGCATTGAAGCTACTGACTGGACCTTCGCCTGGGCCTCGCCATGGCTATTCAAGCAGTGCCTTGGAGTTGCACAGAGATGCACCACTCCCTCCCCGAGCACCGCCCCCCTCTCTTCCCCCACCTTTGTGCCCGAGCCCCTCCCTCCCCCTCTTTACCCCAAGGTCCAACGATGCCGAAGTCGTCGTGCTCCACACCGGTAGGCAGAGTGGGCGGAAGCTCCTCCTCTGTGGTTCTTGGCGCCGCCGCAGACACTCTCTAGGCTCGTCGGCGCCCATGATGATCGTCTCCTCCATCGAGGAGGAGATCGTCATCTCGTTAGGTGACGAGGAGGACCAGACATCATCGCCGCAACCGCCAGAGCCACCGCAGTAGCTGCCCCGACTGATGACCCACAAGTATAGGGGATCAAACGTAGTTCTTTTGATAAGTAAGATTGTCGAACCCAATGAGGAGCAAAAGTAAATGACTAGCGGTTTTTAGCAAGATAATTTCTTCAAGCACTGAAATTTGTTGGAAGCAAGTTGTTTGATAGCAAGATAATTTGTAACAAGCAAATAATAGTAATGGTAAAGAAAGGTGCAACAAGGTAGCCCAATCCTTTTTGTAGCAAAGGATAGGCTGGAACGGCCTCTTATAATAAGCAAAAGATTCTTTAGGACATGCGGGAATTTCATCTAGTCACTTTCATCATGTTGGTTTTATCCGCGTTCGTTACTTTGATAATTTGATATGTGGCTGGACCAGTGCTTGGGTGTTGTTCTTACTTGAACAAGTCTCACACTTATGATTACCCCCTCTCCCAAGCATCCGCAACTACGAAAGAAGAATTAAGATAAATCTAACCATATCATGAAACATATGGATCCAAATCAGCCCCTTACGGAACAGCGTATAAACTATGGTTTAAGTTTCTGTCACTCTAGCAACCCATCATCTAATTACTAATCCACAATGCATTCCCTTAGGCCCAAAGATGGTGAAGTTTCATGTAGTCGATGTTCACATAATACCACTAAGGGAAATAACAACATACATATCATCAAAATACCGAACGGATACCAAATTCACATGATTACTTATGAAAAGACTTCTCCCATGTCCTCAAGAACAAAAGTAACTACTCACAAATCATGTTCATGTTCAAGATCATAGGTGTATTGAATTGCATAATAGATATGAACATATAATTTTCCACCAATTAAACTAACTAGCATCAACTACAAGATGTAATCAACACTACTAGCAACCCACATGTACCAATCAGAGGTTTTGATGCAAAGATTGAATACAAGAGATGAACTAGGTGTTGAGATGAGATGGTGTTGGTGAATATGTTGACGAAGCTTGGTCCTCCCACGATGAGAGGGATGTTGGTGATGATCGTGGCTTCGATTTCCCCCTCCCAGAGGGAAGTATCCCCGGCAGAATCACTCCACCGAAGAGAAAAATTGCTCCTGCCCAGGTTCCCCCTGGAGACGGCGACGCTTCATACTGAAAGTCCTCTCCTTATTTTCTCTAGGTCAAATAGGCACATACCAAAAGATGGGCATTAGAAGTGGGCCAGGGTCTCCGCCGAAGAGAAATAAAAAGAAACAGGGGAGAATATATTGACTCTTTGCATAAAAAGTAAATACACAAAAGTAAAGGATATGCCCTTCGCAGAGGGAACCAGAGGTTGTCATGCACTTTTTGTTTTGGGATGCGCAAGCTCTTAATGTAAAGGAATGTCACATTATATTTCCCCTTGTGATAGCAACCTTTATTATGTAGTCCGTCACATTTATTTCTCTATCACCACAAGTTCGTACAAAGCTTATTTTCCCTTACAATAAAAGATTGAAAATATTTAGGATAAATTTTTTATTGCTTTATGCACCAATGACACCTTACTTGAAGGATCTTATTCAATCCATAGGTAGGTATAATGGACTCTTATGACATGAAACCGGGTTTAAGGCTTTTTGGATGCACAAGTAGTATTTCTACTTGATGTGGATTTTAGGCTAGCAAAGGTATTGGGCAAGCACCACATGTTGAAGGATATATAACAATATAACTTCTAAGTGGATATAAACAAACATAATTCATTACGTTGTCTTCCTTGTCCAACATCAACAATTTGACATGAAATACTTAATGGGGGCTCACAATCATAAAAGATGTCCATGATAGTATATTTATATGTGAATCTTCTCTTCCCATATTAACTATTTCATGAATTGCATCATTGACCAATGCTATGTCTGCTATCTTCGAATAAAATTTACCACTTACACTTTTGTTTATGTAATGTCATTACTTTCATAGGATTAGCATATGATCTTTTCATTATTTTCATAATCATGCTTGCAACATAAAAGTAAAGAACAAAAACTCAAACTAATATTTATTATATAACTCTCAACTTGATTACATAGATAGATAGATCACGAAACTAGTACTCGAAAATAAACCATACTAAACTTTTATTCAACTAAATCACGAAGTAACTAAGGATCGAACTAAAATAGCTAAAGATAATAATGTGATGGTGATACGATACCGGGGCACCTCCCCCGAGCTTGGCACAAGCCAAGGGGAGTGCAATACCCGTGTGCTCAAGTTTCCTTCTTCTCAGGCGGTGGTGGTGAGTGATGGGCTGATCTTTAGGCTCCAATGGCATAAGTTTCCTATCATAAAAGGACGATTGTGTCTCCGTAGCCCTAAAACTTGCAGCTAAACTAATACCTTTAATGTTTTCCTCATACTGATTTTTTTTTATTTTGGAGATCGTGGATTTGATCTTGAAGATAGTTGATTCACTCGCTGAGCTCAAAGATGATGTTCTCCATACACTTGCCATTCAGCTTGTTCCCACAGGTGAATTCCATTATCATAGAGTGGTTGGTGCTAAGCCCGCATTCCACAATACCTTGGCACTTAAAGATCTCTTGTTTTACCGCTTCAAGTCTGGCCGGCATGCTCCCGGTCTTCCTCGGCCCTTGAAAATCACAGATGTGAATCACCCCCTCATGCATCTCAATGGCCTGAGGGTGTTTCATCACCTCCGGTAGGTAAGGGTTGATGACCTTCTCGTAGAACTTGACCTTGGATGAACTTGGTTGAGCCATTGCGATCTAGCTCTATCGGAAAAATAGCATGAAACAAGAACATAGGATATTTCCATGATGCGGTGGTCAAAACGCCTGGGAGTATATGTAAAGAATTTTTATCTTGCAAAACAAGTAGCCCATAAGAAAATGGAGATGGGAAGGTGCACGAGGGGCCCACGGGCTACCTTTGAGGTCACATATGTTTATAGTATTGCAAAATTGGCTAGAAATATGTTTATAGAATTTTCGGAGTCGGTTTACTTACCTATCACATACCTCTTCCTTTTCAGGGTTCTGGAGTGTTCTGTAAGGTTTGTCTTATGTATTCCTCCAGTGTCATAGTTCCGATAATATTGGTTTCAACATTAATTGGTGTACCTGAAATATAATGCTTAACTTTTTGTCCATTGACCACCTTCGGATTAGTACCTTCGAGGTAATTGATTTTGATAGCTCCAGAACAATAAACTTCCTCGTTTACATACCGTCCTTCCAATTTGGAGAGAATTTTTCCTGCAAAAAATCTAAAACTAGAATTGTACAATAGAACATATTCAGCCACTTTGAATTCTCATTTTTGGATCCTCTTATCATGCCATCTTTTAACTTTTTCTTTACAAAGTTTGGCATTGTCATAATAACCTATTTTTAATGGCAAGTTTGAAATCATAGTTGAGTTCTTTAATTACCCAATATGCTTTACGTTCTAACTCAAGAGGTAAATGACATGTTTTTTCATAGACCATTTTATAGCGAGACATACCCACAGGATTCTTATAAGCAGTTCTATAAGCCCAGGATACATCATCAAGTTTCCGAGACCAATTTTTCCTAGATCTATTAACGGTATTTTGCAAAATTAGTTTTATTTCTCTATTACTTAATTCAACTTGACCACTAGAATGAGGATGATAAGGAGATGCAATTTTGTGGTTGACATCATATTTAGCAAGCAATTTTCGGAATGCACCATGAATGAAATGTGAATCACCATCAGTATTAAATATCTAGGGACTCCAAACCTCAGGAAGATAACTTCTTTAAGAATTTTAATAGAAGTGTTATGATCAACACTACTAGTTGGAATAGCTTTTACCCACTTAGTAACGTAATCGACAACAACTAGAATATGTGTATACCCATTGGAGCAAGGAAAAGGTCCCATACAATCAAATCCCCAAATGTCAAGTGGTTTGATAACAAGTGAATAATTCATAGGCATTTCCTGACATCTACCAATATTCCCAATTCTTTGTCATTCACCATAAGTTAATACAAACTTATGAGCATCATTGAAGAGAGTAGGACAATAAAAACTAGATTATAATACCTTGTGTGCGGTTCTGTCTCCAGCATGGTGTCCTCCATATGCCTCGGTGTGACATTTCCGTAGGATTTGTTCATGTTCATGCTTAGGTATACAAGTCTAATAATACCATCTACTCCTTCTTTACAAATATGTGGGTCATCCCAAGAGAAATTTCTTAAATCGAAGAAGATCTTTTTATTTTGTTGGTATGTGAAACTAGGTCGTATAAATTTAGCAAGGATGTTACTAGCATAGTCAGTATACCAAGGAGTATTACGAGATGCATTTATGATAGTTAATTGCTCATCAGGGAAACTATGAGCAATAGGTAATGCGTCATCAAGGATATTTTATAACCTAGACAAGTGGTCAGCTACTAGATTGTCAGCTCCTTTCCTATCAGTGATATGTAAATCAAATTCTTGAAGCAATAGAACCCACCTAATGAGTCTAGGTTTAGCATCTTTATTTTCCATAAGGTACTTAATAGCAGCATGATCAATGTGAACAATTACTTTAGAGTCAACAATATAAAATCTGAATTTATCGCATGCAAACAAAATTACTAGAAATTATTTTTATGTAGTAGCATAATTCCTTTGAGCACTTTCTAGAGTTTTACTAGCATAATGGATAACATTTAATATTTTATCAACTCTTTGTCCTAGAACAACACCAACAACATAATCACTTGCATCACACACAATTTCAAATGGTAGATTCCAATTAGGTGGTTGGACAATAGGTCCAGAGGTTAAGGCTTTCTTAAGTGTTTCAAAGGCTTCTACAAAATCTTCATCAAAAACAAAATAAAACATCTTTTTGTAATAGATTGGTAAGAGACCTAGATATTTTAGAGAAGTATTTAATAAACCTTCTATAGAAACAAGCATGGCCAAGGAAACTACGAATACCTTTAATATCTTTAGGGCATGGCATTTTCTCAATTGCATCAACTTTAGCCTTGTCTATTTCAATACATCTTTCAGAAATTTTATGTCCCAAGGCAATACCTTCATTTACCATAAAGTAGCACTTCTCCCAATTTAAGACGAGATTAGTTTCTTCGCATGTCTGCGAAACTCCATCAAGGTTGCTTAAGGAATCATTAAAAGAAGTTCCATAAACGCAGAAATCATCCATGAAAACCTCAACAATCTTTTCACAAAAGTCAGGGAATATAGCAGTCATATATCTTTGAAAAGTAGCACATGCATTTCATAAACCAAAAGGCATACATCTATAAGCATAAGTTCTGAAAGGACACGTAAAAGTAGTTTTCTCCTGGTCAGATTGTGATACAGGTATTTGAGAGAAACCAGAATATCCATCAAGGAAGCAAAAGTGTGTATCCTTGGATAATCTTTCTAACATTTGATTAATAAAAGGAAAGGGGTAATGATGTTTTCTAGTAGCTTTGTTTAATTTCCTAAAATCAGTAACCGTCCTATAACCAGTTATAATTCTTTGCGGTAGGAACAACACTAATACCTCCTGTCTTAGGAACACAATGAACAAGACTTACCCATTCACTATGAGATATGGGATAGATTATACCTGCTTCCAGAAGCTTTAATATTTCAGTTCTTAGCACTTATTTCCTCTTAGTATTTGCTTGTCGTTGATAATCAACAACCGGTTTAGCATCATGCTCCATATTTATCTTGTGTTGACTTAGAGTGGGATTAATGCCCTTAAGATCATCAAGAGTATATCCAATAACAGCGTGGTGTTTCCTCGGAGTTTTTGATAATCTTAGTTCTTCATGTTGTCAAAGGTTAGCACTAATAATAACAGGATATATCTTCTTTTCATCAAGATAACCATATTTCAATGTATCAGGTAATTGCTTCAATTCAAACACAAGGTCACCTTTAGGTGGAGGTGGACCTCCAAGAGTTCCAACATGCAAATTATGTTTAAGGATAGGATGTTGTTCGAAGAACACCTTGTCTATTTCATTTCCTTCATTCATTTGCATATCATTTTCATGGTCTAACAAACATTGTTCTAACGGACCAGTTGGAGGCACGAATAGAAGCAAGACCAATAATATCATCTTTATTAGGCCATTCCTTATCATGTGGTTGTCTATGAAATTTAGAACAAATGAACTCATGAGAAACATCACCAAAGTTAACGCTAAGAGGTTCTTTAGCCCAATCAATCTTAGCATTAACGGTGCTCAAGAAAGGTCTACCAAATATAATGGGACAAAAATCATCTTGTGCAGAATCAAGAACTAGAAAATATGTAGGGTATTTTATTTTTTCACACAAGACTTCAACATCTCTAACAATCCCAAGCAGTGAAATAGTATCTCTTAGCAAGCTTAATAGTAATATCAATGTCTTCTATCTCAGCTGTTGCTATATCAATCAAAATCTCTTGATATAAAGTAAATGTAATAGCGCTTACACTAGCACCCACATCACATAAACCATGGTAACAATGATCTCCTATATTAAATGAGACAACAGGCATGCCAACAACGGGTTTGTTCTTATCTTTAGGATCGGGTTTAGCAATTCTAGCAGCTTCACCACAAAAGTAAATAACAGGCCCATCTATATTATCAACTAAGAGATCTTTAACCATAGAAACATTAGATTCAACTTCAATTTCTTTGGGAGGTCTAGGTGCCCTAATATTAATTTTTTGAACCACGGTTGAAGCTTTATCATGTTCCTTTATTCTAACGAGAAAAGGTGGGTTTTCAATATAAGCAGTTGGCACTACTAGATCAACATTGTAAATGATAGTTTCATCTTTAACAATAGTGGGTTCCTCAATATTTTCCTTAATAGGGGGATGATATTTAAACCACTTCTCCTTAGGGAGGTCAACATGAGTAGCAAAATATTCGCAAAAGGAAGCTACTATCTCAAAGTCAAGTCCATATTTAGTGCTAAACTGATGAAAAGCATCGGTATCCATAAAAGATTTAACACAATCGAACTATACATGACTCTACCTTTGTCAAGTCTACAATTTTCAGAGTTGCGCTTAATTCCTTCTAGAAGATCCCATATGAATTCAATAGTTTTCTTCATAAAGGAATGAGTTAAAGAAGAATCGAGCATGGTTTGATCATCATGAGAAAGCCGAGCATAAAAATTATGTAAGATTATTTCTCTTGAGAGCTCATGATTGGGGCATGTGTACATCATGTACTTAAGCCTCCCCCAAGCTTGAGCGATACTTTCTCCTTCACGAGGCCAAAAATTGTATATATAATTCCAATCACGATGAACCAGATGCATAGGATAAAACTTTTGATGAAATTCCAATTTCAATCGGTTCCAATCCCAAGTTCGAATATCATCACATAGCCTATACCATTGCAATGCTCCCCCCAAAGATAAAGGTAAAACCTTCTTCCTCACTTCATCTCAGAGAATACTTGCAAGATTAAATAATCCACAAATTTCATCCACATAGATTAGATGCATATCAGGATGTTTTGTTCCATCTCCTGCATAAGGATTAGCTAGCAATTTTTCTATCATACCCAAAGGAATCTCATAATAAATAATTTTAGTAGGTGCAGTAGGTTGAGGAGCAACTTTGTATGCTTTCGGTCGAGGTGAAGATACCCCGAACAAACCCCTCAAAGGATTACTTTCCATAGTGACAAGTGACAGTAAATTTAAGCACGTAATATAAATGTTTCCTTACCAAATTCCACTTACCAAAGGCGCTTCACTCCCCGGAAAAGGTGCCAGAAAAGAGCCTTTATGACACACAAGTATAGGGGATCAATTGTAGTCCTTTCGATAAGTAAGAATGTCGAACCCAACGAGGAGCAGAAGGAAATGACAAGTGGTTTTTCAGCAAGGTAATTTCTCCAAGCACTGAAATTGTCGGTAGCAAGTTGTTTGATAGCAAGATAAGTTGTAACGAGCAAATAATAGTAATGGTAAGAAAGGTGCAGCAAGGTAGCCCAATCCTGTTTTGTAGAAAAGGACAGGCCAGAACGGTCTCTTATAATAAGCAAAGCGTTCTTGAGGACACACGAGAATTTCATCTAGTCACTTTCATCATGTTGGTTTGATTTGCGTTCGTTACTTTGATAACTTGATATGTGGGTGGACTGGTGCTTGGGTGCTGTTCATAGTTGAACAAGCCTCCCACTTAATATTACCCCCTCTCGCAAGCATATGCAACTACGAAAGAAGGATTAAGATAAATCTAACCATATCATGAAACAAATGGATCCAAATCAGCCCCTTACAGATTAGAGCATAAACTACGGTTTAAGCTTCTGTCACCCTAGCAACCCATCATCTAATTACTACTCCATAATGCATTCCCTTAGGCCCAAAGATGGTGAAGTGTCATGTAGTCGATGTTCACATAACACCACTAAGGGAAGCAACAATATACATATCATAAAAATACCGAACGAATACCAAATTCACATGATTACTTATGACAAGACTTCTCCCATGTCCTCAAGAACAAAAGTAACTACTCACAAATCATGTTCATGTTCAAGATCAGAGGCGTATTGAATTGCATAATAAATCTGGACATATAATCTTCCACCAATTAAACAAACTAGCCTCGACTACAAGATGTAATCGACACTACTAGCAACCCACAGGTACCAATATGAGGTCTTGATGCAAAGATTAAATACAAGAGATGAACTAGGGTTTGAGATGAGATGGTGCTGGTGAAGATGTTAATGAAGATTGGTCCTCCCACGATGAGAGGGTTGTTGGTGATGATCGTGGCTTCGATTTCCCCCTCCCGGAGGGAAGTATCGCCGACGGAATAGCTCCGCCGGAGAGCAAAAGTGCTCCTGCCCAGGTTCCACCGCGAGACGGTGGCACTTCATCATGAAAGTCCTCTCCTTATTATTTTCTAGGTCAAATAACTTATATACCAGAATATGGGCATCAGAAGTGGGCCAGGTGGTCCACGAGCCACCAGGGTATGCCCAGGGGGCGCGCCCTGGTGCCTCGTGAGCACGTGGCTAGGCCTCTCTAGTACTTCTTTCCACCAATATTTTTTTTATATTCCCAAAAAAAATCTATGTGAAATTTCAGCTCATTTGGAGTTGTGCAGAATAGGTACCTCTGACATAGTTTTTTCTGGTCCAGAGTTCCTGCTGCGGGCAATCTCCCTCTTCATTTAAATCTTGAAAATTAAGAGAGAAAAGGCATTGGAATTGCTCCACAAAGTATTATATTAATAAAAAATCATAAATAGCGGTAGGAATTCATGATGCAAAATGGACGTATCACCGACTCCTGAAGGAGGCCGCTCTCACGGACGAATATTTCGTCCGTCGGATCAAGTTAATGATGGAGCGATCGCTCCATGACATGGGGTTGCCGCTGCGATCGCCATTGTGCATGAAAGAGGAGCCAGCCTCCCTGCTGCGTCACCGCGTCAAGACCAAGCTAGTATCCACGCTCCTGTCGGTGAAGGAGGAGCTGGCATCCACGCACCTACTGGTGAAGGAGGAACCACCATCGCCCCAACACAACTGTTACGTTCGGATCGGACGCAGCGTGAAGCAGGAGCCAGTCTCAGGTGTCGCGTAAAGGAGGAGCCTGCGCCCCCGCCACGTAGCCGGTACGGGCGCATCGACAAGTCGTTGTCGTTACCGCCTCGTCGTCAAGAAAGAGCTACCTCCCGTGATCAAGATGGCGCGAGGGCACCTCCTCCACTACCTCCGCGGTCCCTCGGTGATGGTGTCTTGGGCAAGGGGGTCCTAGCCCAGCCAGATTAATGCATGAGCCGGACTAGTAGCCCATTGAGGAAGTGAGACTGTGGAGGACCTCAAAGTGTGGCGGCCAAAGACTTGGCGTGTACTTCAAGTATATTTAGATCTAGCGTGTATGTTTCTAGATGGCAACCGACCATGTGTAACCCTAGATACCCTGGTGCCTATATAAACTAGGAGGTTTAGCCCGTAGAGGGGATCCATCCATACACCCATTCATCGACATGTTTATGTAAATTATATCCGAAGTTGAATGGAATTCGTCCAGTTTGATCAAATTTCGTGAGGTTGGTTCGAATTGGTGTCCGGATGTATGGGCTAGCGTTGAACGGTATCCTACCGCATTTGTGTCCATGGACTGATTCCCCGGTTCATGAATCGATGTGGGAGGTTTTTTGCGTGTTGCCATTGGAGGTGCCCTAAGTCTCCTTATCTGACTAATCGGAGCAATTTTCATTTTTTGTTATGACTTAGTCCTAGAGTTGTGTTTTTTGTTAAAACTTTATGGAGTTACGGTTTTGTGTTACCTCGGCCTCAGAAATTGTGTTTTTATGAAATTTCCTCTTTTTTGTAATCATGCATGAATTCTTGGTTCTTGCCATCCAAATCTTGTTTTTTCCTATTCCTATGATTTTAAAGTTTCCTATTAGAAGTAGGTCGTGGGTCCATTTGATCCAATGTGGTGGGAAGCCTCAAATTTATAAGATGTTGAGGAGAGGAGGCCAAGCAAGAGAGTTGAACACATTTTTTTAAGTCGAGATTGACCAAAATGGTTTGAGTTTTAAGCTTGTGGCCACAATTAAGTAGATCGAGCGTGTAGAGGAAGTTTTCGTTTATATGCATCTAACGCAGAAACTGGTTTGATCCTCCACCAACTAAATGGGGAACCAAGGTTTTAGTTTCTTGGCAAGAACTCTAGCGATGCGTTTGATGTGGCAGTTTTGTAATGAGATTGATCTGAAAGTGTCTGGTGTTCTAGCACCATTTTTTATTGGCGAGAAGACCATATACAAGCTATCTCGTTTGTATGGGCAAGATTGGTTTGAGGCTGGACATTTTGGATCTAACAATCAATGTATGAAATCTATCGATCCCACCTAGAGCTAGAATATACGAGATGATGCCAAACGGGAATTAGGACTAGATTCAACTTTGTTACTCAAGCTGAATGTGGAATCTAAAACAAACAACCATTTTTCTAGATTCATCTTTACGAGTGAAGCTGAAATAAACAGATATTTCGAAATAGCTTTGCGAGCAAAGTTGGATCTAGAATTGGGTCATTTTTCGTGCAATTGCCTGAAGCACCTTGAAGGTACTTCAGTGCCCACCCAAGCCAATTCATAGGTGATTCGAATGAATCAAAGATGAAACAACAGGGCATAGAATCAACTTTGATAGTGAAGCGAATCCGGAGATTGTTTGAATCCAACCAAAATCAAAGCATTAAGGCCCCATTTGGTTAGGATTTTTTTACTAAGATTTCACTGTTGAGCAACCGAATCTAAACCAAAGAGAGAAATGAGGAGGCCCGATTCCATTGACAGCCAGCCCAAATTACACGCACGACAGAAAGCGTCCATAGAGGTGTTTTTGTGGATTTAGATGCATGTCTCCTTGAACTTACACCTGGATTGTAGGTTATTTTACCCACCTTTGCCACTAGATGGGTCAAACGCGGTACCGATTCACCAACCACCGATAGACTACGCTCGCCCTCTCCTATCGCCACCCTTCTCTCTAGCGATTCTAGGTTTCGCCCATGCCGCCGGTCTACTAGTTTTTTGAAAATAAAAAGGTGGCTCAGGGCCTAACTTATATTTCAAAACACGCGCAAGCTTGAAGAAAGTGCAGTTACATCAAATTGTGAAGTGCACCAAGGTGCAAGGCCACAAGCAGCCTTGGAAAGGAAGCGGAGAAAAGGATGAAGAAGAACATATGCATAAACATGATCTAGCCTGCAATCATAGTAGCCCAAGTCCGCAAGTCATCCTTTTCCTCTTGCTTTGTGGTTATGTTGGACTAGAGGCGGATCAAATCAGCAGAATAAAACCTGATATATGACTCTGTCCAATACTTGGCACTGAAGACTCGATTATTCCTAGCTTGCCAAAGTGTGACAACACAAGCCACAAAAGCAACATATTTATGTTTAAACGCAAGTTGGTCAGCCGCATGGCAAACGAAATGCTTGATATCAGGGGAGTCGCGTGCCAAATGAGCCAACAGGAGTCTATTCCAGAGGGCATTAACCGAACGGCAATGAAGCACCAAGTGATCAATTGATTCTAGTGTCGGGCAGAGGTCGCATCTAGCGTTTGGGGCAGCCACCGACCAACCCCTTCGAGCCATATTATCCTTTGTATTTAGGCACCCCCAAAAGACGAGCCACAATAACGCCCTGTGCTTGAGAGGAATAATGGGGTCCCATTTCCATGGTTCAAGAGCTCAATGTATGCCTCGAAAAGTAAGCACCCTGTAGAAATAGCTTGTGCTGAGCCTATTGCCGGCAAGTGAGCGGACACGGGCATCCAAGCGTGAACTGACGGGGGTGACAGCCGCGGTAAGCTAGTTCAACGCTAGCAGTTCTTGGGTTGCCGTATGGGAAAGGTTGGGGTGCAGCCGCACATTCCAGCCACCTTCTGGAAACTGAGATTGAACCGAGCAATCCTGGTTGCGAACGAAGGAGTACATAACTGGGAAGACGTGCTTCAACCTACCAACTCCTAACCATTGGTTATGCCAGAAAAGGACATGACAGCCATCACCAATAGAGCAACGAGAGGAAGACATGACCATAGGAATGCAACCCTTGAAACCCTTCCAGATGGCCGTAGCTCTGTTATTACCACCTTGGGGCAGAGAAACCTTACAGTATTGAGAGGCAAACCAACGAAAGCAAGGGATATCAGAGAACTGAAGAATCTTTGCCATGAACTTACATAGCATAGCCTGATTGTGAGCATGTAGATTTCTAATTCCCAAACCTCCATTGGGACGAGGTAGAATGACTCTATACCAAGCCATGAGGCAGTGGCTACCTTTGACCTTGTTCTTGCCCTGCCAGAAGAATGCTCTAAGAAGACCATCCAGCTTGCTAAGTGACTCCTTGGGCCGTGGGAAGCAAGTCATCAAATAGCTCGCTATGCCTGCCATCACTTAGTTGATGAGTGTGAGTCTCCCTCACTAGGAAAGAAAAGTGGCCACCCAACCGGAGAGGTGGCGATCAACCCTGTGAATAACCGGGAGCAACATGCCATGCTTGATCTTATGCAGGGATATAGGCATCCCCAGGTATGTGCATGGAAAGGAGGAGACTGGGCAGCCAAGCGTCTGGGCAATTGTCGTTGCCACCTCCACATCTACACATACCGGCACCAAAGTGCTATTGTGGAAATTAATAGTCAGCCATGAGAACTCTGAGAAGGTAGTGAGGATATTCTTGATCACATTGGCCTGCTGTATATTGTCATGTAAGATGATCATAGTGTCGTTCGCGTATTGCAGGACCGGGAAGAAGTCAACAGACCCAAGAGGATGTAACAAGTTGCCATTCTGGAAATGCATACAACATAATCTTTGAAGCACATCAGCAACGAGGATGAAGAGGTATGGTGACAAGAAACCCCCCTACCGAAAACCTCTCTTAGCCAGGATGTGGGCGCCCAGTTCCCCATTGATCAACACTCTGGAGCGTCCTGTGGATAGAAGCGCATGAACCCAGTACATCCATCTTGAAGGAAATCCCCTAGCTCCCAAAACATGTGTAAGTCAGGCCCAACTAACAGAATCAAAGGCCTTGCAAAAGTCAATCTTTAAAGCAATGACCGGAAGCCTCCTCTTTTATGCAGTCTGGATCATTTTAGCAGCCAAAGAGAATTTTTCCACAATGGATCGCCCTCTCAAGAACCCGGACTGCAAGGAGTGCACCAAATCTGGTATGCATCTTTGTAGCCTATTTGCCAGGACCTTGGACACCAATTTTCGTGCACTATGTACCAAGGAGATGAGCCTAAAATCCCGCAGCTCCAAAGGTGTATCTATCTTAGGCAGCAACGTTATGAAAGTAGTATTAATACCATGCAAAGCGACGCGGTTGGCATGGAAATCCTCAAAGAATTTGAGTAGGTCATCTTTTACCAAGTGCTCATTAGTAAACCCATCCGGACCAGGGATTTTGTTATTTGGTGACATATCAATAGCATGGACAATCTCAGCCCATGTAAAACCATTGGCCAGCTTAGAGAGATCAGCAGAGTTGTCAAAAGCATTGAGATGGACCGTCGGCATGGAGAGAGCGGGCTGGCCCAAAAGATCAGTGAAGTATGTAGTTGCCAAATTGAGCCTTTGACAATTTTGATAGTACTGCACACCGTCATGTAAAAGAATCTTAACTTATTTACGACGTGCTTGACAGTTAGCCGCCGCATGGAAGAAATGGTTGTTTTCATCACCAAACACACACCATCTTAACTTGGCCCGCCGACGCCACAAAGCAGTTCGCCACAGAATCAGCTGCTCGGCCTTGGCAAAAGCGAACTCGCGAAGAACCACTTCTAGCATTGACAAAGGTCTCCTTTCTTCAACAGTATTCAGGAAGCTGATGACATGTTTATTATTCTCATTGAGCACCTTGATACTGTTCTGGCACCGACTCCACTCCCTTAGAACAGCCAGAGTCGATCTGCTAGTGGCCAGGACAGTCCTGCGTGCTGACGGCGCGCCGCCGCCATCCGCCTCCATCCACCTCACCGACCTTTTTCACCCGGCCTCCTCTTCCAAGATCCGTCATCACCCCCTCGTCAACCTCCACCGGCTGTTCGTCACCAAGTCGAAGAGGACTAGCTAGCCACCGCTGCTAAGGGTGTCGATCTTCCTCATCTCCATCACGTTGTTCTCTACACCCATTGGAGTTGTACCACAACATCTACAGCAAACCAATCTCCCAAGGTTCTTTTTCTGATTTGCTTGGATTTAGTTGCCCTGTTTGAGCTGTACCACTTTGATAAATATTTTACGATGTGTGTATGTTATTTGGTAGTAGCATATCGATTGACTAGGCCCAGATTATTGTGTGTTGATGTGTACAATTTGTATGGCCAGCGTTAAATTTTTGTAAAAGAATGTGACCGTTGGTAACTTGATATGTACAATTTGTATGGCAGCAGGATGCTGCATGAAGTGTTTGGCAATTACCTTATGTTCTTAAAATTTATATTGTCAATTAGATGGAAAAGGAAAAGGCAAATTGGGATGCACATCACATAACTATTTTTTGTGAGATATGCAAAGAAGAGGTGGAGAAAGGTAATAGGCCAAAGGGATGTTTGAACCGTAGAGGGTACAAACATCTTGAAGAGAAGTTCTTTGATAGGATTGGGAAACGATGTACTTAGACTCAGTTTAAAAACAAATGGGACATGTTGGAGAGAAAATATGTACAATTCATGGTGTTGAAAAATGAGGCAACTGGGTAGACTGGGATGATGTGAAGAAAACTATTGCAGCCAACGATGATTGGTAGAATGTTCATCTTAAGGTATGTAGTATCATTTATTTTGTAGATCATTTTATTTGTGCTATTGCTAACTCTTATGCTATTTTTTGTTTGTTCAGAAACATTCTAAGCATGCAAAGTATAAGAAAAGGGGTCAGCTATCTTGCAAGAAATGCATGTCATGTTCGCCAAGGCACATGTCACCGAGGAAACATCATCTATTCACGGGGAGATATTAGACATCACAAATGATGATGATATGCTTGATGTTGAAGCGGAGTCTGACGAGAATGGAAAGGTGGGAATGAAGGTCAGAGTTTCACCTAAGGAAGGCAAGTTATCAAGGGAGGGCACAGTCTCACCTAAGGATGGCAAAATTGCAAAAAATGTGTAGCGCAAAGCCAAGTATATTGGCGAGTCAGCTAAGGAGGACAAGAACTTGTTTATACGTGAGTACGAGGCCACACTTGGGAAAAAAAAACTCAGAGATAGCGGCAACTCGTGCTCCAACAAGTGTTGTTCCTACTATGAAGGAAGTTTCTGAATTTGATGGAGTGTGGGGCTAATGAGGGAGCTCCTTTATATATCTCCGTCCCAAAATAAGTGTCTTAACCTTAGTATAATTTTATACTAAAGTTAGTACAAAGTTGACACACTTATATTTTGGGACGGAGGGAGTATTTCACAGCCCTTGTCCTCCAACCCAACTATAGAGAGTTGTTCATGCCGATCGAAACAAAAGATGGGAGGCTTGACTGGCTCAATAGGAAGCATGAACAAATGAACAAATAGTACCGCACGACCTTCTCCTCCAACCGAACCATGTTTGAACTATTTAACTATTTATTTTGCTATGTGTGAATGCATGTCTTCGTGATGTAAGGAAACATATCTATGTTATTGCTGCCATGTTCGTGTGAATTCTTGCTGCCATATTTCTATGAATTCTTGCGGCCATATGTGTGATAGATGCCGTATTGCTGTTATGTTATTGCTGCCATCTTGTTGCTTCCGTAATTAGCAGCGTTGTTGTCCATTTTTTAATGTTCTTGCAGTCATATTTAACAATGTTGCTACCCTTTTTTGTAGATGAATGGAGTGGCTCGGGATATCAATGATGAGGCTACTAGAAAGAGAAAAAAGCTCACACGGTTAGTGACTTTGGCATATCAAGTTGGATGTATGGGCTAGATACGTAATCACTACACCATGACCTATGTACAAAAAGAACCATATAGGATTCCGAAACAAACTAGTTTTGAATGGATTATGGAAACTCTTAGTCACAAAAGGAGTTGTTATAGGATATTGAGGATGAATCGAAGAGTATTTGAGTCATTACATAATGTTCTAGTGTCTCATTACAAATTGAAGTCAAGTAGAGGAGTGACTTCACAAGAGTCTTGAGCTATGTTCATAATTGGTGGCCCCCAATCATTCTCTCAAGATGAAAATCGGTTTTCAAGATCAAAGGAAATGGTTCATCAGAAGCTCAAAGAAGTCTTGAATTTCTTGTGCAAGTTATCAGGACATAACATAACACCTCCAGATGATTCTTTCACAACCGTACATGAAAGAATTCAAGATGAGAGGTTTTGGCCTCATTTTAAAGGTGCCATTGGTTCAATAAATGGCTGCCATGTCCCAGTTATAGTGCGAGCAGATGAGATTGTGAACCACACAGGTTGCCATGGATTTCCATCACAAAATGTTATGGTGGTTTGTGACTTTGACACGAGGTTTACTTTTGTTGTGGTTGGTTGGCCCGGTTCAGCGCATGACACAAGGATCTTAAATGATAGCTTGGTCAAGTATGCACATAAGTTGCCTACACCCTCACCAAGTACTAATATATGTTGTTGAACCATTACTTACTTTGCCTTTTTATATTGCTGACGTTACTTGCTTCTCAACAACCATACATAACAATGTTGTTTCCCTTTTTATAGGAAAATATTACTTCGTCGATTCGGGATATCCAAACCGTGATGGATATCTTGCTCCTTACAAAGGCCAAATATACCATATCTCAATACTTCATAATGGAAGAAAACCGGTGGGCAAATATGAGGTGTATAATCATGGGCACTCTTCACTTAGAAATGTTGTTGAATGGACATTTGGAGTGCTCAAAGCTAAATGGTGCATCTTGAAGGGTGTACCTAGCTTCAGCCCTCGTAGGCAAAAAAAGATTATTATTGCTTGTATGTCGTTGCACAACTACATTCGGGAGACCAAGTTGCCCAATGAGGAGTTTGACAAATGTGATGAAGATAAGAATTATGTTCTTGATGATGACTTGCGAGTAAAGCCACTCCAAGGAGATAGTGTTCCAGCGAGACTTGACATCGCCGACATGAACATAGTACGTGATAGAATTGCTAACTCCTTGATGAGCTCAACTGGATCATAGAGTTCTTTCATCTTCTTATGGACGAGTAGGGCATTTTGGAGAACGAGCTCCATGGAGCCCTTTATTTTGAAAAAACCAAAATTCAAAAATTTCTGTTTTAAAAAATTCTAAAAAAATTTGCACACGTATGCAAGGATGTAAAGTGTATGTGTGAAAATTTTCAGGATGAAATACCTTGAATTGTGAGCTGCACAAAAAGAACAAAATCATGGACTTTGATGATGAACAGTACGTATGCTAAAAGCCCCAGATTTGTCTTTTTTGTGTAAATCACGACTTAATGTATTTCGACCTGAAAATTTGCACACATGTACATAATGTATCTAGGTATATGTGTATTTATTTTCAGAATTTTTTGAAACTGGAAAGTTTAAATTTTGAAGATTTCAAATAAAGGTCTTCATGGAGCTTGGTCTTCGTTTGGCATTTTCGCTTATGGACGAACTATTATTCTATTTTGTGATATGTGTAGAAGTGTATATAATCTTTTGCGACCCTCCTAGTAATCTAGTTTATGGGCTTTCGCTTCTAAATATTGCAAGCGTTGTAATGTACTGATGTTGTACTGATCAATGATCAAATATTTGGGGTCGATTGCTAGTTCATCAACATGATAAGTTGTTTGCTACTTCTACTTCTGTGCTACGTGTTGATCCTTATAAAAAATTTGCTACTTTTTCCCTATGTCGAAATATCATGTGATGCTACTCTTTTTTCATGTCAAAAATACCATGTTAATGATAAGTCGGATAATTATTTAGTTAATTTTAAATAGTGCTCTAAATCAACTTGTAGTGATGTTATTATCATTAAATAACGTGCAACGAATGTCTCAGCTCTTAGGGGCATTTTAGACATTTCTCTCCACGGCCACAACTCATGCAACTAGTTTGCCAAATGGCCAATAGCTTTCCCACAACAGATTTTTCATAGCTACTTTTCCGCAACTGCTTCCAGAAATCCACAGCCCAATCAAACACCACCTAAGAGCATCTACAACCAGACTTGGCAACTCCGACCCCTCAAACGCCCGCGGATGCGTCCGGGCACGTCCGTGGACACTGACCGATCAAGCCTCAAATTTCCAATCTCACAACCGAACATCTCAATTAGCATATCTCAAATCGGTACAAACCCATGCAACTACGTAAACGGTGCTACATCGTCCGGCTACTACAACATGCCATCGGACTACCAAATTTTGGCATATTTGGCTATGGTGGAGAAGATCAACCACGTCCGGCTACTACAACATGCCATCGGACTACGAAATTTTGGCATATTTGGCTATGGTGGAGAAGATCAACCACAGTTGCCCTTGCCCTTCTCGGCGCCCATGCTGCCATTCTCGCAGAAGTACCGATCGAAGACACAGTAGAGATCGAGCCGGATCTGCTCGTCGCCGGAGTTGTCCTCACTGTCGCTATCCTACTTTTCCTTTGGTGGCAGTCCGACCATGACACGACCGTATGATTCTGCTCTCGGGCGAGGGCGCGCTGTTTCTCCGTTGCCGCTTCTTCACAATTCGACGCGGATGGCTTCCTCCGCTGTGGCCACCCACGCCACCGCATCAGCCGTCGTCGCCGCCATGTCGGCAGCGAGACGGGCCTCGGCTGCCATTATCCTCTCCTTCCCACGTCAGGCAGACCGGTGCCGGTGGGATTCATAGTTCGTCTGAACGGTAATGGGAAATGAGAGATTTTCCGGCTGACGAGACCGCGATGATCCTGCCCTAGAGGATTCGAGCGCCCATTGAGCAGACGCTATGGAGTCGCGTCGGACAAATCCTACCGTCGACCAGGCGTTGTCCTATGCGGACCGCCATTGCCTCCTTCAACCCACACGGGATGATACCCCAGTCGACGGATCCGGACTGGTCGAAGTGAGATCCACTGCTCACCATGCCAGAGACGGCCGGAGATCACCGGATGGGAGCTTGAGTGGCGAAGAGGAGTGGAGTGAGGTGATTAGGGTTTGGTCCGACAAGCAGATGAAGAGGAATATATGCAGGGTCGGATGAACCAGTGTGTACCGGGTCTAATGTGGCGGATGTACCCGGACACATCCAGACACCCCATATCCGCTCCATATTTGAGCTAAATACGAGGGGTGCCGGTTAATCCGGGCATTCAAGTCTTGTTTGAGGCTGTCGTCTGAGCTGAAATTTTGTGACATGATAGTGATTGAGTGGATCACCCGGGCGTTTGAGAACGATTTAGGGGCGCGGCTGCCGGCTGTAGATGGTCTAACAAACAATGCCGAAGAACCAGTTTGACGTCCGAAGAAATGACAAATCGGAGGGAGTAGCAAATCTAACAGCTAGATGCGAGACCTTAAAAAAACAGCTAGATGCGCCGCGCAAGCAGTTTGCGCGGCTGTGCATATGCATGTGGATCCACCACGTAAAGTGGCAGCGTCGCGCGGGCGCAGTGCTACGAACAACCTAGGCACCGCATCATTTCGGGGGTAGGCGACGTATACTAATTAGGCGAGTGATCCGATGCTAGTGCTTGCTACGGTAGCCATCATCAGGGCCGGCTTTGGCTAGTCAGTAGCGGTAGCATGCCATGCATGTTCTCCTCATCCTCATGGGCACTGCACTAGTAGTAGTATAACATGGAGCCAGGGAGGAAGGTCACATGCGAGGCGAGGACGGACGTCGCGCACCGCAAGCAACCCCGGCGCGCGGCTCACAACTGGGCTGAATCATTCGTGTCTTGTTCCTCAGACGTGGTGCTCCCACCCCACCCACCCTCTTCCCAAGGACAAACCCGTGATTATCTTCCCGCTTTCTTGTTTCGCTCGGTAGCGAATAACATGGATCCTCGCACGCACTTACACTACTAGTTACCAGTACATACGTAAAACATACTGGTAAGCACTGTATGAAGATTCTACTCCAGTATGGATTAATTATGAACTGTACTAGTTTCAAAAACAAAATGAACTATACGAACATTGGTTGGATTTGTAGTACTAGTATACCATATAATGTGTACTGCTCGTCGTTGATAATCCCGTCGGCAACTCGACACGCGAATTGTGCTAATTTGTTGGACTGGAGGCACGCGAAAGTGGGCGATGGTAGTATCAGATCATGTGCGTCCCACCGTACAGAGGCCCCCCTCTTGCTTGGCCGTGTAAAAGATGTCTGCGATCTCTAAACAAATGGATGAATCTGCCCGCCCCGTTCTGCGAGGCGGCTGCCGAGCCTTTAATGGCCGCGCAAAGTCAAATCGCCGTCTTGGTAAGCGTAAACTAGCTCAAAGCAAGCCGCTCGTACACTACGTAGTCTACGTACCCGTCGTGGCTCCAGTATTTATTCTTTTATTGTTTGTAAGGCTGGTCGTAATGGCAAATATCATATATTAGTATCATGCGTATGATACTAGTGTATGATACTACATTCGTAGTGCATAGTATCATATGTTAGTATCATAAAAGGCTTCATTTATTGTCATGCATGACACAAAATAGCACAACATTTAATATGATACGGTATCATAAAGCCTGTGCCAATGCTAGTTTCTTAGCGCGGTTTCATAGACATTTTGCTTATGTGGCATATTATTTAATGAAGAAAAAGAGTGAGGCTGTAGCTTAGCTAAGCTACAACACTTGCACGTGGCCATAGACAAAAGAAGTGTTTAGCCCAATCACATGCATGCATGAGGACTAAATCATTAATTAAGATACAACACATAAACGACAATGCATTGTACTACTTGTTTCTTAAACTTTTAATACTTCTATGATAACGTGCTTAGATACAATGCATTGGCACATGCCTAATATGATACTCATTCCTCCCTTTTCTCATTTAATTATATGTCACATCAACAAATTTGCTTAGTTGACATGCATGATACCATCTATGTATTCGCATTACGACCAGTCTAAGCCGTCTGCATGTTCTGCCAAGGCGTACAATATTTAAAATCCCAAAGCCTATCTGCTTAGACTGCATGCTTGCTTGTTTGCTTCATTAACACGCTGGTAAAACTCTAGTAGTTTTTTTTTTTTGAAAGATCCAGCAAAATGCTGGCTTATATTGATATTAAGCAGGGAGCAGGGTGAATGTGAAAAACAAGGCTGTTCTGAGAAAATGGCAGGAGGGGAAGAAGAGCCATGAAAAATTTATGTTACAACTTTCATGGTGGCTCCCAGAAGGGGTGCTGCAAAAGTGTTGCTCCTGCTTGTCGCCACAGCTCCAGAGTGCATCTGATGGCAGCGCAAATGCTATTCTTTGTTGGCACCCTGTTTCTGAAGACGGCTTCATTTCTTCCCTTCCAAATTTCTGAGAGAATAAGGATGATGGCTGACTTGAGGGCCTTCTTGTGATCCGGCCTCGCCGTTCCAATCATTTGAGCAATAATATCCGCTGGTTTAGACTTGTTCTGCCATTTGGCAGGCTGGAGCGTGCTGCAGCCAAAACCAGCCGCCATTTCTTCCCAGATAGCAAGTGATAGCGGGCATTGCCAGAAAAGGTGAACGGAGGTTTCTAAGTTCCTGACGCAGAGTTGGCAGAAGTATCCATTGGGCCAGCCTCTACGTTGCAGGCGATCATTGCACCAAAGCCTATTACGGAGAAGCAGCCAGGCAAAGATCTTCAACTTAGCAGGTGCCCAAGCGCTCCAGATCATCCTCTTGGTGTCCGACTTGATTGTCCCATGGAGTTGGGCCTTATACGCAGAGCTAGCCGTGTAGGTTCCTGAGGCCTCATGCGTCCAGGTGATTTTGTCTGCAGTCTGAGGTTGAAAATGAAGGTTCATGTTTTGCAGCCATCTTTGCAGCCTGATGGCCTCGGCCCAAAGTTCCTGGGTGTCTCCATGGGCGAGGTCTTGCATCCATGTGTCATTTATCAAGGCCTCCTTAACCGATCTGTTTTTCCTCCTGGAATGTTTGAAGAGGGTAGGGAAGGCAGTCTTGAGGTTTCCTGATCCCGTCCAAGAGCAGTGCCAGAAGGTAGCCTTTTCTCCGTTGCCAATTGTGATTGAAGTTGAGGCGTTGAACGGGGCTTTGTCGCCGTCATCACATGGGACCGGCATGCCTTGCCACGGCCTGCCAGCATCTGTCCAAGATAGCCACAGCCATCGAAGCCGAAGCGCTCTACTGAAGCGTTGGAGATCTAGAATCCCTAATCCACCATTATCTGTTGGTGTGCAAACCGCAGGCCATGCAACTTTGCACTTGCCGCCGGTAAGCTCCTCCTCTTGGGCCCATAGAAAACGTCGTCTAACCTTGTCAATTTCCGTAAGGAATCTCTTTGGCGGGCGGAGCACGGAGAGGGCGTAGGTTGGTAGTGCCGTGAGAACGCTACGTACCAAAACCCTTCTACCAGCAATAGTCATGAGCCTGCTTTTCCATCCTGCGAGCCTAGCCCTGATTCGATCAAGGATAAATTGGATGTGTACAAGGCGAAGTCTGGAGAGAGTCAGTGGGAGACCCAGGTATCTGAGAGGGAAGCCCACTGTTGCCCCTCCGAAGTTGGCAAGAATGTGTTGTAGGTTGATGCCGTCGCAACGGATGGGAGTGACAGTTGACTTGGAAGGATTTACTCTCAGCCCAGTTGCGTGCCCGAAGTCGCGGAGAATGTTGAGCAGTGCGTCTACCTCTTCTCTGTGAGGGTTGGCGAAGATGACCGCATCATCCGCGTAGAGGCTGACACGTAGGGTGATATCTCTACTAGGCATAGGGGCAAGAATTTCTAGATCGGTTGCCCGTTGGAGCAGTCTATGCAGGGGATCAATGGCAATGATGAATAGGAGAGGCGAGAGCGGATCACCCTGCCTCAGCCCCTTGCGGTGACTTATGCTTATTCCTTTTGTGCCATTTAGCAGGAAGGAAGAAGATGCCGTGGCAAGAAGCAAGGCGACCCAGTCACGCCATCTTGCAGGGAAGCCTAGCACTTGAAGCAGCTCTAGTAGATACTCCCAAGAGACGTTGTCAAACGCCTTAGCGATGTCTAGTTTGAAGAGTAGAGCAGGTGTTTTCCTTCTATGGAGCGATCTAATGGCGTTCTGGACGAAGAGGAAGCTATCCTGTGTGCTTCTGGATTTTAGGAAAGCTGACTGGGCCGGTGAGATAACTTGATGTATCACCGCAGTTAATCTAATTGCTAGCACCTTGGCAATGAGCTTTGCGATTGAGTGGATCAAACTAATGGGCCTGTAGTCTTGAATTCTTTCAGCACCATCTTTTTTAGGGATGAGGGCTACTAAGGCAGTGTTGAGATTGTTGAAACCTCCTCCGGCTAGGTGATAGAACTTGTTGAAAGCCAGCAGAACATCTGATTTGATCAAGGGCCAGCAGGTTCTGAAGAAGGTACCCGTGAATCCATCTGGCCCCGGCGCTTTTTCAGCTGGAGAGGCTTGGATTGCTTGCCATATTTCATCCTCAGAAAAAGGATTGTCTAGGCCAGCCGCATGGATGGATGGCATATCCAGGTTTTGCCATTTGATTCCAATGGAGTTTGGCATCTTTTTACCAATGCTTTCTTGGAAGTGTTCATCAATGGCTGCTAGCTTCTCTTCATGCTTTGTGACCAGTATGTCATTTACCTTCAAACTGTGAATGTAGTTTTTCCGAGTGCGGGACTTCATCTTTGCATGGAAGAATTTTGTGCCCGCATCTCCCGCACGAATCCAGGTCAGACGAGATGCTTGTCTCTTTCTGGCACGGTCGATCGCCGCCAGCCCTAACAGGCGTAGCTTGAGTAGCTTTCTGAGGTTGAACTCACCGTCAGTTAGACGGCGTGTCTCCTGGGCAACATCCAACCTGAGCACTATTTCAGCCGCAATGTGGAACTGGAGAGTTGCGTCGCTGAAGAGTGCTTTGCTCCAGATCTTCAGGTCATGTGCAGTGCGCATCATCTTGATGTGTAGACGATGGAAAGCACAAGCGGAATGAACAGGCCTACTCCAGGCATGAGCCACCGTTTCATTGAAGTGGGGAAACGGTGCCAGAAGCTCTCGAATCTAAAGGACGCCCGGCGCGGGGGAGCAGTTGTATCGGCGAGGATAAGTGGGCAGTGGTCAGATGTTGCCGTCGATGCCGCTAGAACTGCAAAGCTTGGAAAGATGGATTCCCAAGCTTGATTGCAGAAGAATTTGTCTATGCTAGCTAACGTGGGGTCTTGGCGTTCGTTGCTCCAAGTGTATCGACGGTTCTTGCATTTGATTTCCTTGAGCCCCGCTACGTCTATGGCCGATCTGAATCTTCCCATAAGTCTACGGTTGAGGTTGAGGTTGTTTTTGTCGCGTGCTTCATAGATGAGGTTGAAGTCTCCGTTGATCAGCCAAGGTTCAACACTAGGAGGGGCTGTGCGGCTAAGCTCTAGTAGGAAACTTTCCTTCCGTGCATCATCAGCAGGTCCGTACACCGTGGACAGCCAGAAGCTATGCGGCTGGCCAATGATGGTTACCTTCGCCGTGATGGCGAAGGCTCCGATGGCGTGGGAGGTTATAGTGGCTAGTAGTAGTGTGCGCTTGCAGCAGCTACAGGGGACAGTTTCGAAAGCAGAGCGACGATCGATCCAAAGAGGATGAATGAAGCATGCAAGATTCCCTCCCTTTTTCTTGTATACTCCCACTGTCCCACGTTCTCGACGGCGCTCATCGAATTACGTTGACGCCAATGTAAATAGGAGTACGCCTACGTCGAGATCTGACGGATTACTAACTTCGCAACGGTGCTCTACGCGTCGCCATGGAACTTGTTTTGCTGGACTGGCCAAAACGTTCAAAACCCGTTGACGTAGCGTCAACAGTTGTAGACCAATCGCCTGCATACATTATTTTTAACTTTCGCACTAGAAACATCGATATCGTTCCTTGTTTCCTGACGGGGAGCCACGTGGGTGCCACCGTTGCACTGTTGACCTTTTACTTATTATTTGTATTATCGGGATTATTTAATCTTAGTCGGTTAAGGTTTTGCCAATTCTCACTCGATGCTACATTCGTGAGATCTTACATGAAATGGCGCAAAAAAAAAAAATTTTTTTTTTTTTACATGTTTTGTCACTTGACAGAGACTTGGTTAAATCGCATGTATGGTGAAGGCGTACATGTGGGTCGCCTGATAGTGTTGTATGTTCATGGAATTGCACGATGTATTGATTGGGTTCAATTACACGTATGTATGATGTACAACGGTGGACCACGACCTCAACTATATAAGGGCATCTCCAGCCGCGTCCCCAACAACCCCCAAGGCCATTTTTTAGGCGCCGGCGCCGGAAAATGGCCCAGTCGCGCCCCCAGGACTCCGAAAATCGCCGGATTGGGCCGAAACTGGCGTCGGCGGACCCAACCCGAACCCGGAACGCTGGGGGTCGCCTGGGGGCGCCGGGCGAGGCGTTTTTTGGCGCGAACGGGATGGGCCCGCCCTGTCAGCGACGTGCTGCGTCGTCGTCCTCATCGCCTCGGTTCCCGCGGGAATCAATGTCAAAGCTGCCGCACTACCGAGCCGTCGCCTGCCATTGATGCCGCCCCCAGAACCCGTCGCGTCGCCCGGCACCACGGGCGACCGCCACGCGTCGCCTGGCATGCGCCTCTCGCTGCGCGAGCTCCGGCTATAAAAGCATCCTACCTCACCGGTGAACGCCCACACAGCAGCCACATCGCCCACCGCACTCTCTTCACTACCACTGCGCCCCTCCGGCCGCGGGCTGCTTCGTTCGTCGCCGGCCGCTGGTTGCTTCGTCGCCGACACGCATATGATCTTTATTTATTTATTTTTATTCCCTTTATTCTTTATTCCCTTAAGATCGTAGCAACATAGCAAAGCCCTCACTCAAAACTATTCTTTATTATATATCTCAAGGACTCGATTACATAGATAGAGATCAAAGCAAAACTCAAAGCTAAATCATACTAAAAAAAATATTTGACTAGATCAAGATATAACCAAAAGGATCGAACTAAGTAAAATGGTAAAGATAAAGGTATAATGGTGATATGATATCGGGGCACCTACATCAAACTTGGGAGTTGCCAAGGGGAGTGCCCATACCCATGTATTTATGTTTCTTTCTTCGGAGGTGGTGATGAAGTGATATTCTAGGCGATGATGCCCCTTAAGATGCGATTCTCCTCCTCCAACTTATTGATGTGTTGTTTAAGATCCATTATTTCCTTACGAATTTTGCCCGTGGTGGCTAGAGCTCCAACTACCCATGGACGCTTCATAGCTGCGGGAGAAAATTCAACACTCTTTTTCATATTTTCATAAGAGAGAAATGTAGCATTGGGAGGGTTGATCGAGTTAGGGATCGTCGCGCTCTGAAGTTCCTCCAACATGAATTTAGCTTGGAGAAAAGAGGTAACTTCTTAATCCTCTTCCATGGCATCTATACACTTCAAGTCAGCCCGGATCTTCTCTTTGGTTGCTACACCGAAGTGCTTCGGTGTTGGATGAGAGACACGACTCTCACCAACCGACTCTAAAGACGACATCTTGGTCTAAATCTGCTGCATAAACAACTCAAAAAGGAAAACAGAGGATTTTGTTGAGGTACGGTAGTCAAAACCTTCGGGAGATTATATAATGATTTTTTACTGACAGAAAGAAGTATCGTGTAAGAAAACGGAGTCCGTGAGGCACACGGGGTGGCCACAAGGTACGGGGCGCGCCCAGGGGGTAGGGCGCGCCCTCCACCCATGTGGCTGCCCCATGTCTCTTCCGGACTAGTTTTAATTTTCCTTATTTTTAAATATTACAAAACGGAGAAAAATTGGTGTTTGGAATGTTTTGGAGTCGGTTTACTTACCGTACCACGTACCTATTCCTTTTCGGAGTCTGGAACGTTCTGGAAAGTGTCCCTTATGTACTCCTCCGGTGTCACTGTGTCAATTATATTGGTCTCAATATTTAAGGGAGTACCTGAGATATAGTGTTTGATTCTTTCACCGTTTACCACCTTTGGATTTGCGTCTTTGGCATTGTTGACTTTGATAGCACCGGAACGATAGACCTCCTCGATAATGTAAGGGCCTTCCCATTTAGAGAGAATTTTTCCTGCAAAAAATCTTGAATGAGAGTTGTATAGAAAAACATGTTCACCTACATTAAACTCACGCTTTTGTATCCTTTTGGCATGCCATCTTTTAACTTTTTCTTTAAATAACTTGGCATTTTCATAGGCTTGAGTTATGCATTCATCAAGTGAGCTAATGTCAAATAACCTCTTCTCACCGGCAAGTTTGAAGTCATAATTGAGTTCTTTAATATCCCAATATGCCTTATGTTCTAATTCAAGAGGTAAGTGACATGCTTTTCCATAAACCATTTTATACGGAGACATACCCATAGGGTGTTTATAAGCAGTTCTATAAGCCCATAATGCATCATCAAGTTTCTTAGACCAATTCTTTCTAGATCTATTAACAGTCTCTTGCAAAATTAATTTAATCTCTCTATTGCTCAATTCTACTTGACCACTAGATTGAGGATGATATGGAGATGCAATTCTATTAGTCAACATCATATTTAGCAAGCATCTTATGGAACGCATGATGAATAAAATGTGAACCACCATTAGTCATTAAATATCTTAGGACTCCAAACCTCAGAAAAATAACTTCTTTAAGCATCTTAATAGAAGTGTTATGATCAACACTACTAGTTGGAATAGCTTCTACCCACTTAGTAACGTAATCAACAACAACTAAAATATGTGTATACCCGTTAGAGGAAGGAAAGCGTCCCATATAATCAAAACCCCAAACATCAAATGGTTCAATAACAAGTGAATAATTCATAGGCATTTCCTGACGTCTACTAATATTACCAATTCTCTGACATTCATCGCAAGACAAGACAAACTTACGGGCATCCTTGAAGAGACTAGGCCAATAAAAGCCAGTTCGTAGTACCTTGTGTGTAGTTCTATCCCCAGCATGGTGTCCTCCATAGGCCTCGGAGTGACACTTGCGTAGGATATGTTCCTGTTCATGCTCAGGTACACAACATTTAATAACACCATCTACTCCTTCTTTATAAAGGTGTGGGTCATCCCAAAAGCAATGTCTTAAATCATAGATTTTATTTTCTTTTGCTGGTATGTGAAGCTAGGTGGTATAAGTTTAGCAACAATATAATTAGCATAATTAGCATATATACAATGGAGCACTACGAGAAGCATTTATGACAACTAATTTTTCATCAGGAAAGCTATCATGAATGGGTAGTGGGTCATCAAGAATATTTTTTCTAACCTAGACAAGTTATCTGCAACGGGGTTCTCACTCCCTTTCTATCAATAATATGCAAATCAAATTTTTGTAGCAAGAGAACCCATCTTATAAGTCTAGGTTTAGCATCTTTCTTTTCCATAAGATATAGCATCTTATAGCCAGGTGTCTTCCAATTATTCGTCGCCGTTGCCATGTCATTTGCTTGCGTGTTGCATTTTGCCATGTCATCATGTGCATTGCATCAACATGTTTTCAAAACTTGCATCTGTCCGAGTTCGCCCGTCCTTTCCGTTGTCCGTTCTAAGCCCATACACACTTGCACGCGCCCATGGCATCTCTGAATATTTATTTTATAAGTGGCCGAAAAATGTTCTCGGAATGGGCTGGAACTTGGCGTGTGGTCTTATTATAGTGTAGATATACCGCCTGCCAAATTCGTCGCATTCGGAGTCCGTTTGATAGCCCAACCGTTAAACATATCACGGCATTGTGCCGGGGTATTCATCGGACGTTTCGGTCTCCGAAACGCTATGCCGGGTTGCCATCTCTTCTCTCCTCGCAGCCCACTCACCTCCTAACATAGCCCACTAGGCTTGCCTACCCCACTCTCAACCCGGACCGTTCGATCGTGATCGGATGCTCCAAAAACACCCCGAAACCCCCTAACCCTAGCACCTACCCTATATATACATACCTTCCTTCCATTTTTGGCCTACACTAGTCTTCCCCTACCCCTAGACACTCTTCTCCTCGGATCCACCGCCACCTGCCACAGCCAGCCACCTCCACATCCAAATCCGGCGAGATCCACCCCTCCTTGCCACTTGTCGTGCCCTCATTCGCCAGCTCCGTCGCAGCCAGCGCCCCTGGCCAATCCCCGTCTGCCACGTCGCTCAACCCCGCCCCCTCTCTCCTACCCCGCCGCCGGCCCGCGTCGGCCCGGGCCAGGTCCGCCCTGGGCCGCGAATGGGCCCAAGCCAGGGCCCCGCGCGCCTCCCCGCTCCTCCCTCGCCCGCTCGACAATAGCTGCTCCGCCGCCCGGATCCCCTGCCCTCGCCGGCCGTCGTCCTCACCCCGCTGCCGAAGCTTCGCCGGATCCCGCCGCCAAGCTTCCTCCATCGCCGGCGACCCCGAGCCCCGCTGTCTCGAGCCTCACGTTGCCCGCATCGCTGCACCGCCGCCTGACGCCTCCATCGCGCCAGCGCGCCTCCGCGCTGCTCGCCGCTACTATGAGTGCCATCGGCGGGAATGGATCCTCCATGCCAGATCTGTCTGGCCCGACCTCCCCCTGCCTCGATCCGCCGCCTCCCCTGCTTTCACCGTCGATCCGCCGCCCTGCCTGTGACCTCGCCGCTCGAACCCTAGCCGCCGCCATGCTCAGGTCAAGGGTGCACCTCGGCCTCCCGATCTCCTCCGCCTGGGCCGTGCACGCCCAAGGCCCAACACAGCCGAGGCCGGCCCAGCCCGGCCACCTCTCCTCCACCAACACGGGCCAAGGCCCATGGTGAGCTCCCCCCCCCGCCTCCTTTTTTCCCACTGTTGGGCCTGATCCAGTTTAAGTTTAGGCCCGTGTAGGTTTTTTTTCACTGTCTGCAATTTTGGCTAAGTCCCCAAAAATCATTATTACATCTTGCGAGTGATAACTTTGTGCATGTGTATCCATTTTCAGCATATAATATATCAAAATGTTCGTCTCGAAGTGCTCTTCATGTTAGTTGCATTTGCATGCATGATACTGTTCATCATCATGCCTTAATCGTCGTTGCAAAACTGCTGTGTGATGTTACTGCTCAGTCTCTGTTGTCTGTCAACAATATGTTAGCATGTTTAACATGATGTAACTTCTTGCATGAGTGTCCAAATGGAGTGTATGATATGTCAAAATGTTCATTGTGAAGTGATCTACATGATGGTGGCTATTGCATTCATGTTAGGTGTCGTATTGCCATGTTTATCTCTATTGCAAGAGTGCATATCGCTGTTAAGTGTTGGAAACTGTTATAAGATGCTGATTTGTCTTTTTCATATCTTTATGTGTGATTTTTGTTTGAGCTGCATGTCAACATGTGTTAGGATCACAATCATGCCATCTTTGCTGCGGTGCAATCCACTTTTCATGTTATGCCTTGTGGTGAGTGGAACAAGCTTGCAAAGTGACCTACTCGTTGTTGGCTGATTTCTTACACTTGTTGAAAACTGCTAATTCTGAAACTGTTATATCCCGATGCCATGTTTGCTTGATGCCCCACTCAAATCCATGAATGTTTTGGGATGTCCAATGACCATGTCTTGAAGTCCATGTTATGCTCTATCAATCCATGCCTTTGTTTGCATATATGCCTTGTTGTAGCTTGTCTCTTTGTTGCTCTCAAATTGCAATAAAATGTTTCTGTCAGCCGTTAACAGTAAGTTCGGTTTTGCCATGTGAATAGCTAGTGTTCTATGCATCCTATGCCCATGTTATTGCCATGAGTAACTTCATAAACATGTCTTCTTGCTGTTGGTTATCTTCACATGCAATGATATGCACTAAGATGAGTTGCACAAGCTAGCAAACATGTCTACTTGTCGTTGTTGCTGCCATGTTCAGTTTATTTCACTAAGCCTGTGACCATGCTTGTAGTGCTTGACATGTACATTCTTGCCATGCCCCTTGTTGCCATGAAATGTTATTGTATCATGTTGTTTTGATGTCAACTATATGCCTACTTGCTGTTTTTGGCCGATTGTTGTTATATCTTGTTTCATGTGTATGTGATGAACCGTTGCTCCCTTTTGAGTGTGTTCTATATGAAACTTGCGTGTTTTTGCATGTATATGCATAATAACATGTTGTGTACCTGTTTGGAGTGTGTTTGCGTGATGTTTGGATGTGTTTTGCATCAATGACATGCTTGACTTGTTTTGCTCATATCTTCTAGGCCATAGCTCCGAATTAAATGATCTTTATATGTAACTTGACTAGAATTTTGAGTAGATCATCATGGTGCATGTTAACTTGTTGTTTAACAACTTTAACTTAAGGTTTTGTTCAGATCTAGACCAATTTCGAAATTTGCATATGAGGACTTACCGTAGTTGTTATATGTGGTTTTCGGCCTCATTTAAACTTGTTTGGTTGTGTTGGTCTTGTATGCATCATCCCTTGCCATGTTTTGCATCATATAGACTTGTCTTGCATCATACTTGTTTAATAATCATGTCATGTTCTTGTGTTGTCTGTTACCATGTTCTGTGCTTCTTCTCGCTAGTTCATATCCCGTTGCGATCTTGAGGATTCGTTCGACTACACTTGGTTCGTCTTCGTGGCTTCTTCTTCATCTTCTTCATGGACTCGATCTTCTTCCTAGCGGGATTTCAGGCAAGATGACTATCACCTTGGATACCTTTACTACCATTGCTATGCTAGTTGTCTCGATGCTATCGCTATATGTCATGCTACCTATGTTTTGTTGTCAGCCTCTCCTTGTTGCCATGAAACTTCTAACCTTTGACACCATCCCAGGAAACCGTTGTTTGGCTATGTTACCGCTCGCTCAGCCCCTCTTATAGAGTTGTTAGTTGCAGGTGAAGATGAAGATTGCTCCATGTCGGAACTTGGTTGTTGGAATATCACAATATCTATTACTATAAATAACACACATATATACTTCACAATGGGTGGAAGGCTTGGCCTTTTGCTCGGTGTTTTGTTCCACTCATGTCACCTTAAGAACCGATAAACCGGCGTTATGTTCCTTGATTTTGCGTTCCTAACGCGGTTGGGTATATGGGGACCCCTTGACAGTTCGCTTTGAATAAAACTCCTCCAACAGGGCCCAACTTTGATTTTTATTTTACAACATAATAAAAACTTAATTAATTAATTAAATTGCAATGGGACTCGCATCCCCGGGTTGTTAATTCCACATAACAGGGGGGCCAGTGCTGACGGTGTTGGTCCCAACTAGAGCCACTTGCCGTGCCACCCAGTTATATGGGGTCTTCGATTGTTGTACGTAGTGCTCATCCGGACGTGGGGTGAGACGAGATACGCGCGGCTACTATCAGGGTGTCGACACGCCGTGAGGTCTTGCTGGACTTGTTTTACCATTGTCGAAATGTCTTGTGCGCCTGGATTCCGAGTCTGATCGGGTTGTCCCTAAGATATGGGGTTTTTACCTCTGCTGATCGTGAGAGCTTGTGATGGGCTAAGTTGGGACACCCCTGCAGGGTTATGATCTTTCGAAAGTCGTGCCCGCGATTATGTGGTAGATTGGAATTTGTTAATGTTCGGTTGTAGAAAACATGACAGAGGATCCGAAATAAAACACACGAACCGCGTGAGTAACCGTGACCGTCTCTTTTCATTTTGAGAAGAGAACAAGGTGGGGTTATGTTTTACTCGTAGGTAGTTCAGGATCTCTAGCAATCATTACTAGATTGCGACCGTTCGCGTAGATGCTCATCTTATTCTTGTACTCGTAAGTTAGCAGCCACTTATGTTTAGCCGCTGCTGCAACTTCACCACTATCCTTTCCATACCCATTGAGATTTGCTAGTCTTGATACCCATGGTTATGGGATTGCTGAGTCCCCGTGGCTCACAGATACTACAACAATAGTGGCAGGTGCAGGTTTCCGATGACTTGACGTGAGAGCGATGTTCTTTGTGTTGGAGTTCTTTCTTCTTCTTCCTCGTCAGTCTTGGGTTAGGTTCCTGGTCGGCAGCCTGGGATAGCAGATGGTTGTCATTGTGCTTTTCATGTTTGCATCTGTAGTGGCATGCCTTGTATGTGATGTTGTTGTATTCAAGTGGATGTTGTGCGAATTGCATGTATCCCCATGTATATATGTAATGGTACAATGTAATGATATCTATCTTGCTAAGCGCCCGAAATGCGGTTGTGCCCCAATCACGAATGTGTCACGTGATCGGGATAGAATCGCATCTTGGGTGTTACAAGTTGGTATCAGAGCCTCGACCGACCATAGGAGCCCCCTTGATTGACCATAGTCTGGCCGTTGTCGAGTCTAGAAGAAAACTATTTTGGAGTCTAGTTATACCGGAGAGTAAGAATTCTTTTTACTCCTCAGTCCCTTCATCGCTCTGGTGAGGAATCTTGACGTAGGTGTTTTAAATTACTCCTCTTCCCCTTCAATTTTTTTCTAGGATCACGCAGTTAGTTTTCGTTCGGTGCGATGTCAGCTCTTTTCATCCGGTGCATTTCTCGTCGAGTGGATTCGATCCTCTTTGTATTTTGCAAGTTCAATCCTCAGTTCTTTCCAACCGATGTCGTTTTCCCCGTCCGATGTGGTCTTTCTTTTTCCCACCCGCCCACCCTTTTTCTTCTTGGAGTCGGAGTCCTTAATCGAGTATCCATCTTACTCGTGTGAAGTCTTTGAATTCCTTTCATCAATTATTTTCAACTGGTGAATTATCGTCTAGTTTGTCATCCTTCATCTCTTTTCTTCTCCGATGAATTCTCCTCTCGTTCGACATTCTTCATCTCCTTTCTTTTCCGGTGGTTCCAATTAAATTTGTTTTCGGTGTTGCTCCTATTCTCTTCCCTCGGCTCAATTGTTTCCCCTCGCTCGTTCGTCTCTCGCCATTTAATTGTTCCGATGTTTCGAAGACATCTCAGGAGATTTGTCCGTGTTCCAATTAATTCGAGGTTGTCACTTCCTCTGAGTCTTTTAATCGTCCGGTGCATCATCTCTTTTTCGATCCTTTTCAACAGTGTTTTCTCTTCGGTGGGCTCATAACCCACAGGTCTTTTCCCAGGATCTTACCTCACTCTTCTAATATTTCCGAAAGGTTTCCCAATTTTTTTTTCAAGTGTGACGTAAATATGGATTCCATCAGTCATGCCTTCTCTAATATCGCTTTCAAATTCTTTTCAAGATTGGTTCAACCTTCCTTTTTTCACTCGTGCGGTGTATCTCAACAATTTTGGTGGTGTTCCTCGTCGTCATTCTCAACATTTGCAGACCGAAGGAGAGTTTTACTCTAATTCTTGTCTGTTCTCCCGAAGATTCGTGGTTCTAGCTTCATGTTATCCTCTCGAATTATTCCGTTTGTCATAAATTCTTTTCCTTACCCATCCGAAGCATTTCATGAATTATTTCCTTTGTGATCCTCCGAAGGCCATCATTTCATAACATTTCTTCGTCCTCAGTTTTCAACTTCATCCTCCAAATATTCTTCATTGATGCATCTTCGTTCGTATCACATTCTTTCGATGCTTGATACGTCTCCAATGTATCTATAATTTTTGATTGTTCCATGCTATTATTTATGAAGTCTTGGATGTTTAATGGGATTTATCATTAACTTTTATATCATTTTTGGGACTAACCTACTAACCCAAAGGCCCAGTCCAGATTGCTGTTTTTGCCTATTTCAGGGTTTTGCAGAAAAGGAATATCAAACGGAGTCCAAATGGAATGAAACCTTCGCAGGAGATATTTTTGGAGGAAATCACGCACGAAAGACTTCGGGGCCAAGCCAGAGGACAGGGGGCCGACCCTCAAGGGTGGGGGGCGTGCCCCCCTTCCCAGGGCGCGCCCCCTGCCTTTAGGGCAGCCCCTGTGGCCCTATGTGCCCCTCTTCTTCCTATATATACCTACGTACCCCAGAAACTCCATACGCAGAGAGAAAACCCTAATTCCACCGCCATAGCTGCTGTTCCCGTGGAGATCCCATCTTGGAGCCTGTTCCGGGAGGGGGATCCATCACAGAGGCCTTCATCATCATCATCATCATCATCATCATCATCATCGCCCTCACCATGAGTTGTGAGTAGTTTACCACAGACCTTCAGGTCCATAGCTAGTATCTAGATGGCTTCTTCTCTCTCTCTGGATCTCAATACAAAGTTTTCCTCGATCTTCGAGGAGATCTATTCGATGTAATCTCTTTTTGCGGTGTGTTTGTCGAGATCCAATGAATTGTGAGTTTATGATCAAGGTTATCTATGAAAGATATTTGGTTCTTCTCTGAAGTTTTTACGTGTGCTCATAATATCCTTGCAAGTCTCTTCGAATTATTGGTTTGGTTTGGCCTACTAGATCTATAGTTCTTGCAATGGGAGAAGTGCTTGGCTTTGGGTTCAATCTTACGGTGTCCTTTCCCAGTGACAGTAGGGGCAGCAAGGCACGTATTGTATTGTTGCCATCAAGGATAAAAAGATGGGGTTTTCATCATATTGCTTGAGTTTATCCCTCTACATCATGTCATCTTGCTTAAGGCGTTACTCTGTTCGTATGAACTCGATACACTAGATGCATGCTGGATAGCGGTCGATGTGTGGAGTAATAGTAGTAGATGCAGGCAGGATTCGGTCTACTTGTATCAGACGTGATGCCTATATACAATGATCATGCCTAGATAGTCTCATAATTATTCGCTTTTCTATCAATTGCTCGACAGTAATTTGTTTACCCGCCGTAGAATGTCGCTATCATGAGAGAAGCCACTAGAGAAAACTATGGGCCCTGGGTCTATTCTCAACATATCAATCTACATCTACTTTACTTTTACCGCTTTTATTTGCTTCTTTACTAAACTAAAAATACCAAAAATATAAACTATCATCTCTATCAGATCTCACTATCGTAAGTGACCGTAAAGGGATTGACAACCCCTTATCGTGTTGGCTGCGAAGTTCTTATTTGTTTGTGCAGGTGCGAGGGACTGGCACGTGGTCTCCTACTGGATTGATACCTTGGTTCTCAAAAACTGAGGGAAATACTTACGCTATTGTGCTGCATCTCCCTTTCCTCTTCGAGGAAATGCAACGCAAGCTCAAGAGGTAGCCAGAAGAATTTCTGGCGCCGTTGCCGGGGAGGCTTACGCAAAAGTCATATACCAAGTACCTATCACCAATCCTTATCCTTCGTATTACATTTATTTGCCTCTCGTTTTCCTCTCCCCCACTTCAGCCTTGCCGTTTTATTTGCCCTTCTTCTGCCGTGTGTTTCTCATTCGCTTGCTTCTTGTTTGCTTCTGTGTCGCTTGCTTGCTTGTTTGCCACCATGTCTAAGATGGGGGACGATTTTATCGAGAAGGGTAGCAATACCGAGGGCAACGCTCATGTTGACCTCCCGGATGAAGCTACCACTTTACATGTCAAGAAGTTTCGGGTTGGTAGTGGCAATATTATTGGAAAAGGGGTTCTTCAAGACTTGTTTACTTGTGCCGGTGCTTTGCCCACTATGGGTGGCTCTATTCTTCACAGAACTAGTAGCCTTGCGGATGCTGTATCTATGCTCATAGTAGAAATTGAAAGGCAATTTTTCCATATGCATCCCTGCATTCAGGGAGTATTTTTGGAGTTCTCTAATATTGAGCATTCTTCCGTTAAGCGGGCAGCTCTATCTTTTTGGCTCATGAATTTAGATATATCACGAAAGAGGCCAGAGAAATCTTAGCTCATTACGGAGTAGATGCCGGTCGACCTCCTATAGAGGCTATCTTGTTCAATCAAGAAGACCTTATGCGTTTGTGATCTCCTGATCATGTTGCTTTTTTAATGAAAACCTTAGAAAAAAGGTTCCTGTTGAGATCTTGATTGATAGAATTTCTGAGATAAACGATGACTTCGCTGTTCAAAATAATGGGTTAGGCCCCTTCCTTGAACGAAGGTTATTGTCCTTCTGCCAAAAGAATGCCTATAACGATGAATTGGTCATCCACTACAAAGGGCCAAAGGAGGAACTTGTTCCTCCCGAGATTGATGTAGGGGACTTTTGTCCCATGAAATTTAGCACTTTTGATTACTTTTGTTTGCCACAAAGGAAGCTTGCTGCTGAACGTAGGGAATATGAGATGAGCTTTCGCGACATATCATACCACTATGGCTATCCCTAGATCTATCTTGTATCGTGCCTAGCTAGGGGCGTAAAACAATAGCGTTTGGGAGGCAACCCAATTTTATGTTTTTTGTTTTTGTTGCTGTTAGGGAATAAATATTGCATCTAGCCTCCCATTAGATGTGTTTTCATGTTCTGTTTAGTGTTTGTGCCAAGTAGAACCTTTGGTAAGACTTGTGTGAAGTTTATTTGATCTTGCTGTGAAAAACAGAATCGTTAGTGCTCACTAAAGTAGTCTTCAGATTTTTACTGGAGCGTGATTTTTAGTTGATTATTTTTGCTGCTGATTGGTAGACAAATTGCACAAATTTACCAATTTAGTATGAATTTTTTGGAGTTTCAGAAGTAGGTGAACCCGGCAGATTACTACAAACTGTTCTGTTTTTGACAGATTCTGTTTTTCGTGTGTTGTTTGCTTATTCCGATGCATCTATGAGTGATATTGGAGGATATGAATCATAGAAAACTTGGAGTACAGTAGGTTTAACACCATTATAAACAAAGTATGAATTCCTTGCTGTACCTTTGAGTGGTGGTTTGCTTTCTCTTACTAACGGAGCTCACGAGAATTTTTGTCTAAGTTTTGTGTTGTGAAGTTTTCAAGTTTTGAGTATTGCTTTGATGGACTATGGAACAAGGAGTAGCAAAGGCCTAAGCTTGGGGATGCACATGGAACCCCAAGTAAATTCAAGATAATCAAAAGCCTAAGCTTGGGGATGCCCCGGGAAGGCATCCCCTCTTTCGTCTTCATCCATCGGTAACTATACTTGGAGCTATATTTTTATTCGCAACATGCTATGTGTTTTGCTTGGAGCGTCTTGTATAATTTGAGTCTTTGCTTGTTAGTTTGCCACAATCATCCTTGCTGGACACACCTATTTGAGAGAGTTAAATATGCCCTAGAAATTATTAGAACACTCTATGTGCTTCACTTATATCTTTTGAGTTGAATAGTTTTTGCTCTAAGTGCTTCACTTATATCTTTTAGAGCATGGTGGTGGTAATATTTTGTAGAAATTGTTGAACTCTCATGCTTCACTTATATCTATTTGAGAGTCTATTAAAATAGCATGGTAAAGTGTTTAGGCTAAAGAAACTAGTCTTCACATGATAAACATCCAATGTCAATGTAGTAAAAAAAATTCACATCAAGTGCATTGAATAGAAAGAGATGTTGGATGCTTGATAATTGTTTTGAGACATGAGGATAGTGATATTAAAGTCATGCTAGTGGAGTAATTATGAAATTGTGAATTATTTGTGTTAAGGTTGGTGATTCCCGTAGCATGCACGTATGGTGAACCATTTTGTGACTAAGTTAAAGCATGAGGTATTTGTAGAGTGTCAACCTTTGTGTGGAGGTCGGGTGCGCACGATGGTTAACTCCTACCAACCTCCCCCCTAAGGGCATGCGTTGATTGCTTTGTTTTGATGACTCGTAGATTTTTGCAATAAGTATATCATTTCTTATGACTAATGTTGAGTCCATGGATTATACACACTCTCACCCTTCCACCATTGCTAGCCTCTCTTGTACCGCGCAACTTTCGCCGGTGCCATAAACCCACTATATATCCTTCCTCAAAACAACCACCATATTGTTCCTCAAAACAGCCACCGTACCTACCTATCATGGCATTTCCATAGCCATTCCAAGATATATTGCCATGCAACTTTCCACCGTTCCGTTTATATGACACACATCATATTGTCATATTGCCATGCATGATCATGTAGTTGACATCGTATTTGTGGCAAGGCCACCATGCATAATTTTTATACATGTCACTCTTGTTTCATTGCACATACCGGTACTCCGCCGGAGGTATTCATATAGAGTCATACTTTGTTGTTGTAGTATCGAGTTGTAATCTTGTGTTGTAATGAAAGTGTGATGATCATCATTTTTAGAGCATTGTCCCATGGGAGGAAAGGCTGAATCTATAAAGCCCCTCCGCAAAAAAAAGGCCAAAGAAAAAAGGAAAGGCCCAAAAACAAAAGAAAAAAAGAAAAAAAAGAAAAAAAGAAGAAAAAAAGAAAAAAGAAAAAAAAAGGACAATTGCTACTATCTTTTTCCACACTTGTGCTTCAAAGTAGCACCATGCTCTTCATTGTAGAGAGTCTCATGCTTAGTCACTTTCATATACTAGTGGGAATTTTCGTTATAGAACTTGGCTTGTATATTCCAACGATGGGCTTCCTCAAATGCCCTAGGTCTTCGTGAGCAAGCAAGTTGGATGCACACCCACTAGTTTCTTTTGTTGAGCTTTCATTCATATTTAGCTCTAGTGCATCCGTTGCACGGCAATCCCTACTCACTCACATTGATATCTATTGATGGGCATCTCCATAGCCTGTTGATACGCCTAGTCGATGTGAGACTATCTCCCTTCTTTTTGTCTTCGCCACAACCACCTCTATTCCACCCATAGTGCTATGTCCATGGCTCACGATCATGTATTGCCTGAAAGTTGAAAGGTTTGAAAAGATAGAGCATGAAAACAAATGCTTGGCTGAAATCGGGGTTGTGCATGATATGGATATTTTGTGTGATAACAAGGGAGCATAGCCAACACTATATGATTTTGTAGGGATAACTTTCTTTAGCCATAGTATTTTGAGAAGACGTGATTGCTTTGTTAGTATTGCTTGAAGTATTGTTATTTCTTATGTCAATATAGACTTTTATCTTGAATCTTTCAGATCTGAACATTCATGCCACAATTAAGAGAATTACATTGAAAAACTATATTGGTTAGCATTCCACATCAAAAATTCTTTCTTTATCATTTACCTACTCGAGGACAAGCAGGAATTAAGCTTGGGGATGCTTGATACGTCTCCAACGTATCTATAATTTTTGATTGTTCCATGCTATTATTTATGAAGTCTTGGATGTTTAATGGGCTTTATCATTCACTTTTATATCATTTTTGGGACTAGCCTACTAACCCAAAGGCCCAGTCCAGATTGCTGTTTTTTTGCCTATTTCAGAGTTTTGTAGAAAAGGAATATCAAACGGAGTCCAAACGGAATGAAACCTTCGCAGGAGATATTTTTGGAGGAAATCACACACGAAATACTTCGGGGCCAAGCCAGAGGACAGGGGGCCCACCCTCGAGGGTGGGGGCGCGGCCCCCTTCCCAGGAAGCGCCACCCTGCCTCGAGGGCAGCCCCTATGGCCCCCTGTGCCCCTCTTCTTCCTATATATACCTACGTACCCCAGAAACTCCATACGCAGAGAGAAAACCCTAATTCCACCACCATAGCTGTTGTTCCCGTGGAGATCCCATCTTGGAGCCTGTTTCGTGAGGGGGATCCATCACGGAGGCCTTCATCATCATTATCATCGCCCTCACCATGAGTTGTGAGTAGTTTACCACAGACCTTCGGGTCCATAGCTAGTATCTTCATGGCTTCTTCTCTCTCTCTGGATCTCAATACAAAGTTTTCCTCGATCTTCGAGGAGATCTATTCGATGTAATCTCTTTTTGCGTTGTGTTTGTCGAGATCCGATGAATTGTGAGTTTATGATCAAGGTTATCTTTGAAAGATATTTGGTTCTTCTCTGAACTTTTTATGTGTGCTCATAATATCCTTGCAAGTCTCTTCGAATTATTGGTTTGGTTTGGCCTACTAGATCTATAGTTCTTGCAATGGGAGAAGTGCTTGGCTTTGGGTTCAATCTTGCGGTGTCCTTTCCCAGTGATAGTAGGGGCAGCAAGGCACGTATTGTATTGTTGCCATCGAGGATAAAAAGTTGGGGTTTTCATCATATTGCTTGAGTTTATCCCTCTACATCATGTCATCTTGCTTAAGGCATTACTCTGTTCGTATGAACTCAATACACTAGATGCATGCTGGATAGCGGTCGATGTGTGGAGTAATAGTAGTAGATGCAGAATCGTTTCGGTCTACTTGTCTCGGGCGTGATGCCTATATACAATGATCATGCCTAGATAGTCTCATAATTATTCGCTTTTCTATCAATTGCTCGACAGTAATTTGTTTACCCACCGTAGAATATCGCTATCATGAGCGAAGCCACTAGAGAAAACTATGGCCCCCGGATCTATTCTCAACATACCAATCTACATCTACTTTACCTTTACCGCTTTTATTTCCTGCTTTACTAAACTAAAAATACCAAAAATATAAACTATCATCTCTATCAGATCTCACTTTCGTAAGTGCCGTAAAGGGATTGACAACCCCTTATCGCGTTGGCTGCGAAGTTCTTATTTGTTTGTGCAGGTGCGAGGGACTGGCGCGTGGTCTCCTACTGGATTGATAACTTGGTTCTCAAAAACTGAGGGAAATACTTACGCTACTATGCTGCATCTCCCTTTCCTCTTCGAGGGAATACAACGCAAGCTCAAGAGGTAGCAGTGCTTCATTCAAGCATTCTTTAAACCGTTCACGATCTCTTCGTTCTCTTCTATCTATTTTCCTCAAGCTCTTTAGTTGTTTTCTAATTCTTCCCAGTGATTCATTCTCTTTTCCTCGTTCAATCTCAATTCTTTCGGTGGTTTTTCCTCTTTCATCGCTCGGTGTCAGTTCTCACGGTGGTTTGCTCAAGAGTTCTTTTCATGTGTGATCATATCAATTCTTTCGGTTTTTTTTTTAATCTTACCGGTGGTTCATAAAGACTTTCTCGAGTTTTGCGTTATATCTCCCCTTAATCAATTTCAACGCAAATAAGTAGTATGCAAATCCATTGCTTCACATCAATTTAATTGATGGAGGATAAGCATGACATAATTCTTATTCTTTTCATCAAATTGAGAAATCCATTCCTTTGGAGTGTGTTCATAATGAATAGACCCTGTCCCAAGTGTTTCCTTTCCGGAGTTCAAGTTTTCCTTGGCCATCTCGTCGGAGCTCTATCTAAATCATCGCAAGGCTTTAATCTTATTCTTACCGTTCTTCTGTTACCGGAGTTCTTCGTGGTGGTTCGTCATGATTTAAGTCATTCTTCAGATATTCATCAAATTCTTGTGGAGCAGCCCAAGCATTATTCTTCTTGCACCTCGAGATGCAAATAATTCTCCGTATTCTTTTCAAGTGGAGTTTTGCATTTCTTCCCTCATCTCATCTATTCAATCTTTTCTTTGTGGCACAATTCACCTCAAGTTTGGGATGATTTTCATAAGTCCACAACAAGCTTATTCTTTTGTTGTTGATTTCCTCAACAACTCCGTTCAAGCCTTTCTCTTGAAGATGCTCTTTCAAATTCATTCATGGTGAAGGTTGTCATCTTCTTCTCTGTTCTCTAAATTCTTTCGGAGGCATTGTGTTCTCTCTTTTGTCAAGTATTATTCCATCTTCTCGAGTTCATGCCCTATTCCATTCGTATTCAACCGGAGTCCTATATAAATTTTCTTGTTTTTATTACTTGTCTCTCCCGCTTAACCGGAGTGATTTCAATGCCTCTCTTGTCACTTAAGCTCTTGATTCTCGTCTTATGCCTTGTTACTCGTTTTACCGGAGCTTCTCAATCACGTTCATCTCCGTGGTATTCTTCCTTTCAAGTTGTTCAACCTCTCAAGGTTCTTTGGTATCACCTTCTTCTTTTTCCTCTTCCGTCTCGTTCCTAAGATCTCGGGACGAGATCACTTGTTAGTAGGGGAGTGTTGTGACACCCCGAGACCGATGCGCCAGGTGTCTTCCAGTTATTCGTCGTCGTTGCCATGTCATTTGCTTGCGTGTTGCATTTTTCCATGTCATCATCTGCATTGCATCAACATGTTTTCAAAACTTGCATCCGTCCGAGTCCGCCCGTCCTTTCCGTTGTCCGTTCTGAGCCCAGACACACTTGCACGCGCCCGCGGCACCTCCGAATATTTATTTTATAAGTGGTCAAAAAATGTTCTCAGAATGGGATGAAACTTGGCGTGTGGTCTTATTATAGTGTAGACAGACCGCCTGCCAAATTTCGTCACATTCGGAGTCCGTTTGATAGCCCAAATATTAAACATATCGCGACATTGTGCCGGGGTAATCATCGGACGTTTCGGTCTCTGAAACGCTGTGCCGGGTTGCCATCTCTTCTCTCCTCGCAGCCCACTCACCTCCTTACACAGACCACTAGGCCTGCCTACCCCCTCTCAAACAGGACCGTCCGATCGTGATCGGATGCTCCAAAAACACCCCGAAACCCCCCTAACCCTAGCACCTACCCTATATATACATCCCTCCCTTCTATTTTTGGCCTACACTAGTCTTCCCCTACCCCCAGACACTCTTCTCCTCGGATCCACCGCCACCAGCCACAGCCAGCCACCTCCACCTCCAAATCCGGCGAGATCCACCCCCTCCTTGCCACTTGTCGTGCCCTCATTCGCCGGCTCCGCCGCAGCCAGCGCCCCTGGCCAATCCCCGTCTGTCATGTCGCTCCTGAAGGAAATATGCCCTAGAGGCAATAATAAAGACATTATTTGTATTTCCTTATATCATAATAAATGTCTTTTATTCATGCTAGAATTGTATTAACCGAAAACTTAGTACATGTGTGAATACATTGACAAAACAGTATGTCCCTAGTATGCCTCTACTAGACTAGCTCATTGATCAAAGATGGTTATGTTTCCTAGCCATAGGCATGAGTTGTCATTTGATCAACGAGATCACATCATTAAGAGAATGATGTGATGGACAAGACCCATCCATTAGCTTAGCACTATGATCGTTTAGTTTTACTGCTATTGCTTTCTTCATGACTTATACATGTTCCTATGACTATAAGATTATGCAAATCCTAAATACCGGAGGAACACCTTGTGTGCTATAAAACATCACAACATAATTGGGTGATTATAAATATGCTCTACAGGTGTCTCCGAAAGTGTTCGTGGTGTTGGCATAGATCAAGAATAGGATTTGTCACTCCGAGTGTCGGAGAGGTATCTCTGGGCCCTCTCGGTAAGGCACATCATAATAAGCCTTGCAAGCAAATGACTAATGAGTTAGTCACGAGATGATGTATTACGGAACGAGTAAAGAGACTTGACGGTAACGAGATTGAACTTGGTATTGAGATACCGACGATCGAATCTCGGGCAAGTAACATACCGATGACAAAGGGAACAACGTATGTTGTTATGATGTTTGACCGATAAAGATCTTCGTAGAATATGTAGGAACCAATATGAGCATCTAGGTTCCGCTATTGGTTATTGACCGGAGATGTGTCTCGGTCATGTCTACATAGTTCTCGAACCTGTAGGGTCCGCACGCTTAATATTTGATGACGATCGGTATTATGAGTTTTGATGTATCGAAGGTAGTTTGGAGTCCTGGATAAGATCACAGACATGACGAGGAGTCTCAGAATGTCCGAGACATACAGATCGATATATTGGACGACTATGTTTGGACACCGGAAGGGTTCCGGGATGTTTCGGGAATATACCGAAGTGCCGGGGGGTTACCGGAACCCCCCGGGGAGTTAAATGGGCCTTATGGGCCCTAGTGGGAGAAGAGGAGGGGCGGCCAGGGCAGCCGCGTGCCCTCTCCCCCTCTAGTCCGAATTGGACAAGGAGGGGGTGGCGCCCCCCTTTCCTTCTCTTCTTCCCTCCTCCTTGCTTCCTCTCCTACTCCTACTAGGGAAAGGGGGGAATCCTACTCCCGGTGGGAGTAGGACTCCCTAGGACGCACCATAGAGAGGGCCGGCCCCTCCCCTCCCCTCCTCCTTTATATATGGGGGTAGAGGCACCCCATAGACACACAAGTTGATCAGTTCATCTCTCCCAACCGTGTGCGGTGCCCCTCTCCACAGAAATACACCTCGGTCATTCCGTTGCAGTGCTTAGGCGAAGCCCTGCGCCGGTAGCTTCATCATCTCCGTCACCACACCGTCGTGCTGATGAAACTCTCCCGCGAGGCTCTACTGGATCAAGAGCTCATGGGACGTCATCAAGCTGAACGTGTGCTGAACGCGGAGGCTCCGTACGTTCGGTGCTTGATCGGTTGGATCGTGCAGAAGTTCGACTACATCAACCGCGTCACTAGACACTTCTGCTCCCGGTCTACGAGGGTACGTAGACATACTCTCCCCTCTCGTTGCTATGCATCTAGTAGATAGATTATGCGTGATCGTAGGAATTTTTTTCAAATACTACGTTCCCCAATAGTGGCATCATGAGCCAGGTCTATGCGTAGATGATATGCATGAGTAGAACACAAGTGAGTTCATATTGCTTACCAGCATGTCATACTTTGATTCGGCGGTATTGTTGGATGAAGCGGCCCGGACTGACATTATGCGTACGCTTAAGCGAGACTGGTTCTACCGACGTGCTTCGCACACAAGTGGCTAGCGGGTGTCAGTTTCTCCAACTTTAGTTGAATCAAGTGTGGCTACACCCGGTCCTTGTGAAGGTTAAAACATCACATACTTGACGAAATATCGTTGTGGTTTTGTATGCGTAGGTAAGAACGGTTCTTGCTAAGCCCGTAGCAGCCACGTAAAACTTGCAACAACAAAGTAGAGGACGTCTAACTTGTTTTTGCAGGGCGTGTTGTGATGTGATATGGTCAAGACATGATGAGTGATACGTTATTGTATGAGATGATCATGTTTTGTAAATTTATCGGCAACTGGCAGGAGCCATATGGTTGTCACTTTATTGTATGAAATACAATCGCCATGTAATTGCTTTACTTTATCACTAAGCGGTAGCGATAATCATGGAAGCAATAGTTGGCGAGACGACAGCGATGCTGCGATGGAGATCAAGGTGTCTCGCTGGAGACGATGGTGATCATGACGGTGCCTTGGAGATGGAGATAAAAATCACAAGATGATGATGACAATATCATGTCACATATTTTTATTGCATGTGATGTTTATCTTATTTTGCTTAGTACGGCGATAGCATGATAAGATGATCCCTTACAAAATTTCAAGGTACAAGTGTTCTCCCTGAGTATGCATCGTTGCAAAAGTTTGTCGTGCCGAGACACCACGTGATGATCGGGTGTGATAAGCTCTACGTTCACATACAACGGGTGCAAGCCAGTTTTGCACACGCGGAATACTCGGGTTAAACGTGACGAGCCTAGCATGTACATACATGGCCTCGGATCACTGGAGACCGAAAGGTCGAGCGTGAACCATATAGTAGATATGATCAACATTAGATGTTCACCATTGAAAACTACTCCATCTCACGTGATGATCGGACATGGTTTAGTTGATTTGGATCACGTGATCATTTAGATGACCAGAGGGATGTCTATCTAAGTGGGAGTTCTTTAGTAATATGATTAATTGAACTTTAATTTATCATGAACTTAGTCCTGATAGTTTTTGCATATCTATGTTCTTTAGTAATATGATTAATCGAACTTTAATTTATCATGAACTTAGCCCGTGCTACCGTTCCTTTGAATTTTAATGCATTCCTAGAGAAAGCTAAGTTGAAAGATGATGGTAGCAATTACTCAGACTAGGTGCGTAACTTGAGGATTATCCTCATTGCTGCATAGAAAAAATATGTCCTTGAAGCACCGTTGGGTGACAAGCCTGTTGCAGGAGCAACTCCGGACGTTATGAACGTCTAGCAAGCTCGTTCTGATGACTACACGATAGTTCAGTGTGCCATACTTTACGGCTTAGAACCAGGACTTCAACGACGTTTTTGAACGTCATGGAGCATATGAGATGTTCCAGGAGTTGAAGTTGATATTTCAAGCAAATGCCCGGATTGAGAAATATGAAATTTCCAATAAGTTCTACAACTGTAAGATGGAGGAGAACAGTTCTATCAGTGAACACTTGCTCAGAATGTCTAGGTACTACAATCATATGACTCAACTTGGTTGCAAAGTTGATGAAGATAGTGTTATTGATAGAGTTCTTCAATCACTGCCACCAAGATATAAAGGCTTCATGATGAACTATAACATGCAAGGGATGCAGAAGACAATTCACGAGCTCTTCGCTATGCTCAAGGCTGCGGAGGTAGAAATCAAAAAGGAGCATCAAGTGTTGATGGTTAACAACACCACTAGTTTCAAGAAAAAGGGCAAGGGAAAGAAGGGGAACTTCAAGAAGAATAGCAAGACAGTTGCTACTCCCACGAAGAAATCCAAGTCAGGAGCCAAGCCTGAAACTGAGTGCTTCTACTGCAAAGGGACTGGACACTAGAAGCGGAACTGTCCCAAGTATTTGGCAGATAAGAAGGATGGCAAGTTGAACAAATGTATATGTGATATACATGTTATTGATGTGTACCTTACTAATGCTCGTAGTAGCACCTGGGTATTTGATACCGGTTTGGTTGCTAATATTTGTAACTTGAAACAGGGACTACGGATTAAACGAAGATTGGCTAAGGACGAGGTGACGATGCGCGTGGGAAATGGTTCGAAAGTCGATCTGATCGCCGTCGGCACGCTACCTCTACATCTACCTTCGGGGTTAGTTTTAGACCTGAATAATTGTTATTTAGTGCCAGCGTTAAGCATAAACATTATGTCTGGATCTTGTTTATTGCGAGATGGTTATTCATTTAAATCTGAGAATAATGGTTGTTCTATTATATGAGTAATATCTTTTATGGTCATGCACCCTTCAAGAGTGGTCTATTCTTGTTGGATCTCGATCGTAGTGATACACATATTCATAATATTGAACCCAAAAGATGCAAGGTTAATAATGATAGTGCAACTTATTCGTGCACTGTCGTTTAGGTCATATTGGTGTAAAGCGCATGAAGAAACTCCATAGTGATGGACTTTTGGAATCACTTGATTATGAATCACTTGGTGCTTGCGAACCATGCCTCATGGGCATGATGACTAAAACTCCGTTCTCTGGAAGAATGGAGCGAGCAACAGATTTATTGGAAATCATACATACTGATGTATGTTGAACGATGAGTGCTGAAGCTCGCGACGGGTATCGTTATTTTCTGACCTTCACTGATGATTTGAGCAGATATGGGTATATCTAATTGATGAAGCACAAGTCTGGAACATTTGAAAAGTTCAGAGAATTTCAGAGTGAAGTAGAGAATCATCGTAACAAGAAAATAAAGTTTCTACGATCTGATCGTGGAGGTGAATATTTGAGCCACGAGATTGTTCTTCATTTGAAACAATGTGGAAAAGTTTCACAACTCATGCCACCTGGAACACCACAATGTAATGGTGTGTCCAAATGTCGTAACCAAACTTTATTAGATATGGTGCGATCTATGATGTCTCTTACCGATTTACCACTATCGTTTTGGGGTTATGCTTTAGAGACAGCTGCATTCACGTTAAATAGGGCACCATCTAAATCCGTTGAGACGACGCCTTATGAACTGTGGTTTGGCAGGAAACCAAAGTTTTCGTTTCTTAAAGTTTGAGGCTGCGATGCTTATGTGAAAAAGCTTCAACCTAATAAGCTCGAACCCAAGTCGGAGAAATGTGTCTTCATAGGATACCCAAAGGAGACTGTTGGGTACACCTTCTATCACAGATCCGAAGGCAAGATATTCGTTGCTAAGAAAGGATCCTTTCTAGAGAAAGAGTGTCTCTCGAAAGAAGTGAGTGGGAGGAAAGTGGAACTTGATGAGGTAATTGTACATTCTCCCGAATTGGAAAGTAGTACATCACAGAAACTAGTTCTAGTGATAACTACACCAATTAGTGAGGAAGCTAATGATGATGATCATGAAACTTTGGATCAAGTTACTGCTGAACTTCGTAGATCAACCAGAGTACGTTCCGCGCCAGAGTGGTACGACAACCCAGTTCTGAAAGTCATGTTACTAGACCATGATGAACCTACGAACCATGAAGAAGCGATGATGAGCCCAGATTCCACAAAATGGCTTGAGGCCATGAAATCTGAGATGGGATCCATGTATGATAACAAAGTGTGGACTTTGGTTGACTTGCCCGATGATTGGCAAGCCATCGAAAATAAATGGATCTTCAAGAGGAAGACCGACGCTGGCGGTAATGTTACTGTTTACAAAGCTTGACTTGTTGCAAAAGGTTTTCGACAAGTTCAAGGAGTTGACTACGATGAGACTTTCTCACCCGTGGCAATGCTTAAGTCTGTCCGAATCATGTTAGCAATTGCCGCATTTTATGATTATGAAATCTGGCAAATGGATGTCAAAACTGCATTCCTGAACGGATATCTCAAAGAGGAGTTGTATATGATGCAACCAGAAGGTTTTGTCGATCCTAAAGGTGCTAACAAAGTGTGCAAGCTCCAGCGATCCATCTATGGGCTCGTGCAAGCATCTCGGAGTTGGAATATACGCTTTGATGAGGTGATCAAAGTATATGGTTTTATACAGACTTTTGGAGAAGCCTGTATCTACAAGAAAGTGAGTGGGAGCTTTGTAATATTTTCGATATTATATGTGGATGACATATTGTTGATTGGAAATGATATAGAATTTCTGGATGGCATAAAAGGATACTTGAATAAAATTTTCTCAATGAAATACCTCGGTGAAGCTGCTTACATATTAGGCATCAAGATCTATAGAGATAGATCAAGACGCTTAATTGGACTTTCACAAAGCACATACCTTGATAAAGTTTTGAAGAAGTTCAAAATGGATCAGTCAAAGAAAGGGTTCTTGCCTGTGTTACAAGGTGTGAAGTTGAGTAAGACTCAATGCCCGACCACTGCAGAAGATAGAGAGAAAATGAAAGACATTCCCTATGCTTCAGCCATAGGATCTATCATGTATGCAATGCTGTGTACTAGACCTGATGTGTGGCTTGCTATAAGTTTAGCAGGGAGGTTCCAAAGTAATCCAGGAGTGGATCACTGGACAGCAGTCAAGAACATCCTAAAGTACCTGAAAAGGACAAAGGATATGTTTCTCGTGTATGGAGGTGAAAAAGAGCTCGTCGTAAATGGTTACGTCGATTCAAGCTTTGACACTGATCCGGATGACTCTAAGTCACAAACTGGATATGTATTTTTATTAAACGGTGGAGCTGTCAGTTTGTGCAGTTCCAAGTAGAGCGTCATGGCAGGATCTATGTGTGAAGCGGAATACATAGCTACTTCGGAAGCAGCAAATGAAGGAGTCTGGATGAAGGAGTTCATATCCGATCTAGGTGTAATACCTAGTGCATCGGGTCCAATGAAAATCTTTTGTGACAACACTGGAGCAATAGCCTTGGCGAAGGAATCCAGGATTCAGAAGAGAACAAAGCACATTAAAAGACGCTTCAATTCCATCTGCGATCAAGTCAAGGAGGGAGACATAGAAATTTGCAAGATACATACGGATCTGAATGTCGCAGACCCGTTGACTAAGCCTCTTCCATGGGCAAAACATGATCAGTAGCAAGACTCCATGGGTGTTAGAATCATTACTTTGTAATCTAGATAATTGACTCTAGTTCAAGTGGAAGACTGAAGGAAATATGTCCTAGAGGCAATAATAAAGATGTTATTTGTATTTCCTTATATCATGATAAATGTCTTTTATTCATGCTAGAATTGTATTAACCGGAAACTTAGTACATGTGTGAATACATAGACAAAACAATATGTCCCTAGTATGCCTCTACTAGACTAGCTCATTGATCAAAGATGGTTATGTTTCCTAGCCATAGACATGAGTTTTCATTTGATCAACGAGATCACATCATTAGGAGAATGATGTGATGGACAAGACCCATCCGTTAGCTTAGCACTATGATCGTTTAGTTTTACTGCTATTGCTTTCTTCATGACTTATACATGTTCCTATGACTATGAGATTATGTAACTCCCGAATACCGGAGGAACACCTTGTGTGCTATCAAACTTCACAACGTAACTGGACGATTATAAAGATGCTCTATAGGTGTCTCCGAAAGTGTTCATGGTGTTGGCATAGATCAAGAATAGGATTTGTCACTCCGTGTGTCGGAGAGGTATCTCTGGGCCCTCTCGGTAATGCACATCGTAATAAGCCTTGCAAGCAAATGAATAATGAGTTAGTCATGAGATGATGTATTACGAAACAAGTAAAGAGACTTGCCGGTAACGAAATTGAACTAGGTATTGAGATACCGACGATCGAATCATGGGCAAGTAACATACCGATGACAAAGGGAACAACATATGTTGTTATGCGGTTTGATCAATAAAGATCTTCGTAGAATATGTAGGAACTAATATGAGCATCCAAGTTCCGCTATTGGTTATTGACCGGAGATGTGTCTCAGTCATGTCTACATAGTTCTCGAACCCGTAGGGTCCGCACACTTAACGTTTGATGACGATCGGTATTATGAGTTTATGAGTTTTGATGTACCGAAGGTAGTCCGGAGTCCCGGATAAGATCACGGACATGACGAGGAGTCTCGGAATGTCCAAGACATAAAGATTGATATATTGGACGACTATGTTTGGACACCGGAAGGGTTTCGGGAGGTTTCGGGCATATACCGGAGTACCGGGGGTTTACCGGAACCCCCCGGGGAGTTAAATGGGCCTTATGGGCCCTAGTGGGAGAAGAGGAGGGGCGACCAGGGCAGCCGCGTGCCCCCTCCCCCTCTAGTCTGAATTGGACAAGGAGGGGGGTGGCGCCCCACTTTCCTTCTCTTCTTCCCTCCTCCTTCCTTCCTCTCCTACTCCTACTCGGGAAAGGGGGGAATCCTACTCCAGGTGGGAGTAGGACTTCCTAGGGCGCGCCATAGAGAGGGCCGGCCCCTCCCCTCCCCTCCTCCTTTATATACGGGGGTAGAGGCACCCCATAGACACACAAGTTGATCAGTTGATCTCTCCCAACCGTGTGCGGTGCCCCTCTCCACAGAGGCACACCTCGGTCATACCTTTGCAGTGCTTAGGCGAAGCCCTGCGCCGGTAGCTTCATCATCTCCATCACCATGCCGTCGTGCTGACGAAACTCTCCCGCGAGGCTCTACTGGATCAAGAGCTCGTGGGACGTCATCAAGCTGAATGTGTGCTGAACACGGAGGCTCCGTACGTTCGGTGCTTGATCGGCTGGATCGCGAAGAAGTTCGACTACATCAACCGCGTCACTAGACGCTTTCGCTCCCAGTCTACGAGGGTACGTAGACACACTCTCCCCTCTCGTTGCTATGCATCTAGTAGATAGATCTTGCGTGATCGTAGGAATTTTTTTGAAATACTATGTTTCCCAACAGCTCCAGCCCGCCTCCTCTCTCCTACCCCGCCGTCGGCCCGCGTCGGCGCGGGCCAGGCCCGCCCTGGGACGCGAATGAGCCCGAGCAAGCGCCCTCGCGCGCCAGCCCGCTCCTCCCTCGCCTGCTCGCCACCAGCTGCTCCGCCGCCCGGATCCCATGCCCTCGCCGGCCGTCGTCCTCGCCCCGCCACTGGAGCTTCGCCAAACCCCGCCGCCGAGCTTCCTCAGCCGCCGGCGAGTCCGAGCCCCGCCACCTCGAGCCCCACGCCGCCCGCATCGTTGCACCGTCGCCTGACGCCACCATCGCGCGAGCGCGCCTCCGCGCCGCTCGCCGCTGCTGTGAGCCCCGCCGGCGGGAATGGATCCTCCGCGCCAGATCCGCCCGGCCCGACCTCCCGCTACCTCGATCCGCCGCCTCCCCTGCTTTCACCGTCGAGCCGCCGCCCGGCCTGCGACCTCGCCGACCGAACCCTAGCAGCTGCCATGCTCATGTCGAGGGCGCACCTCGGCCTCCCAATCTCCTCCGCCTGGGCCGTGCATGCCCAAGGCCCAGCAGAGCCGAGGCCGGCCCAGCCCGACCACCTCTCCTCCACCAACACGGGCCAAGGCCCATGGTGAGCCCCCCCCCCGCGCCTCCTTTTTTTTCTTCCCCACTGTTGGGCCTGATCCAGTTTAAGTTTAGGCCCGTGTACGGGGTTTCTTCACTGTCTGCGATTTTGGCTAAGTCCCCAAAAATCATTATTGTGTGTGCATCTTGCGAGTGTGATAACGTTGTGCATGTGTATCCATTTTGAGCATATAATATATCAAAATGTTCGTCTCGAAGTGCTCTTCATGTTAGATGCATTTGCATGCATGATATTGTTCATCATCATGCCTAAATCGTCGTTGCAAAACTGTTATGTGATGTTACTGCTCAGTCTTTGTTGTATGTCAACAATATGTTAGCATGTTTAACATGATGTAACTTCTTGCATGAGTGTCCAAATGGAGTGTATGATATGTCAAAATGTTCATTGTGAAGTGCTCTACATGATGGTGGCTGTTGCATTCATGTTAGGTGCCGTATTGCCATGTTTATCTCTGTTGCAAGAGTGCATATCGCTATTAAGTGCTGGAAACTATTATAAGATGCTGATTTGTCTTTTTGATATCTTTATGTGTGAATTTTGTTTGAGCTACATGTCAACATGTGTTAGGAGCAAAATCATGCCATCTTTGATGTGGTGCAATCCACTTTCCATGTTATGCCTTGTGGTGAGTGGAACAAGCTTGCAAAGCGACCTACTCGTTGTTGGCTGATTTCTTACACTTTTTGAAAATTGCCAAGTCTGAAACTGTTATATCCTGATGCCATGTTTGCTTGATGCCCCACTCAAATCTATGAATGTTTTGGGATGTCCAATGACCATGTCTTGAAGTCCATGTTATGCTCTATCAATCCATGCTTTTGTTTGCATATATGCCCTGCTGTAGCTTGTCTCTTTGTTGCTCTCAAATTGCTATAAAATGTTTCTGTCAGCCGTTAACAGTAAGTTCAGTTTTGCCATGTGAATAGCTCTGTTATATGCAACCTATGCCCATGTTCTTGCCATGAGTAGCTTCATAAACATGTCTTCCTGATGTTGGTTATCTTCACATGCCATGATATGCTCTGAGATGAGTTGCACAAGCTTGCAAACATGCCTACTTGTCGTTGTTGCTGCCATGTTTAATTTATTTTACTAAGTCTGTGAATCTGTTATCTTTTGCAATCTTTCCATGATGTTTTGAGCATGTTCTGGTGGTGTTTGGTAGTAGCTCAGTGATCATGCTTGTAGTGCTTGACATGCACATGCTTGCCATGCCCTTTGTTGCCATGAAATGATATTGTATCATGTTGTTTCGATGTCAACTATATGCCTACTTGCTGTTTTGGGTTGATTCTTGTTATATCTTGTTTCATGTGTATGTGATTAACCGTTGCTCCGTTTTGAGTGTGCTCTATATGAAACTTGCGTTTTTTGCACGTAGATGCATAATAACATGTTGTATACCTGTTTGGAGTGTGTTTGCTTGATGTTTGTATGCGTTTTGCATCAATGACATGCTTGACTTGTTTTGCTCATATCTTCTAGGTCGTAGCTCCGAATTAAATGAACTTTATATGTAACTTGACTAGAATTTCGAGTAGATCATCATGGTGCATGTTAACTTGCTGTTTAACAACTTTAACTTAAGGTTTGTTCAGATCTGGACCAATTTCGAAATTTGCATATGAGGACTTACCGGAGTTGTTGTATGTGGTTTCCGGCCTCATTTAAACTTGTTTGGTTGTGTTGGTCTTGTATGCATCATCCCTTGCCATGTTTTGCATCATATAGACTTGTCTTGCATCGTACTTGTTTGAGCATCATGCCATGTTCTTGTGTTGTGTGTTACCATGTTCTGTGTTTCTTCTCGCTAGTTCATATTCCGTTGCGATCGTGAGAATTCGTTCGACTACACTTGGTTCGTCTTCGTGGCTTCTTCTTCGTCTTCTTCATGGACTCGATCTTCTTCCTTGCGGGATTTCAGGCAAGATGACCGTCACCTTGGATATTATTACTACCATTGCTATGCTAGTTGTGTCGATGCTATCGCTATATGTCGCAGTACTTATCTTTTGTTGTCAGCCCCTCCTTATTACCATGTAACCTCTAACCTTTGACACCATCCTAGCAAACTGTTGTTTGGCTATGTTACCGCTCGCACAGCCCCTCTTATAGCATTGTTAGTTGCAGGTGAAGATGAAGATTGCTCCATGTCGGAACTTGGTTGTTGGAATATCACAATATCTATTACTATAATTAACACACCTATATACTTGGCAATGGGTGGATGGCTTGGCCTTTTGTTCGGTGTTTTGTTCCACTCATGCCGCCTTAAGAACCGATAAACTGGCGTTATGTTCCTTGATTTTGCGTTCCTAACGCGGTTGGGTATATGGGGACCCCTTGCAGTTCGCTTTGAATAAAACTCCTCCAACAGGGCCCAACTTTGGTTTTATTTTGCAACATAATAAAAACTTAATTAATTAACTAAATTGCATAGGGGGTCGCGTCCCCGGGTTCTTAATTCCACATAACAGGGGGGCAGTGTTGATGGTGTTGATCCCAAACTAGAGCCACTTGCGGTGCCACCTAGTTATCTGGGATCTTCGGTTGCTGTACGTAGTGCTTATCCGGACGTGGCCTGAGACGAGATACGCGCGGCTACTATCGGGGTGTCGGCACGCCGGGAGGTCTTGCTGGACTTGTTTTACCATTGTCGAAATGTCTTGTGCAGCGGGATTCCGAGTCTGATCGGGTTGTCCGTAAGATATGGGGTTTTTACCTCTGCTGATCATGAGAGCTTTTGATGGGCTAAGTTCGGACACCCCCGCGGTTATGTGGCAAATTGGAATTTGTTAATGTCCGGTTGTAGAAAACTTGATAGAGGATCCGATTGAGTATATGTGTCATGTGCATATTGTGTATTGGGCCCGCCTCCTAGTTCCCTGTATAGTTGAGGTCCGTGGCCCACCTTTGTACATCATATATACGTGCCTATGCACGAAGAGCAATACATCATGCAATTACAACATCATACATGGTATCAGAGCCAAGAGGTCTTGAGTTCAAGACCCGGCTGGCGTAATTAAATTGCAGCCCAAGTATCAGAGCCAAGAGGTCTTGAGTTCAAGACCCGGCTGGCGCAATTAAATTGCAACCCACTTTCGGACCACATTTAGGCTTGACGGAGCCACACGTGCGGGGGAGTGTTAACGTATAATGTGCTGCTTAGTCTCTTCCATCAGATCGGTCTTTTGGTTGCATTGGCTAGAGCATGCACTTCTACATCTGTATGATGTTGTTATTGCACGATGTATTGATCTTCATGCATAGGCACGTATATATGATGTACAAAGGTGGGCCACGGACCTTAACTATACAAGGAACTAGGAGGCGGGCCCAATACACAATATGCACATAACACATATACTCAACACCCCCCATAGTCGAAGCAGCACCGCGGCTGACGCAAAGACTGGACCGGAACTCCTCAAATGATGCCGTAGGCAAGCCCTTGGTCATGATATCGGCAAATTGTTCGGAAGTAGGGACGTGCAAAACACGAATATGGCCAAGGGCAACCTGTTCCCAAACAAAATGAATATCCAACTGAATATGCTTGGTCCGTCGATGATGCACCGGGTTAGCGGAGAGGTAGACCGCCGAGACATTGTCGCGGTAGACCACAACGGCACAGTCAACAGGGAAAGAGAACTCCTGAAGCGGATGGCAGAGGCACGAACACTCGGCGACGGCGTTGGCCACCGCACGATACTCAACCTCAGCACTGGGATGAGAAACCGTAGGCTGCCGCTTGGACGACCACGAGATGAGTGAGGTTCCAAGATAGACACAATAGCCCAAAGTGGAGCGACGAGTGTCAGGGCAGCCCTCCCAGTCTACATCGGAGTAGGCGATGAGGGCGGTGTCGGCGGAGGTGTGAAGCGTGACCCCAAGATCCATAGTGCCACAGATATAGCGGAGAATCCGCTTGACGGCAGCCCAGTGAACGTCTCGAGGAGCATGCATATGAAGACACACCTGCTGCACGGCATACTAGATCTCCGGTCGAGTTAGAGTGAGGTATTGGAGAGCACCAACGATAGACCGATAGAAATCAGCATCCGAAGCAGGAGAACCATCTGTGGCAGAAAGCTTAGCCTTCGTATCAATAGGCGTAGCGGCGGGCTTGCAGTTAAGCATACCGGCACGCTCGAGGAGCTCGTGAGCGTACTTCCGCTGATGAAGGAAGAAGCCATCCGGACGGCGCACCACCTCGACACCGAGGAAGTAGTGCAAAGCACCCAAGTCCTTGATGGCGAACTCAGCACGAAGACGAGCCGTGAGCTGACTGAGGAGACCAGCCGTACATGCCGTCAGGATGATGTCGTCGACATAGAGCAGCAAGTAGGCCATGTTAAAGCCCTGATGATAGACGAAGAGCGAGGCGTCCGAGCGGGTAGAGCGGAACCTAAGCTGGTGGAGAAATGTCGCGATGCGTTGGTACCAAGCGCGCGGAGCCTCCTTGAGTCCGTACAAGGACCGCGAAAGAAGGTACACATGGCCAGGTCAACAAACCCGGTGGGCTGCTGGCAGAAGACCTGATCCTCGAGTGACCATGGAGGAACGCATTGGAGACGTCCATCTGGTGCACCGGCCAAGCACGGTAGACCGCAAGGTGGAGAACCGTGTGTACCGTGCCATGCTTGACGACCGGAGCGAAGGTGTTGGTGAAGTCGATGCCAGCACGTTGTTGAAAGCCACAAATGACCCAGCGCGCTTTGTAGCGATCAAGGGTACCATCAGGACGGAGCTTGTGTTTAAAGACCCACTTCCCGGTAATCACGTTGGCGTGCCGGGGACGTGGAACAAGCCGCCACGTCCGGTTGCGCAACAGGGCGTCAAACTCCTCTTGCATCGCAGCCATCCAGAGCGGGTCACGAAGAGTGGCTCGAACAGAGGATGGCAATGGCAACGGCTCAGAGGTGGACGCCGCATGGACGTAGTCGTCCAAGGCGTAGCGCGAGCTCGAGCGAAAAACGCCCGGATGGGCGCGGGTGACCGGACCAGCCAAAGGCGCCAGGGGGGCCGAGGGCGCGGGGGTGCCGAGGGG
>LR738715.1:287417616-287451266 GCA_902687465.1 Secale cereale | reverse complement strand
GGTGAACGGGTTGGAGCCTGATGAGATGATGGAAGACATGGCGGGAATATTAAGGTTAGGGTGAAGCGACTAGTGGGGGTGCGGCGTGGAGAGGGGTCGCGGTGGTGGCTAGGGACTGTAGCGGTAGCGAGGGTGGGAGGTGGCGGCGGCGCGAGGAGGAAAGCGCAGCGACAACGGCTAGGCTAGGCGGTAGCGGCGAGGGTGGGAGGCGGCGGCGGTGATACGTCTCCAACGTATCTATAATTTATGAAATATTCAAGCTGTTTTATTATCATTCATGGATGTTTTACAATCATTTTATAGCAAATTTATATCATTTTTTGGAACTAACCTATTAACCCAGTGCCCAGTGCGAGTTACTATTTTTTGCTTGTTTTTTACATCGCAAGAAATCAATATCAAACGGAGTCCAAACACCGCGAAACTTTTTGGAGAATTTTTTGGGCCAGAAGGCACCCAATGGGCCAGAGCTGCACCTAGGGGGTGCCCCGAGGGGAACACAACCCACCAAGGCGCGTCAGGCCCCCCTGGTGGCGCTCGGGTGGGTTGTGCCCACCTCGGTGGCCTCCCGCACCCCCTCTTTACCCTATAAATTCCCAAATATTCTGAAAACCCTCGGGGTAGACCTAGATCAGAAGTTCCGCCGCCGCAAGGCTCTGTAGTCCATGAGATCCAATATAGAGCCCTTTCCGGCACTCCGCCGGAGGGGGAAACCATCATCGGTGGCCATCTTCATCATCCCGGCGCCCACCATAATGAGGAGGGAGTAGTCCACCCTCGGGGCTGAAGGTTTGTACCAGTAGCTATGTGTTTAATCCCTCTCTCGCGCGATCTCGAGATGTCACGATCTTGATATATCGCGGGATTTGTTAACACAGATGGATCATATGATGTTTCTCCCCTCTCTACTCTTTTTGTGATGAATTGAATCTTTACCCTTTGAAGTATTGTCATGTCAAATTGAATGTTCAGATTTGAGAAGACATGATGTATGTCTTGCGGTATGAATACTTGAGCTGACAATGGGGTATCATATTGATTCATTTGATGTATGTTATGGCACTCAACTTGTGGATTCCTGTGGTGACATTGGGGTAATCTATGCATAGGGGTTGATGCATGTTTTTATTATCTTTTCTCCGATAGAAACTTTGGAGTCTCCTTGTAGTTGTTTGCGTGGATTGAATATTATGATCATGAAGTTGTTTGATGCATTTCGTAGAATCAACTCATGGATGTTTGTGGTGACATTAGAGTTTGTTGATGTGTGTCATATGGTGTTATTTTAGTACGGACTCTTGGTTAGATTGATCGGAAAAAATAGCTTCGTGTTATTTTAGTACGAACTCTAGGACAGATTGATCGGAAAGAATAGCTTTGAGGTGGTTTCGTACCCTACAAACAATTTCTATCTTTTGTTCTCCGCTAATAGGAAGTCAGGAGTGATTCTTTATTGCACTTTGAGGGATAATCATATGATCCAACTATGATAGCATTGTTGAGAGATTTCACTAGTGAAAGTATGCACCCTAGGCCTCATTTTCCACCTTTGCAATACCATTTGTGCTCTGTTTTACTATTTACTACCTTGCTGTTTTTTATTGTTCGCACTACAAAAACTCATATCTACTATCCATATTACACTTGTATCACCATCTCTTCACCGAACTAGTGCACCTATACAATTTTCCATTGTATTGGGTGTGTTGGGGACACAAGAGACTTTTTATTATTTGGTTGCAGGGTTCTTTGAGAGAGACCATCTTCATCCTACACCTCCCACAATTGATAAACCTTAGGTCATCCACTTAAGGGAAATTTGCTACTGTCCTACAAAACTCTGCGCTTGGAGGCCCAACAAGAGTCTACAAGAACAAGTTGTGTAGTAGACATGAACTCTTTTCTGGCGCCATTGCCAGGGAGGTCAGTGCTTGAAGGTATATCTTTAGATCTTGCAACCGAATCTTTTAGTTTCTTGTTTTATCACTAGTTTGGTTTTGTAAAAGAAAACTATAAAAAATGGAATTGAGGTTGCATCATATTATTGATCATCTTTATAATATCTTTCTTGAAAATGATGGATCGTAAAATTGTGCTCAATTGTTAGAAGAAGTCAATGAAATGTTTGGCACAAAATATTTGAATGATGAGCATGATTGCAATGTTGTTAGTATGAATTCGTTGAATATCCATGATGCTAACACTACTGTAGGATGCTGCTAACGCGATACTACGATCAGAGACCCTTCGACGAAACTATGTGTGATGCAATAATCGCAAACGGTGGTGTAAAAAACGTCAAAAAAGGTGCAAAACGTTTGCGATGAGGGATGCATCAAACACGGTTCCGATTTTGGTTGCGTGTGCGATGATGGGCATACGGTTCAGTTCACTTAACTATTTGCAATGAGGAGGAACAAAAGAAATGGGCTGCCAGATGAAGGCGTGTGTGATGTACAACATACGGTTCACTCAGATGTACTGTTTGTGATTAGGCAACACAAAAGAAACGGTCAGCCAGATCAAGGTGTGTGCGATATACGGCATGCGATTCACTCGGATGAACTGTTTGTGTTGAGACAAGAGAACAAAAATGGTTCAATATAAGAAGATGTGATATGCTCTGTCTGCAGAACATCTATGCTCTATGTACAGAAGAACAACATATATATACTTGTAACATGACATGATTGCAATACTAAATTAAACATCCAATTACGTTATATAACAAATACCATAAATATTGCAAGGTTCAAATTCAAAGATTACAATGCCCAAATTCAAACATTGCAAACCTCATCATTTCTGCAAAGGGATCAGCCGCTGACAAGTCATGTGTTGGTTTGATACAATGACTTCCAATTACTCTATCATATGCTCTTCCAATACGAAGTTTAGCATTTTTGGAGCCTCTTCCATTCTGTAGTACCTGCCGGCTCTGATCATCATACCATTCATCTTTTCTAATTAGATGTGTGTTCAACCTCAGTACCCTCAGCACCCTTGCTCTGGCAAGAAAGAACCTGGTGAGTGTAATCTCCGGTAAGGTCCCTCGGTAGGAGTTCAAAGTAATATTTGAGAGATGCAGATCCAGGCATTCGATGTGATTGTCGTTATAAACATTATCCACCTCCGGGCCTATTATTATCTGCAAAAGAAGAGAACGTGTTAGCACCTACATGCAGTTTTGAACAGTACTACACGCCTATTTGGTTTGCAGGATTTGTAAAATGCACCAACATGCCATCTTCGATCTGACATGATTAACATGGGAATTTGATTACAATCTAGAAAAATGTAGACTTCTTCACATGAGGATGGATTGAATAAAAAATTCCCTAAGAAAACTATTACAGATGAATCCAATGAAATGCTTATGGATTGTAACCATATGAATCAAGCAACCAATATGGGGTGGGGGTGTATGTCCTGAAATCCTCCAAAATTCCTTCAGAAATCGTAGTACATTGTCATTGTAAACTTGGGATAAGGTGCAAAAAATTGAACTCCCTTATGGTTAACATTTAACAGGAAAGGAACATCACCTCGATATATAGCTTCTTCAAGCACGGAAAGCATCTCAGGCAACTGAGAACTTGGTCCAGGTTGGGGCCGAAAGATTCTAGTGCCAAGACCTTCACTTTATCCAGAATTTGGGAGAAGTTTTGCTAACATACATCTTCGAAACTAGAAATAATGTCGATATCAACAAGGAGAGGTGTAAGGCGAGTGTTGTACCTGAAAGTAGTAGTATGTGACAGACGAGTAGCCCACTGCTGTCAATTTCCACGCATAAATGACATTGATTCTTGTTGGACCTTGTTGATCAACTACAAGTAATCTTTCAAGTGAAGGTGTGTCCTCAATGACAATATTGTGGTCCACCTTTTGTGGTCTCTCGTTGCAGCACCAACGACACACATAAATTGTCCGGAGAGTCCTGGAGGTGATGTGGAAGGTACTCGACCAATTTATCGCCTGAAGACAAGGAACTCGAGTGCAGTACAGCCGCGGAGCAGGCGCTCCATGTCATCCTTTGGGATGCAGACGGCGATGAGCTTGAGGTGCTTCAGTCGTGGTAGAAAAAGAGCGGGTGTGTCATTAAGTGGGGGGAAATGGTAGTTCATGAACTTGGCGAGGTGCAGCGTGGGCGCGAAGCGGAGCGCGGACGTTGGCAGCGAGCGCATATGACCATCATTAAAACTGAGCTCCTCGAGCTAATCTATGGCGGGGGATTAAGCTTGGCTTGGTCCTCGCCATTGGAACGGAACTTGCCCGTGATAAGGCCTCTGATTGGGCCATGGTGACTGCCGAGGATCTGGGAGAACGCATCCAAGCTTTTGCGATAGCCATGGCACAGCTTGTGGGCGTCAAGGAGGTCGACAGGGGTGAGGAGCCATAGGGGGCGCCACCGTCGGGAAAGAGTGATTGTCCTCGCCTCATATTTGATTGGGAGGAGGGATATGATGACTGCCAACATATCATCACGGAGGTTGTTGATGAAGTCTAGGCCTGCTGGAGTCGATAGCGGTTTTTGCTCGACCCGCCTCCGCTCGTTGGCAGACTCGTTCTCCACCTCGTCGGCGGCGATGGAAACCTCTGTCTCCATATTCACGCCGTGCTCCGGTGCTTCAGCAGCCCCGGCGTCGCCACTCCTTCCGATGGGGCGCTTCAGCGGCATCCACATACAATGACGGCTATGAGGACTGAGAGCGGCGTCGAGGATGCGCGCGGAGAGAGAGGATTGTGTGTGTGGCAAGGATGGGAGGGGTGCAGCTGCTCGGGCGCGCCATTAATACAGACCAGTGGGAGCAAGGCGGGCGGCGGTCAAAGGTTGTCTCACTTCCCGATGAGAACGACTGCTTAACATTTTGCCGGCAATCAACAGTGCCCTCGTGTTTGAAATCCATTCCCATTTCTTGCATGGGACCTATGCATGCACGCAAAGGACACATATTTGATTTTTCAACCAATTTATATGCACTGGAGCATGTGCATGTAGTTCAAATTTGAATTATGCACATAAAATGCCTAGAAAACCCGGTTACTGTATCAAAATGTCCAAACGAACCCCGAAAAATTCCAAAACTTAACACAAGACTCCTGTTGTTCTATGTTGACATCAGAAATTTTTGGGAAGCAATAAGAGGCAACGGATATCGTTTTGTCCCCAAAGGTTGCACGTTCCCTACCGAAACCATTAGGCTTGTTGTGAGAAGCTCTGGTTTGTGAGAAGCTTATACCCAAACCTGCCCCAAATGGGACAAATTTTTTACCACGACATGTTGATGCCGCTCCATGATAGCATGCCAAGTTTCATGAATTTCAGACGACTTTTTTCTATGATGAACATACAACCTGCAAATCATCATGTTCAAATTTGGCACTTTCCGGGTTCGTTTGCCATACTTAGGGGATTATGTGCATTTCCTAGGCATTAATGCACATAATTCTAGTTCAAACAATCGGTGCATGAAAGGGTCCACAAGAACGGTCTGGAAAACCATGCTCGTGCCATTTACTAAATTCTCATGCCCTTTACAAGGAATGGACAGATATTTCGATGAAATGTGTGGCAATAGTCAACCACAAATGCTCGTTTGTTGGGTTTTCAACTATAGAAAAAATGGAATAAATGCTTAAAAACATGACGCCTGGCATGATGCCATGGTATTACCTCGCCATGCCCTGGTAAAAATTTGAGAAGGTTTGGCTTATGTCGTCATGCACGCCCTTCATAAATCGAACCATCACTCGGGAAGTTCCATACTTTCGAGAGGGAAATCACCAAGATTGAAGGGGAATCCAAATTTTCTTCGTTCTTTGCCCTGGAGTTTTTATCTACGACGAACATACACCCAGCAAATCACCGTGTTCAAATTTGGCATTTTCGGGCTCATTTACCATATTTAGGAGATTATGTGCATTTTCTAGGCATTTAGCGCATATAAATCCAATCCAGCTACAGGTGCACGGGTGTGGTGTGAGGGACGTGAATTGCCGTTTGATCGCGACACATCCTACGATGCACATGCACGATCCGCGTGGCTGGTGTTCCGGCCAATCATAACGCAACACACAATAGGCTCAGCGCACACTGTTTCCGGAAGGGACAGAGATGAACCGTGTGCGATAATGAACGAGCAAAATTGTAAGGGAAGCCAAATTTCTGTTGTCGTTTCTTGTTGAGCTCTTGCATAAGTCAGTTACCCGTGTGATGTTTCCTAATAAACCAGGCGTACCATTGACCTAAAGAAATCAAGTACACATGTACATTTTTTTGGAGATGGGATCTGCCAACTTTGTTTTTTCTCGCACACGAGTATTTTACGCGCTTCGTCTGCGTCGTGTGTTTCCCCCTCCCAAGTTTCAAGTTTCATAGCAAAATTTTCATTAGGCGCGCGATTTCAGAATTCGTTCCTCGGATCACATCCCCACCCTTAGTACCCCCCCTCGCGCCTCCCCCTACCGGCATCTCAAACCGCCGTCGCCGCAACCACAACTTCAACCACATCTACGTTCTGCTTGGATCCAGTCAGGTAACCCACCGATCTCTATCACGACCCCGACCTGATTGCTTAAATGGTGCATGCGAAACATCCTCATGCCTCCAAATCCCCACCACCTTGAACTGATGGCAGTCCATGGCGCGATGGCCTCTGTGCGTGTTGACCCGGAGGAACACCTCGCCTCCGCCGCCACCGCCGACATGGTGCAGGCTCTGGCCTAGATGAAGTCCCCCAGCGACTACCCCAGGACTTAACAGGTAAGATCTGACCAGCTAAATCTTACCAATACCACTTGCAATGGGTATGATTTGTACGGTTGATGTATTAAGCATATTCGTGCCTTGTTTATTTCAGTACTACAATTGTGTGATGTTCCAATATTACCGTGTCCAGCTCAATTACACCAACACCAGCAACAAACTTACAATACATGACTCGGGATATCACTAGAGATGCTGCCCATTTGCTATTTTTAGTGGATGCTAACCCTCGTGTACATAACATGTCTGTCCATGTACTTACGCAGGGTCATAACGGCCGATGTTGTTGTTTGCCATCGAGGTTAGCTGCATCACATGTCTTAGAGTATTTCACATCATTTGTGCAATTGCAGTTTAACTTCTACCATTTACTGGTTGCCTGTAGGTACACATGTCAATAGCATTGATCCACGCTTTGACCTGGAGAAACAGCTCGCCTCCGTCGTCGCTGACTTTGGGCGGGCTCTGGCAAAGATGAAGTGCCCTAGCAACTACCTCTCGCGACTTACCAAGTATGTACTCACCAGTTAATGGATATGTTCTATACGGTCGATGTATTAAGCATGTTCTAGTAAACATGCCTAACACATTTTTGCTACTTTCCCTACCTTTTTATAAACATCCAGGACATTCTCTGCTGTGGCAGCACCTGCCTTGTGATGTTTAACTATGCCAATTGCATTTTTATCAGTACTGGTTTCATTGTCTATTAAGCCTGTTGCAATTAATAGTTGAACCATTTTTAAACAATTGTATTTCAATGGCTACAAACTTACAAAACATGACTTAGGATGATGTCAAGCTTGTTGCAATTAACAGTTGTATCCGTTTCTTAATTTGTCCATTGCTACCATGCTACTCTCTGCAATGAAGATATACTAGAGATGCTGCCCATTTGCTATTTTTGGTGGATGCTAACCCTGTTCTACTTAACATGCCTGCCCATGTACTTACGCAGGGTCATAACGGCCGATGTTGTTGTTTGCCGTCGAGGTTAGCTGCATCCCATGTCTTATAGTATTTCACATCATTTGTGCAATTGTAGTTTAATTTCTACCATTTACTGGTTCTCTGTAGGTACACATGTCAGTGGCACAGATCCACGCTTCAACCCGGAGGAACAGCTCGCCTCCGTCGCCACTGACTTTGGGCAGGCTTTGGCCAAGATGAAGTGCCCCAGCAACTACCTCTCACGACTTACCAAGTATGTACTCACCAGTTCAATCCAATGTTGAGGATATCGCATATCGTTATCGTCTCGATCAGCTGGGGATTAGAGATTAATCGAAAATTGTCCGATTAATCGATTTTATCGGTCGACTATTAATCGGACATTTTTTTCAAATCCCAGGTTCCCAACACTAAAATATGCTATATTCAACACCAAAACAATATTGGACAGAAGTGTTACCTTAATTCCTAGCCTTTGAATCCTGGTATAATGACAAAAAATATATGAAAATAGTACATATTGCGTAACAAGGTCCACAAAACGCAAATAAACATAGTTTTTGCAAACATAATGCTACGAATAGGCCAGATTTATCGGTAGATTCCCGATAAATCGCTTGTCATAGCGATAAATCGGCCCAAACGATAAATGGTGAAGATAAGGCATAATCTTATCGGTCACCCCAAGAGTAGCGATAAATCGGATGATAAATCGTTGAATCGGAAGATTTCTTGAACAGTGGTTCAATCTTACCAATACCAGTTGCAATTAATGGCTATGTTTTGTACGGTCGATGTATTAAGCATGTTGTAGTAAACATGCCTGACATGTTTTAGCTATTTTCCTTACCTTTTTATAGACAACTGGGACATTATCTACTCTCGCAGCACCTGCCTTGTGATGTTTAACTCTGCCTATTGCATTTTTTTAGTACTGGTTTCAATGGCCATTAAGCCTGTTGCAATTAATAGTTGTATCCATTTTTAAAGAGTTGTATTTCAATGGTTACAAACTTACAAAACATGAATTAGGATGTTGTTAAGCCTATTGCAATTAACAGTTGTATCCATTTTTTAATCCATCCCTTTGCTACTGTGCTACTCTTTCGCAATGAAGATATCACTACAGATGCTGCCATTTTATTACCATTTGCTCTTTTTGGTGGATGTTAACCCTGTTGTAGTTAACATTGGCTTTCCATGTACTTATTGTCGGTGTCAAAACCGGCAGATCTCTGGTAGGGGGTCCCGAACTATGCGTCTGAGGATCGATCATAACATGAGACTCGGGACACGATGTTTACCCAGGTTCCAGCCCTCTTGATCGAGGTAGTACCCTACTTCCTGCTTGATTGATCTTGATGAATATGAGGTTACAAGAGTTGATCTACCTTGAGATCGTAATGGCTAAAACCCTAGAGGTCTAGCATGTGTGATTGTTATGATTTCTCCGTTCCTGTGTACTAGCCCCTCTAGTTTATATATACACTAGAGGGGCCTAGGGTTGTACATGTCAATCCTGCAGAGGAAGGAAAGTATTGCACCCAGACTCTAAACTTGCTATTTTATACATATGGGAGTACAATCCGGATACAGGAGATAGTCTTCAGTTATAATCTTCACGACCCACCAGTCCGGCCCATAACAAACGATCTGGCCACCTGAGGACCCCTTAATCCGGGACTCCCTCAGTAGCCCCTGAACCAGACTTCGATGATGATGAGTTCGGCTCGCGTACTGTCTTAGGCATTGCAAGGCGGGCTCCTCCTCCCAAACATATTGAAGCACTATTCCCTACAAAAAGGTACTATGTCCAGCTCTGCATGTTTAGTACAACCCTTAGCCTCGAAGGCAAGGTATCAAAAAATCGATATTGTGTCTTTACTAACAACTTTTTAGTGAAGCGTCACGTCTGTCCCTTTAATATATCGAACGGTTTTATTGGCTCCAGTTTCGTGTTTCGAGGTATAGCCTCATTGGTACGTCTTGTCAAAACAGATATCGTGCCCGCTTATTACGGGATCCTTATCAATGTGACGTGAGCATCTTAACCGCGCCTTACGCACGACCTCGTTGGGAACCGGCGAGGTTTGCGGCTGGAGTGGGGGGGGGGGGGGGCGATTAGCATTCACCGCTTATAAAAGGACTCAAATCTCTCCATTAACCCCACGCCTTCCTCAAGCCCTAGCTCTCCAATCTCCCCTGCCCAAGCGCCCACATCTCTTGCGCCCACAATTCTCAACTCCTTCACCATCGCCTCCCTTCCCAGCAATGGCCGGATCTGGTTCTAAAGGCAATTGGGGGGCTTCCATGGTCACGGAGAAGACCGTGAAGAGCCTCCGGAGCGCGGGCTATCTCACTGACGATGTAGCGCACCGTGTCCCCGAAAACAACCAAGTGATCCCCGTCCCTAAGGCGGGTGAGAGGGTTGTCTTCCTCTCACACTTTATTCGGGGGATAGGATTTCCCCTCCACCCCTTTGTACGGGGCCTCTTATTTTTCTATGGGCTAGATTTCCATGATCTAGCCCCGAACTCAGTTCTGCACATATCTGCTTTCATAGTGGTATGTGAGGCATTCCTCCGCGTCCCTCCACACTTCGGCCTATGTCTCAAAACCTTCAATTTGAAGCCGAAGGTGGTCGACGGGCAGCACGCGGAGTGCGGAGGAGCCATGGTGAGCAAGCTCCCCAATGCCACCTGGCCAAAGGGAGCCTTTGTGGAGACGGACAAGGTCTGGCAGCAGGAGTGGTTTTACGTTACTGAACCCTGCAAGGCCAATTGGGCGGCGGCGCCCGCATTCAGATTTGGACCCTCGTACAGGCTGACCTCTTGGACTGACAAGAGTCCGGATTGGGGGTCTCAGCCGAAGGTGCTAGCCCTCCAAAATTGCATCTCTGGCATGACTGCCAAGGGCACCCTCCTCACAAACGTGATTCAGGTAATGCTCGTCCGCCTCGTCCTTCCCTGCCAACGCCAGGACTCCCATTTATGGGAGTTCAATCCAGAAGGGCCCCAGCCCTTGAAGCATCTCTTTGGCACCACGCACAAAGACATCTGGAAGCATCTCTTCAAGGCCCAGAAGGGGTGGCCGGAGGAGACCGAGGACAGTAGCTCCAGCAGCGTACTCACTGCTTCAGAGGTAAGCAAAATTTCTGCCGAATACATACTCTGTCCATACTCCAATTATAACAGGAGTTAGAGTTTTTGCGTTCTATCCAGGCCAGGATGAAAAAGGCAGGGTGGATCAAGTGTCCGGCTCCCTTGCCAGAAGACCCGGAGACGCCTCAGTTGACGGCAATGTTGGTTCCGGCACCGTACAAGGCGCCGAAGAAGAAGGCCAAGAAGAAGGGCAAGGAGGTCAAGAGCGACCCCTGCCTTATAGGTCCCGCACACACAAGGTCCGGGGAAACCGGCTCCCACCTCTCCCCCGAAGAAGAAGAAGACGACTCCCTCGTCTAGATAAGGGGGAGGAAAAGAGCACCTCCCACTGATGCAGGCAAGGCGGCGCCCAGGAGAAACTGAATCTTCTTAACAGTTCGGACCCATCGCCCGAACACAGCTTCCGAGTTCAGCCCAGGATTAAGCCCCTGGCCGAATCGTAAGTACTCAGACGACTGCTACTTATGTTCGGTTTAATTTTTACTTTTCAGTGTCTAATGTCATTTTGCCTTTATGTAGTCCTCCGCATGTGTGATAGCCTGGCTTATTAGGGATGATAGACTACTCATATCAATAAGGAATTCCTTCTTTTCCGGGAGACCATTCAGATATAACTCCAAAGTTAAGCTGCTCAGCTTGGAGTAGCTTCAGGATGGGTGACCGACCGGGAAGTTGCTCCTGGGTGCGCACGAGTGAGAACAAAGTGCGTAGAAAAGACTAGTATTGATATGTGGGACCAGTGTAGATCCCGCCAGGAGTAACGATCACTGGCAGGTGTGTCCGGGACGTTACAAGTTGGTATCAGAGCCGACCCTCGTGGTTACACGGATGTTTGCGGACAGGTGCGCGGTCATGTTGTGCATGAAGTTTGTGACCCATTGTGGCACATGGCATGGTACATGTGCCAGATTGGATGAACAGACGTATGTGCCAAGAGGGAATGTTCCTGTGGCCCGACGAGGATGTCGGTTCCTCTGAGTGGGGGTGTATGTGATAGCCTGGCTTATTAAGGATGATAGACTACACATATCAATAAGGAATTCCTTCTTTTCCGGGAGCCCATTCGGAAAGAACTCCAAAGTTAAGCGTGCTCAGTTTGGAGTAGTTTCAGGATGGGTGACCGACCCGAAAGTTGCTCCCGGGTGCGCACGAGTGAGGACAAAGTGCGCAGAAAAGACTAGTATTGATCTATGGGGATAGTCTAGATCCTGTCATGAGTAACGACCACCGGTGGGTGTATCCGGGGCGTTACAACATGACATCCCCGTGGCTTCACTGTCATCGGGGAATTCTGTGTCACCGGGGATGGTGGAGAGCGATATGCCTCCGCGGGGCTCGTCGCCCGCTGTAGAGGACGCATCCAAGTGGCTTCACTATCATCGGGGAATTCTCTGTCACCGGGGATGGTGGAGAGCGATATGCCTCCGCGGGGCTCGTCGCCCGCTGTAGGGGACGCCGAGGTGTCCTCTCTGCAAGCTCCCTCTGTTCGAGTAGGTGGGACTGGGGTGCTACTTCTCGAGCCTGTGTTGTATTCCCTCGAAGAGGAAAGGGTGATGCAGCACAGTAGCGTAAGTATTTCCCTCAGTTTTTGAGAACCAATGTATCAATCCAGTAGGAGACCACGCGCGAGTCCCTCGCACCTGCACAAACAAATAAGAACCTCGCAGCCAATGCGATAAGGGGTTGTCAATCCCTTCACAGTCACTTACGAGAGTGAGATCTGATAGATATGATAAGATAATATTTTTTGGTATTCTTGGTATAGAGACAGAAAGTAAATAATGCAAAGTAAAGTAGATGGCTTCTCTCATGATAGCAGAATTCTACGGTGGGTGAACAAATTAATGTCGAGCAATTGATAGAAAAGTACATAATTATGAGAATATCTAGGCATGATCATTGTATATAGGCATCACGTCTGTAACAAGTAGACCGAAACGATTCTGCATCTACTACTATTACTCCACACATCGACCGCTATCCACCATGCATCTAGAGTATTAAGTTCATAAGAATAGAGTAACGCCTTAAGCAATATGACATGATGTAGAGGGATAAACTCAAGCAATATGATATAAACCCCATCTTTTTATCCTCGATGGCAACAATACTATACGTGCCTTGCTGCCCCTACTGTCACTGGGAAAGGACACCGCAAGATTGAACCCAAAGCCAAGTACTTCTCCCATTGCAAGAACTATAGATCTAGTAGGCCAAACCAAACCAATAATTCGAAGAGACTTGCAAGGATATTATAGTCATACATAAAAGATTTCAGAAAAGAATCCAATATTGTTCATAGATAATCTTGATCATAAACACACAATTCATCGGATCTCGACAAACACACCGCAAAAAGATTACACCAAACAGATCTCCTCGAAGATCGAGGAGAACTTTGTATTGAGATCTAAAGAGAGAGAAGAAGTCATCTAGCTAATAACTATGGACCCGAAGGTCTGTAGTAAACTACTCACAACTCATCGGAGAGGCTATGGTGTTGATGTAGAAGCCCTTCGTGATTGATGCACCCTCCGGCAGAGCTCCGGAACAGGTCCCAAGATGGGATCTCACGGGAACAAAAGGTTACGGCGGTGGAATTAGGGTTTCTTCGTGCTCCTCGATGTTTTCAGGGTATATGGGTATATATAGGAGGAAAAAGTACGTCGGTGGAGCAACGTGGGGCCCATGAGGGTGGGGGCACGCCTACCCCCCTAGGCATGCACTGCCCCCTCGTGGGCACCTTGTTTCTTCTCTGACTTGTACTCCAAGTCTCTCGTGAAGATATCATTCCAAAAATAACTCTCCTGAAGGTTTCATTCCGTTTGGACTCCGTTTGATATTCCTTTTGTGCGAAACACTGAAATAGGAAAAAAAAGACAGCCATTTGCACTGGGCCTTGGGTTAGTAGGTTAGTCCCAAAAATAATATAAAAGTGTATAATAAAGCCCATTAAACATCCAAAACAGAATATATATAATAGCATGGAACAATCAAAAATTATAGATACGTTGGAGATGTATCAAGCATCCCCAAGCTTAATTCCTGCTCGTCCTCGAAAAAACAGAATTTTTGATGTTGAATGCTAACCAACATAATTCTTAATGTAATTCTTTTTATTGTGGCATGAATGCTCAGATCCGAAATATTCAAGACAAAAGTCTATATTGACATAAGAATAATAATACTTCAACCATACTAACAAAGCAATCATGTCTTCTCAAAATAACATGGCCAAAGAAAGTTATCCCTACAAAATCATATAGTCTCGCTATGCTCTATCTTCGTCACCCAAAATATTTAAATCATGCACAACCCCGGTTTCAGCCAAGCAATTGTTTCACAGTTTAATTCTTTCAAAACTTTCAACTTTCACGCAATACATGAGCGTGAGCCATGGATATAGCACTATGTAGAATAGAGTGGTGGTTGTGGAGAAGACAAAAGAAGAAGATAGTCTCACATCAACTAGGCGTATCAATGGGCTATGGAGATGCCCATCAATATCAATGTGAGTGAGTACGGATTGCCATGCAACGGATGCACTAGAGCTATAAGTGTATGAAAGCTCAACAAAAGAAACTAAGTGGTTGTGCATCCAACTTGCTTGCTCATGAAGACCTAGGGCATTTTGAGGAAGCCCGTCGTTGGAATATACAAGCCAAGTTCTATAATGAAAATTACCACTAGTATATGAAAGTGACAAAACAAGAGACTCTCTATCATGAAGATTATGGTGCTACTTTGAGGCACAAGTGTGGAAAAGGATAGTACAATTGTCCCTTCTCTCTTTTTTTGGAGGGGATTTTTTTAGCCCCCCCCCCCCTCTTTTTTGGGCCATCTCTTTTTTTATTTGGCCTTCTCTCTTTTTTTGTTTCCTCACACGGGACAATGCTCTAATAATGACGATCATCACACTTTTATTTACTTACAACTCAAAGATTACAACTCGAAGCTAGAACAAAATATGACTCTATGTGAATGATAATGATGAAGCGTGTCACTTGAACGGAACGGTGGAAAGTTTCATGGCAATATATCTCGAAATGGCTATGGAAATGCCATGATAAGTAGGTATGGTGGATGTTTTGAGGAAGGTATATGATGGGTGTATGGTACCGGCGAAAGTTGCGCGGTACAAGAGAGGCTAACAATGGTGGAAGGGTGAGAGTGCGTATAATCCATGGACTCAACATTAGTCATAAAGAACTCATATACTTATTGCAAAAATCTACGAGTTATCAAAACAAAGTATTCAACGCATGCTCCTAGGGGAAGGGTTGGTAGGAGTTAACCATCGAGCGATCCCGACCTCCACACAAAGGATGACACTCAATAAATATATCATGCTCCAACTTCATCACACAACGGTTCACCATACGTGCATGCTATGGGAATCACAAACTTTAACACATATGTTTCTCAAATTCATAATTACTCCACTAGCATGACTCTAATATCACCATCCCCATATCTCAAAACAATCATCAAGTATCAAACTTCTCATAATATTCAATGCACTTGTATGAAAGTTTTTTACTACACTAGTCTTGGATGCCTATCATATTAGGACTAGTTTTATAACCAAAGCACATTACCATGCCGTTCTAAGAGACTCTCAAATAGATATAAGTGAAGAATTAGAGATCAATAATTTCTACAAAATAAAACCACTACCGTGCTCTAAATGATATAACTGAAGCACTAGAGCAAAACTATCTAGCTCAAAAGATATAAGTGAAGCACATAGAGTATTCTAATAAATTCTAAATCATATTCATCTCTCTCAAAAGGTGTGTCCAGAAAGGATGATTGTGGAAAACTAAAAAGCAAAGACTCAAATCATACATCACGCTCCAAGAAAAACACATATCATGTGGTGAATAAAAATATAGTCTCAAGTAAAGTTACCGATAGACGAAGACGAAAGAGGGGATGCCTTCCCGGGGCATCCCCAAGCTTAGGCTTTTAGTTATCCTTGAATTTTACCTTGGGGTGCCTTGGGAATCCCCAAGCTTAGGCTCTTTCCACTCTTTGTTCCATTTTCCATCATATCCATACTCAAAACTTGAAAACATCACAACACAAAACTTAGTCAAAAATCTCGTGAGCTCTGTTAGTATAAGAAAACAAACCAACACTCAATGGTACTGTAATGAACTCATTCTTTGTTTATATTGGTGGTAAACCTACTATATTCCAACTTCTCCATGATTCATACCCCCCCCCCCGATACTACTCATAGATTCATCAAAATAAGCAAAGAACACACAAAAACAGAATCTGTCAAAAACAGAACAATCTGTAGTAATCTGTAACTTTTGAATACTTCTGTTACTCTAAAAAAATTGAAATAAATTGGTGGATGTGAGGAATTTTTCTATTAATCATCTGCAAAAAGAATCAACTAAAAATCACTCTCCAGTAAAAAAGGACAGCCAATCTCGTGAGCGCTAAAGTTTCTGTTTTTTACACCATGATCGCATAAACTTCACACAAGTCTTCCCAAATGTTCTACTTGGCACAAACACTAATTAAAACACAAAACCACATCTAAACAGAAGCTAGATGCAATATTTATTCCTAAATATAAGCAAAAACAAAGAAAATAAAATTGGGTTTCCTCCCAACAAGCGCTATCGTTTAACGCCCCTAGCTAGGCACGATACAATAATAGATCTAGGTATTGCAATCTTTGGTAGGCAATCCATAAGTGGCTCTCATAATAGATTCGTAAGGTTATTTGATTTTCTTTCTAGGAAAGTGTTCCCTTCAACATCTCTCATAATGTGTTCTACGCTGTTGAAAGCTAGATCCACATGAGGTGTGTGATGCATGGCTAAAAAAACGCCAGTCACTATCTGAATGACTAAACAAATACCTGCTAACGAACCGAACCCCCACCAATAACTAAGATTGCTCGGGGTTGGATAATCTATCAAATGTTGGTTAAGTGTGGAAATAATTTAACGGAAATTGGAATCTAATATTTCCTTCCTTCATATCAATAATTGCACCAATCATTCTAAGGAAAGGTCTACCAAGAATAATAGGACGAAAAGGATTGCAATCTATATCAAGAACAATGAAATCTATGGGCATATAATTCCTATTGGCAACAATAAGAACATCATTAATCCTTCCCATAGGTTTCTTAATGGTAGAATCCGCAAGATGCAAATTTAAAGAACAATCATCAAGTTCATGGAATCCTAACATATCACACAAAGCTTTTGGAATTGTTGAAACACTTGCACCCAAATCACACAAACAAAGCATTCATGATCTTAAACTTAATTTTAATAGTAGGTTCCCACTCATCATAAATCTTTCTAGGGATAGAAACTTCTAATTCAAGTTTTTATTCATAAGACTGCATTAAAGCATCAACTATGTGTTTGGTAAAAGCCTTGTTTTGACTATAAGGATGCAGAGAATTTAGCACGGATTGCAACAAGGAAATACAATCTATTAAAGAGCAATTATCATAATTAAATCCCTTGAAATCCAAGATAGTGGGTTCATTGCTATGTAAAGTTTTGACCTCTTCAATCCCAGTTTTAACAATTTTAGCATCAATATCTAAAAACTCCGAATCATTGGGGCGCCTTTTAACTTAAGTAGATTCATCTCCAGTCCCATCTTTATCAAGATTCATACTAGAAAACAAGGATTTAATAGGAGACACATCAATCACTTTCAGATCTTCATCTTTATTCTCATGATAACTAGAAGAACACGCTAGCGGTTCTTTCTTTGCACTCATCAATGGAAATTCTCATAGCTTTGAGAGACTCGTTGATATCATGCTTAGGTGGAATAGATCTAAGTTTCAAAGAATCAACATCAAGAGTAATTCTATCCATGTTTCTAGCCAACTCATCAATCTTAAGCAATTTTTCTTCAAGCAAAGCGTTGAAATTCTTTTGCGAATTCATAGAATCTTTAACACTAGTCTCAAATTCGGAGGGCATCTTACCAAAATTTCCATAAGAGTTATTGTCGGAATTACCATAATTATTAGAGGAATTACTAGGAAAAGGCATAGGACTAAAGTTTCCTCTATAAGCATTGTTACCAAAATTATTCCTACCAACAAAATTCACATCCAAAGATTCATTATTATTTTCAATCAACGTGGACAAAGGCATAGCATTAGGATCAGAAGAAGCACTCTTAGTAGCAAATAATTTCATAAGTTCATCCATCTTCCCACTCAAAACACTAATCTCTTCAATAGTATGCACTTTTTTACTAGTAAATCTTTTGGTATGCCATTGAGAGTAATTAACCATAATATTGTTTAGGAGTTTGGTAGCTTCTCCTAAAGTGATTTCCATTAAAGTGCCCCCCGCGACCGAATCTAAAAGATTTCTAGAAGCAAAATTCAAGCCAGCATAAAAGTTTTGTATAATCATCCATAAGTTCAAACCATGCGTAGGGCAATTACGTATCATTAATTTCATTCTCTCCCAAGCTTGTGCAACATGCTCATGATCTAGTTGCTTAAAATTCATAATATCATTCCTAAGAGAGGTAATTTTAGCAGGAGGAAAATACTTAGATATAAAGGCATCTTTGCACTTATTCCATGAATCAATACTATTTCTAGGCAAAGTGGAAAACCAAGTTTTAGCATGATCTCTAAGTGAAAACGGAAATAGATTCAATTTAACAATATCATTATCCGTATCCTTCTTCTTTTGCGTATCACACAAATTAACAAAGTTGTTTAGATGGGTAGCGGCATCTTCACTAGGAAGGCCAGAAAATTGATCTTTCATGACAAGATTCAACAGAGCAGCATTGATCTCACAAGATTCAGAATCTAAGATAGGAGCAATCGGAGTTCTAATAAAATCATTATTGTTGGTATTGGAAAAGTCAGACAATTTGGTATTATCTTGAGCCATAGTGACAAGCAAGCAATCCAACACACAAGCAAACAAGAGGCAAGCGAACGGTAAAACACACGGAAAAAGAAGGGCGAATAAAACGGCAAGGGTGAAGTGGGGAGAGGAAAACGAGAGGCAAACAATGTAGTGCGAGGGATAAGAGTTTGTGATAGGTACCTGGTATATGAATTTTGCGTAGATCTCCCCGGCAACGGCGCCAAAAAAATTTCTTGCTACTTCTTGAGCTTGCGTTGTATTCCCTCGAAGAGGAAAGGGTGATGCAGCACAGTAGCGTAAGTATTTCCCTCAGTTTTTTAGAACCAAGGTATCAATCCAGTAGGAGACCACGCACGAATCCCTCGCACCTGCACAAACAAATAAGAACCTCGCAGCCAACACGATAAGGGGTTGTCAGTCCCTTCAGGGTCACTTACGAGAGTGAGATCTGATAGATATGATAAGATAATATTTTTGGTATTTTTGGTATAGAAACAGAAAGTAAATAATGCAAAGTAAAGTAGATGGAAGATTAATATGATGAGAATAGACCCAAGGGCCATAGGTTTCACTAGTGACTTCTCTCATGATAGCAGAATTCTATGGTGGGTGAACAAATTACTGTCGAGCAATTGATAGAAAATCGCATAGTTATGAGAATATCTAGGCATTATCATTGTATATAAGCATCACGTCCGTAACTAGTAGACTGAAACGATTCTGCATATACTACTATTACTCCACACATCGACCGCTATCCAGCATGCATCTAGAGTATTAAGTTCATAAGAACAGAGTAACGCGTTAAGCAAGATGACACGATGTAGAGGGATAAACTCAAGCAATATGATATAAACCCCATCGTTTTATCCTCGATGGCAACAATACTATACTTGCCTTGCTGCCCCTACTGTCACTGGGAAAGGACACCGCAAGATTGAACCCAAAGCCAAGCACTTTTCCCATTGCAAGAACTATAGATCTAGTAGGCCAAACCAAACCAATAATTCTAAGAGACTTGCAAGGATATTATAATCATACATAAAAGATTTCAGAAAAGAATCCAATATTGTTCATAGGTAATCTTGATCACAAACCCACAATTCATCGAATCTCGACAAACACACCGCAAAAATATTACATCAAATAGATCTCCTCGAAGATCGAGGAGAACTTTGTATTGAGATCGAAAGAGAGAGAAGAAGCCATCTAGCTAATAACTATGGACCCGAAGGTCTGTAGTAAACTACTCACAACTCATCGGAGAGGCTATGTTGTTGATGTAGACGCCCTCCGTGATCGATGCCCCCTCCGGTGGAGCTCCGGAACAGGCCCCAAGATGGGATTTCACGGGAACAGAAGGTTACGGCGGTGGAATTAGGGTTTCTTCGTGCTCCTCGATGTTTTCAGGGTATATGGGTATATATAGGAGGAAAAAGTACGTCGGTGGAGCAACATGGGGCCCACGAGGGTGGGGGCGTGCCTACCCCCTGGGCGCGCCCTGCCCCCTCGTGGGCACCTCGTTTCTTCGCTGACTTGTCCTCCAAGTCTCTCGTGTAGATTTTGTTCCAAAAATAACTCTCCCGAAGGTTTCATTCCGTTTGGACTCCGTTTGATATTCCTTTTCTGCGAAACACTGAAATAGGCAAAAAATAGCAATTTGCACTAGGCATTGGGTTAGTAGGTTAGTCCCAAAAATAATATAAAAGTGTATAATAAAGCCCATTAAACATCCAAAACAGAATATATAATAGCATGGAACAATAAAAAATTATAGATACATCGGAGATGTATCATGGGGCGGACGAGAAGGCGCCCGAAGTTAATCCCTCGGCCGCTGTCAACCAAGGGGGAGCGATCCCCATGGTGACCAAAGACGGGGAGCCCAAGCAATCCGGGACCCAGCCGAATACTGTTCCGAAGCCCAGGGCGGCTCTAGGATCCGGAAACTAGCCCCGTAATGGGGGAAGGAGCAACTGATCACATGGCGCCCGCCGTAAATTCGGAGGCGCTGAACACTCTAGAAGAAGCACTATGAGGTGCTTCCATCATAGAGGAACACCGCACTCTGATGAGTGAGGTCATGGAGAAAATTCAGTCTGTCAAAGGCGGACTGAACGAAGCTTTCACTAGCCTACTGACAGGCTTTGAGGTATGCGACGTAATGTTATTAAAAATAACTTTTTTATTTTATGTATGTATGTATGTATATGTGTGTGTGTGTGTGTGTCTATATATATATATATATATATATATATATATATATATATATATATTTGTCCAAGCCGCAGAGGTTTCCGAGTTAAATTGGAAGCTTAAACTAGCTAACGAAGAGCTCGACCGCGTCAACAAGCATTTTGATGAAACACAAGGTATGCAGATTTTGAAGGAATTGAAATTTAACACACTATATGTATGAGTGCGAGCTTATTTGTGTTATATGTTGTGCGGAACAGCTGATGCAGCTGCGGTCGAGGCCCTTAAGGGCGAGCTTGCGAAGGCCAAGGAAGAGGCCAGGGTGAGCAAGGCAGTCGTTGACAAAGCGACTGCCGACCTGAAGGCCGAACAGGCCGTGCGTCAGCAGCACGAGTCTCGGGTAGCCAAAGTCGAGGACGAGCTACAAGATGTCATTCGCAAATGCAAGGCATTGGAGCATACCACTTTGGAGCAAGCATTTGAACACACCACGGCAGTTAATGCTGCCAAGGAGGCGCGGAGTGAGTCGCGCAGTGCTCACGAGGAGATAAAACAAGCGCGTCAAATAGAAGCTGGTAAGACTTTTCTCTTGCAGAGCATCTTTGGAGGTCAGAGTTATCTTGGGCTGACATGATTATGGAGTTCTCCAGGCGTGTTTGCGGATCTCCCGAGGAGCATTGCCGACGCTGCCCAATACTTCCGAGCCCATGAGGGGAACAGCACGGAGAAGTTGTTCTGGTCGCAGTTTTTTGCGCCAAATCATCTGGTGCCCCTCAATGATCAAATGAAGCAGATGGTCGGGCTGCATAACATGGTGGGTACGGCCATGAAGGACTTGATAGTCCGGCTATGGCCCGCTGATCCAATCCCAAGTAGCTACTTTGGATTGGTGAAAAAGCTCGTCGATGTGAGTCCGCGGGTTGACGCTATTAAGCGTTCAGCCTGCATAGAGTGTGCTCGGATGGTGTTTGTGTGTGTGAAGGTGCATTGGGCGAAGATGATGGCCACGGAGATAGCAACTGCTGGCCCGCCAGAGGGCAATGATCACCGCAAGCCAGAAAGGTATTTTGGCGACGTCCTAGAAGGAGCTCGCCTTGTAGAGGGCCAGTCTCAAAGGATATAATCTTTGAATGATTGTATTCGGATTTGTAAGGACTAAGCCTATGTACCGATATATATATATATTGCGCTCTTGTATTATAAGGGACTTTTTCCTCCTGTGTGGTTGTTTATTTAAATTTGAAAGTTTCCAGTCGTCGGCGTCGGCCCCCATGTAAATATTACAGGGGTGTTCGGTAACGCGCATGAATATTCTTTATCCAACGTCTTGGTCCATATAGGAGGTGTCTGTGGAGCGAACCACACAATCAGACTATGCGGCTTTATTGGTTTCACTTAGCCATAGGAGCTTGACTAGTGGGGCTAAGTACTAGCCCCTGGTGCGTGTAGGGCCTCCGAGCTATGGTGCCCGTTTTACGCGGCTGGGCGAAGACCAGCCCCTTGTATAACACGGAGTGGATCTCTATTGATCATAGTATAACACTAGGTCACTAAATCGCTTGACCGGCTCTCGCTTCATCATGACAGTCAGTTTTTGGCTTTCTCTACCGAGGTACTTGACTGGACGAACCAGAAGTACAATCGCAGTAGTTCTCCCTTTACTACCTTAGCCGAACAATGCGGAACGTAAGGTGGCAAGCAAACGAGCCGGGCAACCCAATTATAGACCAAAGACATGTTTTGGAGCCAATGCATATAATGCAATATTCGGGACGGTGAACAGTTCCCTATAGGTGTTCGAACTTTTTTGGAGATGTGCCAGGCTAAATACAGCCCTTGGTATTAAGTCCAAGTATTAAGGCACATGCGGCAATCTGACTTAGGGGGAGAACACATGTGGTAAATAAAATAAACTCCAAGCAAATTGGAACCAAGCTGCTTCTTTTATATCATGTTTAATATGGCAAGCCGTGAGGTTGCAGATAATGCCGATAACATACTTGGGCATTTTACATGCCAAAAACTAAAAAATAAAAGAAAAGAAAAAGGTTTACACAGAGCCTGAATCTAAAAAGAAATCTCAACATGTGGCCCTACTGCACGTCTACGCCTTTTTCTCCTTGGTAATATGTCCTTGAGAAGGAGGATTATGATGGCCACCTGTAAACAAAATAAAACATAATTCTAGAAAAGAGTGTCCTGCATAGCCGTAAACAATGTAGGTTCTTTTTAATGAACCTAAAAATGTATTTTAAAGTCTGAATAGGGTCAAACCAAACGATGGACCAATTGTATGCAGTGTGCCCCCAGCGCCGCCCAAGATATTTTAAGGGCATAATTGTGTACGCGAGGTACGTATGCTACCACCTTATGGGGCAGTCGACACGGGCGCAACTGCTAATCGAGCTCAGGTTCCTCTCAGCTGCCACATCGCAGTGCAGACCGGACACGTTTAGCCGTGTCTGTGGTCTTGACGACCGATGAACTGTTTGGCTTGAATAAACCGCTTTGGACTTCGGCTGCTAGGGGCGCAGTGTCCTCCTACGTTCGGAGAGAGCGCTCCATATTTCCATTGACTGTGTGACGCCGCGTGGTCCAGGCATTTTGAGCTTTAAGTAGGCATAATGCGGGACTGTATTAAAGAGAGTGAAGGTCGTTCTTCTGAGTAGTGCGTGATAACCACTTCGGAATGGAGCAATGTCGAAGATTAACTATTCGCTTCAAAAGTAATCAGGGGAGCCGAATACGACCTCCAATGTTAATGAGCCCGTGCAGCGGGCTTCTACGCCTGGTATCACTCCTTTGAAAGTAGTGCTGCTGGGCTTAATTCTTGACGGGTCTATCCCCATCTTGCGGACAATGTCTTGGTATATTAGGTTGTGACTGCTGCCGCCGTCCATAAGGACTCAAGGAAGATGGTATCCATCGATTATGGGATCAAGCACTAAGGCCGCCGAACCTCCATGACGGATACTGGTTGGATGATCCCTATGATCAAAGGTGATTAGACAAGTTGACCACGGGTTGAATTTGGGGGCAACAGACTCGACGGCGTAGACGTCCTTGAGTGCGCGCTTGCGCTTCCTCTTGGGAATATGGGTGACGTAGATCATGTTCACGGTTTTTACCTCCAAAGGAAATTTCTTCTATCCCCCCCCCGTGTTCGGCTGGCGAGGATCATCCTCGTCTTCGGTTTGAGGTCCTTTACCCTTGTGTTGGCGCTTAGCTTGTCGGCCTGCTTAAAGACTTAGCAGTTTCGATTGGTATGATTTTCAGGTTTATCAAGGGTGCCATGGATCTGGCAAGGCATGTCTAGTATTTTGTCCAAGCTAGATGGACTATCTCTGTTTCCTTTGAATGGCTTCTTCCGTTGACAGAGCCTGGAGCCACTGAATCCAGTGTTCACTACCGTATCGTCTGTGCTTCCAGTATTGTTTCGACGCTTGTTTTTATTGCGTCGTGGTTTGCCATGCCATCCCTGACTTCATTGGTGCCAGGGTCGCTGGTGTTGTTGCTACTACGAGCTAGCCAGCTGCCATCGCCCGCGCAAAAGTGGAACATGAGTGTGGTTAGGGCTACCATTGTTCTTGACTTTTTTGACCGAGGTGTCTAGCCAGCCACTCGTCCCGGATACTGTGTTAGAATGCCGCTAAGGCCTCGGCGTCCGGGCAGTCAACAATTTGGTTCTTTTTAGTAAGAACCTATTCCAAAGCTTGCGGGCTGACTCCTCGGGTTGCTGGATTATATGACTTAGATCATCAGCATCCGGGGGACGGACATAAGTCCCTTGAAAGTTGGCCCGAAAAGCGTCCTCAAGTTCTTCCCAGCTTCCTATAGAGTTCTCTGGGAGGCTGTTTAGCCAATGCCGGGCTGGCCCTTTCAGCTTGAGAGGTAAGTATTTGATGGCATGGTGGTCATCTCCACGAGCCATCTGGATGTGAAGGATAAAGTCTTCTATCCATACAGCGGGGTCCATCGTTCCATCATACGCCTCAAGTTTACGGGTTTAAACCCTTCTGGAAATTCGTGATCCATCAACTCATCGGTGAAGCACAGAGGGTGTGCAACACCCATGTATTTTGCGATATCGTGGCATAGTTTGGACGGTATTGGTGTTCGGTGTTGGCTCTGAATTGGATTATGACTAGCCTGTTTGGCTTGATAGCTGCCGTCTCATGTGTGGGCACGTTCCCTTGATCCGTAGATTGATCTGGCCTCGCTTAGGATAAAAGATAAGGCAAGGATACAGCGGCTCAGGCTCATAAGTACGACCTACGCCAGGACGTGAATAAAAAGGCTGGCCAGACTAGATCAATCTACGGACCAAGGGAACATACACACACACGGGGCGGTGGCTATCAAGCCAAACAGACCGATCACATCCTAGTTCGGAGTCAACACCGAATACGAATACCGTCCGAACTACGCCATGAAATCGCAAACTACAGGGGTGCCTCACACTCTCTGTGCTTCACCGATGAGGTGATGGATCATGAATTTGCATAAGGGTTTAAACCCGTAAACATCGAGGCATATGATGGAACAACAGATCCAGCCGTATGGATAGAAGACTTTATTCTTCACATACACATGGCTCGGGGACATAATCTCCACACCATTAAATACTTACCCCTCAAGCTGAAAGGGCTAGCTCGGCACTGGCTAAATAGCCTCCCAGAGAACTCTATAGGAAGCTGGGAACAACTTGAGGATGCTTTTCGGGCCAACTTTCAGGGGACTTATGTCCATCCATCAGATGCTAATGATTTAAGTCATATAATCCAACAACCGGGGGAGTCCGCCCGTAAGCTTTGGAATCGGTTCTTAACTAAAAAGAACCAGATTGTAGATTGTCCGGACGCCGAAGCCTTAGCGGCATTCCAACACAATGTCTGGGACAAATGGCTGGCTAGACACCTCGGCCAGGAGAAGCCGAAAACAATGGCAGCCTTAACCACACTCATGACCCACTTTTGCGTGGGTGAGGATAGTAGGCTGGCTCATAGCAGCAACAGTACCAGCGACCCTGGCACGTCTGAAGTCAGGAATGGCAATGGCAAGCCATGGTGCAATAAAAATAAGCGCCCAAACAACAATGGAAACACATAGGATACCGCGGTAAACGCTGAATTCAATGGCTCCAGGCCCAGTCAACGGAAGAAGCCATTTAAAGGCAATAGGGATAGTTCATCCAGCCTGGACAAGATACTAGATAGGTCCTGCCAGATCCATGGCACCCCTGACAAAACTGCAAATCACACCAACCGTAGATGTTGGGTCTTCAAACATGTCGGCAAGCTAAATGCCGAACACAAGGGAAAAGGACCCCAGAGCGATGACGAGAATGAACCCCGCCAGTCGAACACAGGGGGGCAGAAAAAACTCCACCGGAGGTAAAAACTGTGAACATGATCTACGGCACCCATATCCCCAAGAGGGAGCACAAGCGTGCACTCCGGGACGTATACGCCGTCGAGCTTGTCGCCCCCAAGTTCAACCCATGGTCGGCTTGCCCGATCACTTTTGATCGTAGGGATCACCCAACAAGTATTCGTCACTGAGGTTTCGCGGCCTTAGTGCTTGACCCCATAATAGACGGATACCATCTTACTCGAGTCCTTATGGACGGCGGTAGCAGTCTCAATCTGATATATCAGGACACTGTCCGCCAGATGGGGATCGACCCGTCAAGAATTAAGCCCAGCAGCACTACCTTTTAAAGGAGTGATTCCAGGCATAGAAGCCCGCTGTACGGGCTCATTAAAACTGAAAGTCATATTCGGTTCCCCTGATAACTTTCGAAGCAAAGAGTTAAACTTTGACATCGCTCCATTCCTAAGTGGCTATCACGCACTACTCGGAAGAACGGCCTTCGCCCACTTTAATGCAGTCCCGCATTATGCCTACCTAAAGCTCAAAATGCGCGGACCACATGGCGTTATCACAGTCAATGGAAACATGGAGCGTTCCCTCCGTACGGAGGAAGACACTACGGCCCTAGCGGCCGAAGTCCAAAACGGCTTATTTGGGCCAAATAGCTCATCAGTCGTCCAAACCATGGACACGGCTAAACTTGCCCGGTCCGCACTAGAATGCGGCAGCTCATAAGAACCTGAGCTTGATTAGCAGTTGTGTCCCTGTCGACTGGCCCATAAGGTAGCAGCTTACGTACCTCGCGTACAAAATTATGCACTTAAAATACCTTGGGCGGTGCTAGGGGCATACAACATATCATTAGTCCATAGTTCGGCTTGACCCTATTCGGACTCTAAAATACATCTTCTTTTTCAGGTTCATTTAAAAACCCACATTGTTTATGGTCGTGCAGGGTACTCTTTTCCAGAATCTTATTCTTTTTTTACACGCGGCCATTATAATCCTCCTTCTCAAGGACACATTATCAAGGAGAAAAAGGTGCAGACGTGCAGCAGGGCCACTTGTTGAAATTTATTTTTCTTAGATTCAGGCTCTTTGTAATCCTTTTTCCTCTTTTTTCCTCTTTTATTTGTTGGCATGTCAAATGCCCGAGGCTGTTATCGGCGTTATGTGTAACCTCACGGCTCGCCGTATTAAACGGGGTATAAAGGAAGCAATTTGGTTCCAATTTGTTTGGGTCGTTGTCTATTTTTACCACATGTATTCTCCACCCCGAAGTCAGATCGCCGCTTATGCCCTAATACCTGGACATAATACCAGGGGTTGTACTCACCCTGGCACGCCTACAAAAAGTTTGAACACCTATAGGGAACTATTCGGCATCCCGGATATTGTGTTATATGCATCGGCTCTGAATCATGTCTTTGGTCAATAGTTGGGTTGCCCGGCTCCTGTGCTTGCTACCTTATGTTCTGCATTGTTCAGCTAAGGTAGTAAAGGGAGAACTACTGTGATTGTACTTCTGGTTCATCCAGTCAAGTACCTCAGTAGAGAAAGCCAAAAATTGACTGTCATGATGAGGCGAGAGCTGGTCAAGCGATTCGGTGACCTAGTGTTATACTATGATCGATAGTGATCCACTCCGTGTTATACGAGGGGCTGGTCTTCGCCAGCCGCATCAAAGAGGCACTATAATTCGAAAAGCCTGGTACACACCAGGGGCTAGTACTAAGCCTCACTAGTCAAGCTCATATGGCTAAGTGAAAGCGATAAAGCCGCATAGTCTGATTGTCTGGTTCGCTACACAAACACCTCCTATACGGACCAAGACGTTGGATAAAGAGTGTTCATGCGTGTTACCGAACACCCCTATAATATTTACATGGGGGCTGAAGCCGATGACTGGAAACTTACAGGTTTAATTAAATAGCCGCACATGTGGAAGAAGTCGCTCACAAATATAGTAGCGCAAAAATTTATATACATCAGCACATTGGCTTAGTCCTTACAACCCGAATACAAATCACTCAAATATTATATCCTTCAAGCATTGGCCCTCCACAAGGCGGGCTCCTTCTAGGACGTCGTTAAAGTACTTTTCCAGTTTGCGATGATCCTTGCCTTCTGGAGGGCCAGAAGTGGCTATTTCGGCGGCCTTCGTCTTCGCCCAATGCACCTTCACGCGGGCAAAGGCCATCCGAGCACCCTCTATGCAGGACGAGCGCTTAATAGCATCAACCTGTGGACTCGCATCGACGAACCTCTTCACCAATCCGAAATAACTACTCGGGATCGGATCAGCGGGCCATAGCCGGACTATCAAGTCCTTCATGGCCGAACTCGCCATGTTGTGCAGCTCGACCAGCTGCTTCATTTGGTAATTGAGGGGCACCGGATGGTTGGGCATGAGGAACTGCAACCAAAACAGCTTCTCCATGTTATTCCCCTCCTGAGCTCGGAAGTATTGGGCGGCGACGGCGATGCTCCTCGGGAGATCCGCAAACAACGCTGGAGAACTCCACAATCATGTCAGCCCAAGATACCTCTGACCTCCGAAGATGCTCTGTAAGAGAAAAACCTTACTAGCTGCTATTTGACGCGTTTGTTTTATCTCCTCCTGAGCACTGTGTGAGTCAGTCTGCGCCTCCTTGGCAGCATTAATTGTCGTAGTGAGTTTGGCCGCTTGGTCCAAATTCGCCTTCTCCAATGCGTCGCAATTGCGAATTGCATCTTGAATCTCGACGTCGACTTCGATCACCCGAGCTTTGTGATGTTGATGTTGGGCCTTCTTGGCCTCCAGGTTGGCAGCCGCTTTATCAGCGGAGGCCTTGCTTGCTCTGGCCTCTTCCTTGTATGTGGCAAGTTCGCCCTTTAGAGCCTCGACCGCAATTGCGTCAGCTGTTTCACAAAAAACATATAACACATATTATCTCATGTTCGGACATATAGTGTGTTAAAAGCTAGATTTCCTAAACCAGCATACCTTGCATTTCATCAAAATGCTTGTTGATGCGGTCAAGATTTTCATCAGCTAGTTTAAGTTTCCGATTTAACTCGGACACCTCTGCGGCCCGGGCAGATGTCGTAACTAGCGAAGTCTAGTCAAGCACCAAATTCACAGTTCAACTCTATCATATGCTATAACATGGATGCTTTTATATATATATCTAAAATAAAAAGGTTCGCTTTGAAGAAACATTACGGCCCATACCTCAAAGCATGTTAATAGGCTGTTGAAAGCTTCGTTCAGTCCACCTTTGATGGACTGAATTTTCTCCATGACCGCACTCATCAGAGTGCGGTGTTCTTCTATGATGGAAGCACTTTGCAATGCTCCCTCCAGAGTGTTCGGCGCCTCGAGATTGACAGTAGGCGCCGCAGGAGCAGTTGCTCCCTCCCCCATTACGAGGGGTTGGTCCCTTGATTCCGGAGCCGCACTGGACTCCAGAACAGTGTTCGGCGGGGCCCCGGATTGTTTGGGCCCCCCGTCTTCAGTCGCCATGGGGATCGCTCCCCCCCCCCCCCGGTTGACCGCGACCGGGGATTGACCTCGGCTGCCCTTTCGTCTGCCCCACTCCCACCTGCTGGAACAAGGGGAGTTTGTAGAGAGGATACCTCTGTATCCCCCACGGTGGGCGACGAGCCCCGTGGAGGCGTATCGCTCTCTGTCTCTCCGGATGCCAGAGAATTCCCCGAGGACAGTGAAGCCACGGGGATGTCGTGTGGAGGGCTACATAAAGGTAGAACAAATATTAGATGCGAAAAATAAAAATCATCCGAACATAAGCAGTTCTGAATACTTACGATTCGGTCGAGGGCTTGATCTTGGGTTGAACCCGATAGCTGTGTTCGGATGATGAGTCCGAACTAACAGGAAGAGTTAGCTTCTTCTTGGGCACGGCTATGCCTGCGTCAGCAGGGGCCGCTCTTTTCCTCCCCTTGGCCAGGACGAGGGAGTCTTCTTCTTCCTCCTCCTCTTCTTATTCGGGAGAGAGTTGGGAGCCCGATTCCTCAGACCTTGTGTCCACAGGGCCAGCAGGGCAGGGGTCGCTCTTGACCTCCTTGCCCTTCTTCTTGGCCTTTTTCTCCGATGCCTTGTACGGCGCCGGAATCAACATCGTTGTCGCCCGAGGCGTCTCTGGGTCTTCTGGTAGGGGAGTCGGACACTTGATCCGCTCCGGCTTTTTCGTCCAAGCCTGGATTGAATGCAAAAGCTCCAACTCTTGTTATAATTAAAGCAGGGAAGGAATGTATATTCGGCAGAAATCTCAATTACCTCTGACGCAGGGAGCACAGTACTGAAGCCCCTGTCCTTAGTCTCCACCGGCCACCCTTTCTGGGCCTTGAAGAGGTGCTTCCAGATGTCTTTGTGCGTAGAGCCGAAGAGGTGCTTCAAGGGCCGGGACCCTTCCGGATTGAACTACCATAGATAGGAGTCCCGGTGTTGGGAAGGGAGGACAAGACGGGCAAGCATTACCTGGACCACGTTAGTGAATTGGGTGCCCTTGGAGATCATGTCAGAGATGTGTTTCTGGAGGGTTAGCACCTCCGCCTGAGACCCCCAATTCGGACCCTTATCGATCCAGGAGGTTAGCCTCTCCGGGGGTCCAGATCTGAATGCAGGAGCTGCCACCTACTTGGTATCGCGGGGCTCGGTGATGTAAAACCACTCCTGCTGCCAAATTTTGTTCGTCTCCACGAACACCCCTTTGGCCAGGTAACATTGGGGAGTTTGCTTATCATAGCACCTCCACACTCAGCGTGGTGCCCGTCGACCACCTTCGGCTTCAAATTGAAGGTTTTGAGCCATAAGCCGAAGTGTGGGGGGATTCGTAGGAATGCTTCACACACCAATAAGAAAGCGGATATGTGAAGAATTGAATTTGGGGCTAGATCATGAAAATCTAACCCGTAGAAAAATAGAAGGCCTCGTACAAAGGGGCGGAGAGGAAATCCCAGCCCCCGAATGAAGTGCGAGAGGAATATAACCCTCTCACCCGCCTTAGGGACGGGGATCACTTGGTCCCTCTCGGGGATCACTTGGTCCAACGTCTCTTATCACCAGAAAAAAAATCTCCAAAAAGTTTCCTAGCATTTGGACTTTGTTTAGTATTTATATTCCTTAAAGTAAAAGAAACAGGAGGCACTGGGCACTAAGTTAATAGGATAGTTCCAAAAAATGATAGAAAATTGATTGTAAATGTATATAAAACATCCAAGATTGATAATATAATAGCATGGAACAATAAAAAATTGTAGATACGTTGGAGACGTATGAGCATCCCCCAGCTTAATTCCTGCTCGTCCTCGAGTAGGTAATGATAAAAAATAGAATTTTTGATGTGGAATGCTACCTATCATATTCATCATATGATCTTTTCTTTGTAGCATGGATATTTGGGCTTGAATGATTCAAAGAATTAGTCTATAATTTGATATCAAGACATCAATACTCAAGCATATCAACAAGCAACTAAGTTTTTCAAAACATCAATGCTAAAGAAAGCTATCCCTCGCCCATCATGCTCAATCATTGATCCATTCATGAAACACATCCAAATATTAACTACATCCAATGCACAAGTATGACAATAGTGTTCCATAGTTGGTGCTTTATAAGAGAAGATGGAGACTCAATTGCATAAAATTAAATAGATAGGCCCTTCGCAGAGGGAAGCAGGGATTGTTAGAGGTGCGAGAACTCATAACTTAAATTCAGAGACAAAACTGTTTTGAGAGGCATGCTTTTCCTGTCAACAAAAACGACCGAGAATTCCCAATATCTTCCATGCTAGACAAATTATAGGCGGTTCCCAAACAGAAATTAAAGTTTATTTCCTTTTCACCATTTTCACAATCCATGGCTAGTCGTATCCACGGAGGCCTTCCATGCCAACACATACCAAGGAATTTATTATAGTATTTTTGCATTTTGGGAAATGGCATACCTATTACCTGCCACACTATCATGCAACGACAAGTGAATAAACACTCATCAAGAGAATAAAATATCTAGCATGAAAAAAATTTGGCCACCCCGACTGCTTCATGAGCGGTACATGCACACAAAAAGGAAATTAATTTTGAAAATTAGAGTTGGCACATACAAATTTACTTGGAACGCCATGGAAATATCGTATATATATAGGTATGGTGGACTTATTTGGCACAACTTTGAGTTTAAGGAGTTGGATGCACAAGCAGTATTCCCGCTTAGTACAAATGAAGGCTAGCAAATATATTGAGAAGCGACCAACCAAGAAATGAAAACGGTCATAAACAAACATGAAGCATAATTAACACCGAATAATGCACCACAAGTAGGATATAATTTAATTGCATAACTACTGACTTTACGTGCATGCATAGGGAATCACAACCCTTAACATCAATATTCTTTCTAAAGCATAATTACTCATTAACATGACTCACATATCACTATCTTCATATCGCAAAACTATTGCAAGGAATCAAGTTCATAATTTTCAGTGATCTTCATGAAGGTTTTTATTATATCCTCCTTGGATATCTATCACTTTGGAACTAAATTCATATCTTGTGCAAATTACAATTACTATTATTTAACTCTCAAAAAGATATAAGTGAAACATGAGAGCATAAGTATTTCTTCAAAATTTTCATCTCTCAAAATAATACATAAGTGAAGCATGAGAGGATATTTCTTTAAAATTTACTAACTCTCAAAATAATATAAGTGAAGCATGAGAGTTTATTTCTTCAAATACAACCACCTCCGTGCTCAAAAAGATATAAGTGAAGTACTAGAGCAACTGCCTAGCTCAAAAGATTTAAGTGAAGCACATATCGTATTCTAGCAAATCAAGATATGTGTGTGGCTCTCTCAAACTAGTGTGTTCAGCAAGGGTTATTGTGAAAAAGTAAAAAAATCAAAACAAGCAAAGACTCATATAATACAAGACGCTGCAAGCAAAACTCGTGGTACGTTACGAATAAAAATATAGCTCCAACTAAAATTACCGATGGTCGTTAGAAGAAAGAGGGGATGCCTTCCGGGGCATCCCCAAGCTTATTGCTTGGTAGTCCTTGAATATTACCTTGGGGGTGCCTCAGGGCATCCCCAAGCTTAGGCTCTTAACACTCCTTGTTCCTTCATCCATCGTGATCTCACCCAAAACATGAAAACTTCAATCACACAAAACTCAACAAAACCTCGTGAGATCCGTTAGTATAACAACTAATGGTTACTTTAAGTACTATTGTAAACCCATTCATATTTTATTATTACATTATATATACTTTATTCTAACTTTACCATGGCTTATA
>LR738715.1:287374593-287417589 GCA_902687465.1 Secale cereale | reverse complement strand
CCCCCCCCCCCACTCCCCCAATACAATCCATAGATTCATCAAAATAAGCACATAATGCAACAAAAATAGAATCTGTCAAAAACAGAACAGTCTGTAAATACATAATTTTTAGTCATACTTCTATAACTCTGAAAAATCTGAAAAAATAGGGAAACATGCGCAATTCGTATGTCAATCATGTGTAGAAATGTCAGAAATTATTCATGCTCCAGCAATTGCAAAGAATTCCACTACTGGACGCAAAAGGTTTTGTTAATGCACGGAATCAAATCAACTATCATCCAAATCATCCCAAAGGCTTTGCTTGGCAAAACACTAATTAAAACACCAAAACACAATGCCAACCATAGCATAATTGTGTATTTATTGAAAAACAGAAAGAAAAGCAAAAAAATGAGAAGATAACTATTGGATTGCCTTCCAACAAGCGCTATTGTTTTAGGCCCCTAGCTAGGCATAATGCATAGTTTGTAAGTGTTGTCATCTTTGGTTTTGGTTCCATAGGTGGCCCTCATGATTGACTCATATGGTGGCTTAATTCTTGTTCTAGGAAAATGTTCCATGCCCTTCTTTAATAGAAACTAAAATTTGACATTCCCTTCTTTCATGTCAATAACGACACCTATAGTTCGTAAAAATGGTCTATCAAGTATGATGGGGCAAGACGACTTACAATCAATGTCAATCACAATAAAATGAGCGGGCACATAGTTCCTATTTTCAAGAATAAGAACATTATTAATTCTACCCAAAGGATTTTTAATAGTAGAATCCGCTAAGTGCAAATTGAGAGAACATTCATCCATATTGGTAAAACCTAGCACATCACATAGAGATTTTGGAATTGTGTTAATAGTAGCACCCAAGTCACATAAAGCATTGCATTCATAATTTTTAATCTTGAATTCAATGACGGTTTCCCATTCATCATATAATTTTCTAGGAATTGAAATATCTAATTCAACTTTTCTTCTAAGGCCTTCATCAATGCTTCTATAATATGTTTAGTAAAAGCTTTATTTTGTTCCTAGGCATTGGGTGAATTTAACATGGATTGCAACAAAGAAATACACTCAATAGAGGAGCAACTGTCAGAATTAAAGTCTTTGTAATCCAAAGTGGTGGGCACATCACTAGCTAAAGTTTTTACCTCACCAAACCCACTTTTAGTTAAAAAAAACATTATGTTTTTCACCCTCCGAATCACGAGGATGCCTTATAGCTAAAGTTGAATCCTCGTTAGTCCTATTATCATCAATTTTAACATTACTAAACAAGGAATCAATAGAAGAAACACCAATCATTTTAATCTCTTCATATTACTACGGAAGAAATCAGGCGGAATCGCTTTTTCTAAAAATTCTCTTTTAGCTCTAAGCATAGTAGTTATTTTCTTAATTTGATCCATAGAGACATATAGAGATTTTATTGATTCATTAATATCAATCTTAGGTGGAAAAAATATTAGTCTTAAAATTTTCCACACCATGAATAATTTTATCGATGCTCCTAGACATATCATCAAGTTTACTCAATTTTTTCTATCGTAGTGTTAAAAACTTTTTGAGCATTGATGAATTATTCAATATTGCTTTCAAGATCATAGGACATCCTCTTATCATTATTATAAGAATTACCGTAGGAATTGCCATAACTATTAGTGGAATTTCCTGGAAAAGGCCTAGGATTAAAATTACCTCTATAAGCATTGTTATTAAAATTATTTCACGAGACAAAATTCACATCTACGGGACGTTATTTTTCTCAATCAAAGTGGACAAAGGCACATCATTAGGATCAATAGGAGCATTTTTACTAGCAACCAATTTTATAAGAGCATCAACTTTATCACTCAAAGTACAAATGTCTTCAACCGAATTCACCTTTTTACTAGTAGGAGCTCTTTCAGTATGCCATTGTGAATAATTAGCCATAATATTATCAGGCAATTTAGTGGCTTCACCCAAAGTAATCTCCATAAAAGTACCACCCACAGCGGAATTTAAAAGATTTCTAGAAACAAAATTCAATCCCGCAAAAAACTTTTGTATGATCCATGAGTGGGGCAATTTCTTATCATCAATTTCATCCTTTCCCAAGATTGGGCAACATGTTCATGTTCATGCTCAAGTTGATTAAAATTCATGATTTGATTTCTAAGGAAAATAGTTAGTGATAAGAGCATCTTTGCACTTGTCCCAAGAATCAATACTATTTTGTGGCAAAGATGAAAACCAAATTTTCGCATGATCACACAATGAGAACGGAAATAATTTCAATTTCACAATATCGTTGCCCACATATATTCTCGTTTGCATATCACACAATTCTACGGAAGTGTTTAGATGGGACGCGGCCTCCTCATTAGGATTATCGTAAAATTGCTCCTTCATAACAAGATTCAACAAAGCGGCATTAATATCAAAAGACTTCGCACTAGCGGCGGGGAGGAGCAATTGGAGTAATAATAAAATCATCATTACTAGTCGTAGAAAAATCACACAACTTGGTATTTTCTTGAGACATCATGACTACGAAAACAAGATCACAAGCAAACAAGAGATCAAACAAGAAAAAGGCAAACGGAAAATATTTTTGTATTTTCATAAAAATGTTTTAGAATTGGGGGAGATTAAAACGAGAGGTAAATGGTAAAGAAGTAATTGCAAGGAGATGAGAGTTTATGTGTACGTACTTGATAGATGTTGAGGATGTCTCCCCGGCAATGGCGCAAAAAATTCTTCCTGCTACTTATGAGCTGCGTTGGGATTTCTCCAAAGAGGAGGGGATGATGAAGTACAGTAGAGATAAGTATTTCCCTCGGATAAGAAACCAAGGTTATCAATCCAGTAGGAGAACCAAGAAACACTATGTAAACATCACCTGCACACAAACAACAAATAGTTATGAGCAAGATTAAATTGTATGTGTTTTGATAAATAGATCTAACTAAAATATGAAATAAAGTAATAAAATTGCAGCAAGGAAATTTTGGTTTTTAATATGATAGTAAATAGACCCGATAGCTGTAGATTTCACTAGAGGCTTCTTTTAAGAAAATAGCATACGATGGGTAAACAAATTATTGTTGGGCAATTGATAGAAAAAGCAAATAATAATGACGATATCCAATGCAAAGATTATTCATATAGGCATCATGTCCAAAATTAGTAGACCGACTCCTTCCTGCATCTACTACTATTACTCCACACATCGGCTGCTACCCAGAGTGCATCTAGTATATTAAGTTTATGAGGGAACTGAGTAATGCCTTAAGCAAGATGACATGATGTAGACAAGATAAACTCACGTATGAATAAACCCCATCTTGTTACCCTTAATAGCAACGATACATGTGTGTCATGTTGTTGGGGAACGTAGTATTTCGAAAAAGTTCCTACGACCACGCAAGATCTATCTAGGAGAAGCATAGAAAGGAGCGGGGAGAGTGTGTCTACGTACCCTCGTAGACCGAAAGCGGAACCGTCTAGTGACGTGGTTGATGTAGTCGAACGTCTTCGCGATCCAACCGATCCAAGCACCGAACGTACGGCACCTCCGCGTTTAGCACACGTTCAGCTCGATGACGTCCCACGAACTCTTGGTCTAGTTGAGCATCGCAGGAGAGTTTCGTCAGCAAGATGGTGTGGTGACGGTGATGATGAAGTTACCGGCGCAGGGCTTCGCCTAAGCACTGCAACGATATGACCGAGGTGTGTAACTGTGGAGAGGGGCACCGCACACGGCTTGCAAATCAACTTGTGTGTACAAGTGTGCCCCTGTGACGCCCCCGATTTGATCGTACACTAATCATGCACACAAATGTGTACGACCAAGATCAGGGACTCACTGGAAGATATCACAACACAAATCTAGACACAAATTAAAATAATACAATCTTTATATTACAAGCCAGTGGCCTCGAGGGCTCGAATACATAGCTCGAAAATGCAAGAGCCAGCGGAAGCAATAATATCTGAGTACATACATAAGTTAAACAAGTTTGCCTTAAGAAGGCTAGCACAAATATAGCAACGATCGAAAAGGCAAGGCCTCCTGCCTGGGACCTCCTAACTACTCCTCGAAGCCGAACTCCACGTAGAAACATCCTCGGGATCATCTGGCTCCTAGACTCCACCATCTGGTTGCGTCATCCGAGAAAAGAGGAAAAGGGGGGGAAAGGGGGAGCAAAGCAACCATGAGTACTCATCCAAAGTACTCGCAAGCAAGGATCTACACTACATATGCAATGATATTTGTGTAAGGGGGGTAATATCTGTGGACTGAACTGCAAAATGCCAGAATAAGAGGGGGATAGCTAATCCAATCGAAGACTACACTTCTGGCAGCCTCCGTCTTGAGTAGCTGGAAAGTTCACCAGGTAACATCGTATAGCATAATCCTACCCGGCGATCCTCCCCTCGTCGCCCTGTGAGAAAGCGATCACCGGGTTGTATCTGGAACTTGTCTGGGTGTGTTTTATTAAGTATCCAGTTCTAGTTGTCATGAGGTCAGAGTACAACTCCGGATCGTCCTTTTACCAAGGGACACGGCTATTCGAATAGATTAACTTCCCTGCAGGGGTGCACCACATAACCCAGCACGCTCGATCCCATTTGGCCTGACACACTTTCGAGGGTCGTGCCCGACCTCGGAAGATCAACACGTTGCAGCCCTACCTAAGTACAACAGAGAGGTCAGCACGCCGGTCTAAGTCCTAGGCACGCAGGGGTCCGGGCCCATCGCCCAACGCACACCTGCACGTTGCGTACGCGGCCGATGAGCAGACCTGGCAACCTCCATTACTAAGGAAGTTACGTTACGCTGTCCAACCCGGCGCGCGCCGCTAAGTCGCTGACGTCAAGAAGGCTTCGGCGGATACCACGACGTAGAGTGCCCATAACTATTCCCACGTAGCTGGTTAGTGCGTATAGGCCAATGGCCAGACTCAGATCAAATACCAAGATCTCGATAAGCGTGTTATTATGAAATAACCGTGGACAACGACCAGGGCCAAGCCCACCTATCTCCTAGGTGGTCGCAACCCACCCTGTCGCTCCGCCACAAAGTAACCATCAGGGGGCTACCGGGAACCCAGGCCCACCACTACCTGTGTGGAACCACCTGCCCCTTCAGCCCCCATATCCGAATTATCTTCATGTGCAGGAATAGTATAATATATACCCGTGATCACCACCCGAGTGATCACGGCCCGATAGTATAGCATGGCAGACGGACAAGGGTGTGGGGCCACTGATGGAATACTAGCATCCTATACTAAGCATTAGGATAGTAGGTAAAGGTACCAACAGTTGTAGCAACAATGACAGGCTATGCAATAGAATAGGAGCTATCGAATCATCAACAGTAGCAGTTCTAATGCAAGAATGAGAGAGAGAATGGGCGATATCTGGTGATCAAGGGGGGCTTGCCTGGTTGCTCTTGCAAGAAAGAGGGGTCGTCAACACCGTAGTCGATCGAGGCAGCAGCGACGTCCGTCTCGTAGTCTACCGGGGAGAAGAGGGGGAAGAAACAATAAATACAAGGCAAACAAAGCATCTCAAAATATAACAAGGCAATACGCGGTGCTACGTGTGACCTATCGCAATGCTCGGTGATACAGGCGAAGAGGAATAACATCCGGGAAAGTATTCCCGGTGTTAGTCATTTTCGGTTAGATGGGACGGAGGGGGATTGTTCCATGTTCGGTATGATAGAGGTAGCTGGCGGGCGAACGGACCGTGTATTCGGATTCGTCTCGAAATTCTAAGCAACTTTCATATATAAAGTATTTCCATCCGAGTTACGAATTATTTTATATTAATTTTTAAAGTTTTAAAACATTTTCTACTTTATTAATTATTAATTAAACCAACATTATCCAGAATAGTGTATGTTGACGTCATCATGACACCAGCATGACGTCAGCAGTCAACAGGGGGTTGACTGGGTCAAACTGACGTGTGGGGTCCACATGTCATACTCTGTTTAGTTAATTAACAGTTAACTAGGTTAATTAGTGATTTAGTGAAACAAATGACCATTAATTAAATTAATTAATTCTTTAATTAATTAATTAATAATAAAATTTATTTTTTTATTTTTTTATTATCCTTTTTAAAAGGTTTTGGGGGGGCATGGGGCCCCACCTATCATAGGCCCTAGTGGCCTTAGTGGGTTCGGGCGCCACGGGCACCGGCCGAGCGGGCGAACCCAAGCGAGCGAGCGGGCAACAGCCCGCTGGGCACAGCCGGGCGAGGCCACGGCGAGGCTGCAACGGGCGGCTGCCTGCGAGGCCAGCGGCGGAGGGTGCCAAGGTGCTCTGACTCGCCATCAAGCTGTCAGAGCGCGAGGCGACAAAGGAGGTGACTACGAAGGCGAAGGCAGTCCACCATGCGGAGGAGCAGGACCGCCTGCTCCGCGGGCTGTTGGACATGAGGTGCAGCTCCGACTCAGATATGACGGACGGCTCCACCTCCACTTCCAATGATGATGTGCCTCTGCGCATCGATGCCTACACTGAGGAGGGGCACAGCCGTGCCGATAGTCGGAAGGGGAGGGGGACAGCAAGGAAATGGCGATTTCCTCCACCCTTCCTCGTTTTGTTTATATTTTATCTATCTTTCATAAGTTTGTAGTATGGATTTGACTGTCCGCCGTTGAACTCCGATGAACCATGTTCCTTTTGTCTGGCTAATTTCGTGAAACGCTCTTTGATCATGTGTTTTACGTAGCGTTGCATGAATTGCATGGTTTTGAGGTTTCGGATATGTGGCATGCGAGTGTGGAAGACAAAATATAAGGCATGCCCGACCAGTGCCCGCAGACGTGCTCGAGCGCATCCGCTGGCGTTTGAGGGTCGAATTAGCTCATCGTGGTTTTAGATGTTCTAAGCACGGATGACACATGCAACACCGGCGGGTGGACGGACAACCGACATGCATGCGCGCTCGCATGCTTGCGTCGCCCGTGTTGCGCTTATGTACATTGCATGTGCAAGCCAAGGAAAGAGTGAAAATAGGAACCGAGCAAGCCAAACTAAGAAGTAGGGCACCTTCAACGCTGACCCTTAACCTCTCACATTGGTTCACACTATGTTGTCCATACCATACAAGTCATTCAACACGGGCTTGTATCGATCCACATCGTGGTTCGGATGCGTTTTTGTCCCACAAATAGGAGGGCGAGTTTTGCAGGAGTCTAGACAATTGTTAAGCGCTTTTGACTGCGCTGGCCCACCAAAACGCCTCCCTCTCCCACGCGCGCTTGCCGCCCGATGTGAGCTGCTTGCAGTCATGCCGCTGTAGAGTGCGCCACTCCACATTGAAGGAGGATCAGGGCGAGCGCGACCACTCACTGCCTTCGTCATTGAAGCGGCGCGCCGGGCCAAGGGTGATGCGCTGCACGCCCGACAACACACCTACTTGCCGCATTCAAACGCCTCCATTAAACCCGCGTCAAAGCCGAGGAACTTACTCCGACCACACGTCCGTTCACGAGTGGGTTGACATCAAACACAACGACGGGTTGGCTCCTCCCGTCCACCCTCTATATAAACTAGGCCAGATGCCAGGCAAGAATCACACCACTCCGCCGCTCCCCATCTCGTCCTTCCACCATTTTCTTTAATGTATCAAAGGCATCCAATGAGCCGGAAGAGCATTTCTCTTGCATAAGAGCCGGATGGGTGGTCCGCCAAGCACGGTGGGTACAAGCGAGACACCTCGCTACTTCACGTCCCTCGCCTAGCCCGACGGAGAAAGTTGCAAGTTTCCCAGAAGGTACGAGATGGCGCGTGGTTCAGCAAGTTACCACTCCAACCCAGCTCGCTGAGGAGTGATGAGTTGCTCAAGGCCGGCACCATGGGGAGCATGGAGGCACGGGCATCGTCGCCTCCAGTGCTTGCGACCGCGCCATCCACCGTAGACACGTGTGTAGCCACGCCATGCACATAGAGAAAGAAGCCAGCTACACAAATTTCGATGAGGTGGCGGCCAACACGTTCGCGCTCGCGCCCACTAGAGAAGTCGAACATAGGAGGCCGTTGCTGCTTGGGTCCCAGGAAGGCCACCGCCGATGACCTGGCATGTTCTTGTTTATCTCAGACCATCCTGGGAAGACGCCTGAGCTCCGCGCAAGCACCCTTCCCCTCCGGCTGAAGCACCCCCTTTGCCACTCTAATGAACGGTGCAGCCGGGCATAGGGAAGATACGGGGGAAGAATATGCCTCTGGAGCTCCCGACGGTATGGTTAGCGGACTGCCGGACATGGGGAAGACAAGCCGCGGCCGACCGTAGACTACTGTAGTGTGTTCGTGTCGTGGGAGTGGAGCTTCGCGCAACCGTACATGCAGATATTTTTAGCTTTTTAGTTGAACTTATGTCCAAAATGTAACGGGTTTGTATGAAATCCATCATGTTTATATGAAATCTAGCCTTGTTTGCACAAATTTCATTTGGTTTGTTGAAAAATAGTTTGAAATGTATGCGGCTATGGTTGGATGGCGTCCTCCCGCATCCTTGTCTGCAGACTTGTCCCCTGTCCACAGACGCATGCAGGAGGAAATTTGTGGGTTGCCATTGGAGATGCAAAAGAGCATCTCCAACCGAAGCTCACAAACATGTTCTATCACTGACCAGTCATAAAAAAAGCGACTCAATCGGAGCTCTCAAACCGCGGACAAACGCCCGGGCTGACCGTTACCCGTCATATCTAGCCCAAAATGTAGGGTGAATATGAGCCAACCTGGGCAAGCCCGGGCGCGTCCGCCACGTTCGCGTGGCCCACCCCGACCACACAAATCCCCCTACGAAGAAAACCCTAACTCATTTCACTACGCTCCCAAACGCTCCTCTTTTCACAATTCGCCAAATCCCTAGCGCCGACGAGCATGTTCAGCACCGGTAGCCACTCCAACGGCAGCTCCGGAGACAAGGTCGAGATGGCACTTCGTATCGCGCTTGAGCGCTTGCGGGTCGATAGAGGCGGCAGCTCCAGGTCATTGGTGACGCCACCTGTCGCCCGGCGCCGGCCCTTCCCGCCCCGTGTGCGGATCTGCAAGGGCTGCCCAATCGGTGTCGCCCACCCGACGGCCTCCTCCACCTCTGGCCGCTGCTCCGCATGGGTAGCGGTGGGTTCTAGTGCCCTCTCCATCGACGTCGTGGATGCAAAATTCGTTGGAGGCACGTGTCGCCTATCGCGAGAGGCATAGGGCAAGGAAGATAGGGGGTGCGTGCGACACGACTACGTAGTCAGCCCACCACCGCCGCATAATGTCGGGGCCCAATGAGGAGGAGCGTCTCCTATAGTCAGTGTACCATATGTCACTTACCACAGCGGAGACGGGCGCCCGGTGCTTGTGAGCTGCGTTGGGATTTTTCCCGAAGAGGAAGACGGAGCAATATAGTAGCTAATAAGTATTTCCCTCTTTGATAACCAAGGTTTATCGAATCAAAAGGAGAACCATGCAAATCCTAGTGAACAATACATGCACACACAAGAGCAAATACTTGCACCCAACATGGGCAAGAGGGTTTTCAATCCCCTTGAACTCGTTCCTTGCGAGGATCAAATCTGGAAGTGGTGGATATATAAATTGCAAAATAAAAGAGAAGTAAATAAATTGCAGCAAGGTATTTTTGGTTTCAGTAATTTGATAAAGATAGACCCGGGGGTAAAAGTTTTCACTAGAGGCTTCTCTCTCGAATAAATAGCGTACGGTAGGTAGACAAATTATTGTTGGGAATTGATAGAAAATCATAGTTATCATATTATTTATGGCAATGATCATGTAAATTGGCGTTACGGCCGTGACAAGTAGACCGAAACGATTCTGCTTCTACTATTGTTACTCCACCAATCGACCGCTATCCAACATGCATCTAAGGCATTAAGTTCATGACAAACAGAGAAACGCTTTAAGCAAGATGACATAATGAAGACAAAATAAATTCAAGAAATATGAATGAATCCCGTTGTTTTACCCTTAATGGAAAAATGCAAATACAAGCCCTGCTACCCATTCTGTCACTGGGTGAGAGGGCCGCAAGCCATCACAAAACACCTTGCCCACTGAAGATAAATAAATCCAGCTGGCCCAATCAAATGGATAGATCGAAGAGAAATACAAAGGTATAACAATCATGCATAATAAAGTTTAGAAAAGACTCAACCCATAGTTCATTGGATCCCAATAAACACACCGCAAAAGAATATTACATCGGATAGGACTCCATGGAGACCATGGAGAACTTTTTATTGAAGATCGGAGAGAAAGAAGCCATCTAGCTACAAGCTATGGACCCGTATGACTATGGTACACTAGTCACACATCATTGGAGATGCAACAATGATGATGTAGAAGCCTTCCGTGATTGATTCCCCCTCCAGCAGAGCACAGGAAAATGCCTCGAGATGGAATCACGGAAGAACAAAAGTTTGGGACAACGAAAATAGTGTTTCGGGTGGCTCTCTGGTATTTTAGGAATATTTGGGGATTTTTGGAGGCAAAGTTATTAGGTCAAACGAAGCTAGGTGGGACCCACAAGTCGGGTGAACTCGTGTCTCCCACGTAGATCTTCTGGCTTCCTCCCGAACCTTCTAGGGTCTAGAAGAAATTACTGTAGTCTTTCATCGTGTTTGGACTTCATTTGTTACTGATTTTCTGAAAAGCCAAAAACAAGCAAATAAACAGCAACTTGCGCTGGGCACTGAGTTAATAGATTAGCCCCCAAAAATGATATCAAATTTCATATAAATCATCTAAGATTGGTAATATAATAGCATGAAACAATAAAAATTATAAATACGTCGGCGACGTATCAGCATCTGAAGCTTAATTCCTGCTCGTCCTCGAGTAGGTAAATGGTAAAAGCAAAAAAATTGATGTTAAACGCTACCTAACATGTTTATCATGTAATCTCTTCAACGATATAAATATTAACAAATGATGAAGTAATTGATACCAGCATAATAATATCCATGAATATCAGAACATAATCATTATTGTTTCAAAATATACGATTCTCAACGAATGTCATCCCTACTTATTGAATTATGTAAGCATGGCATGACTCCGCCTTCACCGCATAAGTATAAATCATGAGAAAACTGGCGTCAAACCAAGCAATTGCATCATACTTTTAACACGCTTCAAAAAATTTACTCCACTCGATACATGAGCGTAAGCCATGGATATTAGCACTAGGTGGAATAGAATGCGGTGGTAGAGATATATAGGAGAAGTCAAAAAGGAAGAAAGGCTCGCATCAACTCGATGGATTATTTGACAATGGAGAGTACTTAAAATCGATATCAATGCAAGGAGTAGGTATTGCCATACAACAGATGCACTAGAGCGATAAATGTATGAAAGCTCAAACTCAAATTAAGTGGGTGTGCATCCAACTTGGTTCTTCATGAAGACCTCGAGCATTTGAGGAAGCCTATCATTGGAATATAGAAGCAAAGTTATATAATGAAAAATTTCCACAAGTATATGAAAGTGATAACTCATGAGACTCTCTATATAAAGAATATGGTGCTACTCTGAAACACAAGTGTGGTAAGAGGATAGTAACCTTGTCCATTCTCTCTTTTTATCTCATTTTTTTGGTGGGCTCTTTTGGCCCCCTTATTATTTTTATTTTTATTTTTCGTCCGGAGTCTCATACCGATTTGTGGGGGATTCCCTGTCTCCATCATCCTTTCCATGGTGGGATAATGCTCTAATAATGATAATCATCACACTTTTATTTAATTTTAACTCGATATTACAACCCGATAACTGAAACAATATGACTCTATATGAATGCCTCTGGTAGTGTACTAGGATGTGCAATGATCTCGCGTAACATGTATAAAGATGATGAACGGTGGTTTTGCCACAAATATCATGTCAGCTCTATATGATTATGCAAAGCAATATGATGATGAACACACATGTCATAAGATGGTATGGTGGAAGTTGCATGGCAATATATCTCAGACTGGCTATGAAAATGCCATGATAGGTAGGTATGGTGGCTGTTTGAGGAAGATATGAGGAGTCCTATGTGTGATATAGCGTATCATATCACGGGGTTCGGATGCACCTACGAGGTTTGCACCAACTCTCGAGCTGAGAAAGGGCAATGCACGATACCGAAGAGGCTAGCAAATTACGAAAAGATGGGAGTGCGTAATTCTCCTTGGAATCACATTAGTCATAAAGAACTGATATACTTATTATGAAAGTTTTATTAGCCCTCTAAGCAAAGTACTCTCGCATGCCCCTAGGGAGGAGGCTGGTAGGAGTTAACTGAAGGAAATATGCCCTAGAGGCAATAATAAAGTTAATATTTATTTCCTTATATCATGATAAATGTTTATTATTCATGCTAGAATTGTATAACCGGAAACATAATACATGTGTGAATACATAGACAAACAGTGTCACTAGTATGCCTCTACTTGACTAGCTTGTTGATCAAAGATGTTATGTTTCCTAACCATAGACATGACTTGTCATTTGATTAACGGGATCACATCATTAGGAGAATGATGTGATTGACTTGACCCATTCCGTTAGCTTAGCACTTGATCGTTTAGTTTTACTGCTATTGCTTTCTTCATGACTTATACATGTTCCTATAACTATGAGATTATGCAACTCCCGCATACCGGAGGAACACCTTGTGTGCTATCAAACATCACAACGTAACTGGGTGATTATAAAGATGCTCTACAGGCGTCTCCGAAGGTGTTCGTGGTGTTGGCATAGATCAATAATAGGATTTGTCACTCCGAGTGTCGGAGAGGTATCTCTGGGCCCTCTTGGTAATACACATCATAATAAGCCTTGCAAGCAAATGACTAATGAGTTAGTCACAAGATGATGTATTACGGAATGAGTAAAGAGACTTGCCGGTAACGAGATTAAACTAGGTATTGAGATACCGACGATCGAATCTCGGGCAAGTAACATACCGATGACAAAGGGAACAACGTATGTTGTTATGCGGTTTGATCGATAAGGATCTTCATAGAATATGTAGGAGCCAATATGAGCATCTAGGTTCCGCTATTGGTTATTGATCGGAGATGAGTCTCGGTCATGTCTACATAGTTCTCGAACCCGTACGGTCCGCACGCTTAACGTTTGATGACGATTGGTATTATGAGTTTATGAGTTTTGATGTACCGAAGGTAGTTCGGAGTCCCGGATGAGATCACGGACATGACAAGGAGTCTCAGAATGTCCGAGAAGTAAAGATTGATATGTTGGAGGACTATATTCAGACACTGGAAGTGTTCCGGAAAAGTTTCAGAAAATCAACCGGAGTGCCGGAGGGGGTTACCGGAACCCCCCCCCCCCAAGGGAGTATGGGCCATAGTGGGCCAATGAGGGAAAGAGAGGGGCATCCAATAGGGCTGGCCGCACCCCCCCTAGGGTTCCTAGTTGGACTAGGAAAAGGGGGGAGGCGCCCCCTCTCCTTTCCTTCTCCTCTTTCCCTTTCCTTTCCTACTCCTAGTAGGAATAGGAAAAGGGGGTTCCTATTCCTACTAGGAGTAGGAATCCTACTCCTAGGCGCGCCATACATGGCCGGCCGGCCCTCCCCCTTGCTCCTTTATATACGGGGGCAGGGGGCACCCAAACACACAAAAGAAACATTGTTCTAGCCGTGTGCGGTGCCCCCCTCCACAGAAACACACCTCAGTCATACCATTGCGGTGCTTAGGCGAAGCCCTACGCCGGTAACTTCATCATATCCGTCACCACGCCGTCATGCTGACGAAACTCTCCCGTGAAGCTCAACTGGATCAACAGCTCGTGGGACGTCATCAAGCTGAACGTGTGCTGAACGCAGAGGTGTCGTATGTTCGGTGCTTGATCGGTTGGATCGCGAAGAAGTTCGACTACATCAACCGCGTCACTAGACGCTTCCGCTTTCGGTCTACGAGGGTACGTAGACACACTCTCCCCTCTTGTTGTTATGCATCTGGTAGATAGATCTTGCGTGATCGTAGGAATTTTTTGAAATACTACGTTCCCTTACAGTGGTATCAGAGCCAGGTCTATGCGTAGATATGCACGAGTAGAACACAAGTGAGTTGTGGACGATACTAGTCATACTGCTTACCAGCATGTCATACTTTGGTTCAGCGGTATTGTCAGATGAAGCAGCCCGTACCGACATTACGCGTACGCTTACGCGAGACTGGTTTCACCGTTATGAGCACTCGTTGCTTAAAGGTGACTGGCAGGTGTCTGTCTCTCTCACTTTAGCTGAATCGAGTGCGGCTACGCCCGGTCCTTGTGAAGGTTAAACAGCACATACTTGACGAAAAATCGTTTTGGTTTTTGTATGCATAGGTAGGAACGGTTCTAGCTAAGCCCGTAGCAGCCACGTAAAACTTGCAACAACAAAGTAGAGGACGTCTAACTTGTTTTTGCAGGGCATGTTGTGATGTGATATGGTCAAGACATGATGAGTTATACGTTATTGTATGAGATGATCATGTTTTGTAAAGTTATCGGCAACTGGCAGGAGCCATATGGTTGTCGCTTTATTGTATGAAATACATTCGCCATGTAATTGATTTACTTTATCACTAAGCGGTAGCGATAGTCGTGGAAGCAATAGTTGGTGAGATGACAATGATGCTACGATGGAGATCAAGGTGTCGCACCGGTGACGAAGGTGATCATGACGGTGCTTTAGAGATGGAGATCAAAAGCACAAGATGATGATGGCCATATCATGTCACATATTTTGATTGCATGTGATGTTTATCTTATTATGCTTCTTATTTTGCTTAGTACGGCGGTAGCATTATAAGATGATCCCTTACAAAATTTCAAGGTATAAGTGTTCTCCCTGAGTATGCACTTTTGTGAAAGTTCGTCGTGCCGAGACACCACGTGATGATCGGGTGTGATAAGCTCTACGTTCGCGTACAACGAGTGTAAGCCAGTTTTGCACACGCAGACTACTCGGGTTAAACTAGACGAGGCTAGCATATGCAGATATGGCCTCGGAACACTGGAGACCGAAAGGTCGAGCGTGAATTATATAGTAGATATGATCAACATAAGATGTTCGCCATTGAAAACTACTCCATCTCACATGATGATCGGACATGGTTTAGTTGATTTGGATCACGTGATCATTTAGATGACCAGAGGGATGTCTATCTAAGTGGGAGTTCTTTAAGTAATATGATTAACTAAACTTTAATTTATCATGAACTTAGTCCTGATAGTTTATTTGCATATCTATGTTGTTGTATATCAATGGCCCATGCTACCGTTCCTTTGAATTTTAATGCATTCCTAGAGAAAGCTAAGTTGAAAGATGATGGTAGCAGTTACACGGACTGGGTCCGTAACTTGAGGATTATCCTCATTGCTGCACGGAAGAATTATGTCCTTGAAGCACCGCTAGGTGACAAGCCCCCTCTCGCTAATGTAGACGCTTTGAACGTCTGGCAGACGGGGTCTAATGACTACACGATAGTTCAGTGTGCCATGTTTTGAACGTCATGGAGCATATGAGATGTTCCAGGAGTTGAAATTAATATTTCAAACAAATGCCCAGATTGAGAAATATGATATTTCCAATAAGTCTTATAGCTGCAAGATGGAGGAGAATAGTTCTATCAGTGAACACTTGCTCAGAATGTCTGGGTACTACAATCATATGACTCAACTTGGTTGCAAAGTTGACGAGGATAGTGTTATTGATAGACTTCTTCAATCACTGCCACCAAGCTATAAAGGCTTCGTGATGAACTATAATATGCAAGGGATGCAAAATACAATTCCCGAGCTCTTCGCTATGCTCAAGGCTGCGGAGGTAGAAATCAAAAAGGAGCATCAAGTGTTGATGGTTAACAAGACCACTAGTATCAAGAAAAAAGGCAAGGGAAAGAAGGGGAACTTCAAGAAGAATAGCAAGATAGTTGCTACTCCCGCGAATAAACCCAAGTCTGGAGCCAAGCCGGAAACTGAGTGCTTCTACTGCAAAGGGACTGGACACTGGAAGCGGAACTGCCCCAAGTATTTGGCGGATAAGAAGGATGGCAAGGTGAACAAAGGTATATGTGATATACATGTTATTGATGTGTACCTTACTAATGCTTGTAGTAGTACCTGGGTATTTGATACCGTTTCGGTTGCTAACATTTGTAACCCGAAACAGGGACTACGGATTAAACGAAGATTGGCTAAGGACGAGGTGACGATGCGCGTGGGAAATGGTTCCAAAGTCGATGTGATCGCCGTCGACACGCTATCTCTACATCTACCTTCGAGATTAGTTTTAGACCTGAATAATTGTTATTTGGTGCCAGCGTTAAGCAGGAACATTACATCTGGATCTTGTTTGTTGCGAGATGGTTATTCATTTCAATCTGAGAATAATGGTTGTTCTATTTTTATGAATAATATTTTTATGGTCATGCACCCTTGAAGAGTGGTCTACTCTTGTTGGATCTCGATTGTAGTGATACACATATTCATAATATTGAGGTCAAAAGATGCAAGGTTAATAATGATAGTGCAACTTATTTGTGGCACTGCCGTTTAGGTCATATTGGTGTAAAGCGCATGAAGAAACTCCATAGTGACGGACTTTTGGAATCACTTGATTATGAATCACTTGGTGCTTGCGAACCATGCCTCATGGGCAAGATGACTAAAACTCCGTTCTCCGGATCAATGGAGCGAGCAACAGATTTGTTGGAAATCATACATAATGATGTATGTGGACCAATGAGTGTTGACGCTCGCAGCGGGTATCGTTATTTTCTGACCTTCACTGATGATTTGAGCAGATATGGGTATATCTACCAGATAAAACACAAGTCTGAAACATTTGAAAAGTTCAAAGAATTTCAGAGTGAAGTAGAGAATCATCGTAACAAGAAAATAAAGTTTCTACGATCTGATCGTGGAGGTGAATATTTGAGTTACGAGTTTGGTCTTCATTTGAAACAATGTGGAATAGTTTCACAACTCACGCCACCCGGAACACCACAGCGTAATGGTGTGTCCGAACGTCGTAACCTTACTTTATTAGATATGGTGCGGTCTATGATGTCTCTTACCGATTTACCAATATCGTTTTGGGGATATGCTTTTGAGACAGTTGCATTCACGTTAAATAGGGCACCATCAAAATCCATTGAGACGACGCCTTATGAACTGTGGTTTGGCAAGAAACCAAAGTTGTCGTTTCTTAAAGTTTGGGGCTGCGATGCTTATGTGAAAAAGCTTTAACCCGATAAGCTCGAACCCAAGTCGGAGAAATGTGTCTTCATAGGATACCCAAAAGAGACTGTTGGGTACACCTTCTATCACAGATCCGAAGGCAAGATATTCGTTGCTAAGAATGGATCCATTCTATAAAAGGAGTTTCTCTCGAAAGAAGTGAGTGGGAGGAAAGTGGAACTTGATGAGGTAATTGTACCTTCTCCCGAATTGGTAAGTAGTTCATCACAGAAACTAGTTCCAGTGATTCCTACACCAATTAGTGAGGAAGCTAATGATGATGATCATGAAACTTCAGATCAACCAGAGTACGTTCCGCACTAGAGTGGTACGGCAACCCAGTTCTGGAAGTCATGTTACTAGACCATGATGAACCTACGAACTATGAGGAAGCGATGATGAGCCCAGATTCCACAAAATGGCTTGAGGCCATGAAATCTGAGATGGGATCCATGTATGAGAACAAAGTATGGACTTTGGTTGACCTGCCCGATGATCGGCAAGCCATCAAAAATAAATGGATCTTTAAGAAGAAGACCGACGTTGACGGTAATGTTACTGTTTACAAAGCTCGACTTGTTGCGAAAGGTTTTCGACAAGTTCAAGGAGTTGACTACGATGAGACTTTCTCACCCATAGCAATGCTTAAGTCTGTCCAAATCATGTTAGCAATTGCCGCATTTTATGATTATGAAATCTGGCAAATGGATGTCAAAACTGCATTCCTGAATGGATATCTCAAAGAAGAGTTGTATATGATGCAACCAGAAGGTTTTGTTGATCCTAAAGGTGCTGACAAAGTGTGCAAGCTCCAGCGATCCATCTATGGACTGGTGCAAGCATCTCGGAGTTGGAATATACGCTTTGATGAGGTGATCAAAGCATATGGTTTTATACATACTTTTGGAGAAGCCTGTATTTACAAGAAAGTGAGTGGGAGCTCTATAGCATTTCTGATATTATATGTGGATGACATATTGTTGATTGGAAATGATATAGAATTTCTGGATAGCCTAAAAGGATACTTGAATAAGAATTTTTCAATGAAAGACATCAGTGAAGCTGCTTACATATTAGGCATCAAGATCTATAGAGATAGATCAAGACGCTTAATTGGACTTTCACAAAGCACATACCTTGATAAAGTTTTGAAGAAGTTCAAAATGGATCAGTCAAAGAAAGGGTTCTTACATGTATTACAAGGTGTGAAGTTGAGTAAGACTCAATGCCCGACCACTGCAGAAGATAGAGAGAAAATGAAAGTCATATCCTATTCCTCAGCCATAGGATCTATCATGTATGCAATGTTGTGTACCAGACCTGATGTGTGCCTTGCTATAAGTCTAACAGGGAGGTACCAAAGTAATCCAGGAGTGGATCACTGGACAGCGGTCAAGAACATCCTGAAGTACCTGAATAGGACAAAGGATACGTTTCTCGTGTATGGAGGTGACAAAGAGCTCGTCGTAAATGGTTACGTCGATGCAAGCTTTGACACTCATCCGGATGACTCGAAGTCACAAACCGGATATGTGTTTTTATTAAACGGTGGAGCTGTAAGTTGGTGCAGTTCCAAGCAGAGCGTCGTGGAGGGATCTACATGTGAAGCGGAATACATAGCTGTTTCAGAAGCAGCAAATGGAGTCTGGATGAAGGAGTTCATATCCGATCTAGGTGTGATACCTAGTGCATTGGGTCCAATGAAAATCTTTTGTGACAACACTGGAGCAATTGCCTTGGCGAAGGAATCCAGGTTTCACAAGAGAACAAAGCACATCAAAAGACGCTTCAATTCCATCCGCGACCTAGTGGGCCAACGAGGGAAAGAGAGGGGCAGCCCAAAGGGCTGGCCGCACCCCGCTAGGGTTCCTAGTTGGACTAGGAAAAGGGGGGAGGCGCCCCCTCTCCTTTCCTTCTCCTCTTCCCCTTTCCTTTCCTACTCCTAGTATGAATACGAAAAGGGGGTTCCTATTCCTACTAAGAGTAGGTGAAAGGATCGATATGGTTGACTAGAGGGGGGGTGAATAGGCAACTAACAATTTTTAACTTTTCTTAACCACTTTAAATTAAGCGACAAAATAAGTTGTCTAGATATTCTACTAGGATGACAACTAGAGGAAAGAAGGATAACAACTACACATGCATGCTATAGGAGTTGAACAAGTAAAGCATGCAAAAGTAAAGGTAAGAAATAACCACAAGTGGAACCGGTGGAGACGAGGATGTGTTGCCGAAGTTCCTTCCCTTTGAGGGGAAGTACGTCTCCGTTGGAGCGGTGTGGAGGCACAATGCTCCCCAAGAAGCCACTAGGGCCACCGTATTCTCCTCACGCCCTCACACGATGCAAGGTGTCGTGAATCCACTAGTGGTGCCCTTGAAGGCGGCAACCGAACCTTTACAAACAAGGTTGGGGCTATCTCCACAACTTGGAGGCTCCCAACAAACCACGAAGCTTCACCACAATGGAATATGGCTTCGAGGTGACCTCAACCGTCTAGGGTGCTCAAACACCCAAGAGTAACAAGATCCGCAAGGGATTAGTGGGGAGAATCAAATATCTCTTGGTGGAAGTGTAGATCGATGCCTCCTCAAGCAATCCCGAGCAAATCAACAAGTTTGATTGGCTAGGGAGAGAGATCGGGCGGAAATGGAGCTTTTGGAGCAACAATGGAGTAGTGGGGGAAGAGGTAAGTCTTCTTGGAGAAGAAGACCCCCTATATATAGTGGGGGAACAAATCCAACCGTTATTAGAGTTTTCAGCCCGCAGAGAGCGGTAGTACCGCGCATGAGTTGCGGTACTACCGCTGGCTGAGCGGTACTACCGCTTCGAGAGCGGTACTACCTCTTAGGCAAACGAGTGCGACATGATTGACAACCACGGATGAAATAAATTACATCCGTGGCTACATCCGCAGGGAAAACGGTAGTAGCAAAATGCGACACGGTACTACCGCTTGGGTTAAGCGGTACTACCGCATTGGATGCGGAAGTAAAAAATTACTTCCGCATCAACTTCTGTACTTAGAATCAGCGCCTGGGCCAGATACACGGTACTACCACTTTGGAGACGCGGTACTACCGTCAGAGCGGTACTACCGTGTCGGCAGGCGGTACTACCGTGTATCTGCGCGGTACTACCGCTTGGTTGAGCGGTACTACCGCTTGCCAGGCAGATGATCAGTTAAGAAGTCACAGTCTGCATATACGAAAAATAACCGGTTGGACCTCCAGAGAAGCAAGGAAAGGTGGTGCGAGAGTAGGATGTGTACGTGTTGATTCTACCCAAACCTTTCCGACGCGGACCCCCTCTTAATAGTACGGCTTTCCTATTACTCAAAGCCACCGACGGGGAGCAAAAAGAAAACACCGTCTTCCATAGAATCCGAGGGGCAAACAATCGTCTTGTGCCTAAGGGAGATATACCTGTATGAGCTTAGAGCACACGATCAGTCCGCAAATGCATTGTCATCAATCACCAAAACTACTTAGGGAGAAATATGCCCTTACAATCTCCCCCTTTTTGGTGTATTGATGGCAATACTTGATTTGCGCAGGGAAAAGATAATAGAGTAAGCAATCCAAGCCCTAGAGTATAGGTGAGCTCCCCCTGGATGTGTGCCTACACAAGATTGTGCTTTGGACTGCAGAGCACACATACTAGGTACAGTGCTCCCCTATAATCTACACACGAGATACTCTATATAAAAACTAACTGCTCTGGATAAACATTAAAGACATAACGATAAGGTCAACGATAACGGGGCATATGTCTTACACCATATGATAGTCTCACGCACACGACATAAACACGCAAATAAACCAGAGTTCAAAGAAACACAAGAGCACAAGACGCAAATCACTCTCCCCCTTTGTCATCGAGACACCACAAAGGGGAAAGAGGACACTAAGACGGGTGGAAGCCCTGGAGAAGCTCAGTCGTCCTACTCATCATCAGACTCCGGCTGCTCCTCCTGATACTCCTCATCAGACTCTGACCACTTGTACCCCTGGCGGGCCATCCAAGTAGCCTCAGGGGTGATGTTATCCTCGGACCCATTGGACACTTCCTCTCCATAGACTGCCAGAATCTTCTTGTCACGCTGGCGCGTCTGCTTGTCAGTCACATGCGCCCGGTATTGCCCCTTAGCCTACATGCAGAAGAGGGCCTACATCTTTTGCTTAAGCTTCTTAGCCCAAGAAGGCTCCTCCACAGCAGAGGAAGAGGAAGGGGCAAATCTGCCAGAGCGCACATCAGCAGCCTCCTCCACAGGCTCCTCATCAGTGCCCATCTGGGCAGCAGCAGCTTGAGCACGAGTGGTGGTGTTGGCCCATCGAGTCTTGACGCGAAGACGGATGGGATCATGGCGGAAGCAGTCGGCCTCGAACTCCTCCTCTGGGTACAGCTTCTCCCAAGTCTTGGATATCAGCAGAAACAAGAATGGACCATAGATGGGTACCTTGCGAGTGTAGATGGCAAAACGGAGCTCATTCCACATGATGTGGGATATGTCAAGTGGTGCAGTCTGGGTTGAGCGAGCCTCTTGACACATCAGCAGCATGTCAACCAGGTATGCATGGACCTTGTCCTTATCTCCAACACGAGGGAACAGAGTGTTGCGAAAGATGCGATACATGATGTCCAAGAAGGGGTTCAACACCCATGTCGTTTTGCCACTAGCAAGAGTTTTGCCTCATAAAATGGAAGCAGCCTGTCTTTGTTTGCAGATTCAGGATTGGCGTGAGGCCGAAAACCAATTGGGTTGTGGAGACCCTCATCAGGAATCTGAAGAAGATCCATGAACTCCTTCCAAGAAGAGGTCATCTTGTGACCATTGGTCATCCATGTCATTGGGCGATCCTCCTTGCACTAGAAATTGACAGAAGCATAGAACTGAGCAATAATCTCTGGATCAAAATCATTCTGGAAGGTCATGATGTGCTCCAGGCCCAGCTGCTCGATCAGATCAAGAGCCTCTGCAAAGTATGCCCGGTTCTTGTCCTTCCTCATGTGATCCACATCCACCCAGTGAGCATCCACATAAAGGTTGGTCTTGGTCTTGAGCACCTCATGATAGATGCGAAACTGCTACTTGGTCCAGAAGATATCATCTCCAGGAAAGTGCTCACGGGGTTCTCCATATGGGTTGAGCTTCCTTCGTGACATGAACTCAGCAGCAGGCATCTCCTCCATAGACATTGAGGATTCCTTACGCTTGTTGGCTGAAGTCTTGTACCTGCGCTAGGGATTGGAGCCCTCTGGCACATCACTGGGGGTACGCAGACGCTTGGATCCGGTGTCGCGGACAGGGTTGGTACGACGACCCTCAAAACCGGAGCCACCACCTAAAAACACAAACACAAGACCACGACAACACAAACACAAGAAGAATCAATGCCAAAGCCTCGATAAACACAAGAAACCAGGAGAAATAGGAAAGTGATCATGCTACGAAGAAAATATGACACAAGCGGTAGTACTGCTGACCCTACGCGGAAGTAAAAAAACTAGTACCGCAGGGTAAGCGGTAGTACCGCATGACGGATGCGGTAGTACCGCATACGTTGCGGTAGTAATATTTACTTCCGCAAGAAGAAGCGGAACTAAAAAATTAGTACCGCAAGGTAAGCGGTAGTACCGCATATGGATGCGGTAGTACCGCATACGTTGCGGTAGTAAGATTTTACTTCCGCAAGAGGAGCGGAAGTAAAAAATTAGTGCTGCATGCGGAGCGGTAGTACCGCGTTGGGGCGCGGTAGTACCGCTCGGCAAGCAGTACTAGATTTTTACTTCCGCCATGCGGAGCGGTAGTACCTCGTTGGGGCGCGGTAGTACCGCTCGGCAAGCAGTACTAGATTTTTACTTCCGCCCGAGCGGTAGTACCGCTGAGGACAGCGGTAGTACCGCTCAGGTCAGATCAGATCTGGACCAGATCGTGCGGTAGTACCGCGGTTCTCCAGCGGTAGTATCGCACAAAACAGATCTGAGAAGAACAGATCTAGAAACGGCCAAAGAGATCGACTAACGGTACTACGGCTGATCATAGTATCTTGGTAGCAACAAACATAATCGTATTTCTAGTGCACAAACACTCTCCCACATCCTAAGCATCCATGGATAAGAACACGAAGAACACAAGAACAATAAGCATCTCCCCTAACCCTAAAAACAAAAGCAAGGCAACAAGAAGAGGGGAAAAGGGGAGAAACCTTCATCCATGGCAAGAGGGCGTGGTGGGGATCGATCCCATCGGTCGGAATGCGAGGAGAGTGGCTGAGGGAGGAGATCCGGCGAGGTCCTCCGGCGGCGTTCTTGAGAGAGAGAGACAGGGACGACGTGGGGGTAAGGAGTGAATGGGTATGGGGGAGATGGAACTCCCCCTGCCTGCTTATAACCCCCACTCGTTCGAATATGTGCGGTAGTACCGCGGTCATCGCGGTAGTACCGCTTGCGCGGTAGTACAGCTCGCCAGGCGGTAGTACCGCCCTACCAGCGGCAGTAAAAAATTACTGCCGTGCTGGATCTGCGGTAGTACCGTAGGTCCTTTGCGGTAGTACCGTAACTGATCATGGTAGTACCGCTCCCCCAAGAGAATGCACGAAAAGACAAAGGCTTTAAGCACAAGAGAGAGGAAAACAACCACGCGCACAAGCAAAACAAGTACCACAATCCCTTAGAAGCGGGCGGTGGCCGAGGCCACCTATGTATGAGTTTAAAGATATGGCACCGCGAAGAATTATCCTTGGGCCCATGATCAATACTCGACTTGAAGCATTTAAGCCACCTATGTATGGCAAATGATAGAGACTTGATTAGTTTATGCATAATAGGGGGAGGGATAGTTCATTGAGAGAACAATACTCCCCCTAAGTCCATGCCTACATCTAGATAAGATAGCTATCTTGAGTGTGAGGAGTGTGTGCACAGATTCAAACCACATTGCTCAAATCGATGATATTTAGCTCATGCCTTAACTCGCGAAATCTTGCTTCATCCAGAGGCTTCGTGAAGATATCTGCAAGGTTATCATGAGTGTTGACGTAGTGAAGCTCGATTTCTCCTTGCCTTATGTGATCCCGAATGAAGTGATACCGAATCTCAATATGCTTCGTCTTGAAGTGAAGCACCGGGTTGAGAGAAATCTTGATGGCACTTTCATTGTCACACCAAAGAGGCACTTTGTCACAAGTGACACCGTAATCCTTTAAAGTTTGCCTCATCCATAAGAGTTGAGCACAGCAACTGCCAGCGGCCACATATTCTGCTTCGGTGGACGAGAGAGATACACAACTTTGCTTTTTGGAAGACCAACTAACAAGAGAGCAACCAAGAAATTGGCACCCTCCCGAGGTGGACTTCCTATCCACTTTGTCTCCCGCCCAGTCAGAATCAGAGAAACCAACAAGGTTGAAATTTGCTCCTCTTGGGTACCATAAGCCAAAGTTTGGGGTATGAGCCAAATATCGAAAGATTCGCTTGACAGCCACAAAGTGACTCTCCTTAGGTGAGGCTTGAAACCGTGCACAAATTCCCACACTCAACATAATATCCGGTCTAGATGCACAAAGATAAAGCAAGGATCCGATCATAGAGCGATATACCTTTTGATCCACCGCTTTACCATTGGGATCGATGTCAAGTTGGCATTTGGTTGGCATCGGAGTAGTAGCCGGCTTGACATCACTAAGATTGAACCTCTTGAGCATGTCTTGAGTATACTTGGATTGTTTGATGAAGATGCCTTCTCTTCTTTGTTTGATCTCAAATCCAAGGAAGTACTTCAACTCTCCCATCATGGACATCTCAAAATGTGTGGTCATGAGTGCGGCGAACTCATCATTGAAAGCTTTGTTAGGAGAACCAAAGATAATATCATCAACATATAGTTGGCATACAAACAACTCCCCTTTGACCTTCTTAGTAAAAAGAGTGGGGTCGATTTTCCCAATTTCAAACCCACGATCTTGCAACAACTCGGTAAGGTGCTCATACCACGCTCGTGGGGCTTGTTTAAGGCCATAGAGTGCCTTATCGAGTTGATACACATGATTGGGGAACTTAGGATCCTCGAACCCCGGGGGTTGTTTAACATACACCAACTCATTAATGGGACCATTAAGAAATGCACTTTTCACATCCATTTGTTGCAATTTAAAGTTATGATGGAAAGAATAGGCAAGCAACAAACGAATGGATTCAAGACGAGCAACGGGGGCAAAGGTTTCACCGTAGTCGATACCCTCGACTTGGGAGTAGCCTTGACCCACCAGACGTGCCTTGTTGCGGATGACAATGCCATGGGCATCTTGCTTGTTCTTAAAGATCCATTTGGTTCCAATGACATTATGGTTATCCTTTGGTCTTGGCATCAAACGCCACACTTTGTTGCGCTCGAAGTTATTGAGTTCTTCATGCATGGCATTGAGCCAGTCAGGGTCTTCGAGCGCCTCATAAACCTTCTGAGGTTCAACAAAGGAGACAAAAGCTTGATGAGCACAATAGTTTGCTAATTGTCTACGAGTGCTTACCCCCCTTTTGATGCTTCCTAAAATGTTCTCGATGTGATGCTCGTTGGAAGCAAGCCTGGAGGCAACTTTTGCAGCACGACGCTCTAATTGCTCTTCAAGTGATAACTGAGGAGCACTGAGTTGGTCATCTTGAGCGTCGTCAGGAGCTAGATCTTGATCTTGAGCTTCCTCTTGACCTTGATCTTGCTCGGGGGTCTGAACTTGGCCTTGTGCATCAATTGGTGGTTCTTCACCAACTTGAGATTGATCTTGCACTTGGCCTTGTTCATCAGGTTGAGGGCCTTCACTTTGTTCTTCGGAAGCGTGTGGGTCTTGGGTTGGTGGTGGTTCCACTTGAGTGGAACATTGTCCTTCTCCTTCGGCCACAAGGGGTTCCTCAATGGGTAGGATATATCCAACACCCATTCTTCTTATGGCTTGAGGACGAATTTCATCACCTGCATCACAAGTACCACTTTGCTCCACTTGGGAGCCGTTATTTTCATCAAACTCTACGTTACTCGTCTCCTCTATGAGTCCAGTGGACTTGTTGAGGACACGGTAAGCATGAGAGTTTGTAGCATAACCAACAAATATGCCCTCATGAGCTCTAGATTCAAATTTAGACAAACGAACACCTTTCTTGAGAATGAAACACTTACACCCGAACACCCGGAAGTACTCGAGATTGGGCTTGTTACCGGTAAGAATCTCATATGGAGTTTTGTTCAAACCTTTGCGGATATAGAGATGATTTGAAGCATGGCAAGCGGTGTTGATGGCTTCGGCCCAAAAGTTGTATGGAGAATTGAATTCAGCCATCATGGTTCTTGCCGCATCTATTAAAGTTCGGTTCTTTCTCTCCGCTACACAGTTTTGTTGAGGGGTATAAGGGGCTGCATATTGATGTTTGATCCCCTCATCACCAAGAAACTCATCCAATGTGTAGTTCTTGAACTCGGTGCCATTGTCACTTCTGATCATCAAAATCTTTGCTTCATGTTGTCGTTGAGCTTCATTTGCAAAGTTGATGACGGTTTGTTGGGTCTCACTCTTCTTCTTGAAGAAGTATACCCAGGTGTATCTTGAGTAATCATCAACAATCACCAAGCAATACTTTCTACCCCCAAGACTATCAAAAGTAGGAGGCCCAAAGAGGTCCATGTGGAGGAGCTCTAGGGGTCTCCTTGAATAGATGATAGTCATGGGAGGGTGAGCCTTCTCATGTAATTTTCCTTCAATGCACGCCCTGCACGCACGATCTTTGGCAAAGCTAACATTTGTTAGTCCTCGGACATGGTCCCCCTTGAGAAGACTTTGCAAAGATCTCATATTGACGTGGGCCAAACGGCGATGCCAAAGCCATCCCACATCAACTTTAGCCATTAGGCATGTCGCGACCTTAGTGGGTTGCTTTGAGAAGTTAACCACATAAAGACCGTTCTCGACATGCCCAACATAGGCTACTTTAAGAGTCTTGCTCCACAAGAGGGCCACAGAATCAATATCAAAGAATGTAGCAAAGCCCATGAGTGCAAGTTGGCGAACAGAAAGTAAATTGTATGCAAGGGACTCAACAAGCATGACTTTATCGATCGTGAGATCATGAGAGACAACAACCTTGCCAAGTCCCAATACCTTAGAAGATGAAGCATCACCCCATTCGACGTTGGTGGCCATAGATGAACCGAGATGCACGTCCACCACCAAGTCTTTGCTTCCGGTCATATGATTTGTGGCTCCGCTGTCGAGCAACCATGATCCCCCACCGGAAGCAAACTCCTACAATAGATCAATGCTTGGATTTAGGTACCCATTTGGTAATGGGTCCTTTGAGGTTAGTGACAAGGGTCTTAGGAACCCAAATGGACCATTCAATGTACTCATAAGAAGAACCAACAAATTTAGCAAACACATGGCCATCACTGGCACGGCATAAAACATATGAAGGATTAAAATCGCCGGCCATGTTTGATGGTATGGTGGAGTTTTTCTTGACACCACCACTTTTCTTCTTGGTTGACGTGCCCTCTCCTTCTTTCACAAAGGATTGTCGGAGAAGGGGTGGTTGCTTGGTCTTGTCATTCTTCTTCTTCTTGGGCTTAGAAACAAACCCAATTCCTTCCTTTGCCACAACTTCCTTTTGATTGCTCAAAAGGGCGTTGAGGTTCTTCTCACCTTGTATGCAAGTCACAAGGCCTTTCTCAAGTTGCTTCTTCAATTCGGCATTCTCTTCAACAAGATGCACATGCTCGCAACATGGGTTAGTAGCATTTTCATTATCAATTAAAACCATGCGAGGAAAGATAGCCTTTTCCTTGGTTAGCGAAACTTGGAGTTGATCATGAGACTCCTTAAGAGTAGCATGCATTCCTTTCAAGGCCTTGTGAGCCTTGTCAAGTATGTCAAACTCCTCTTTGAGTTTAGCATGGTCAACCTAAAGTTTTGCCTTCTCGGAGTTAAGGACACGAGAGACAACTAAAGCATGATCAAGATCTTTCTTTAATTTAGCATGATCATCGTTGTGTGACTCCTCAAGAGTCAAACGAAGACCACGCTCTTCCTCTAGGGCATTAGAGAGATCTGATATCTCATCGGCATAGTCTCGACTATGTCCTTCCATTTTAGTAATGGTTTCCTCGTGAGCCTCGATCATGTCATTGGCCTCACCGAGTTGTTCCAAGAGAGCAACAAAATGCTTCTTGGGTTTGCCCTTGAGATTCTTTATGAACAAATCAAATTCATTTTCTCCCTCCTTAATACCCTCACCCTCATCAATACAATTAGTCAATGAAGGATTAGAAGGGATAGTAGTATTGATGTTAGGGGTTACCTTGTTGGTGGCCTTGGCCATGAGTACCTTGGCGGTGATGTTCTCGTTTGGTGAGTCAAAGAGAGATGAGTGCGGAGTGGTAGCAATTGCAATTGTGGCCATAGTGGTCACCTCATCGTCTTCATCATTATCATCATCCTCCACATATTCTTCTTGAGCCACCAACACTTTCGGAGGAGTCTTCTTGATGAAGATGTTCTTGTTGGGATAGGACTTTGACTTGTCCTTCCGAATAAGCTTGCCTCCAAAGTCTTCTCTCTTCTCATATGGGCAATCCACAACGAAGTGACTTACATTTCCACAGTTGAAGCATGTCCTTACTCGTTGCTTCCCTTTGTTCCCACTAGAGTTGTTCCTGTTAAAGTTGGATCTTGTGTTCTTCTTGCCCCAGAATTGCCTTGAAGCAAGAGCCATGTGCTCATGATAGGCATATTTGGTGTCCTCGGGGCAACACTCATCATCATCTTCCACTTCCTCCTCTTCCACACAAGCCTTGGCCTTCAGAGCAAGATTAGGCTTCTTGGATCGTTGAGCTCTTAAGACCGCATTGTCGGCGGTCACGTCCAGGATCCTCATGGCAACAAATTCATCCAACACTTCATTTGAGGATAAAGTGTGGAAGTCCGGTCTCTGACGAATGACAGAGGACATGGCCTTATGATAGGGCATCATGGCCTTGAGGAACTTGCGCTTGATCCAATTGTCATCCGTATCCTTACTGCCATGATCTCAAAGAGACACTGCAAGAATAGTTAATCTTCGATAAAGTTCACGAGGATCTTCATCTTCGATCATAGCAAACTCATCAGCTTCATCTTGCACCACTTCATAGTTGGAGCGTTGAATACTGGTGCTTCCCTTGTACATCGTGCCGACATGCTCCGAAGCTTCCTTGGCAATAGTGAAGGGTCGAAGGTGTGCAATGTCTTCAGGAGGGATGGAATCTTGAAGAATGCAAAGAGCGGACGCGTTGAACTGATGATCTGCAGTTTCTCTTGGAGTCATGTTGTCGGGATCATAGGGATAAAAACCTTGCTCAATGATTCTCCAAAGGTTAGTGGAACAATGATTAATATGACGTTTGAGACAAAATACCCAAGTAGCAAAATCAGTATTTTTGATAAACTTGGGAGGGGGCCCAACGGAATTTAAGTGCGGTGTGGGAACGGGTCCTCCATAGTGAGTAGGAGGAGCAGATTGGGCAAATTTCCCATTCCCATTCTTAGAAACAGGGGCTTGCTCACTACTAGCTTCTCCCTTGTCGGGATTGGCCTCCGACACGTTGGTAGCGGGACGAGCCACTTCCAACGGTGTGGTGGATAATTTAAGCCCCTCAAGCAACTCTTTAAACATGCCTTTGACCTCGCTCGCTAGTGATTCTTTCAATGTGGTCAAGGCCACATTGAACTCCTCACGAGAGACCGAGGCTCCCCCATCAGGCGTAGGCAAGGACGGAGTTCCACCGGAATGGTCCTCCGTCTCGACTACGTTGTCAACCATACTCTTCGGACGGTAAAGTCCTTAAAAAGAGACGAGGCTCTGATACCAATTGAAAGGATCGATATGGTTGACTAGAGGGGGGTGAATAGGCAACTAACAATTTTTAACTTTTCTTAACCACTTTAAATTAAGCGACAAAATAAGTTGTCTAGATATTCTACTAGGATGACAACTAGAGGAAAGAAGGATAACAACTACACATGCATGCTATAGGAGTTGAACAAGTAAAGCATGCAAAAGTAAAGGTAAGAAATAACCACAAGTGGAACCGGTGGAGACGATGATGTGTTGCCGAAGTTCCTTCCCTTTGAGGGGAAGTACGTCTCCGTTGGAGCGGTGTGGAGGCACAATGCTCCCCAAGAAGCCACTAGGGCCACCGTATTCTCCTCACGCCCTCACACGATGCAAGGTGCCGTGAATCCACTAGTGGTGCCCTTGAAGGCGGCAACCGAACCTTTACAAACAAGGTTGGGGCTATCTCCACAACTTGGAGGCTCCCAACAAACCACGAAGCTTCACCACAATGGAATATGGCTTCGAGGTGACCTCAACCGTCTAGGGTGCTCAAACACCCAAGAGTAACAAGATCCGCAAGGGATTAGTGGGGAGAATCAAATATCTCTTGGTGGAAGTGTAGATCGATGCCTCGTCAAGCAATCCCGAGCAAATCAACAAGTTTGATTGGCTAGGGAGAGAGATCGGGCGGAAATGGAGCTTTTGGAGCAACAATGGGGTAGTGGGGGAAGAGGTAAGTCTTCTTGGAGAAGAAGACCCCCTATATATAGTGGGGGAACAAATCCAACCGTTATTAGAGTTTTCAGCCCGCAGAGAGCGGTAGTACCGCGCATGAGTTGCGGTACTACCGCTCGCTGAGCGGTACTACCGCTTCGAGAGCGGTACTACCGCTTAGGCAAACGAGTGCGACATGATTGACAACCACGGATGAAATAAATTACATCCATGGCTACATCCGCAGGGAAAACGGTAGTAGCAAAATGCGACACGGTACTACCGCTTGGGTTAAGCGGTACTACCGCATTGGATGCGGAAGTAAAAAATTACTTCTGCATCAACTTCTGTACTTAGAATCAGCGCCTGGGCCAGATACACGGTACTACCACTTTGGAGACACGGTACTACCGTCAGAGCGGTACTACCGTGTCGGCAGGCGGTACTACCGTGTATCTGTGCGGTACTACCGCTTGGTTGAGCGGTACTACCGCTTGCCAGGCAGATAATCAGTTAAGAAGTCACAGTTTGCATATACGAAAAATAACCGGTTGGACCTCCAGAGAAGCAAGGAAAGGTGGTGCGAGACTAGGATGTGTACGTGTTGATTCTACCCAAACCTTTCCAACGCGGACCCCCTCTTAATAGTACGGCTTTCCTATTACTCAAAGCCACCGACAGGGAGCAAAAAGAAAACACCGTCTTCCATAGAATCCGAGGGGCAAACAATCGTCTTGTTCCTAAGGGAGATATACCTGTATGAGCTTAGAGCACACGATCAGTCCGCAAATGCATTGTCAACAATCACCAAAACTACTTAGGGAGAAATATGCCCTTACAGTAGGAATCCTACTCCTAGGCGCGCCATACATGGCCGGCCGGCCCTCCCCCCTTGCTCCTTTATATACGGGGCAGGCGGCACCCAAACACACAGAAGAAACATTGTTCTAGCCGTGTGTGGTGCCCCCCTCCACAGAAACACACCTCGGTCATACCATTGCAGTGCTTAGGCGAAGCCCTGCGCCGGTAACTTCATCATATCCGTCACCATGCCGTCGTGCTGACGAAACTCTCCCATGAAGCTCAACTGGATCAAGAGCTCGTGGGATGTCATCAAGCTAAACGTGTGCTGAATGCGGAGGTGTCGTACGTTCGGTGCTTGATCGGTTGGATCGCGAAGAAGTTCGACTACATCAACCGCGCCACTAGACGCTTCCGCTTTCGGTCTACGAGGGTACGTAGACACACTCTCCCCTCTCGTTGCTATGCATCTGGTAGATAGATCTTGCGTAATCGTAGGAATTTTTTGAAATACTATGTTCCCCTACATTAACCATCACACACCCCCGGTTATGACATCACTCAAGGATTTCAATAAGACATAAAAATGCTCAAACATCCCCACCATGCCATAACAGACACTTAAATGAGTACTTAATAACAAGCTTTAATATCGATATTCTTACTAACCAATGATCATGGACCCATACCCTTTCATATTACTACATCAACATAAATAGAACAAATGTTTCATATTTAGTGATCTACATGAAAGTTTTTATTATACCACTCTTAAATACCTATCCTTTTTGGACTATTCCTATAACGTGTGCTCATTACCACTTTCTATTTAATAGAATCTCAAAAAGATTTGAATAAAACATGAGAGTTCAATCATTTCTACAAAATATAACCACTGCTGTGCTCTAACATATATAAGTGACATAGCTCAAAAGTTATAAGTGAAGCTCATAGAGTATTCCAACAAATTGCAATGAATGTGTGTCTCTCTCAAAAAGATGTGTCTAAAAAACAATGATTGTGCCAAACTAACAAGCAAACAAAATAAAACTATGGCACAAGACTCTCCAAGTAAAACTCATATCATGTGATGAATAAAAATGTAGCTCCAAGTAACATACTGATGAATTGTCAACGAAAGAGGGGACGACATCCGGGGCATCCAAAAGCTTAGACTCTTGGCTCTTCCTTGAATATTTACTTAGAATGCCTTGGGAATCCCCAAGCATAGGGTCTTGTTGCTCCTTATTCCTTAATCCATCATGATCTCACCCAGAACTTGAAAACTTCAACACAGAATACTCAACGGAAACCTTGTGAGATCTGTTAGTATAATAGACAAATCATAAACTTTATGTATTGTTGTGAACTCGTTCATAATTTATATTGCATAATACCTATTGTATTCTAACTTCTCCATGATTTATACGCCCCGGTATAATCCATAGCACCATTAAAATAAGCACACTATGCAATAAAAATAGAATCTGACTAAACAAAACAGTTTGTAATGATCTAAATAAATATTATACTGACGCAACTCTAAAAATTCTGAAACATTAGGACAATGTGGGAAATTTTTATATCAATTACGTGTAAAACATCGAGCAAATTATCACATACCAGTAAATTATACGAATTTCTGCACTGGACGCAAATTTTTCAGTTTTTGCACAAAATCAAGTCAACTATCAACCAAATCATCCCAAAGGCTTTACTTGGCATAAACACTAATTAAAAAATAAAAACACAATCATTGTATCAGAAATAATCGTGTCTACAAAAATGGCAAATATTGGGTTGTCTCCGAACATGCTCTTTCTTTATAGCCATTAACATATGCTTGAGATTTAATGATGCTCACATGAAAGACAAGAATTGAAGAACAAAGAGAGCATCGTATAACATGTGACAAACATATTTAAGTCTAAAATACTTCCTACGCATAGGCATTTTACAAGCAAACAAATTATCAAGACAAGAAGTGTCTAGCAAATGCAAGGGAGAAGGACAAAAGATTGATAATTTGAGCTTCAAGAGAGGTAATTGAACATGGAAATTCCTATAACCATATTTGCCTCTCTAATAATAATTACATATAGGATCATACTCAAATTCAACAATATAGCTATCATATGAAATATTCTCTTTGTGATCCATATGCATGAAACTTCTATAATGCTTCGAAATAGTGGGATTAACATTAACTAAAGTCATGACCTTTCCAAACCCACTTTTATCAAGAATTTCATAAGATTGAACATTCTTTGAATACATGGGATTACTTTTACCTAAAGTTGACACTCTTGCAAACGCACTTTCAATAGTATTGCAAGTATCATTATCAATAATAGATTAATCATGAAGCTCAAATAAATTTTCAAGATCACAGGAAGCATCATAATTATCATCCCAATCATGATCATGAGCATAATTGATATTCATAGTATTTATACTAATGTAATCGCAATCTTTCTTTTCATTCAATAGATGTATCCCTATAACATTTTCTTTTATCACTTCTTCATTATTAGTTGTTGGTTTACAATAAGGAGCAGGTTTAAAAAGATTAGCAAGTGGATGAGGATCTATATGCCTTTATTTTCTGTTTTTGTGTGAGGACACCGCAAGATTGAACCCATCACAAAGCATCTCTCCCACTAAAGAAAAATCTATCTAGTTGGCCAAACCAAACAGATTGATCAGAGAGAAATACAAATGTATAACAATTATGCTTAATAAAGTTCAGAAAAGACTCAGTTACTTCCAAAAAATAATCTGATCATAAACCCACAATTCATCGAATCCCAACAAACAAACGGCAAAAGAATATTACATCGGATAGAACTCCATGTATCATGGAGAAGTTTGTATTGAAGAACGGAGAGAAAGAAGAAGTCATCTAGCTATTAGCTATGGACCGATAGGTCTATGGTAAACTAGTCACACGTCATTGGAGGTGCATCAAGTACGATGTAGAAGCCATGTGTGATCGATTCCCCCTCCGACAGAGCACCAAAAAGGGCCTCCAGATGGGATCACGAAAGAACAGAAGCTTGTGGAGGCAGAAAAAGTGTTTCGGGTGGCTCTCTCGTCTTTTGGGAAGATTTGGAAATTTATGGAGATGGAATTAGGTCAAACAAAGCTTCATGGGACCCACGAGTTCAGCGGGCGCACCCTACCCCCTGGGGCGCGCCGGGTGAGCTCATGGCTCTCCTGTAGATCTTCTGGCCTCCTTCGAAACCTTCTAGGGCCCCTTCTGGCCCCAAAAAAATTTAGTAAAGTTTCATCGTGTTTGGACTTTGTTTGGTCTTGATTTTCTGAAAAGCCAAAAACAGGCAAAAAAATAGCAACTGGCACTAGGGCACTGAGTTAATAGTTTAGTCCCAAAAATTATATGAAATTACATAAGCATCTATGATTGGTAATATAATAGCATGAAACAATGAAATATTGTAGAGACGTTGGAGACGTATCACCTTATGGCTCTGATGGATCAACGCTAAGCAGCTCCGGCTCGGCATTAAGCAGTCCGGGCGGGAGGCGGCAGAGGCTGCGGCGGAGGTGGCGAAGGTGGCCCAGCTCAAGCGCAAGCAGGATTGCATCGTCCGGCGCTTGCAAGGCTACATCGTCATCTCTGCTTCCTCCTCCGACGGCTCCGGCATCGACTGACCTTCTGCCGCGGACGCCTACAACAGCGCCGACGAGTGATGGCTTCTCGCCCCTCGTTGGTTACCCCAAGTGGAAGGTTTGAGATGCAGTGTAGCGGTAGTTTTCCCTTGGCAAAGATACCAAGGATCGATTTCCCCTGAGACTCCTAGTTTCAACAAGAAGGTGTCAACTGCTAACGGCGCCAGATATTAGCAATCAACTTGGACCTGCACACAGATACAAATAACTTTGCTCCCAACGAGTACAGAGAGGTTGTCAATCCCTCCGGCCTTGTCGTTTACAAAGGATCAAACGCAAGTGATAATGGTGATAGGTAAAACTGTAACTAGTATGTAAAAGCAGAAAGTAAATAGCGGATGTGATCAGTGATGGTAATATGGACCGGGGTCCCATGATGTTCACTAGTGATGTCTCTCTCCCAAAAGACGATAAAACAACTATGTGAGGTAAACGAATTACAGCTGGGCAATTGACAGAATTATGTGCGCAAACCAATGCTAACTATGTTGCAAGAAAGGTAGAGGTTCAAAGCATGGGCGGTACGCCAAGGCAAGTAGACCGAAATCCATCTGCATCTACTACTAATCATCCACCTTGAGATATCTATCCAGAACATCTCGCTGGTATTAAGTTGTGAGTCCCACCCATAGTGTAAACTCAAAGCAACAGACAACTGCATTAAAAGAACTTTGCGTAAAGTAAACAATCCTTGCACCCGCGAGTACAAGCACCGTTGTTTTCCCCCTTGTGGCAATAGCACATCCCCTAGACTCATGTTTCTGTCACTCAAGCTAGTCATCGAGGGGCATGAACCCACAATCGGGCATAACGTTCCCTCTTCGAGTCACTACCTATTACTTGGCCAAAGCAATAAATAGCAATGGAGAACATGCAAGAATTACTTACAAACATAAATATAAAAGAGGTGAATCAAATATATTACTCAAACACAATCTGAACATAATCTCACAATCCATCGGATCCCAGCAAACTCAACATAGCAACAGCATAAGGATTACATATGTGCCTCGATCATGTAGGGCAGCTCACGAGGTCTAATTAGTGAAGCACAAGAATGGGAGGAGAACATCACATAGCTACTGGTCATGGACCCATGGTCCAAGGGAGACTACTCACAACTCATCCGGGAGGCGTCCATGGTGGTGGAGAGGCTCCCGGTGGTGATCCTCCCCTCCAGCAGGGTGCCGGGAAGAGTTCTCCTGGTGCTCCCGATCTTGGAAGCGCGGCGGCGGCGGAACAGAGATGAGATCGCGAAAAAGGGTTCCGTCCTCGAGGGTTTCGGGACGCGTGTTAAATATATGCCAAAGGAGGGCATCAGCGGAGGCCTGGGGAGCCCAGGCGCCCCCCCGGCGCGGCCAGGAGGGGGGCCGCGCCACCAGGGCGCCTGGAGCCCTGGTGGCCCCCTCCGGCCCTACTTCGGCCGTGTGGAAGCTTCCGGAACGCTTATTTTTTATATAATTTTTCCGGGATTTTTCTGGCAGTTTTCGTGACGGGAAAACCTGAAATACAAAAACAGCAGAAAACAGAAACTGGCACTGGGGTGCACTGAGTTAATAGGTTAGTCCAAATATGATCAAAAGTGTATGGAAGTGTATAAATATCATAGCAATATCACCCAAAAGAGGCATGGAGCAAGCAGAAATTATAGATACGTTTTAGACGTATCAACATCCCCAAGCTTAATTCCTGCTCGTCCTCGAGTAGGTAAATGATAACAAGAATAATTTCTATGGTGACATGCTATTAACCATATAGGAACTTTTCATAGTCATATGACAAAAGCTTACCGAGACAATGAATCTGTAGTAATTAAGTTGCCTCATTAGAAAATCACAAAGAACTGAAAGTTTTACAATATGATACTGAAACATCATATAAATTTGTAATGAGCATGGCGTGCAAATATGATAAAGTGATATCTCGCTTGCCCCCTTTAGTGAAGCAAAACATAAATGCAGGGGCACCTCCAAGGTTTAAGTGATGACTAGATACAATCATTTCAGAATAAACGATATCACAATCATGCAAAAGACAATGCTACTTTGGGACAATGCACATTACACTCAGAATGACAATCATGCTCTCAGTAGTTGGTGCTTTAAAAGAAGGTGAAGACTCTCGAACCGTGGCTTTTGTTGGCAAAGTTGAAAACCCGTAGTCGGAAACAAAGACAAAACATGTACCAGAGCTCTTGGTTTTATAAAAACAGAGGTAATAATTATTTTTTTGGATTATGCATGTTCCGTCAACGAATGCTAGCAGACAACTCAATCACTTCTTGAGATGGACAAGTTTCGAGGAACGGCTCCCGAATGAGGACGATCACATCCTCTTAATCTCCTTTGTTTATCACTGCCAAAGTTTTCTGATTTCTCATGAACAAAGCGTGAAGGAGGGTTTGTTTGTTATATTAATTTTGAGCCGGGCGCACTCTTTGCCAGTTCCTTCTCGTATTATGGGTTTGCACATTAGACATGCAATCCCGGGGTGAACCTTGTCCAACTTAAAAAGATCATGAATTAACAACTACTTCCTCATGAACTAAAACAGAGGCACAAAAGAGAAATGCTTTTTTGAATAATTTCGAGATGGTACATGAAAGTCTTCGTTAGGAATGGCAGGTAAATACCATGTATAGGAAGGTATGGTGGACTCATATGGCATAACTGGTTTAAAGGATTTTGGATGCACAAGCAGTCAGTCCGCTTAGTACAGGTGAAAGTTAGCAAAAGACTGGGAGCGACCAACTAAAAGAGCAATGACGGTCATAATCATGCAGAGCGACAAAGCAACATTGAATCAGGCATGGAAGTTATATCGCTACTCAGAAATTAAAGATCATCAAGGCTTGACAGACTTTCTTTACAGTCTTAAATATGCGTGAGCATACGCCAAGTCAATCAAAATAAATTCTTGAAGGAAGATATCACTAAACCATACCACATCATAGGCAAACAAATCATGTTGGTACTCCAATAACACATTGGGAACCCCCCAGCTATTTGAGACAAACCATAAGAAAACATGAACTACTAAGCACCATTATGCACGTAGCATTTTTATCATAGACATATCGACTAATGCAACAGTAGCAAACTCTCTTAATAAGATAAGCATGATAACTAAAGAGAGTTCCAGCGAACAACTAAACAAAAGCTCTTTAAAAAGATAAGCATGAAAACTAAGAGCTAAACATGATAGTAGCTATTGAAAGACAAAGAACACACACAGCAAAGATAGACATGAAAATTCTATGTTGTGTTCTAGGTTGAAGTGGAGCGTGTTTCTCTCCCACACAAAGAAAGCTGAGTTCCGACTCGTTATGAAAAGCTAAAGAAAACTAAGAAGGAAACTAAAAGCAAGACGCTCCAAGCATAGCACATAACACATGAAGTGATAAAAATATAGTGGAACGAAAGACGAACTGATAATGTTGATGGAGAAGGGGATGCACGGGGGCATCCCCAAGCTTAGACGCTTGAGTCTTCTTGAATATTTCTTGGGGGTGCATGGGGGCATCCCCAAGCTTGAGCGTTTGACACTCCTGAATCTTTTTATCATCTTCCCTCGCACACTTGAAAACTCCCTTCATACATAACTCATCATAATCTGATTAGCGAGGTTAGTACCCATAATAATATAATTGTTCCTTGCTGGAAATAAGGATATTATTGAAGGTCTACTGTTTCTCAAGATTTCCAACAGGTTTTTGCAAAGAAAAAGCAAGCTCAAGGTTTGCAAAATGAAGGAAAGGCAAAACAGGACAGAATCTGTGAAAAACAGAACAGCAGGTAGTAAATGATTTTTTCGGGGCACTTCTGCAACTCTAATCAAAAAACTCAGAACAGACGCCCGAAAGACAATTGTATAGAGCACGCTGTCGAAAAAATTCAGACCAAAAAGATGATCTGGTGATTTTATACGAATTTTTCTATCCAAGGACAGAATCTGTTTCCTGGACAGCACGTCACAACTTTTGAATTTTCTTGCAATCAGAGGCTACACTTGGCACAAAGTTGAAAAGTAAAGATACAATGATGATGCTACTGTAGTAACAACATCAAGACACAACAAAAGCAAAATAAATTTTTATTCATGTGGGCTGCCTCCCAAAAGCGCTTTCTTTTATGCCTTTAAGCTAGACATAATGCATAGAGATCAAGTTTTATCAAGAGTAAAAGAATAGCTAGCCCGTATAACGGACTCAAAAGGTAACTTAATCTTCTTTCTAGGGAAGTGTTCCGTCCCTTTCTTAAGAGGAAATTGGAATTTTATATTCCCCTCTTTCATGTCAATGATGGCACCAACGGTGCGAAGAAAAGGACGTCCCAAAATAATTGGACAAGAAGGATCACATTCAATATCCATAATAGTAAAATCAACGGGAACATAATTATCATTGACAACGATAAGAACATCGTCGATCCTCCCCAAAGGTTTCTTTATGGAAGAATCAACGAGATGAACACCAAAAGAACAAGAATCATAAGGTTTCAATTTAAGCATATCATATATTCTTTTGGGCATAACAGAGGTACTAGCTCCAACATCACATAATGCATAGCAAGAGAAGTCATTCAATTTAATTTTTATCATTGGATCCCAACCATCTTCTAGCTTTCTAGGTATGGAGGCTTCTACTCTAAGTTTCTCCTCCCTAGCTTTGATGAGAGCATTAGTGATATGCTCTGTGAAGGCAAGGTTAAGCGTGCTAGTGCGGGGATCTCTAGACATCTTGTGAAGGAAATCAATAACTTCGGTAAGAGTGCAATTATCAAAATAAAGGTCACTACTATCAATTAAAGTGGTAGTGGTATCCTTTAGGTTCACTTGTTGGGTAGTTTCTATAGTCATAGCATCACCATTAATAGGTCCAATGGGACCAGGAGTGCATTGGGTGCTAAGAGTTTGGATATCCTACAACAACTTGGATAGTAGCAACAGTGTGGTGGGTAGGAAGGCTCTTAATTCTATCTTCTTCCTCCCTTTCTCTAGCCCATCTCTCTTTAAGTTTAGCCAACATCCTAATGTTTTCATTAATTTGCACTTGAATGGCATTCATAGGAGTGACCTTCTTCTCCTCAAGAGGAGAAGTTCTAATTTTAAGCAACTCTACCTCATGGGCTAAATTGTCTACCTTCGAAGAGAGATCATCTAGTTTGTTTAGTTTTTCTTCTACACTCTTATTAAAGGCTTTTTGGGTAGTGATAAAATCTTTAAGCATAATCTCTAGTTCAGTAGTGGAGTTCTTGGTGCTAGGATAAGCATTGTTGTTCCCATAAGAATTAGAGGGGAACGGTCTAGGATTGCTACCAAAATTACTCCTATAAGCATTGTTGTTGAAATTGTTTCTAGAGATACAGTTCACATCTACTTGTTCTTGAGCAATCAAAGAATTTAAGGGAACATCACGAGGATCAACAGAAGATTGCTTTGAAAGTAGAGACATGATCAAGTCAACTTTTTCATTTAGGGAGGAAATCTCCTCGACAGAGTTTACCTTCCTACCTGTTGGAGCGGGTTCGGTGTGCCATTGAGAATAATTGGTCATCATCTCATCGAGAAGCTTTGTGGCAGCACCAAGTGTAGTTGACATAAAGGTTCCTCCCGCGGCCGAATCTAACAAGTTCCGCGAGGTAAAGTTCAAGCCTGCATAAAAAGTTTGGATAACCATCCAAGTAGTCAAACCATGAGTAGGGCAGTTCTTGACAAGAGATTTCATGCGTTCCCAAGCTTGGGCAACGTGTTCATTATCCAATTGTTTAAAATTCATTATGTTACTTCTTAGTTGGATAATTTTAGCAGGTGGATAGTATTTTCCAATAAAAGCATCTTTGCACTTGTCCCATGAATCTATGCTATTTCTAGGCAAAGATTGAAACCAAATTTTAGCTCCTCCTCTCAAGGAGAAAGGAAAGAGCTTAAGCTTAACAATATTACCATCTATTTCTTGGTACTTTTGCATATCACAAAGTTCAACAAAATTGTTCAAGTGTAAAGCAGCATCATCTCCAGCACCGGAGAATTGATCTTTCATGACTAAGTTCAGTAAAGCAGGTTTAATTTCATAAGAAGGTGCTGAAGTGGCAGGTGTAGTGATAGGCGTGCAAATAAAGTCATCGTTGTTATGACTAGTGAAATCACACAACTTGGTGTTCTCGGTGGAACCCATAGCAGCAAGCAAGCAAGATAACTATTTTTGTGATTTTCGATAAAAGATACTAAGGAAAAAACTGAAAGGTAAACTAACAAGACTAAAAAGCAAAGGTAAAAGGTAGCGTGCAACTCCCCTATCTTGAAGAGTGGAGTCCCCGGCAACGGCGCCAGAAAACTTTGCTTGATGGCTTCTCGCCCCTCGTCGGTTACCCCAAGTGGAAGGTTTGAGATGCAGTGTAGCGGTAGTTTTCCCTTGGCAAAGATACCAAGGATCGATTTCCCTGAGACTCCTAGTTTCAACAAGAAGGTGTCAACTGTTAACGGCGCCAGATATTAGCAATCAACTTGGACCTGCACACAGATACAAATAACTTTGCTCCCAACGAGTACAGAGAGGTTGTCAATCCCTCCGGCCTTGTCGTTTACAAAGGATCAAACGCAAGTGATAATGGTGATAGGTAAAACTGTAACTAGTATGTAAAAGCAGAAAGTAAATAGCGGATGTGATCAGTGATGGTAATATGGACCGGGGTCCCATGATGTTCACTAGTGATGTCTCTCTCCCAAAAGACGATAAAACAGCTATGTGAGGTAAACGAATTACAGCTGGGCAATTGACAGAATTATGTGCGCAAACCAATGCTAACTATGTTGCAAGAAAGGTAGAGGTTCAAAGCATGGGCGGTACGCCAAGGCAAGTAGACCGAAATCCATCTGCATCTACTACTAATCATCCACCTTGAGATATCTATCCAGAACATCTCGCTGGTATTAAGTTGCGAGTCCCACCCGTAGTGTAAACTCAAAGCAACAGACAACTGCATTAAAAGAACTTTGCGTAAAGTAAACAATCCTTGCACCCGCGAGTACAAGCACCGTTATTTTCCCCCTTGTGGCAACAGCACATCCCCTAGACTCATGTTTCTGTCACTCAAGCTAGTCATCGAGGGGCATGAACCCACAATCGGGCATAACGTTCCCTCTTGGAGTCACTACCTACTACTTGGCCAAAGCAATAAATAGCAACGGAGAACATGCAAGAATTACTTACGAACATAAATATAAAAGAGGTGAATCAAATATATTACTCAAACACAATCTGAACATAATCTCACAATTCATCGGATCCCAGCAAACTCAACATAGCAACAGCATAAGGATTACATATGTGCCTCGATCATGTAGGGCAGCTCACGAGGTCTAATTAGTGAAGCACAAGAAGGGGAGGAGAACATCACATAGCTACTGATCATGGACACATGGTCCAAGGGAGACTACTCATAACTCATCCGGGAGGCGTCCATGGTGGTGGAGAGGCTCCCGGTGGTGATCCTCCCCTCCGGCAGGGTGCCGGGAAGAGTTCTCCTGGTGCTCCCGATCTTGGAAGCGCGGCGGCGGCGGAACACAGATGAGATCGCGAAAAAGGGTTCCGTCCTCGAGGGTTTCGGGACGCGTGTTAAATATATGCCAAAGGGGGGCATCAGCGGAGGCCTAGGGGGCCCAGGCGCCCCCCCCCCCCCCCCCCCCC
>LR738715.1:287330731-287374471 GCA_902687465.1 Secale cereale | reverse complement strand
CCCCCCCCCCCCGACGCGGCCAGGAGGGGGGCCGCGCCACCAGGGCGCCTGGAGCCCTGGTGGCCCCCTCCGGCCCTACTTCGACCGTGTGGAAGCTTCCGGAACACTGATTTTTTATATAATTTTTCCGGGTTTTTTCTGGCAGTTTTCGTGACGGGAAAACCTGAAATACAAAAATAGTAGAATACAGAAACTGGCACTGGGGTGCACTGAGTTAATAGGTTAGTCCAAATATGATCAAAAGTGTATGGAAGTGTATAAATATCATAGCAATATCACCCAAAAAAGGCATGGAGCAAGCAGAAATTATAGATACGTTTTAGACGTATCAGCGAGCGAAAGGGCAAAGGGCCTGCGAGGAAGCGGTGAAGCTCGACGCTCTCTCCGTTTATATAACATAGCTCTAGTATCTAGTTAGAATTTGCCGGGTCGTTGAACTGTGTGAATTATGCCCGTTTGGTATCGGTTTGTATATCTGTTTTTTGTCGATTTTGGTCGTTCGATGATCTACATACTATGATGCATGATTTTGTATTGAAATAGAGTGCCAGATATGAGATACACGGGGTTGAGGAGGCGCGTATTTAGGGACTGCCCAGTCACTGTCTGTGGACACGACCAGGCGCGTCCACAACCGTATAGAGTGCCAGATTTGCGAAGTCCGGCTGTAGATGCTCTAAGAGAATCTACAGTATGGCACCCCAAACCTTCCTCAAACGCCCGGGCGGGCCACTTGGTCACTGACCGGTTACAAAATTTCAACCCAAACGGACGCCTCGAACGAGCCTCAAACGCTCGGGTTGTTCGACACCCCCTCATATCCGCCCGAATATGGGCGGATATGGGAGCGCCCGGGCGTGCCCGCCACGTCGGCCCCGGCCCGCCCTGGCCCACCCGAGCCCACATATTTTCCTCCCCATCCGCTTGCTGGACCAAACCGTAGCCAGTTCACTCCACTCCCTCCATCACCCAAGCTCATCTCAGGCGGACTCTGGCATGGCGGGCAGTGGATCTGAGTCCTTCACCTCCAGATCCATTGACCTCGAGCTCATCCCACGCGGCCTCGAGGAGGAGATAACCGTCCGGCTTGCGCTCCGCCGCTCCCGGGAGGAGGCCCGTGTTCGGCAGCGCTCGGACTCCTTCCGTCGGGAATCCATTCTGTCCCCCCAAATGACGCATGGATCCGGCGCTAGGAGTGTCGTAACTGCCTCGCCGGAGGCGGTGCGGTCCGTCTGGCGTCCGAATGCGGTGGCGGACACGCAATCCCTCCGTTGGCGCGTCGTGCATCGGGACGCACCATGGGCCTCGTCCCATGAGAACATGACACGTTGCGCCCGCCGCACGAGGCAGCGGGCGCGGGAGGCGGCGGCAACTCTCGCGACGGTGGATGTCCGCGAGGTGGAGTCGCATTCTTCGGCGCCCCATATGGTGCAGCACTCCGGGCGCCGCAAGCGCATCGTGGTGGACGTCACTGGGTCGTCCCAGGACGGATCCATCATCGATCCGACATCCACTCGCACTGTTTGGGTTTCCTGCTCCGTAGAGGAAGAGTAGGACATGTCATACGGCGGCACCTTGAATCCCTTTAGCCGGCTCGTGTTCCATGCCCTACTCTACCTTGCCAGCCAGCGGACCAACAATCTGGGGAGCGCAGCCGGCTGCCGGACATCCACGGCAGAACCGAACGAGCTCCGGTTATATTAGGTTTCACGTTGCATGTAATGATATGGATTTGAAGTTTCTAATTAAAGATGTCTGATTGTAGACTCAAATATTTAAGACGCGACTGGTCACTATCCGTGATCGCGCCCGATCATGTTCGCGGGCGTTTGAGGGTCAGATTTGAGGCGTCCTCGGCGGTAGATGCTCTAAGATTTCCGCTGGACAGGGCACTTGAGTATTTGGATCAGAGCGCAGCGGCGATGGCCGGACAGAGTGGAGGCCCTCCACATCGGCATCGATCGATCGCTCGCCATGATAACGCTGACGCAGTGAGCTTCATTATTCATCGTCCGTCCGTCGCCGTTGCATGCAGCATGCAGAAAACAACATCAAGTAAAGGCGAGGCACGCACAGCACCACACGTGGCTCCCACAACGCCACTGTGCTCTGTTAGTGTTTGCCCCCCTCCCAAGCACGCAGTTCCGTTCAGAGGGAGAGAGAGAAGGCAGTTCTGTTTCGGATGCTTGGCAATGTGATTGACAGAGATAAAACATAAAAGTCACCCAACTCGTGAATCCATTCCCGCGGGGCGGGGAAGCGATGCATGTACATGTACGTACGGACATTGAAGCGGGGAGGTGGAGCTGCTCATCAGTTCATTATCAGCGCCTGCGCCTGCGTCTGCGTCGTAATGGGATCATGTGATGCGAGGCTGGCGGTCGAGGACGGAGGAACGTACTACGTCGGTACGTGAGCGATCGATCCATGGATCCGATCCAACGAGCGTCGCACATGCACGCATGTGGCCCGTCACCGTTGTGCTAAACTTAATAAAGCTGGCCTGGCCCACACTTTGGAGTCAATCCCAGCCACAGGATAACCTGCCTCTGCGTTGTAGAGCGCACTTTTCAATCTGGCTGGCTGGCTGGCGAGCTTGTAGTATGGGCGTATGGTCACTATACATCTGATTGCTAGCTGAAGGTGACAAGTTGTCACGTACTCGTGTGGTGTGTGCTTATGTGTAAAGGGCTCAAATCATTGTAGTGACAAGTGATGTACATGTAACGTCGCCAACCGTCGCACCGTACGTAGCTCCTGACGGTTAAGACTTTGGAATGGTAGCTAGCGTACAGGAAGCACGACACGAGTAGTGTGGCGGTAGACCGCTGAACCCTTGTCATCTCCACCCTGGATTTCCATCAACACGCACGCGCAGCGCAGGGTACACAACCTACAGGAGCAGCATGGTCTACCTCATAAAACCCAAGTACATAATCGTGCATATGCTGTCCTGTGCATCTGGCAAAAGTAGTTTTCTTGTCCCTGCCGTATGAATGAAAGTAATAAAAAAAAAAGAGGATCGACATGCACACATGCATGGCTCTGCTGCACCAGTTTGGTTCAGTTTTACCACGCTGACGTTTAATGCCTTCCCCGCCCCCCTGGGACGCGCGTACGCGACCAATCCAATCCATGTATGGCACTGGCAGGCGAGTAGACTATGCCTAGGCAATACGATAAAAAAAAAAAACTATGCCTAGGCAACAATCCATGGAGGCCAGCCAACGAGTCGGGGTCGAGCACCATCGCGATCGAAGTGGGCATGCAAAAGCCAGGACAAACTAGCGGCTGGTTTGAAGATGAGCCGGGCACCGGAACAGTGGCCGAGTGACAAAACGAGCGTTCTGGGCAGCGGCCGAAGCTTAGCTAGCACGCGCGCCGATGCCGATGCCGAGAGAAACGCTGGGAGGGACGGTCAGTCAGTGTGGGTGTCCCGTCCGCGGGAAAAGGCAGGTGTCCCCCGGGGAGGGGCAGCAGGGGCAGGCGCGGTGAATCCCGCCCGCGCGTGGGAAAAGGCGCGCCGAGCTGCCCAGCGCAGCATGCGCTGCCGGGCGGGGCGGGCGCGCGCGCGAGGCACGGCGTCCGCGGTGGGCGGACAGCCCATGTTCCGCAGGATGGATCCCCGCTTAATCTACTGGCCTGGCCGTCCGGTGCGAGCGATTAGGGTTTAGGGTGGTGGCACTTGCACTGGCACTTATGATCGAGCTCGTGCGGTGGTGCCTGTTACTATTAGTGCATCTTGAATGGAAAGCGCCTGTATAGGTGCTTAGAGCAACTAAGGGGGTGTTGACGCTCAAAAGTGGCACAATCGCAAAAGTTGCTTTAATCTATGTCAAGATTACTTCAAACTTATGATTGGAAGTCACCATGAGATGACTTTTTTTGAGAAGATCAAGATGTATATGAAAGTGGTCTAAAACGGAGTCCGGATGCAAAAGTTATGACAAGTTCAAAGATGCTCATGATGACACCAGATTAAAGAATGGCTTGAAACCCAATTAATATGACTTCAAATGGAAAACGTTTCAACATGAAAGTTGTGCGTCTCGTCGAAACGGTCGATTTTGGTATAAAAATCGTCCTAATCCGAGTTCGTCTGCAAAAGTTACAGCCATCCGAACACAGCCCTGTCACAGAGCCATAAGTGGCGCGCCCCACCAGCCACGTGTCTGATGGGTAGCGCGAATAACAGCCTGTATTGCGTGACCGTTTTGGCCTAGAAGATGGCTTCAAATCGAAAAACGTTCAACATGAAAGTTCTCGTCAAAACGGTCAAGATTGCTTTTGGGCTCTTTTCCATCCGAGGTCGTTTACCACCTCAAAAATTACCCGCAAGGTACAGCCAGTTTAAACCGAACAGTTTTGGAAAGTTCGGACAAAACCAATCCGAATTTGGCTAGGGTTTTGGACGTGAATCCAAGCCTTTTCCTTGCACGGGAAGTCCAGCCGCCTCTTATATACCTAAGGGGTGACGGCCGATTGAACAACACACAATCGATCAATTCATCTACCACTTTTTATCTTTTACCTTTTCTCCTTAACCCTAGTTCTTCTTCTTCCTCGTTCTTCGTTCGTTCTTCTTGTTGCAGGGCGGCGAGCCTCGAGGCCCTAGGGGCGGTCAGGCCGACCTAGGGCAGCCCATAGCCGCCGCGAGCCCTGACGGGGTCCCTCCCGGGCAAGCGGGGCTTCGGGTCTACAAAAGCGCCCGCCGGATTGTCTTGCGTACCGCGCTTCCGGTGGGTCTCCTTCGACGTGAGCTGCGGTGCATCACCCCCGGCGTCGAGGGTACACGGTGACGTGTTCGTGTGCGAACACACTTTTTGGCGACTCCGCTGGGGAAGAAGCTTTGAGCGGTCTCCGGCCAGTTCTTGCTACGAAGAGATCGTCATCTAGGGTTTGCAATCTACAAAGGTAATATGAATACCCAACCCCCTTATGTAGATGCAAATAATTCATATGGTGTTACTAGATCGTTCAATGAATATACTCTATCGGCCAGCACTGGTTTTTTCAATCATGCATCTAACTACGTGCAAGGGCCGATTCAAAGTAATTTACATGGTTCAGTTTCTTATGATATTAGTAACATGCAACATATGTATTCCAACTCACATGCATCGGCAACCCAGCAAACTCATATGCCGATGAGCAACATGATGAGTTCGGTTAACCAAGTTGAAACACCCCATGTAGGATCTTTCAATGGCATGCAACATAGTGTTTCATCTTTTTATTCATCGGCAACTAATTTGCAACATGTTAATCCAAACATGCTGGTGGATAGGGGAATTGGCCATGCTACTACTAGTTATTCGGCCAATTACCCTCAAACATCATATGCTACACCTCATGCTACTAGTTTTTTGGCACCATACGCAACTGTTGATGTCCATAATACGGCTCCGCACCTTAATGGTCATGGCCGAAAAACAGGGGGGCATGTGTTGACGCTCAAAAGTGACACAATCGTAAAAGTTGCTTTAATCTATGTCAAGATTACTCAAACTGATGATTGGAAGTCACCATGAGATGGATTTCTTTGAGAAGATCAAGATGGATATGAAAGTGGTCTATAACGGAGTCCAGATGCAAAAGTTATGACAAGTTCAGAGATGCTCATGATGACACCAGATTAAAGAATGGCTTGAAACCCAATTAAGATGACTTCAAATGGAAAAAGTTTCAACATTAAAGTTGTGCGTCTCGTCGAAACGGTCGATTTGGATATAAAAATCATCCCAATCCGGGTTCGTATGCAAAAGTTACAGCCATCCGAACACAACCATGTCACAGAGCCATAAGTGGCGCGCCCCACCAGCCACGTGTCTAATGGGTAGCGAGAATAACAGCGTGTATTGCGTGACCGTTTTGGCCTAGAAGATGGCTTCAAATCGAAAAACGTTCAACATGAAAGTTGTTCGTCTCGTCGAAATGGTCAAGATTGCTTTTGGGCTCTTTTCCATCCGAGGTTGTTTACCACCTCAAGAATTGCCCGCAAGGTACAGCCAGTTTAAACCGAACAGTTTTGGAAAGTTCGGACAAAACCAATCCGAATTTGGCTAGGGTTTTGGACGTGAATCCAAGCCTTTTGCTTGCATAGAAAGTCCAGCCGCCTCTTATATACCTAAGGGGTGACGGTCGATTGAAAAACACACAATCGATCAATTCATCTACCACTTTTTTTCTTTTACCTTTTCTCCTAAACCCTAGTTCTTCTTCTTACTCGTTCTTTGTATGTTCTTCTTGTTGCAGGGCGACGAACCTCGAGGCCCTAGGGGCGATCAGGTCGACCTAGGGCAGCCCATAGCCGCCGTGCGTCCAGACGGGGTCCCTCCCGGGCAAGCGGGGCTTCGGGTCCGCAAAAGCGCCCGCCGATTGTCCTGCGTATCGCGCTGTCGGTCGGGTATCCTTCGACGTGAGCTGCGGTGCATCACCCCCGGCGTCGAAGGTACACGGTGACGTGTTCGTGTGCGAACACACTTTTTGGCGACTCCGCTGGGGACGAAGCTTTGAACGGTCTCCGGCTCGTTCTTGCTACGAAGAGATCGTCATCTAGGGTTTGCGATCTACAAAGGTAATATGAATACCCAATTCACATATGTAGATGCAAATAATGCATATGTTGTTGCTAGATCATCTAATGAGCATAATGTATCGGCTAGCCCTAGCTTTATCAATCATGCATCTAATTATGTGCAAGGGCCGATGCAACAAAATCTCCATGATTGTACTTCATATAATTTTAGCAACATGCAACATATGTATCCCAACTCCCATGCATCGGCAACCCCACAAATCCATATGCCGATGAACAACATGATGAGTTCGGTTAATCAAGTTGAAACACCCCATGTAGGATCTTTCAATGGCATGCAACATAGTGTTTCATCTTTTTATTCATCGGCAACTAATTTGCAACATGTTAATCCAAACATGCTGGTGGATAGGGGAATTGGCCATGCTACTACTAGTTATTCGGCCAATTACCCTCAAACATCATATGCTACACCTCATGCTACTAGTTTTTTGGCACCATACGCAACTGTTCATGTCCATGATTCGGCTCCGCACCTTAATGGTCATGGCCGAATAAGTGAAACTTCTGCAGGAGCACAAATGCCTTCACCTACTACCGTGGCATATCATGTCCCCCCTACACAATTACATAATTTCGGCAACATCTCATTGCCGAAAGAGTCTAAAAGCATTGGGGGGCAACCATATCCAGACTGGGTAATTGAGAACAAGCTTACATTCTCTTGGGATTTGTGCAACTCTATTCGCCAGGAACTAATAGAAGGCGGGAAGCCTTATGATTTTGCTGCTGTAAAAGCTAGAGTTGTGCAAATGATGCAGTTGCCCAGTGTTGTACCATCTAGTGTACCACCTAAACAATCGCAAATTTCGGCACCTCGTTGCCGAAAGAGTCTCAAAGTATTGGGGGGCAATCTCATGACGAGTGGATGAAAATTGAGATGAAAAAGTTTAAAGCTCGCCAAGCTGAGATGTGGGCTAAAATTAGACGAGAGCGAGAAGCCTTGCAAATTCAAAAAGATAAAGTTGTTGATTCAGGTAACAAAGAAAATTCGGTTTTTCGAAAAGCCGAATCAAGTAGTATATATTCTGAGTCCATCAAATCCAAAGAGGCAAGCATTATAGAGAAAGGGCATGGAAAGCATAGCAAAACAGTCATACTTGATTTTTTCGAAGTCAATGGAACCTACTTCCTGCCCTATGAGTTCCGTGCCATAGAAATTGACAAGCCTCAAGGACAAGAACAAGTAGCCGAACAAAGTTCGGCTGACATGGATCTTCAAAGCAATGATGCACGGAATCAAGAAAGAGATGATGAAAAGGTGTTGGGGAGCCATCCAAAGACGGAGCAAGATGTTCTTCAAGTGGCACCACCATCATGTTCTCCCAACATATTTGAAGAGGTATGCATAGAGAGTAATTTACCTATTTTCAGATTTGGTCGCGACTTCATTATTGATGCATCTATAAGAAATATTCTCATAAGTAATTTTGAAAGACCAATGAAGAAGGGTAATTTACTTGTTAGCAATAAACTTGTTATGGAACATATCGGTCAACCCATTACGCCATTTATAAAGACCGATATTGACTTATTGCTACAGCCAAAGCTTTCCCCGTTGCTTTATGTAAAGTTCATATCTAGTTGGGTAGCTTTGCTTATTTCGCACTTGGCTTGCACTTGGTCTCAACTGAGACATATATGTTCTAAATATCTTCGTTTCAGAAATTTAAAGCCAAGGTTAAATTCTATTGAGAAAACTGATACTAATATAATATCTTATACAAAGATATCGGAGATAGAGTGGAAAACACAATGCATAGCCGAATGGGGAGATTACAAATCTGAACCATTCGTTTGCTTATCTCCAAAGCCGTTCAAACAGCAAGATCGGCTAGAAAACAAGAAGTATACCTTCAATTCAAGCATGTGTGATCAAATATTTGATTTGTTGCTGAAAAATAATTACATTACAATTCTTGATCACCATGTTAAGCCATCAATCCAAGGACGAATGTATTGTAAGTTGCATGATTCATCCAAGCATAATTTTGAGGATTGCAACATGTTTCATCAAATAGTTAAATCGGCCATTGAAAAAGGACGATTGAAGTTTGTTGAAACACCAAGAGATGACCAGTCTATTCCGATTGGTCCCGATGGCAAAAAGTTTTTGCATCGGCTGCTTCAAGCCGATCCATTTAAAGAGAATGTAAAAGCTGCAGGTGATGGGATCAAGCTTTCAAGTAAAGAAGTTGTTGAAGAGCATAACGAGCATAATCTTGAGGGCGAGAGTTCCATCAAAGCTACAATGGAGACGCCAAGGACTGGGGGGCAGCAAGCAAATCCAATGATCGATGAAAGCAAACCAAAAGAAAGCATAGGCCGGAATAAGCGCAAGTGTAAGAGATCAAAAATCACCTTCGCTGAACTATTGGATAAATATCAAAAGAAGAGTGAAGAGAAGAATGCTTATCGGCCAAATCATGCAAAGAAACCAAGATCACCCCCAAGGCGCAAGTATGAGGATCGGCATTGGCAAAGTGACAATTTTTATGCAACATATTCATATCCTTATTTTGGGCCGCCAATGCCAATGTCGTGGATGCCTCCCTATGCTCAAGTAGATCCATATCCATCATGGCACAGGTATGATACAAGGGCGCATTCTCCATCTTATTTTAGACCATCTCACCAATATTATGCAGCTCCGAGAAGATCAACATTTGAACAATCACATGTTAAAGACCGTTTCAATCTTAAGGAATCGATCCGGAGCTCAAGAAAGAAGAAAGAGGTGGTCAAGCAAGTTTACCGTGTTAAAAGAGATGGTCGTAAGAGTGCAACTTCAGATTTGATCTCAAATGAAAAAGAGCCAATTAAAGTGTTGACATTGGCTACCAAAGGCAATGAGATGAAGCAACCAATTATTGACAGTCAAAGTGCCAAATCTGAAGAAAAGAAGTTTAGAGTGCACAAGGCCAAAAAAGGATTGCCATTGGCCAAGACAAAATCGCAGCCGGGGTGCCCACTCGGCTTATCATATTGGCAAAAGAAGAAATTACAAAAACTTAGTGCACAAGAACTTGAAGAAAGATGTTGGGGAACGTAGTATTTTAAAATTTTCCTACGATCACGCAAGATCTATCTACTAGATGCATAGCAACGAGAGGGGAGAGTGTGTCTACGTACCCTCGTAGACCGGGAGCGGAAGCGTCAAGTGACGCGGTTGATATTGTCGAACTTCTTCGCGATCCAACCGATCAAGCACCGAATGTACGGCACCTCCGCGTTCAGCACACGTTCAGCTTGATGACGTCCCACGAGCTCTTGATCCAATTGAGCTTCACGGGAGAGTTTCGTCAGCACGACGGCGTGGTGACGGATATGATGTATTCACTGGCGCAGGGCTTCGCCTAAGCACTGCAACGGTATGACCGAGGTGTGTTTCTGTGGAGGGGGGCACCGCACACGGCTAAAACAATTCAACTTGTGTGTCTTTGGGTGCCCCCCTGCCCTCGTATATAAAGGAGCAAGGGGGGAGGCCGACCGGCCCTTCTATGGTGCGGCTAGGAGTGCAATCCTACTAGGAATAGGATTGCAATCCTATTCCTAGTAGGAACTACCAAAGAAGGAAGAGAGGGAAAGGAAAAGAAGGAGAGGTGGCGCCCCCCAATCCTAGTCCAACTAGGAACCCTAGGTGGGGCGCCGGCCAGCCCCTATGGGCTGTCTCTCTCTTTTCCATAAGGCCCACTATGGACCATCCCCCCTCGTAGGGGGTTCCGGTAACCCCCTCCGGCAATCCCGTTAAATCCGAAACTTTTCTGGAACACTTCCGGTGTCCGAATATAGTCGTCCAATATATCAATCTTTATGTCTCGGACATTCCGAGACTCCTCGTCATGTCCGTGATCTCATCCGGGACTCCGAACTACCTTCGGTACATCAAAACTCATAAACTCATAATACCGATCATCATCAAACGTTAAGCGTGCGGACCCTACGGGTTCGAGAACTATGTAGACATGACCGAGACTCATCTCCGGTCAATAACCAATAGCGGAACCTGGATGTTCATATTGGCTCCTACATATTCTACGAAGATCTTTTATCGGTCAAAACCGTCATCGGTATGTTACTTGCCCGAGATTCGATCGTCGGTATCTCTATACCTAGTTCAATCTCGTTACCGGCAAGTCTCTTTACTTGTTCCGTAACACATCATCTCGTGACTAACTCATTAGTCTTTTGCTTGCAAGGCTTATTGTGATGTGTGTTACCGAGAGGGCCCAGAGATACCTCTCCGACACTCGGAGTGACAAATCCTAATCTTGATCTATGCCAACACCACGAATACTTTCGGAGACACCTGTAGAGCATCTTTATGATCACCCAGTTACGTTGTGACGTTTGATAGCACACAAGGTGTTCCTACGGTATTCGGGAGTTGCATAATCTCATAGTCATAGGAACATGTATAAGTCATGAAGAAAGCAATAGCAGTAAAACTAAACGATCATAGTGCTATGCTAACGGATGGGTCTTGTCCATCACATCATTCTCCTAATGATGTGATCCCGTTGATCAAATGACAACTCATGTCTATGGTTAGGAAACATAACCATCTTTGATCAATGAGCTAGTCTAGTAGAGGCATACTAGGGACACTCTGTTTTGTCTATGTATTCACACATGTACTAAGTTTCCGGTTAATACAATTCTAGCATGAATAATAAACATTTATCATGATATAAGGAAATATAAATAACAACTTTATTATTGCCTCTAGGGCATATTTCCTTCAGTCTCCCACTTGCACTAGAGTCAATAATCTAGATCACATCGCCATGTGATTTAATACCGACAGTTCACATCGTTATGTGAATAACACCCATAGTTCACATCGCCATGTGACCAACACCCAAAGGGTTTACTAGAGTCAATAATCTAGTTCACATCGCTATGTGATTAATACCCAAGAGTAATAAGGTGTGATCATGTTTTGCTTGTGAGAGAAGTTTAGTCAACGGGTCTGTCACATTCAGATCCGTATATATTTTGCAAATTTCTATGTCTACAATGCTCTGCATAGAGCTACTCTAGCTAATTGCTCCCACTTTCAATACGCATCCAGATTGATACTTAGAGTCATCTGGATTTAGTGTCAAAGCTTGCATCGGCGTAACCCTTTACGGCGAACTCTTTATCACCTCCATAATCGAGAAACATTTCCTTAGTCATCCAGTTACTAAGGATAATTTTGACCGTTGTACAGTGATCTACTCCTGGATCACTATTGTACCCCCTTGACAAACTCATGTCAAGGTACACAACATGTTTGGTACACAGCATGGCATACTTTATAGAACCTATGGCTGAGGCATAGGGAATGACTTACATTCTCTCTATATTTTTCTGTCGTGGTCTGGCTTTGAGTCTTACTCAACTTCACACCTTACAAGTCAGGCAAGAACTCCTTCTTTGACTGATCCAGTTTGAACTACTTCAAAATCTTATCAAGGTATGTACTCATTGAAAGTCTTATCAAGGGTCTTGATCTATCTCTATAGATCTTGATGCCCAATATGTAAGCAGCTTCACCAAGGTCATTCTTTGAAAAACTCCTTTCAAACACTCCTTTATGCTTTCCAGAAAATTCTACATCATTTCCGATCGACAATATGTCATTCACATATACTTGTCAGAAAGGTTGTAGTGCTCCCACTCACTTCATGTAAATACAGGCTTCACCGCAAGTCTGTATAAATCTATATGCTTTGATCACCTCATCAAAGCGTATATTCCAACTCCGAGATGCTTGCACCAGTCCATAGATGGATCGCTGGAGCTTGCATACTTTGTTAGCACCTTTTGGATCGACAAAACCTTCTGGTTGCATCATATACAACTCTACTTTGAGATATACATTCAGGAATGCAGTTTTGTCATCCATTTGCCAGATTTCATAATCATAAAATGCGGCAATTGCTAACATGATTCGGACAGACTTAAGCATCACTACAGGTGAGAAAGTATCATCGTAGTCAACTCCTTGAACTTGTCGAAACCCTTTCGCAGCAAGTCGAGCTTTGTAAATAGTAACATTACCGTCTGCGTCGGTCTTCCTCTTGAAGATCCATTTATTTTTGATGGCCTGCCGATCATCGGGCAAGTCAACCAAAGTCCACACTTTGTTCTCATACATGGATCCCATCTCAGATTTCATGGCCTCAAGCCATTTTGCGGAATCTGGGCTCATCATCGCTTCCTCATAGTTCGTAGGTTCATCATGGTCTAGTAACATGATTTCCAGAACTGGGTTGCCGTACCACTCTGGTGCGGAACGTACTCTGGTTGATCTACGACGTTCAGCAGAAACTTGATCCGAAGTTTCATGATCATCATCATTAACTTCCTCACTGATTGGTGTAGGAATCACTGGAACTAGTTTCTGTGATGTTCCACTTTCCAATTCGGGAGAAGGTACAATTACCTCATCAAGTTCTACTTTCCTTTCACTCACTTCTTTCGAGAGAAACTCCTTCTCTAGAAAGGATCCACTCTTAGCAACAAAGACCTTGCCTTCGGATCTGTGATAGAAGGTGTACCCAACAGTTTCTTTTGGGTATCCTATGAAGATTTATTTCTCCGATTTGGGTTCGAGCTTATCATGTTGAAACTTTTTCACATAAGCATCGCAGTCCCAAACTTAATGAAATGACAGCTTAGGTTTCTTGTCAAACCACAGTTCATACGGTGTCATCTCCACAGATTTAGATGGTGCCCTATTTAACGTGAATGTAGCTGTCTCTAATGCATAACCCCAAAAGCGATAGTGGTAGATCGGTAAGAGACATCATCGATCGCACCATATCTAATAAAGTACGGTTATGACGTTCGGACACACCATTACACTGTGGTGTTCCAGGTGGCGTGAGTAGTGAAACTATTTCACATTGTTTTTACTGAAGGCCAAACTCGCTAACTCAAATATTTTACCTCTACGATCATATCGTAGAAACTCTTATTTTCTTGTTACGATGATTCTCCGCTTCACTCTGAAATTCTTTGAACTTTTCAAATGTTTCAGACTTGTGCTTCATTAAGTAGATATACCCATATCTGCTCGAATCATCAGTGAAGGTCAGAAAATAACGATACCTGCCGCGAGCTTCAACACTCATTGGTCCACATACATCTGTATGTATGATCTCCAACAAATCTGTTGCTCGCTCCATTGTTTCGGAGAACGAAGTTTTAGTCATCTTGCCCATGAGGCATGGTTCGCAAGCACCAAGCGATTCATAATCAAGTGATTCCAAAAATCCATCACTATGGAGTTTCTTCATGCGGTTTACACCAGTATGACCTAAACGGCAGTGCCACAAATAATTTGCACTATCATTATTAACCTTGCATCTTTTGGCTTCAATATTATGAATATGTGTATTACCACGATCGAGATCCAACAAACTATTTTCATTGGGTGTATGACCATCGAAGGTTTTATTCATGTAAACAGAATAACAATTATTCTATGACTTTAAATGAATAACCGTATTGCAACAAATATGATCAAATCATATTCATGCTCAACGCAAATGCCAAATAACATTTATTTAGGTTTTACACTAATCCCGAAAGTATAGGGAGTGTGCGATGATGATCATATCAATCTTGGAACTACTTCCAATACACATCGTCACTTCATCCTTTAACTAGTTTCTGTTCATTATGCAACTCTCATTTCGAGTTACTACTCTTTAGCAACTAAATCAGTATCAAATACCGAGGGGTTTCTATGAACACTAGTAAAATACACATCAATAATCTGTATATCAAATATACCTTTGTTCACTTTGCCATCCTTCTTATCCACCAAGTATCTAGGGCAGTTCCACTTCCAGTGACCATTTCCTTTGCAGTAGAAGCACTTAGTTTCAGGCTTGAGTTTTAGCTTTGGGTTTCTTCACGGGAGTGACAACTTGCTTGTCATTCTTCTTGAAGTTCCCCTTCTATCCCTTTGCCCTTTACTTGAAACAAGTGGTCTTGTTAACCATCAACACTTGATGCTCTTTCTTGATTTCTACCTTCGCCGATTTCAGCATCGCGAAGAGCTCGGGAATTACTTTCGTCATCCCTTGCATATTATAGTTCATCACGAAGTTCTACTAACTTGGTGATAGTGACTAGAGAACTTTGTCAATTACTATCTTATCTGAAAGATTAACTCCCACTTGATTCAAGCAATTGCAGTACCCAGACAATCTGAGCACATGCTCTCTCATCCATCTTGTAGGCAAAGTACTGTCAGAGGTCTTATACCTCTCCACACGGGCATGAGTATGAAATACTAATTTCAACTCTAGGAACATCTTATATGCTCCGTGGTGTTCAAAACGTTTTTGAAGTCCCGGTTCTAAGCCGTAAAGCATGGTGCACTTAAACTATCTAGTAGTCATCATACCGAGCTTTTGTCAAAACGTTCATAACGCCTACATCTGCTCCTGCAATAGGTCTGTCACCTAGTGGTGCATCAAGGACATAATTCTCTGTGCAGCAATGAGGATAATCCTCAGATCACGGAACAATTCCGCATCATTGCTACTAACATCTTTCAACTTGGTTTTCTCTAGGAACATATAAAAAATAAACGTGGAGCAACATCGCGAGCTATTGATCTACAACATAGATATGCTAATACTACCAGGACTAAGTTCATGATAAATTAAAGTTTAATTTAATCATATTACTTAAGAACTCCCACTTAGATAGACATCCCTCCGGTCATCTAAATGATCACGTGATCCAAATCAACTAAACCATGTCCGATCATCACGTGAGATGGAGTAGTTTCAATGGTGAACATCTTATGTTGATCATATCTACTATATGATTCACGGTCGACCTTTCGGTCTCCAGTGTTCCGAGGCCATATCTGCATATGCTAGGCTCGTCAAGTTTAACCCGAGTATTCTGCGTGTGCAAAACTGGCTTACACCCGTTGTATTTGAACGTAGAGCTTATCACACCCGATCATCACATGGTGTCTCGGCACGACGAACTTTCGCAACGGTGCATACTCAGGGAGAACACTTGTACCTTGAAATTTTGTAAGGGATCATCTTATAATGCTACCGTCATTCTAAGCAAAATAAGAAGCACAATAAGATAAACATCACATGCAATCAAAATATGTGACATGATATGGCCATCATCGTCTTGTGCTTTTGATCTCCATCTCCAAAGCACCTTCATGATCACCTTTCGTCACCGGCGCGACACCTTGATCTCCATCGTAGCATCGTTGTCGTCTCGCCAACTATTGCTTCTACGACTATCGCTACCGCTTAGTGATAAAGTAAAGCAATTACATGGCGATTGCATTTCATACAATAAAGCGACAACCATATGGCTCCTGCCAGTTGCCGATAACATTACAAAACATGATCATCTCATACAAAACCGTATAACTCATCATGTCTTGACCATATCACATCACAACATGCCCTGCAAAAACAAGTTAGACGTCCTCTACTTTGTAGTTGCAAGTTTTACGTGGCTGCTACGGGCTTAGCAAGAACCGTTCTTACCTACGCATACAAAACCACAACGATGTTTCGTCAAGTATGTGCTGTTTTAACCTTCACAAGGACCGGGCGTAGCCACACTTGATTCAGCTAAAGTGAGAGAGACAGACACCCACCAGTCACCTTTAAGCAACGAGTGCTCGTAACGGTGAAACCAGTCTCGCGTAAGCGTACGCGTAATGTCGGTCCGGGCCGCTTCATCTCACAATACCGCCGAAGCAAAGTATGACATGCTGGTAAGCAGTATGACTAGTATCGCCCACAACTCATTGTGTTCTACTCGTGCATATCATCTACGCATAGACCTGGCTCATGATGCCACTGTTGGGGAACATAGTATTTTAAAATTTTCCTACGATCACGCAAGATCTATCTACTAGATGCATAGCAACGAGAGGGGAGAGTGTGTCTACGTACCCTCGTAGACCGGGAGCGGAAGCGTCAAGTGACGCGGTTGATATTGTCGAACTTCTTCGCGATCCAACCGATCAAGCACCGAATGTACGGCACCTCCGCGTTCAGCACACGTTCAGCTTGATGACGTCCCACGAGCTCTTGATCCAGTTGAGCTTCACGGGAGAGTTTCGTCAGCACGACGGCGTGGTGACGGATATGATGTATTCACTGGCGCAGGGCTTCGCCTAAGCACTGCAACGGTATGACCGAGGTGTGTTTCTGTGGAGGGGGGCACCGCACACGGCTAAAACAATTCAACTTGTGTGTCTTTGGGTGCCCCCCTGCCCCCGTATATAAAGGAGCAAGGGGGGAGGCCGGCCGGCCCTTCTATGGTGCGGCTAGGAGTGCAATCCTACTAGGAATAGGATTGCAATCCTATTCCTAGTAGGAACTACCAAAGAAGGAAGAGAGGCAAAGGAAAAGAAGGAGAGTTGGCGCCCCACAATCCTAGTCCAACTAGGAACCCTAGGTGGGGCGCCGGCCAGCCCCTATGGGCTGTCTCTCTCTTTTCCATAAGGCCCACTATGGACCATCCCCCCTCGTAGGGGTTCCGGTAACCCCCTCCGGCAATCCCGTTAAATCCGAAACTTTTCTGGAACACTTCCGGTGTCCGAATATAGTCGTCCAATATATCAATCTTTATGTCTCGGACATTCCGAGATTCCTCGTCATGTCCGTGATCTCATCCGGGACTCCGAACTACCTTCGGTACATCAAAACTCATAAACTCATAATACCGATCGTCATCAAACGTTAAGCGTGCGGACCCTACGGGTTCGAGAACTATGTAGACATGACCGAGACTCATCTCCGGTCAATAACCAATAGCGGAACCTGGATGTTCATATTGGCTCCTACATATTCTACGAAGATCTTTTATCGGTCAAAACCGTCATCGGTATGTTACTTGCCCGAGATTCGATCGTCGGTATCTCTATACCTAGTTCAATCTCGTTACCGGCAAGTCTCTTTACTCGTTCCGTAACACATCATCTCGTGACTAACTCATTAGTCTTTTGCTTGCAAGGCTTATTGTGATGTGTGTTACCGAGAGGGCCCAGAGATACCTCTCCGACACTCGGAGTGACAAATCCTAATCTTGATCTATGCCAACACCACGAATACTTTCGGAGACACCTGTAGAGCATCTTTATGATCACCCAGTTACGTTGTGACGTTTGATAGCACACAAGGTGTTCCTACGGTATTCGGGAGTTGCATAATCTCATAGTCATAGGAACATGTATAAGTCATGAAGAAAGCAATAGCAGTAAAACTAAACGATCATAGTGCTATGCTAACGGATGGGTCTTGTCCATCACATCATTCTCCTAATGATGTGATCCCGTTGATCAAATGACAACTCATGTCTATGGTTAGGAAACATAACCATCTTTGATCAATGAGCTAGTCTAGTAGAGGCATACTAGGGACACTCTGTTTTGTCTATGTATTCACACATGTACTAAGTTTCCGGTTAATACAATTCTAGCATGAATAATAAACATTTATCATGATATAAGGAAATATAAATAACAACTTTATTATTGCCTCTAGGGCATATTTCCTTCAAAAGAAACATGGCATGGGTTCCCAAAGGAAGTGCTCAAAATAAGAATTATGTGCAAGCTTCCATTACAAGAAGTGCGGCAAAGGTGAAGAAGGAAAAGAGTGAAAACTATGAAGGACGAAGCCGAAGGTTTCAGCATCTTCGGTCTACACATTATCCATATTCTTCAACTATGCCATTAACGCCGATTTCATGGAATTCGTCATCAGGTATGATTGGTAACCCTCAATGGGCTTATTTTAATCCATGGATGCCATATAATTTCTTACATCATGAAAGGGTATTACCAAGTCACTATACATTTGATTAGTTACAAGTTTGTTACTGATCCAAAGGGCCGAAATACTTAGTTTGTCATTTCATTTTTTTGTTTCGGCTATATGTGCTTTGAATGAAGTTTACATGGTAATGGCCGATATTTATCTATCGTCCTAAGAATATGTCAATGCATGACCGGTGTAGTATTCTAGCATCGTCCTTAGTTCGAATGGAGAGCGAGACAAGGTGCTATACATCTTGAGGCTTTCGGTGATTCGTTATGAGTAGTGCAACAAATATCCAAGGGTTATCAATGTTTTGACGAATCACTTATAGTTTATCTTGAGATATGTCTAGATGCAAAATTTACCTTGGGTTGCTTTAAAATTGTTCTTATATTTAGACATGACAATTCAAAAGAGTTAGCACAGCAAGCATCCGGCTACTATGTTAATCATGATGTATTGCATTTCTCTCAATAGCCGATGCTTCGTCTCGTCAACATAGGTAAGGCCGAACCGAAGTTCACAGCTTCGGCCACTAATGAATTTTGATGCAGGTGATAGTAAGGATTGGAGAGAGTTTATTGTTGATTATCTACAAAATCCTAGAAAAAGGGGGAACAATATGGTTCGGAGGATGACCTTGAGATACATATCTATGGAACTTTATCATCGGATTGTTAATGAAGTTGAGAAGGTTTCGCCCAAGTTTGCATCAAGGGTTCAAGAACAATAATGGCCGATATATAATTATCGTCCTAAGCATATAAATGGCCGATGAGGTGTTGACATCATCCTTAGAACCAACATGGTACAAATTATTTTTCGGCACGCTTGCTTTGCCGAAAAATAGGGGGGCATGTGTTGACGCTCAAAAGTGGCACAATCGTAAAAGTTGCTTTAATCTATGTCAAGATTACTTCAAACTTATGATTGGAAGTCACCATGAGATGGCTTTCTTTGAGAAGATCAAGATGGATATGAAAGTGGTCTAAAACGGAGTCCGGATGCAAAAGTTATGACAAGTTCAGAGATGCTAATGATGACACCAGATTAAAGAATGACTTGAAACCCAATTAAGATGACTTCAAATGGAAAAAGTTTCAACATGAAAGTTGTGTGTCTCGTCGAAACGGTCGATTTGGATATAAAAATCATCCCAATCCGAGTTCGTATGCATAAGTTACAGCCATCCGAATACAACCCTGTCACAGAGCCATAAGTGGCGCGCCCCACCACCCACGTGTCTGATGGGTAGCGCGAATAACAGCGTGTATTGCGTGACCGTTTTGGCCTAGAAGATGGCTTTAAATCGAAAAACGTTCAACATGAAAGTTGTTCGTCTCGTCGAAACGGTCAAGATTGCTTTTGGCTTCTTTTCCATCTGAGGTCGTTTACCACCTCAAAAATTACCCGCAAGGTACAACCAGTTTAAACCGAACAATTTTGGAAAGTTCGGACAAAACCAATCCGAATTTGGCTAGGGTTTTGGACGTGAATCCAAGCCTTTTCAATGCATGGGAAGTCCAGCCGCCTCTTATATACCTAAGGGTTGACGGCCGATTGAAGAACACACAATCGATCAATTCATCTACCACTTTTTATCTTTTACCTTTTCTCCTTAACCCTAGTTCTTCTTCTTCCTCGTTCTTCGTTCGTTCTTCTTGTTGCAGGGCGACGAACCTCGAGGCCCTAGGGGCGGTCAGGCCGACCTAGGGCAGCCCATAGCCGCCGCGAGCCCTGACGGGGTCCCTCCCGGGCAAGCGGGGCTTCCGGTCTACAAAAGCGCCCGCCGGATTGTCTTGCGTATCGCGCTTCCGGCGGGTCTCCTTCGACGTGAGCTGCGGTGCATCACCCCCGGCGTCGAGGGTACACGGTGACGTGTTCGTGTGCGAACACACTTTTTGGCGACTCCGCTGGGGAAGAAGCTTTGAGCGGTCTCCGGCCTGTTCTTGCTACGAAGAGATCGTCATCTAGGGTTTGCAATCTACAAAGGTAATATGAATACCCAACCCCCTTATGTAGATGCAAATAATTCATATGGTGTTACTAGATCGTTCAATGAATATACTCTATCGGCCAGCCCTGGTTTTTTCAATCATGCATCTAACTACGTGCAAGGGCCGATTCAAAGTAATTCACATGGTTCAATTTCTTATGATATTAGTAACATGCAACATATGTATTCCAACTCACATGCATCGGCAACCCAGCAAACTCATATGCCGATGAGCAACATGATGAGTTCGGTTAACCAAGTTGAAACACCCCATGTAGGATCTTTCAATGGCATGCAACATAGTGTTTCATCTTTTTATTCATCGGCAACTAATTTGCAACATGTTAATCCAAACATGCTGGTGGATAGGGGAATTGGCCATGCTACTACTAGTTATTCGGCCAATTACCCTCAAACATCATATGCTACACCTCATGCTACTAGTTTTTTGGCACCATACGCAACTGTTGATGTCCATAATTCGGCTCCGCACCTTAATGGTCATGGCCGAATAAGTGAAACTTCTGCAGGAGCACAAATGCCTTCATCTACTACCGTGGCATATCATGTCCCCCCTACACAATTACAGAATTTTGGCAACATCTCATTGCCGAAAGAGTCTAAAAGCATTGGGGGGCAACCATATCCAGACTGGGTAATTGAGAAAAAGCTTACATTCTCTTGGGATTTGTGCAACTCTATTCGCCAAGAACTAATAGAAGGCGGGAAGCCTCATGATTTTGCTGATGTAAAAGCTAGAGTTGTGCAAATGATGCAGTTGCCCAGTGCTGTACCATCCAGTGTACCACCTAAACAATCGCAAAGTTTCGGCACCTCATTGCCGAAAGAGTCTCAAAGTATTGGGGGGCAATCTCATGACGAGTGGATGGAAATTGAGATGAAAAAGTTTAAAGCTCGCCAAGCTAAGATGTGGGCTAAACTTAGACGAGAGCGAGAAGCCTTGCAAATTCAAAAAGATAAAGTTGTTGATTCAGGTAACAAAGAAAATTCGGTTTTTCGAAAAGCCGAATCAAGTAGTATATATTCTGAGTCCATCAAATCCAAAGAGGCAAGCATTATAGAGAAAGGGCATGGAAAGCATAGCAAAACAGTCATACTTGATTTTTTCGAAGTCAATGGAACCTACTTCCTGCCCTATGAGTTCTGTGCCATAGAAATTGACAAGCCTCAAGGACAAGAACAAGTAGCCGAACAAAGTTCGGCTGACATGGATCTTCAAAGCAATGATGCACGGAATCAAGAAAAAGATGATGAAAAGGTGTTGGGGAGCCATCCAAAGACGGAGCAAGATGTTCTTCAAGTGACACCACCATCATGTTCCCCCAACATATTTGAAAAGGTATGCATAGAGAGCAATTTACCTATTTTCAGATTTGGTCGCGACTTCATTATTGATGCATCTATAAGAAATATTCTCATAAGTAATTTTGAAAGACCAATGAAGAAGGGTAATTTACTTGTTAGCAATAAACTTGTTATGGAACATATCGGTCAACCTATTACGCCATTTATAAAGACCGATATTGACTTATTGTTACAGCCAAAGCTTTCCCCGTTGCTTTATGTAAAGTTCATATCTAGTTGGGTAGCTTTGCTTATTTCGTACTTGGCTTGCACTTGGTCTCAACTGAGACATGTATGTTCTAAATATCTTCATTTCAGAAATTTAAAGCCAAGGTTAAATTCTATTGAGAAAACTGATGCTAATATAATATCTTATCCAAAGACATCGGAGATAGAGTGGAAAAAACAATGCATAGCCGAATGGGGAGACTACAAATCTGAACCATTCGTTTGCTTATCTCCAAAGCCGTTCAAACAGCAAGATCGGCTAAAGAATAAAAAGTTTACCTTCAATTCAAGCATGTGTGATCAAATATTTGATTTGTTGCTGAAAAATAATTACATAAGAATTCTTGATCACCATGTCAATCTATCAATTCAAGGACGAATGTATTGTAGGTTGCATCATTCGTTCAAACATAATTTTGAGGATTGCAATATGTTTCATCAAATAGTTAAATCGGCCATTGAAAAAGGACGATTGAAATTTGCTGAAACACCAAGAGATGACCAGTCTATTCCGATTGGTCCCGATGGCAGAAAGTTTTTGCATCGGCTGCTTCAAGCCGATCCATTTATAGAGAAGATAAAAACTGCAGGTGATGGGATCAAGCTTTCAAGTAAAGAAGTTGTTGAAGAGCATAATGAACATAATCTTGAGGGCAAGAATTCCATCGAAGCTACAATGGAGACGCCAAGGACTGGGGGGCAACAAGCAAATCCAATGATCGATGAAAGCAAACCAAAAGAAAGCAAAGGCCAAACTAAGCGCAAGTGTAAGAGATCAAAAATCACTTTCGCTGAACTATTGGATAAGTATCAAAAGAAGAGTGAAGAGAAGAATGCTTATCGGCCAAATCATACAAAGAAACCAAGATCACCCCCAAGGCGCAAGTATGAGGATCGGTATTGGCAAAGTGACAATTTTTATGCAACATATTCATATCCTTATTTTGGGCCGCCAATGCCAATGTCGTGGATGCCTCCCTATGCTCAAGTAGATCCATATCCATCATGGGAGAGGTATGATACAAGGGCGCATTCTCCATCTTATTTTAGACCATCTCACCAATATTATGCAGCTCCGAGAAGATCAACATTTGAACAATCACATGTTAAAGACCGTTTCAATCATAAGGAATCGGTCCGGAGCTCAAGGAAGAAGAAAGAGGTGGTCAAGCAAGTTTACCGTGTTAAAAGAGATGGTCGTAAGAGTGCAACTTCAGATTTGATCTCAAATGAAAAAGAGCCAATTAAAATGTTGACATTGGCTACTAAAGGCAATGAGATGAAGCAAACAATTATTGAGAGTCAAAGTGCCAAGTCTGAAGAAAAGAAGTTGAGAGTGCACAAGGCCAAAAAAGGATTGCCATTGGCCAAGACAAAATCGCAGCCGGGGTGCCCACTCGGCTTATCATTTTGGCAAAAGAAGAAATTACAAAAACTTAGTGCACAAGAACTTGAAGAAAGAAACATGGCATGGGTTCCCAAAGGAAGTGATCAAAATAAGAATTGTGTGCAAGCTTCCATTACAAGAAGTGCGGCAAAGGTGAAGAAGGAAAAGAGTGAAAACTATGAAGGACGAAGCCGAAGGTTTCAGCATCTTCGGTCTACACATTATCCATATTCTTCAACTATGCCATTAACGCCCATGTCATAGAATTCGTCATCAGGTATGATTGGTAACCCTCAATTGGCTTATTTTAATCCATGGATGCCATATAATTTCTTGCATCATGAAAGGGTATTACCAAGTCACTATACATTTGATTAGTTACAAGTTTGTTGCTGATCCAAAGGGCCGAAATACTTAGTTTGTCATTTTATTTGTTTGTTTCGGCTATATGTGCTTTGAATGAAGTTTACATGGTAATGGCCGATATTTATCTATCGTCCTAAGAATATGTCAATGCATGGCCGGTGTAGTATTCTAGCATCGTCCTTAGTTCGAATGGAGAGCGAGACAAGGTGCTATACACCTTGAGGCTTTCGGTGATTCGTTATGAGTAGTGCAACAAATATACAAGGGTTATCAATGTTTTGACGAATCACTTATAGTTTATCTTGAGATATGTCTAGATGCAAAATTTACCTTGGGTTGCTTTAAAATTGTTCTTATATTTAGACATGACAATTCAAAAGAGTTGGCACAGCAAGCATCCGGCTACTACGTTAATCATGGTGTATTGCATTTCTCTCAATAGCCGATGCTTCGTCTCGTCAACATAGGTAAGGCCGAACCGAAGTTCACAGCGTCGGCCACTAATGAATTTTGATGCAGGTGATAGTAAGGATTGGAGAGAGTTTATTGTTGATTATCTACAAAATCCTAGTAAAAGGGGGAACAATATGGTTCGGAGGATGACCTTGAGATACATATCTATGAAACTTTATCATCGGATTGTTAATGAAGTTGAGAAGGTTTTGCCCAAGTTTGCATCAAGGGTTCAAGAACAATAATGGCCGATATATAATTATCGTCCTAAGCATATAAATGGCCAATGGGGTGTTGACATCGTCCTTAGAACCAACATGGTACAAATTATTTTTTGGCACGCTTGCTTTGCCGAAAAACAGGGGGGCATGTGTTGACGCTCAAAAGTGACACAATCGTAAAAGTTGCTTTAATCTATGTCAAGATTACTTCAAACTTATGATTGGAAGTCACCACGAGATGGCTTTCTTTGAGAAGATCAAGATAGATATGAAAGTGGTCTAAAACGGAGTCCGGATGCAAAAGTTATGACAAGTTCAGAGATGCTCATGATGACACCAGATTAAAGAATGGCTTGAAACCCAATTAAGATGACTTCAAATGGAAAACGTTTCAACATGAAAGTTGTGCGTCTCGTCGAAACGGTCGATTTTGATATAAAAATCGTCCCAATCCGAGTTCGTCTGCAAAAGTTACAGCCATCCGAACACAGCCCTCTCATAGAGCCATAAGTGGCGCGCCCCACCAGCCACGTGTCTGATGGGTAGCGCGAATAACAGCCTGTATTGCGTGACCGTTTTGGCCTAGAAGATGGCTTCAAATCGAAAAACGTTCAACATGAAAGTTGTTCGTCTCGGCGAAACGGTCAAGATTGCTTTTGGGCTCTTTTCCATCCGAGGTCGTTTACCACCTCAAAAATTACCCGTAAGGTACAACCAGTTTAAACCGAACAGTTTTGGAAAGTTCGGACAACACCAATCCGAATTTGGCTAGGGTTTTGGACGTGAATCCAAGCCTTTTCCTTGCACGGGAAGTCCAGCCGCCTCTTATATACCTAAGGGGTGACGGCCGATTGAATAACACACAATCGATCAATTCATCTACCACTTTTTATCTTTTACCTTTTCTCCTTAACCCTAGTTCTTCTTCTTCCTCGTTCTTCGTTCGTTCTTCTTGTTGCAGGGCGGCGAACCTCGAGGCCCTAGGGGCGGTCAGGCCGACCTAGGGCAGCCCATAGCCGCCGCGAGCCCTGACGGGGTCCCTCCCGGGCAAGCGGGGCTTCGGGTCTACAAAAGCGCCCGCTGGATTGTCTTGCGTACCGCGCTTCCGGCGGGTCTCCTTCGACGTGAGCTGCGGTGCATCACCCCCGGCGTCGAGGGTACACGGTGACGTGTTCATGTGCGAACAGGGGGCGACCTAAACGGACGGTGTTTTGTCCGTTTGGGTCGGCCACCCGCTCGGCGTCCGACCTCTTTTAGATTTGGATTGGCAGTGGACCCAACGCGTCGACGCATTTCATGTCCGTGCGTAATATTTAGAGAAGGCCCACGGCCATGCTAGTGGCCATGTCCTCGCCCTCGTTTTGGCGCTCCAGCGCGCGGGAAAAATCAACCTAGCGCGTTGGTTTTGGCGCGCCGCGTCCGGCGCGCGTTATTAAGAAGGCGCTCCCTCCACACTCTGTCCGCCATCCACTTGCCAAGCCGCCTCTCACTCGCCTCGCCGCCTCTGCGCCACCATGTCGATGCGCCGCCTGGGCGCTTCGGATTTTCGCGGAGTCTGCGAGCGCCGCTCCGGCGCCTTCTCCTCCGAAATCTGATTTGGCGAAAAACGCCTCAGTCTCCGCACCTTCGATACCGCAGAGGAGGCGGCCCGCACTTACGACACGGCGGCGTGGCGCCTCCGGCGGCCTCGTCGGGATATGAATTTCACCGACGTGTCGACAGCCAGCGGACGCAGGATCTCGTGCCTCTCCCGCGGCTTTTCATTGATGAGGATCGTCGTGACAACCGGAGGCGGCAGCGTCGCCTCGCTATCGCCGAGATGGACGTGAAAGCCATGGCGGTGTGGCGCGAACGCTTCCTGCAGAACATTGTCAACGAGCATCGGGTCTACAAGCAACGTAGGATGGAGTGGGAGACGAGGAGGAAGGAGCGAGCCGCCTATCGAGAGGACAAGCGTGCGCGGAAGCTGACCGCTCAATTGAACATGAAGTTAGGAGAAGCGTCGTCCTGGGACTCCGAGGACGAGCGGTATGCTGACGCCTACATTCAGACGTCGGAGGAGGACATTACCGAGTCGGAGTCGGAAAACGACAAGTACTTGATCTTTTTTTTAACATTCTATGCTATGAACTATCTATGTATCCTTTTTATTATCTACTCCCTCTGTTCCTAAATATAAGTCTTTGGAGAGATTCCACTATGGACCACATACGGAGCAAAATGAGTGAATCTACACTCTAAAATGCATCTATATACATCCGTATGTGGTTCATAGTGAAATCTCTACAAAGACTTGTATTTAGGAACGGAGATGGTATGTTGAACTGGTCGGCGGCGTGGGCGAGGAAGGAGGCGGGCGAGGGTGCATTGTTAGATGGGAAGAGGGCAATGGGCCACCGACCAGCGGGCCCGAGGAGGGGAGAGGGTGAGTGCGCGTGCGTCCGTCTCGTGTCCGCGCCGACACAAATCTGGCTCAAAAATGATCCGGGAATGGGTCGGCAGACGGACGAAAAGCGGATGCGCGTCCGTTTAGGTCAGCGCATTGGACCGACTTTTCTATCTGCACCGATCCAAACAGACGCCAGCGGACGAAATGGGTCGCCCTGTTGGAGTTGCTCTTAGGGCTACCACGGGCGCGGATTCTGTCTTTTTTGTCCATTTGGCTCGACGTTTTGGCTTTTGTCCATCCCTCCGTGTTTAGGTTGACAGCGCGTCAACGCATTTCTCCGTGCACCATATTTTTTTTTGTGTACATATCAAAAACATTGCCTAAAGTTTACATAATTCAACCAAATCAAATATCATAGTTTCATAATCCAAATGAAATCTTACAGTTTACAAACCAAATAAAATTTAAATGGTCATAAATACATTTGAAAGAAAAAAAATAACCCATACATCTATTGGTTGTCAAGGTGGGCCCACATATGCTCAACCAAATCACCATGTAGTTCAATGTGAGTTTCTCGATCACACATTTGAGGATGAAATTCGATCAACTGTGCAAACGTTGTCGCTCCTCCATGCACGGACACAACCTTTTTTTCTCTGAAACTGAACCCCCTGATCGAAGATTTCATCCTCACATTCATCCTCTACAATCATGTTGTGCATGATCACACAAGCAATTATCACCTCACATAGCTTCTCGATGCTCCAAGTTCTAGCAGGATACTGAACTTCTTGGTGCCCAGGCGACCATGGTGGCGACCGGCGAGCGAGGCCGCCGAGCTTGGAGTGTTGTTGTCAACGGCGGAGGTGGTGTGGTCGTGGGGATGCTACGACGACGGCAATAACAGTCCAACAAAGTTGGCAAGAGCAGCCGCAGGGTGCGGCAAACTGCTGGGGAGATGGGTGGGTGCGGGAGGCGGCCTGGGTAGCACCCAACCGGCCGAAACTAGGGATGGCGGGGTGGCCGTGTGTGTTGGCTGTCGATGAGAGGGGAGGAATGGCCAATGTGCCACGGACTGGCTGGCTAGGGGGAGGATAGGCGTCACACGCATCCGCGCGACGCATACATGGCTCAAATTTGGACCTGAAATGGGTCACGCGTGGACAAAAAAGGACGCTCGTCCATTTGGATCAACGTATTGGTTCAAACGGGCACGCGCGGACAGTTTGTAGCAGTGTGTTGGAGTTGCCCCACTGGGAAACTAAATAAATCTCGTAGAATTGGGGAGTCTTTTCCATCCGAGGTCGTTTACCACCTCAAAAATTACCCGTAAGGTACAGCCAGTTTAAACCGAACAGTTTTGGAAAGTTCGGACAACACCAATCCGAATTTGGCTAGGGTTTTGGACGTGAATCCAAGCCTTTTCCTTGCACGGGAAGTCCAGCCGCCTCTTATATACCTAAGGGGTGACGGCCGATTGAATAACACACAATCGATCAATTCATCTACCACTTTTTATCTTTTACCTTTTCTCCTTAACCCTAGTTCTTCTTCTTCCTCGTTCTTCGTTCGTTCTTCTTGTTGCAGGGCGGCGAACCTCGAGGCCCTAGGGGCGGTCAGGCCGACCTAGGGCAGCCCATAGCCGCCGCGAGCCCTGACGGGGTCCCTCCCGGGCAAGCGGGGCTTCGGGTCTACAAAAGCGCCCGCTGGATTGTCTTGCGTACCGCGCTTCCGGCGGGTCTCCTTCGACGTGAGCTGCGGTGCATCACCCCCGGCGTCGAGGGTACACGGTGACGTGTTCATGTGCGAACAGGGGGCGACCTAAACGGACGGTGTTTTGTCCGTTTGGGTCGGCCACCCGCTCGGCGTCCGACCTCTTTTAGATTTGGATTGGCAGTGGACCCAACGCGTCGACGCATTTCATGTCCGTGCGTAATATTTAGAGAAGGCCCACGGCCATGCTAGTGGCCATGTCCTCGCCCTCGTTTTGGCGCTCCAGCGCGCGGGAAAAATCAACCTAGCGCGTTGGTTTTGGCGCGCCGCGTCCGGCGCGCGTTATTAAGAAGGCGCTCCCTCCACACTCTGTCCGCCATCCACTTGCCAAGCCGCCTCTCACTCGCCTCGCCGCCTCTGCGCCACCATGTCGATGCGCCGCTTGGGCGCTTCGGATTTTCGCGGAGTCTGCGAGCGCCGCTCCGGCGCCTTCTCCTCCGAAATCTGATTTGGCGAAAAACGCCTCAGTCTCGGCACCTTCGATACCGCAGAGGAGGCGGCCCGCACTTACGACACGGCGGCGTGGCGCCTCCGGCGGCCTCGTCGGGATATGAATTTCACCGACGTGTCGACAGCCAGCGGACGCAGGATCTCGCGCCTCTCCCGCGGCTTTTCATTGATGAGGATCGTCGTGATAACCGGAGGCGGCAGCGTCGCCTCGCTATCGCCGAGATGGACGTGAAAGCCATGGCGGTGTGGCGCGAACGCTTCCTGCAGAACATCGTCAACGAGCGTCGGGTCTACAAGCAACGTAGGATGGAGTGGGAGACGAGGAGGAAGGAGCGAGCCGCCTATCGAGAGGACAAGCGTGCGCGGAAGCTGACCGCTCAATTGAACATGAAGTTAGGAGAAGCGTCGTCCTGGGACTCCGAGGACGAGCGGTATGCTGACGCCTACATTTAGACGTCGGAGGAGGACATTACCGAGTCGGAGTCGGAAAACGACAAGTAGTTGATCTTTTTTTAACATTCTATGCTATGAACTATCTATGTATCCTTTTTATTATCTACTCCCTCTGTTCCTAAATATAAGTCTTTGGAGAGATTCCACTATGGACCACATACGGAGCAAAATGAGTGAATCTACACTCTATAATGCATCTATATACATCTGTATGTGGTTCATAGTGAAATCTCTACAAAGACTTGTATTTAGGAACGGAGATGGTATGTTGAACTAGTCGACGGCGTGGGCGAGGAAGGAGGCGGGCGAGGGTGCATTGTTAGATGGGAAGAGGGCAATGGGCCACCGACCAGCGGGCCCGAGGAGGGGAGAGGGTGAGTGCGCGTGCGTCCGTCTCGTGTCCGCGCCGACACAAATCTGGCTCAAAAATGATCCGGTAATGGGTCGGCAGACGGACGAAAAGCGGATGCGCGTCCGTTTAGGTCAGCGCATTGGGCCGACTTTTCTATCTGCACCGATCCAAACAGACGCCAGCGGACGAAATGGGTCGCCCTGTTGGAGTTGCTCTTAGGGCTACCACGGGCGCGGATTCTGTCTTTTTTGTCCATTTGGCTCGACGTTTTGGCTTTTGTCCATCCCTCCGTGTTTAGGTTGACAGCGCGTCAACGCATTTCTCCGTGCACCATATTTTTTTTTGTGTACATATCAAAAACATTGCCTAAAGTTTACATAATTCAACCAAATCAAATATCATAGTTTCATAATCCAAATGAAATCTTACAGTTTACAAACCAAATAAAATTTAAATGGTCATAAATACATTTGAAAGAAAAAAAATAACCCATACATCTATTGGTTGTCAAGGTGGGCCCACATATGCTCAACCAAATCACCATGTAGTTCAATGTGAGTTTCTCGATCACACATTTGAGGATGAAATTCGATCAACTGTGCAAACGTTGTCGCTCCTCCATGCACGGACACAACCTTTTTTTCTCTGAAACTGAACCCCCTGATCGAAGATTTCATCCTCACATTCATCCTCTACAATCATGTTGTGCATGATCACACAAGCAATTATCACCTCACATAGCTTCTCGATGCTCCAAGTTCTAGCAGGATACTGAACTTCTTGGTGCCCAGGCGACCATGGTGGCGACCGGCGAGCGAGGCCGCCGAGCTTGGAGTGTTGTTGTCAACGGCGGAGGTGGTGTGGTCGTGGGGATGCTACGACGACGGCGATAACAGTCCAACAAAGTTGGCAAGAGCAGCCGCCGGGTGCGGCAAACTGCTGGGGAGATGGGTGGGTGCGGGAGGCGGCCTGGGTAGCACCCAACCGGCCGAAACTAGGGATGGCGGGGTGGCCGTGTGTGTTGGCTGTCGATGAGAGGGGAGGAATGGCCAATGTGCCACGGACTGGCTGGCTAGGGGGAGGATAGGCGTCACACGCATCCGCGCGACGCATACATGGCTCAAATTTGGACCTGAAATGGGTCACGCGTGGACAAAAAAGGACGCTCGTCCATTTGGATCAACGTATTGGTTCAAACGGGCACGCGCGGACAGTTTGTAGCAGTGTGTTGGAGTTGCCCCACTGGGAAACTAAATAAATCTCGTAGAATTGGGGAAGCACCTTAGCGCCTCCTGTTACAACGGTAGCCGCTAATCTCGGACACTAAGGCTTTGTACAATGCTAGATGCTTAGATAATGCTAGATGCTTAGATAAATAAACCAGATTTTTCTTAAGCATCAGTACCTATTTCTACATGAGAGACGTCTAATTAAGTGTTTGCCATGTACAAATAAGCACCGGTGCTTAAGAAAAGCTTGATTTATTTCTCCAAGAACCTCTCATAAGCACCTTGTGTTATACAAGGCCTGACAAAGCCCCGCTGCACTCGCCGATTTATCTTGTGTATGAAAAAAAAATCCCAGGCGCCCGGTTCTCTTTTTGGCCTCGACGCCACGGCTGGCGTCAGGATTGGAACGCCCAGATCCGGAAAGAAATCCTGGCGCTCTATGTTAGAGCCCAGTATGGGTAATGCCCTTAGGCCTTATACAATGCAAGGTGTTTAGGCCTCGACTTTGACTAGGGCCCACCAGGCCCAGAGAGCATCAAGGAACCCTAAGAAGGAGAGGGCGGGCTGACGTATACCCCAAGTCAGATGGCGGCGCCTAGATCGATCTGATATCTTCTCCATGTAAACCCTAGACCTCTCATGTCTATATAAAGAGTGGGCCAACCGTTTCATCCTCGAGAGCATGATCTTCGAAGGCGGCGCGCTGGCGGCTGCCTACGATCACGATGAGACCCAAAGCCAGGACGGTCGAGTGCCATTCATGCAGGCCACCTACGATCAACATGGCATGCACGACGCCTTCATGCAAGATCAGGTCGACCTAGACGGCTTCCCGCTCGACCATGAGTTCCCAGAAGACTACGGCCTCAAGAAGGAGGAAGATGACATGGACATCGAGGGGGAGCCTTTGTTCGAGGAGGAGCTCGCCAACCAAACGGTTGTCGGGGCGAAGCCAAAGCGCAAGATCAAGCGAACGAAGGCATACACACCGACCGAGGACAAGCTACTTTGTGAGTGCTGGAGGGACATTGGGCAAGACCCCAAGGTTGGTGCCGAACAAAAGTATTCAGCCTTATGGCTTCGTGTCCACCGTGAGTTCCATGAGCGCAAGAAGCTTCCACCATACCAAATGCAAAGCAAGCGTGGGTGGGTGTCACTTTCGAATCGTTGGAGGGTGATTCAATAAGAGTGCAACAAGTTTTGTGCCGCCTACGAGAGCATCAAGGCATGCCCCGTAAGCGGCATCAGCATGCAAGACATGGTATACATGCCCTCTCAAACAAGTTTTGTACCACCCATTTCCCTTTGATTGCATGTCCATTTGCCCATATGCTTCATTTGTTTGAATGGTAGGTGTTCCAAACTTTGGAGGCATTCAAGGTTCAACATGACGGCAAGGCCTTCCACCTCGCTCATTATTGGATGATCGTCAACGGTGAGGAGAAGTTCAAGGCGCAATATGCCGCCGTCTTGGCGCGTGCGGGGAAGGAAGCTATGGAGGACCATGATGACGGCGAGAAGGCGTGGCCGTGGGGGAAGACCAACTCGAAGGAGGACAAGCGGGACGCGGCGTCGATCACCTTGCTCGAAAAAATGGAGGGCATGATGAGCAAGAAGGAGTTGAGGGAGGAGAAGCGCCCGCAAGACAAGGAAGATCAAATGAACGCCTTCATGGAGATCCAAAGGAGGAGGCTCGAGATGGAGGTGGAGAAGCAAGCCAAGATGCTTGAGTTGGAGGAGGCGAAGCAAGCCAAGATGCTCAAGATCGAGGCCGCCAATGCCAAGACCAAGGCGAAAGAAGTGATGCTCGCAAGCATGAAGGCGGGCGTGGAGATCATGAAGGTTGATCTGAACACCGTGTCGCCGAGGAAGAGGCCGTGGTTCGAGAAGATGAACGCCGAAATGCTCAAGTTCGACGAGAAGTGATCTACGGTGTAGAGCGCCGCCCTTTTTTGTATGCCGGCAAATGTGATGGCATGACTACGGGCCTAGATGGCGTGGTCGAATCTCCGCCCCTTTTTGTGTGCTGGCATGAGCGACGGCCGCTGATAAGTGTACCAGCATAAACTGCGTGGTGGTTTTCTGTACGCTGGCATTGTATGCCGGCCACTGGCATGGTGCCGACATGAACTTTGGGCGTTAACATCATCTATGGACGAGAACCATTGTGTTGACATAAAATGGGTCGCCTGTGTTGGACGAACGACCGATCCAAAACGAAAACAAAGCGAATGCGGAGCGGAAGGCCGACCCAAACGAACAAAAAGTGGACAAAGTGACGCGTTGGAGTTGCTCTCACGGACCCAAATAGACACAACCGAACCAAATGGATTATTCAGTTGAAGTTGCCCTAACGAACACATCCCCACGCCTTGGTGTAGCTCCGGGATTGGGATGGTGCTTGGATTCCGCCGATCAGGAGGGCCGCTAGCGGGCAATTTTTTTTTATCACTAGGGTCGATGACAGTAGGATATAACAGCCGTGTGTTTTGACCCTTTTCTAAAACCTATTCGAGATCTGACCCTAGTCTAATTTTTTTTCGAGATCTGGCCCTTTTGCTATCACTAGGGTCGATGACAGTAGGGTATAACACAGGGGCGGAGCCAGAAAATTTGGCCAATGGGTTCACTCGTTAAGTCATTGTGACAATTTTGTATGAATTAGCCAAGTGTAAAGTGAATTTCATATTATTTTAGTACTAGAGTATAACGCTCATAGACAACATAGTAAATAAAAATAATACAATATCACATATAGTTGTTGTATTAAAAACTGAAGAGTGCAAGACATACCTGTTGGACAAAGTTATAAAATCACTTGTTTACATATTGTATATAGAGTAGTACCATAATAGTTTTATAGATTCAGGTCCAACTTCTAATCTTGCTGAAGAAAGCAAAAAAATGACAAGTCACTTTGACATTTATAAAATAAGTACCATAAAAATTAAATAAGAATGTAAAGTCGCTCACATTTCAGAGAAAACATATCATCATTATTAAAGGTAGCTAAAAAATACACCTTTCTTCACATGGAAATTAAACGATCACTCATGAATTATTTTTATTGTAGAATTGTTTCTTAATACCATCCATAATTGGAAAGCATACGTCCACATATGTTGTGGCAACGAGCAATGTCAGTACTTTGTTTCAGAGGTTTATACACCAAAGAGAAGTAATATGCTTATTTGTCTACATGAGTAATCGAGCAAGATCATCAGTCCTGTGCAAATTGGCGAACTTTCCATCTACTCACACATTGTTGATATAAGTGTGAAGTTCAAGACCAAAATCATCCATTTTTTGTAAATTAAAATTATATAAAATAGTTTGTCTCTGAATACAAAGTTTGGGAGACTACCTTCAACAACAACATTTGGTGGACTTTACATACGGTGCCCTTGAAGTCATTATCTGAATTTGGTGGTATATTTCTCTTTTATGGAGTATCACTCCCTACCTAGATGAATCAAAGTTCAGGAAAAGGCAATTAAAAAATTAGGGCAAAATCCGTTGCCGAACTAAGCTACTAGATTAGATTAGATTAGACATGTGCAAAGAAGAGAGAAGCCGTGGTGATCTAATCTTCCATACCTAAAATTTGGTCTGGGACCTGCTGTTGCTGGCGGTGACTCTGGCGATCTATCGGGAAGCGAACAAACAGGACGACAGAGGGACGAGAGATGAGATCGATGGGGGAGTTACGGCGGCCTGCTGGATATGTACGTACAAACCGCATAAGCCATGTATTTTTTGAGGGGTACCGCACAAGCCATGTGAATCGATCAATTAATCAAGGTTATTTTTGGGTCTCTGGGCTGGGCTAATCAAGTTAGAATATTTTAAATGAGCTAAAAGACTTTGCTTGTGCGTTGTAGCTACTTTTTGATGGGTTCAGCCCTAATAAGTTATTGGGTTCATACTAGTGAGTACCCATGAACATGTACGTGGCAGGGAAGACTCGTTGGGTTCAGTTGAACCCAACGGATGTACGCTGGCTCCGCCACTGGTATAACAGCATGCCTATCATAAATTCCGCCTAAGTATTGAACATAGTGCGTGCTTGTGCCTACTGCCAAGCATCTTGGTGTTAGGGTTATACAACCTACCGTCAGTCTGCTTGGCAGTTGGTATATTTCCTACCGTCAAGGTCCCTGACGGTAGCAAAAGAATCAGATCTTAAAAAAAATCAAACTAAGGTCAAATATCGAATAGATTTTAGAAAAGGGTCAAAACACGAAATTTTGCCCCGCTCGCCGTGCTGGGATATGATCATGCATGTGCGATTGGCAGTGTAGGCTCAAAAATCAAAAAGGGGATGGAATGCGATGGACTTTAGCTAGCCACGATGTGCTCTGCTCGCAAGAACACCGCCATAACTGCACAGCATGTGTTTTCCGAAGTCAATATATCCGAAGAATCAGTGGTCTGGATTTCCGACGGTCGCTGCTTGGCATCTTCATGGCTCTGCCCTTGTGTGGGCCATCAAACTCTCGGCTGGTTCTTAAGCCTTTTTCAGGTCTAGCGCGAGTTAAGAGTCTGTTTGGGACTGCTCTGCTCCTTAAAATTCAGCTCCGCTTCAGAAAACACAAGCCAAACGGGGTAACTCCACGATATGCCGCTCCGCAAAAAAACTAGAATCTGAGGGTACAACTCCCAGATTTTTATGAAGCTCTTCAGGGGGTGCTCCAAAAAACTCTAGAAGCTGGAGTTGAAGGGAAATTACCCACCACTGCCACCAGTAAGTGGATACCCCTTCGTTTCTCCCCACCTCAACCAATCAAATAGATCATTTTCACCAAATTTTCAATTCTTGAAGCTGGAGCTGCATGGAAGCCAAACATTCTCTTCAGTAGTGCTAAAACTTCTGTATGAAACTGCTCCAAAGTGGATTTGATGGAGTGAAGCTGATTTTGGTGAAGCGAAGCAGTCCCAAACAAGCCCTTAAGACTCGTTGATTCGACGGATCAGACTCAGATCATCTACTACTAGCATGTGTTTACTCGGCCCGTGACTGATAGCTACTACCAGGCCATCTCAAACTTGTTTTTCTTTCGGCCCCCCTCATGTCGCCCCCTGGGCGACCCGGGGGAAACCCTAGCCACCGTCACCCGAACTCGCCCGCCTCGCCCCCCTCCTCGCCGCCGTCCATAGCGCCGTCGGGCAAAGCCTAGCCGGCAGGGCGACAGTGGGGCTTCTCCCCCTTCGAGCATCACAGTCAGCACGGGACAGCCAGATCGTGGGAGGCACCGAGCTAGCACGGGTCCAGCGGCGCAACAAGCGGGCAACTTTTGGCGGCGGCGCAGCGGGGGGCGGCGTTGGCTTGGATGCAAGCTCGCGACAAGGTGGTGGTTGCGTGGTGTGCAGGACCGGGTAGTCACGGGCGCCGCCATGTTCAGGCCGGATCCCTCTGGATCTGTCGCTTGGACGATGTTGGGCGGCACGGGGTGGTGGTCTTCGCCACTGGCCACTTTGGATCGTTGGATTCAGCGCCTAGAGATCTACGACGGATGTTCTTCCCAATCCTCGTTCCTGGTGGGTTGAGCCCCATGGCACTTTCATCTATGCAGGTTTCGGTTCATGGACTCGCTGCCGGATCCGAAGCAAGCGGAGGTTTGGTGGTATAGGATGGGGACGGAGGAAACTTTGGTCGGCTGGTCCAGCCCAACATCGGCGGTGTCCCTCGACACCGTTGCCCTCCCGGTGGGCTGGGGTCTCCGGTTTTGAATGTTAGGCTTAGGTGAGAGATCTTGGTATTTGGCTCAGTATTTCTACACCCCTTCGTCGAGTGGATAAGAGTGACGACAGATATTGCCAAGATGGCAGATTCAGACTTATTGATGTACTGCTTTGTAAGATCTTTATGAATAATTAATAAAATGGCTACAATACATCTTTCAGATGCAAAGGTCAGGGCTCATCCTCCTTTTCTTTTCCTTTTTAAAAAGAAGGCCATCTCAAACTCAAGGTCAATTAGAGCTTAACAGAACCAAGAAGCTTAGCTCCCCTTAACAACGACCCATGCACCTAACGACAGCTTAACAAGACACGCCAACTTGCTCGCCTTGTTGACTCATTCCAATCCCAACAGCCAGCAATAACACTGCTCGTCAGGCAACATGATGGCCTCAAACACATGCTGCTTTGCAAATGACAGTCATAAGGCTGTTCAAACTTCAAACACATGGCATCTAATGGGCCCTGGACGTGTCCGCGAACTAATTTTTGCTTCGAGGACGATTGCGGACAAGAGTCCCCAGCGTCCGCTTGCATCCCTACCTGGACGTGCCACAGTTGCTCAAAAAAAAAAAAAACTGAACGTGCCATAATAACATTTAACAATCTGACTGACAGTCGGTTGTGTCTGTCCGAGCCCCACAAACATTAACAACCCTTGATCATACTCTGCTGCTAGATTTCAAGTCCGTACAAAGCCTGTCATCGTAATTGTTTGGACGTTTGAGAAGCAGGTGGTGAATGGCAGAGGAGGTCAACAAGACGTCAAGACGTGTCAGCTAATGCCTTGTCAATCCTCTGAATTCAGAGTCACCGGCGGGGACTCCTCTCTCGACGTGCAAACTTAATGGAATCCCTCCCTTCCACGCTCTTGAACTAGTGCTTGCAGTCTAATCCTATTGATATCTTCACAGGAGAATAATGGTCATGGTGCAAGATGAATTGATTATGAAGCGATACCGGTCATGATAAGCAATATCACAAGCTGAAGGAGCTATCAGCTAACATACTTGTATGGACAGGAAGGGGCCATGACAGCTAATGTTGCTCTTCCTGTCGCTCCTTACAAACAAAACTGACATGGGGTACATAACGTCTGGATCAGTACAACCTGAATGCTAGGGTTGACATGTCTAAATTTTGTATTCATGGACATCAACACCCTTTGTGTCTCTTCATTTTATTTATTTATTTATTTGAACTTCTCGACACCCTTTCTCTATATATGTTGATATCCAAACTTGAGATTCTTGATGAGACACGTCCCAAGTCCCTAATTGAATAACTAATCAAATGATTGCCCCTAGATGCCCATGTGCAAGACTAATAAATCAGTTAAATGAAATAAAAAAAATCCGATCCCCAAGAGCTTTTGTGCAAAGAAAAAGGGTGGGAATCACACATGTATCCTCCTTTCGAAACACATGCACGCCACTACAATGCATGCTGGACTCGGTTCTCGGTTTGTTCAGTGCAAAGCAAATAATCATCAGTGATTTGGATAAAGATGATTCTCGTTGGATGACAAATGGACTCCATACGGGTGTTCAAACAATCAATGGACTTGCAATGTTATATACTAGTAGTAATACATAACTAATGGAAAATCCGCATCTGAGCACGTTTGATGTCCCGCCAGCCACGGGGATATGAATGGAGCAAGGGTGAGTCTGCATGTCAGCCACACAGACATAGACTAAAGACAAATTCGCAATCAGGACAAGAATGTACGGTACACAACCACCCTGGATCTAACTATACCTTATAAGTTCTTACCAGCAGCCATTAACTGCGAACTACCTGAATTATCTCTCGGCACCACAGTATAGGATAGAGTAATTGGTGCAGAACTGGGTACCCCCTCTTGGAATTTGATATCAAAAGCCACAGATTGGTAAAGACAAACTTCATCTTCTTTGCAGAAGTAAACCTGCAAATTCGAATACAAAATGCTCAAAACATTATCTTAGAAAAGAATAATTCCTTCAGTTCGGCTATGTGCTTGCACCAAAAGTACAACCCATGTCACAAAACTGCAACACCAGGCCGTTGAATTAAAATGAGCACACGTCACATGATCTAAAGATATCAATGATGCGAAAGGGATTTTTGTACCCTAAATCAGCAACGCATCCCATAGATTCGAGATGATTGCATGCATGCGGCCTGTATTGGACTATCTTTATAGAAAATATAATGTGCTGCTGTAGTGTTTGCTAGAAGATCATGCGGTGCTATCACTGAGTGGAAAAGATCAGTGTGATGTTCACCAATGATCAAAGAAATTAAACAAAACTGTTGCTTGAAAGTTTAATATATCACTACCTTGCAGTTGATCCTTCCCGTTGATGATGATGATGACGTTCTTTTGAACTTGAGTGACGCCTGCCCGTCTGAGTTTAGAGATCCATTCACTGGCTCGATCTCAATTGTATTAGCTGGTTCTGTTTCCACATCAAATTTGCTGCGAGCTTCCTGATTCTCAGAGGTTAAAAAATGGAAGAAGATTTAGTCTACTGAAAACAAGCAAATTTATCATCTGAAGCAGTTCATTGACAGCTATTTCAAGAAATGTTTTCCAAAACACTGAACTGACATTTAACCCAAATATACTTCATGGTAGTAATCGCATCTAACAACATGTTAGATCTTATTAACTGTTATCCCTGTTCATGTTAACATGTTAGATCTGATTAACTGTTATCCCTGTTCATGTCTTACTGTCCTAGACTTCATACATGAATCAGGTACCTTCACCCGTTTCGAAAGAAAAAAGAGGCACCTTCAGGTTTACAGTCCAGCTAAGCTGTACGAACATATCGCACGAGCCTTTTAACAAGATCATTTCCTTGAAAACAGAAGTGCATGTACAGAATAGGGAGGTTGCAAGTATGAACCTTAAAGCATCAAGACAAAACAAACATGTTATAGGCAGTATGGGGATGATGCTGGCAGACAATCAAGTGAAGAATGCTGCTAATTTTGAATTTGTACCACACTATGTGTGAAATTTCACAAAACTCTACATTTGTTGTATAAACTATCACAGAACTCCACACTAAGACAAAGTATCACAAAATTCCACATTTAGGGCGGCAAAGTATCGCAAAATTCTACTCCCTCCGTCCCAAAATAAGTGTCTCAACCTTAGTACAACTTTGCACTAAAGCTAGTACAAAGTTGAGACACTTATTTTGGGACAGAGGGAGTACATTTTAGATTTCAACAGCGGTCTGACAGGTGCCCACCTGCGAAACTCTTATAAATAGCAAACGACCTTCAGCAACTATAAATGACTATCATGCATCATCTACGAGAGACTATGATGCAAAAGGAAGATAAAATCCTGAGAAGATTTGGACCTTCGAGAAATGGTAACCATCAGGAACTGAGATTGCAAGAGACAAATATCCTTCCATTGAGGAACCACCATCAACATTAATAACATTTGTGTCTGCTGATAACCGTCGCCTTAGGCGTCTCAACACCTTCGGTTTTGATGATGGCGGCTGCACCCCGGTCAAATCTAGTGTGCGCACCTCAGCACCTCCCTCATTCAAAACTATAGATCTGATTGTGCTGTTGTTTGTATCTGCTACAAGAAATCTTCCTACAAGATATCAGAAGCACAAGCATTACCCTCAGTTAACCTAAAAGATAATGTATAGGGAATAAAAATATATTTTGTAACAATTGTATTTAACAACTTAACATAGAAAATAAAATAAAGTATTACCTTCTCCAACTTCAACAAGTCCTGCTGGCTCAGATAGCTGCATCAGCCAATTCAAAACATTCATGTCATAAAGCGCTTCCTAGACAATATTTCTTTACACAGATAGTAACTTAAAGAATACTCAATCAATTTATGGTTAAACTAGTATATAATGCTGATTACAGTGGTATTTTTAATTAATAAGCATCGAATTTCAAAGTAAATACAGACAACAGAGATTGGTTGAGTGATCCCTCACTTGAGCTGACAAAGCATGACCATCCTTGTATCCTGCACGTCCAGTACCAGCAATCGTTGTAACTTTTTTCGTGACAGGATCTAACTTTTTTATCTGCAGTTTCAGAAGAGAGCGTGAAAATAATAGCATACCTTGCAGCCAAAACAACAATGGTTGAAGGAGGCAAAAGAATGAGGGCATATTGTGTGCGGTAGGCACATGAGGTGTGATAGTGCACTAGAGGCACAATTACCATCTCTAGTGGCCATGAAACTTTTGGAGAAATTCATCTACCGTAGCACAAAATTTCATATCCAAATTCGTCCACGGACCCGAGTGAATAGTGGCAAATTTAAATTAAGTGCGAATAATAGCTTTTGGGTACTATTAAGTACTCACAACAGGATTCATATTTTTAATTCTCGGTGTGTGTGTGTGTGGATTAAATTTATATTTAGAACTTTGTGGATAGATGCTCTTTGTATCGATGTTGTCCATTTTTTTCCTTTTTCAATTTATGACCATAGAGGTGCTAATTTAGCCTCCAGTACAATAGTACATCCAGACACATGCAAAGCTGGTGAAGGATTAGGCATATGTCCATCTATCTTCATGGAGTACATACTAAGACCCATCTATTTCCAATTATGTACCCCATGAAAAAGCCTGCGTGTTTTCATAGAACCAACCTGTGTGGTTTGCTGCTATGAAGTTTCTCGCGCATTCGCATATTGCTTGTGTTAAGGGGCAGCCCATGTCCAGTCACATGCCAAGTTGGTAGATGATTAGGCATAATCACTCTGCATGGCATCTACTTGAGATCCAGATTGCACCAACTAATTGAGTTCTATGAGCAAACCAAGCAATTGACAAGTCCTGTGGTTACTTATTTGATGGGAAAAACCTGAGTTATGTTCCCTTGGGGGGTGTCCTTTAATAAGTAAAGCTGTGGACAACATTCAGTTTTCCAATCACTCATTTATTTATTTGGTAAAGAAGATTCTACCGTATCGTTTAGCCGTGTGCTTTGTATATAAAGCAGGACGAAAGCCTGATCGAGTAGATCCATTTGCACAAAGGCAGCCAAGAACAAATTACAGCTGGCTTCTTGTGCTGGCAAAAGTTTCCGGTTACCACTGGAGTTGTGGGTGAAATAAAAACTATATACACTTAAACTTTCCACATATTATAAATATGTGTTTAGTGATCAGAAGTGGTCAGAATTTCTTAGAATCATCCAAATCTCAACTGTGATTATGCAAATCTTGTTTCTTGGAGGCAAATTCAATTGATAGTGTCAGAAGATGATTGATTACCTTGTGATTATAAGAATCTGCAAGATATATTTGATTATCGCTAGCATAGACAACACCCAAGGGATGCTGGAGTAGCACATCCCAGCCAGTTCCATCATGATCGCCAAACTGAACAGGAGGGAACATAATTACCTCTTGATTGGGTAAATTTGGAAAATTATAACAGAACAAAATAAATAGTACCTCTGTCCGGAAGTACTTGTCGCTTAAACGGATGTATCTATACGTATTTCAGTGCTAGATACATCTGTTTGAGCGACAAGTATTTCTGGACGGAGGGAGTATGACTTAAAATGCTCGACCAGGTCACTGCTCCACCAATAGACCATAACATCTTTTGGTACCAACTACCGAGAGAGAGAGAGAGAGAGAGAGAGAGAGAGAGAGGGCGAGAGAAATACCCTAAACAAATTATCTGGAAAATTTGGATCTCCCCCAGCAAGCCATCTTGAACCCCCTGACTTCAAATTAACAGCTCGAATGGAACTGCTTTCACTATCAGCAACAAATAACTCCCGCAATTCTGCGTGGATAACTCCTTACAAATCAGGGCACTGTGGCCTCACATAACAAAGTAGTAAAATGGTAATCACATAAAATATACCAGGACCCAATGAAATCCCAGATGGCTGCGCAAACGATGTGTTGGTGGAGCTGCAACATGAAACAACAAATTAAGAAATTGTAGTGTGTACATCGAAGGACCAAAACACTGCAGCAGCCAGATGGAAACTTTTAATTATCAGTATGAATAGGCCCAAGTTGGTAATGTAGTTAAGTAAATCAGTGATGCATATCGAAACTTTGTTGTTGGTTGTCACCCAAGATAGATGTGAACCCAAGGTAGCACAACATAGGGTAATAGGTTTCAAACCAAAGAGTAGTTATACACGGATACAAAGCACGACTATAACTTGAAAGGTTGTTCAGTTATAACTCATTGAAATTACAGAAACCATCAACACAAGGCTGCCTGTTATTGTCTACAAACATGTCAATGCACAATGAGTTCCTGACTTCCTGAGGAGATACAATAGGAAAAAGTTGACATACTCATTCAGCTAATGGTCATAGGGATCCATTTATCATGTAATCTTCCAGTGAGACATAATTAAATAAATTGTTGGAAACAATCAGATAGCACAGTACCTCCGCCTATGTTGTCTCAACATAGCCGGTCCCAAGCCCGGGTAAAGGAGGAGGGTTGTGATAGGCTTGGCGAGCCAACGTAAAAACTTAGCCACTCTTATGGAGATGAAACCCAAAATAATTTCGTTGGGGTGTGACCCTCTCAGCGACGCGCCACATTGGAACCCGGGTGTGGTGTCAAATCGGCAAGGGCCGGGCCGTCACCCCCCCCCCCAACCCCCGGTGGCGCGCCGTATCTTGATCTGCATACAGTGTCAAGTGTGAGCGAGGATCGGGTCGTCGCATCCTTAGTGGCGTGCTACATCGGCACCCGGATGCAGTGGCAAATGAGCAAGGGTCTTCGAATTTGACTCGACAAGTGCGAAGGGTAAGGAAGCTAGCCGAGCCTAGGAGGATTCGCTTAGGTAGCTGGAACGTAGGGTCTCTGACAGGGAAGCTTCGGGAGCTAGTTGATGCAGCAGTGAGGAGAGGTGTTTCATATCCTTTGCGTCCAAGAAACCA
>LR738715.1:287232593-287322416 GCA_902687465.1 Secale cereale | reverse complement strand
TCATATATTTATTTTTCTTAGTGGTGGTGAAGAGGTTTGGAAGAGAAGCACTTCACAAACATCGCAACTGAAGAAAGTATAGAGTGAGTTTTACTACACTAACATAAGTTTATAACTTTTAGGGGATTAAAGCGGTGAGAATAAGTAAGCAAGTAGACGCATCTCTACATTAAATATCAAAATCATACAAATTGCCAATCATGTAATAACAAAAATATAAGCTAAATCCATGTTTTGCAGTTTTGTGTTTATCTGTTGGCATTGATCCAAGGCAAAAGATCAGCGAACAACACTGATTGAACACACTCTGTCTTCATATTATGCTCAGCAATATGCACATTTTAAGTTTATTTGGGGGTTGAGGTTGGTATAACAGACACCATAGCATATTTGCTGGTATATCACAGATAGCAGTTGAAAATCAACACACAACTTCAAGAGTTGGTAAATGTTTATTTGCTTGGTTCTAATAAATAGATAATTAAGTTTTTGAAACCTTGCTCCTTACTAATGCTTCAACTCTTCAAAGTGCATTTAGTAAATATTTTTTGTAGGGTTAAAGCATGCAAAAACAGATACCTTATACATAAGAATATGCTAACACACTACTTAGAACTTGAGTCTCATCTTTGGAGAAGATGTCCATCAATACCTTTCTATGGCCTTCACCTGATATTTGTGCTAGAACCTTTCCGTTGGGCGCGACAACCACAAACGTCGGCCAAGAGTTCACCCCCAGTTCTCTCCACAAGTACATGTCACCGTCGTTTACAACCTTTGAAAAGGTGGAGGGTCAAATAAGTTACATAGCGCACAAACACACGGTCCCATGTGCGTACAGACACATGCAAAGGAAAAACACATGATAGTCACTCCAGGAAGAAGTAAAAACAATGGCAAGACACTGACAGAGAAAAGTGATACTCCCTCCGTTCACTTTTATAAGACCTTTTAGACATTTAAGACAACACCTATTATAGTTCAATTTCAGCTGTCCTAAAGGACTTATAAAAGTGAACAAAGGTAGTATTTGTTTCAGAGAACATACATGAGGACATATATTCTTGCATAAACAGATAGTCTCATGTACAACAAAGTACCAAACAGAAAAATAAGTGCAACTACCAACGGCAAGGTTACCTGACAAATAACATGACATCTTAAAACTAAACAACTAATTCTGAACAATAATGAAATGTGCCTTTACCGGTAAAAGAAAAGCATGGAAACGAACGCGATGCGAAAGGGGAAATTTGGGGAAAATGGATATTTGCCACCACAAATCTCAATGACATGTGACCTAAGGACCAGATGTCAGTCAGACATCAGTGGCAACTCATTCTTTGAAGTGGCCAACATCCGACTTTTCCTTTCAAAATACTCGGCACATTTTTTTTCCTCTCAATCACTCACCCAAGTGTGCGTTATTTTATATTAGAAGAAAGCGTTGAACACATGTCTTAGAACAGAAAAATGGCCTGAAAAAACAGAAACCAAAAAACCAAAAGCAGGCTAAAGCTACAATAAGAAACAGAAGAACTAAGAACATATACCAAAAGCCCAAAACTGTGCAGCTAGCCTACTGCTGTGTACATATAAAATTTTAAAAATAAAACGAGTACTTGTCCAGAGTGAGACTGCAAAATGAGCACGTGAAGGCACTTGAATGATGTTTTCTCCACTTGAACATTTCAAGAGTTATGGCTGTTGCCTTACTGGATGAGTAACGTTGTAGCGCAGGACAGCACTGCGGATGGCTTCAAGATCTTTTTCATTATCAAATTTGGCAGAATGCACACCAACAACAGTGAACTGCACAGGGCCAAGCAACATGTAAATACCAAATACATCTATCTTCTAACTTATCAAAGTCTTTAACTGACAAGAAAAACATAAACTCAATTGCATCATGATCAGCTAAGCAGTAAGGCATCATGAGTTGTACCGACAATAATGCCAGAGCAGGTGTGACAAATTTTCAGACAATACATATGCGCAAGTACAACGTTAGAAATAAGGGACATCAGATAGCGGTAGCTGCATGATGAGAGGGCTGTACTAACAATTTCACGAGTTGACATTTTTATGGTAGCAAACTCTAATACAGTACAGTTTACAACTCAATCAGAAGACCTACAGTATGAAATTGTAGAGAGCCTTTCATTCAAAACTAATGATTACAATGTACCGAAGTACTAAATAGCAAGGTGAAACAAAATGCAGCAAATTTCTGATAATAGATAACATAAAGAGTATTCATATCAAGGCTCACAGCACCCAAATACCAAAGTTGCTGTGTTAGAAATCATATCAGGATTCACAGCTTCTAAAGCCTGCACCTCTGTGTTACAACCTGAACTAGTAATCTATATATCATTTCTTGTGCAACATGTGAAGACAAAAGCAGAAGCTCACAGGTTTATCTTTATACTTCTTCTCTATAAACTCCAGGTCTGGCAAGACATGCATGCAGTTGATGCAGCAGTAGGTCCAAAAATCCAATACGACTACTCTCCCTTTTAAATCCTGCATTTTGCATAGGAATGATTTCAATATAATTGTTGCAGTTCCGGACGCCTAAAGCCCATGGTAGGAAAATAATTTATCGTGTTTAAAGAAAAATGAAATTAACCCATCTGAAAGAGATGCCTTCTCTGGAGTTTGGAGCAAGAGCAAGGAATGCTACCACTATCAATACCTACAACAAGCTGACTAGGTATAGATAAGTCTACTGCTTACAACAAAACTGACACCCAAGTTAATACACATCGCTCATTTCTACAACCCTTTTAGTTCTGTAGGTGGCTAGGTGCATAAGATCTTAAAACATACTGGGGCTGCAGAAACTATCTGAAAGACTACTGCTAAGATGGCAACCATAAATAGTCAAGGTTCCCCGTATTGGATTCATCGTTGCAATTCGATTGGACAAAATTAAGCTCATCAAGAAAAAAAATGTCAAAATTTTCATCACTGAGGGGCCAAACATATGTTTTGCTGCAAATGGTTTGGTAGGCAGTGTCCTAGCAAACATATTATGCTGTTCGGGTTATAGTGTGGGTGTTCAGCAAGTTTTACACAACTGTCAGTATTCTTTAATCAAGTGTTTGCTCACCAAAATTGCATATACACCACAGTTTGAACATCATCAATGGAGCTTTCTGACCTCGAATAAGCGTATATTGGTTTAACTTATTTTTCATGGCAGATTAGAGAAACTCAGATTTACATTACTGCCTATCTTAACCCAGCTATTTGAAAGTAGTTCGCAAGCTGTAACTTTGTGGTACGCAATATTAAAATCAGATTTCTATCTATTACTGAAGAGACATCAAGGATTGTAATAGCATGTGAACAGTTGCCTAGGTATATTTGTGCGGACTTGTGACTGAATTGGCGAATCCTGTAACATAAGACTGACACTTTCACATATGAAGTACACATTGTAATCCCAGGTTTCTAACAAAAAGATCCTCAAAATCTATCATATATGAATAAAATGGATCCTTAAATCAGATGTTTGCATGTGACGGGATTTTACTGTTTTATTTGGGAATACTCCCTCTGTTCATTAATATAAGACATTTTGGCACTTCAATTTAAACTGCCAAAACTTCTTACATTAGTGAACAAAGGTAAAATTTATCAGTAGAAATTGTTGCAATATAGCATAACATGTTCCAATATATGTTTTTGGACACTAATCAAGTAGACACGACATTTGTCGCTATGGCAATACAATGAGACCACAGAAACAAGCTGTTTGCTCCAAATCCCTTCCACCCCTTTCATGTTTCATATCCAAGCGGACGAGAATTATAGCCAAACTTGTGACAATGTGAGTAGATGAGATTTAGATAAAGACTACCATGAAAACTGAATGATCCAATAGGATAAAAAATGGAACATGTGGTACTGTAGCAAAGTTGCAGCTACTGAGAATAACCTAAAATGAGTTCAAAATTACTCTTCCAAACTGAAGGGGGGCTGTATTCAACCAGTCGAGCTTTCTTGGGAACTCAGGTACGTAAGTGGCAGAGCCCCTATAGAAATTTTTGGAAGCGTGTTAGCTTTTCTTTAAAATTTGTTCAGCCATGAAGCAAATTCTAGCATTACAAGCCTAGAAATTGAAGAATATGCAGATAGCCAGTTACCTACCCAGTTTCAAAATCAGCTAAATACTTCTTTATTTGCTGAACTCTTGATGACAGTGATTCTCCTACAAAAACAGCGCAGGGAGAGCAACATGTAACATAACAACAGATTTCCCAGTTGCAAGAGAAAGATGAGACCCAGCCAACAACTAGTTTTTGGATCTAATTTCTCCCAAGCTAGTTTCAATCAACTTTCTATGTGCTGCAAAAAACCATTGGATTCGCTACAGTAAAAGCTGCCATAACCAGTCTAACTGCATAAAATGACACCATGGTGTTATGTCAGATGGGATCTAAAGCTACTTGAGAGCAAATCTTGCGTAATAGCTCATGGTCTTATTTTTGTCAAAGCTGAAATTGAAGTTCTGACTAGGTTCATCAGTTATACTTGAACAAGACTTCAAAGTACTTTCTTTAAAATGAGCTTGCAAATCCCACATGGGGTTGAATACTTTTGAGCTTACCTTCATTAGTTGCAAAAATTGAACTGTTCCCACCCGTGAAAAAATTAAGCAGACCTTTAGGAGATGCGAACTGCATTGCCTGAATAAATTAAACGAAACCGACAAATTAATATTAAAAAACCCTTCTTGCCTGAAAGAATTTACTCATGGCAAGTGTACAATTGTGCACAATGAAGCAGAAACCTCAAGATGCAGCATAAACTGTAGAAATTGATATGGGAGAAATAGAACTGCAATATGAACCAGTGTTTCCTTGATATGAATCAACAAAACTGTTGTTATTTTACCACTAGAAACTTTGGAATTGATCCAGAAGCCAACACCACAGATCTATTAGGTTTATTCGACTTGCATTAGCCATTGACATCCAAGGCAACGTCTCGTTTTCTATCAGATGATGGCCATAAAGCCCATAATGCCACGCATGCAAGGTGTCACGGTCTATGGGATGAGCAGTTCCAATCAGAAGCTCCAAAGTACTGGTAGGCAGGCAGGCATGAACCATGAACAACACTGCAGCAGTATAGAAGTGAGGACTCATCTAGGTTTTGTAAAAAGCCAGACAAAGGCAGTACTGAATTCAGATGTGGCAAGGGATGCTATGGCTAACAGCTTACATGAAAGAGGCTAATGTTGCCTTGAATCCTCACCTTGTATATTTGGGTATTATCATTTGGGGTCATTTCAAAAACAATTCAGGCAACACTTTTTTTCTAACCATTCATTGGAAGTACTAAACCAACAAAAATATTCAACCATTGAAGCCACCAAGACTAAATTTGAGGGCTTAAGCTGAAACCTTTGTTCCTTTAAACGCTGGAATTAGTGGCTATGGTCTGTCTGCCATCCCACCTCCCCCTGCACTAACTTCCTGACTGTTGGGAATATCTCTACTATGTCCAGTCTTTCCTCAAGTACTCTGTAACTACCGCAGTGGTGTATATTGGTAATTGTAGTTGTAGTTAGTGGTTAGAAACTATAAGTATAGGCTCACATTGCTAAAACTCTGGTTATATAATACATGAGGACAAGAACTGTCCTTTGGCTCACTATGCTCAAAACATGCACCACCAAACTGGAATAAATTGGTACTCCCTCCATCCCATAATATAAGATCGTTTTGCCAGCTAAAACAGCTTGCCAAACGATCTTATATTGTGGGATGGAGGGAATATAATTTTAAGTTTGCTTATGTTAGGGTTTTGGAAAATTGTACCTTCCCTAATGGAAATCACAAGTTAATCTGAATGACAATTTCACATGTTTTCGATGGATGATTTGCAACTTGAATAAATTACACTTCTTTTAGAGAAAACACAAATGCCTTGCGTATTGATGCACTGATAGAAAGGAGAGTTTTGTACAAGCCCTAAAAGGCTAAAAGAAGGGAACACATGGTATTTGCATCGCGGCACCTCTGACCGCTAGCCACCATTGTTGCCGGAACAACACCTAGAATGAATTTTTAAATTTTCATTTTGCTTATGTTAGAGCCTTGGATGATTGTAACTTTCCTAATGGAAATCACAAGTTAGACTATTTCACATGTTTTAGATGGATGATTTTCATCCTGAATAAACAACACTGTTTTAGAGAAAACGCAAAAGCCTTGCGTTTCGATGCTCTGACAGAAAGGAGAGTTTTCTACAAGCTCTAAGAAGGGAACACCCAGTATTTACAACATGGCGCTTGTAACCGCTAGACACTGTTGCCGCTGGAAGCAACGCCACAAGACCCTTCGCTCCCGCCGTCGCCCACTGCCTGGCTTCCATCTTAACTGTGTTAAGGAGGCGAGCTAAGCTGAGTTGCACACTGTCAAAGATGATCGTGTTGCGGTGTTTCCAAGTGCACCATGCCACAAGCATGAACTCGTCCCCGGCAGCGGGGGGATACGCCATCAATTGGATCCAGGAGAGTACCTTGGGCCACACCAGGAAATGGAGCGGACAGTGAGGAGGTGTGCCATCATCTTCTCAGACTAGTAGCAAGTTAGCAACGCACACAACTAGATGCATGTTGCAGAGCACGTCAGGCTAGCCTCTCAGTGGTCCAGCAGTGATCCTGGCAGGCAAGCCACATGAAGAACTTGACCCTAAGGGGGGCCCAAGACTTCCAGTTGAGCTTCCAAGAGCTCAAACCGACCACCCCCTGAAATAGGGTGTCGAACGTGTACCGTCCTTTGGGCGTCCAATGCCACAGAAGGACATCCGGCGAAGTAGATAGCTGCACTCTGCACCAACCACCAGACCTGGACCTACTGCCATAAGGCTAGGGGGTTTAAAGCACCCCTGATGTCCATGATCTAGCGACGGTCGGGCAAGGCATCTCGGACGGTTCAGCGTTTCCTAGTACGCCCTAAGACCAAAAGCAGGAGCTCCAGTGCAATCTGCAAAATGGTTCCATCGTCAAGCCAGCAATCCTCCAGAAGAGGGCAGATGCCCCATCACCAACCGATGAATGTCCCATCTTGGTAGATGCAGCAAACACCTCCCGCTAATCCTGGGAAAATTGCAAGTCCAAACCCCTCCAAGGGCGGAGTGGGTCGGTGCGCATCCTCCACAGCCAACAAGACTGACCGCCGCCCTACTAAGTCCGGAGCCCCCAAGCCTCCAGTCTGAGGGGCCGGCACACCCTATAACAATTAATGTGACAGTAGGTGGCCTGCCTATCCAGAACCCTGCAAGATCTAGTCGACCTGCTTCTGCACTTTCTTGTACATGCCTAGGACCAATAACTAGTGCAGAGGCATGGTGGCCACTGGCCAGGACCGACTTGACCAGGGTGAGGCGCCACAGCTTTGTCATCACGGATATACACAAATTAAGTAATAAACCAAATCAAGGCAGAAAAACATAAAACAAGGTAGTAGTTGGATGTGATAGTGAAGGTAGTGTGTTCATTATTTCAAATAGAACAGAAAATGCATACTATTTTCAGCTCAATTTAGAGTCCTCAAACATATTTACTGACGGCAAAAGAAGGGTAAAATGTAGCTCAGAACATTTACAACAAAGGCTGAGGGCAGGTGGCAAAGTGTACTAGTATACAACAGTACCTTCCAATTTCCGATTGTAAAGAAAAGACATGAAAAGGCTATTCCAAGACTTCCATATCTTAATATATCCCGACGAGAACCCAACAACCTGCAGAATTTCTTCTCTGGATGTCAATCAATTATGTGTTACATATAGTTACTATGGACACAACAGCATTTCTCTGAACACACGAAACACCATTCTATTGAGGAGAGTGAATAACCCCTATGGGAATTCTATAACAAGACAGTTTTCAGTGTAAAATGTGTATTCCTAGAAAAAGATTTCAAATAAGCTGCAAATTAAGTACTTGCAGATAATAGCAGAGCTTAGCTTCTACAAATAAGCACTAAGCTTCTTTGCAGAAACTGACCTTACCCTTGGTCTTTCAAACTTGGAGAGTTTGTATTCTCAACAGATTCAGCATTAGTTGCTCCACTCAGAATTTCAGGAGAAGCATTTCCTAAGGAACTAATATTCTCGGTATTTTCTGTCCGTTCATCTGCATCAACTTTATTTTAATCATTAGACTAAGTACACTGATACAACCAAAAACAATTAAAAAAATAGCGTTCCAGAGTCAATGAAACAGAAAATTGGCATATGCAAAATTTCTGCATGGACCAATTCAAGAAACCAACGAACGCCATTAAGATTCAAGAAAACCACACAGGGTATTATTCATTGAAGTTGCTAGAACAAAACAAGTGAGTTTTGCACACAAGATACACAGGTTTTTCTTTCCGGTTTCTCCTACAAGAGATGTATTATTAAAGTAAATCGATTATGCTTGAACTACATACTGTGGTAAGCATTAGAACCACCATACAGGATGTCCTTAATTGAAATATCTCCAATGTCTTTTCTGATGAACACAGGACTGGCTTGTTGTAATGCATCTTCATCTAGAGAAGTCGTCACAGCAATACACCTGCAAGATGTGTAACCAGAACAACTATTTAATGTAATAAAAAAATCACATTGCTGCATCTGAACAGTTAAACTATAAGACGTATTACATCACATACTTGAATTGCATGGGTTCACGGACACACTAAAAACAAATACCAACTAATATGTGGTGATCATTACATGCAAATCTCTTTTTTGCAAGAATACCACAAGCGACTCATGACTATAAAATCAATATTTATACTGGTCAAATGCCACACTGCTCATGGAAATAATTGATAGAACAGGGTAGCTACTTTAGATGTCAAGAAAGACCATCCAACTCATTAATTGCCTTATGAGAAAATAAGGCTTCGAAGAACTTAAGCACCACTATCATTGTCAGGCTGGTCATGAAATGCTGCATATCATGAGGGCATGTACAAAGGAATGTCATCAGCTGTCTATAAGAGATGCCACATCCCACATATGATCTTTTATAAGGTTGAAAAAAAGAGAACGAATATAGAGAATGAGGGTCTCTGTTTGTCTATAATGAGGCTCTCTATTTGTCTACATTCTCGTAGACAGCTTACATATGCACTTTGTATGTTGTTCGCACCGTCTGTATCACCCGCCCACAACGTGTGCATATAGACCACTTATAGACATAGCATTGTGCATTTGTCTCTGATTTACTCTATAGATGATATGGATCATACAATAGTACTCCCTTTGTAAAGAAATATAAGAGCGCTCAGATCACTAAAGTAGTGATCTAAACACTCTTATATTTCTTTACGGAGGGAGTATTAATTAGTAAATGCCAGCATCTATGCAAGTCCATGGTAAAAGATTTACTACAGTTGACTAAAAATATTCAGATTTGTGCAGTATGAAGCCAGACAATGAACAGTCAGATAAGAATGCAATACATACCGTATTTCCGCAGCTTTCGCAGCTTGAACTCCAGCAAGCGCATCTTCTATCACGATGCACTGGTACAATATCACATATTCAAAATTTCATATCCAAAATAAATGAAAAACTACAGAAGGGGTGTACCAAGTATTTAAGAACTAAAATCTCAAAAGTAGGATGGTTACTTGCATATCTTTTGTCTCGAACAAGCATTTATTCAACAAGAACACCAATAGACGCAAAGCAGTACTCCCTCCAATCCAAAATAAGTGTTGCAGTTTTGAACTAAGGTTAGTTCAAACTTAGTCCAAAACTGGAACACTTATTATGGATCGGAGGGAGTACATACCAACACTAGTGGCATCAACCACGCAACCACAATAACAACAAAAGCCGATGAAAACTATCCTAACCTAAGACAGACAACAAAATTATCAAATCCTGCTAAATGTGCCAGGGGGTCTTGTATGCAGTGGCAGGAGGCAAAGCCCCTTAGCCCTTGCCAGGGAACAAAACTGTCAAATACGGGCATATCAATGCTAAAAATAGAAACATAATCAGCCTTCCCGAGTTCATACAATAAAATAGAGCAGCTCGTAGTGATGAAACTCTGCACATGGAGTGAAAACCATGTGGTGGAACAGCATTCAACATTAGATTGAACCCCTTCTACCTTGCCTTCGGGCACGTACCAACTAAACATCCCAGTTATCATTCGTCACACCAATTACCCAAAATTGTCCACATTTAAGCCACAGAAGTATATAAATATGGCCACAAATAGTGAATTTCCTAATGATGCTTCAAGAGGCAACTTAGGAAAATGGTTATCTAATGTACCTGAAAGACTTTGTACTATTGAACTATAACTTCTCTTTGTTATCTAGAAACACGAAAAAGCTATGAAACAACAAAACTTATCCAAACTAGGGCGTTAGGGAGAGAAAAGGAGGATTAGAAGCAAAAGTATATACAATTCCAGCCTTCTGTTCCTGTCTTTTTGATCTAGGATATCAATATACCAAAAGGTTTATTTATGAACTCCATAGAAATCTATATACTGTATGAATCTCCATGTAAGCAGCAATGGAGATTAGATCAGCATTGTTGCAGATTTACCAAAGTCACTCGATTGAACCCATCGACCATCGTGTATATATTTTCCACAGACACAAGATCACAATTGTTTTTAACACTTCATAAAAGGGTTGTGCATGTGATTTGCAAGATAAATTACCTCATCCGTGTCAACACCTAAGTTCTTAGATGCTGCAAGGAATATGTCTGGAGCAGGCTTTAAATTTTCGAAAGCATCAGCGGAAACAATGGCATCAAATCTGAAATTTGGAAAAGGTTCGTCAAGAACAAGTAGCAAATGGAGGGAAGGATAAAAATGAATTCAATAGTCAATCTTCAGATTTATATGAAGTCAGTAAAAATTGTTCAGAGCAAGTTTAAAATAGCATCGGCCATACTTGCTGCTGCAGACTATGATTTACAGTTTGAAAATCAAATGAAGCTCTAAAGTGGTAAAGTAACTGATGCATTAACCAATAAAGAAATTGAAATTATGAAATTCTAGGATGCAAGGAAATTTTTGAAAATTTACAGGCTCGGCTCTACTGAGGCAGTACATCATAATAGTAGCAACAAAAATTTCAGTGTCATTCCAATCAGAACTTTAGTACAATTATGAGACACTTACAGCGATACAGGCAAACCAGCAGCTGCCAGATTTGCGTCAACCTTAACCCTATCAGCGCTAGATGCAACAGCGACCTTCAGGCCTGCGTTTTTGCACTATACTGACAAAAGTAATAATCACTTCCTAACATCATTAGGCTAACACAAATCTAAATTCAGGCACTGCAAATACCTCCATGATGAGTTCCAGAGCCCCTGGGAACCCAATTCCAGAATTTGGTTTAGCATACTGCAGAATAGAACAGAATATTTTAGTATGGTGCAATCAAACTGAAATGGAGAATAGACGAAACAGATTGCACAGCAAATTTAAACCTTGTCAAGGTATATCTCAAAAAAGCGCTTCTTGGCGCTTTCAGTACTGAAATCTTTCACTCCTTTCACCCTGGCAACACCTCCAAGGAAATTGGCCTCACCTGAATCATTTGTATCCACATTGGAAGAAAGCAAAAAATATGAAGCTGATGATAATTCCTTTATCGTACAACTCAGATCATGCAAAAAAAGTGACGAAAGAAGAAAATGTACACAATTTTTTTTAATAATTGTATCATGTCCACGAGTGCAGGGATAGGTAAAACACTTATGCTTATAGCTAGAGATAACATACTCACGTCTTCTGATGCGACCGTATCTTTTCAGTTCATTAAATGACTATACTGGCAATGACAGAATGTTATTGTTTTGAAACTAGTAGAAAAACAATTTGTGAGGGATTATGGTTACTGCCAAATAAGCATATAACAAATTAGTATGAAGCTGATAAATCCACATTGGAAACAAACAAACAAAAAATGAAGCTGATAACAATTCCTTTATGGTACGACTCAGATCATGCAAAAAATTAACGAGAGAAGAGAAGGTACACGATTAAATGTTTGATAATTGATATAATGTGCACCAGTGCAGGAATAGGTAAAGCATTTATGCTTTCAGCTAGAGATAACATACTCTCATGAGTATTCTGATGCGACGGTATTTTATCGGTTCAGTAAATGGCTATATGGGTAGTGAAAGAATGTTATTGTTTTAAAACTAGAAAAATAATTTGCAAGGGGTTATGGTTAGTGTCAGGTAAGCATATAACCAATTAGTGGTCAATGAAATTACAAAGGAATCACAGTGATCCTTGGTCTGAGCATACAGACTGTCAAGTGACGACTTACACAAATTAGAAAACTTGAGAAGCACAGAACATGGTTTTAGCATACTGTTCAATTACTCTGCTGCCGAAGTGGTGTACAATGCACTCCCTCGGTTTCTAAATATAAGTCTTTCTAGGAATTTCAATACAAACTACATACGGATGTATATAGGCATATTTTAAAGTGTGGGTTCACTCATTTTGCTCCGTATGTAGTCCGTAGTGGAATCTCTAAGAAGACTTATATTAGGAACAGAGAAAGTACTATCAAGCCAATTACTACAGATACAAAGTTGAAAATAATAATGTAAGTCATAGTTTTAAAAGCAATATATGTAGGTCATAATGTGCATACAGTATTTGTAGTTCAGATTACACGCACCCTAATAACGTAGGGGGCGCAGAAATTTAAGGTATACGAGCATATAGGATGGGATGGTCGTCAGAAATCGGGCGAACTGCATTTCCGATCTGACAGTACTGGTAGCACAGAGAGATAAGTCACCTGTGCCCGTGAAGGGGATGAAGTCATCCACGGTGACGTCGACGCCCATCTCGGCGAAGACGTCCACGGCGGCGCGGCGCGATGGCTCCTCGCTGTTGCAGAGCACGCCGTCCATGTCGAATAGCACGGCCGAGACCTTCCCCCATGCCCCCGGCACCGCCTCGGTCTCCGACGAGGAAGGCGCTGGGGCGGAGGCGGAGGCGGCGACGACGTGACGTCGCCCCCGGCGAGGGAGTTGTGGCGGGGTGGCGGCGGCGGTGGCCCGAGATAGGGCTTTCGGTAGAAGTAGTGGGCGGAGCGGTGGCGCCGGGGAGGCGAGCGGGTAGTGCCGAGAGGTGAGGAGGCGGTGGAAGCTTCTAGGAGGCACGATTTGCCGCGCCATGGTAGCCGTCGGGGACCGCGAGCTCGGGAGTAGTGAGAGGCTGGGACGGTTTATGTGGCGGGGCGGCCACGGTGCACGAGCGGGTGGGATATCTGATTCTATAAACGTGGTCGTCCTTTGCTGCGGTCTCTGCTGGGGCGGTGAGACCTTATCTTGGCATGATCCACACAAAATGGAAGAGGGAAAATGAGGCGGGAGGAACGTATGTGAAGGGTAGCAAACCCCAGTCGGGGGAATTTTCGGGGCAGATGAGATCCCTTTTCATCATAGGGATATTTTCCTAATCTGCAGTACTTTCTCCGTCTCGATCTACAGGGCATGCATGTTGTTCAAGGTTGAGAATTTAACTAGCTACTATATATGTATTATATGCGATGAAAAATATATGTTTAGAAACTACATCCGCTTAAGAATCCAATGATATATTTTTGGTGAAATATAACTCATATTTACATAGTCAAATACTCCCTCTGTTCCCAAATATAAGTTTTTCTAGAGATTCCATCAAATGACTACATACGAAGCAAAATGAGTGAATCTACACTCTAAAATATGTCTACATGCATCCGTATGTTGTATTCCATTTGGAATGTCTAAAAAGACTTACATTTAGGAACGGAGGGAGCAGATGACCTAGAACTACACGCACGTCCTCTAAACCGAGACGAAGGGAGTACTACTTACCAGAATATAAAACATTCTTATATGCTAAAACCTAAAAATGTCTTATATTTTGATAGGAAGTGAGTAAATTACTAAACAGTAAAACTGAGCTAACTATGCCTCCTCACAAGGATTTGGACTGCTAAACCGTCCAATTAAGTATACGAATGCTCCAGTAGTTCACCGCCCCGCAACACTCCCTCGGCCCTCGTTCGCCTATTTTGCTCGCTGAACCGGCCGAGTCAACGTCTAATGGACCGCTGCTCCACAGACCTATTTTTGGGCGTTTTCATGAACTGGGCTGTCGTGGGCCGTGTGACCGTGAGGTGATTGTGCAGGAGGTGGGCCGCTTGTTGCCTTTCCTAGTTCAGTCAATCTGTCACCTTTCAGACGCAATGGATCTCAGTTTTTGGCTGCTTATCGTTCATTTTTTTTTGCGAGTACTTACAGTTCCATTGCATCATTATTTGTTCATTTTCTTTCTCTGCGCAGCATCTACTGCGTCACAAAAAAGTAGATGCTGCACAGAGAAAGAAAATGAACATTAATGTACAAAAAAAGTTTGTGTAAGCATCACATTTGCTAAGGTATTAATAAGTGGGGCAGATTCTCTGTGTGTCACGCATCATGGTCCGTTGTAGCCTTGCCATAGTAATGAACAAATAATGATGTAGAATTTTCTGGAAAGCAAAAATGAGTGTTTGAAAGGAGTTTTTCAAAGAAAAATCTCGGTAAAACTGCTTACATATTGAGCCTCAAGATCTATAGAGATAGATCGAGACGCTTGATAAGTTTTTTCAATGAGTACATACCTTGACAAGTTTTTGAAGTAGTTCAAAATGGATCAGTCAAAGAAGGAGTTCTTGCCTGAGTTGTAAGGTATGAAGTTGAGTAAGACTCAAAGCCCGACCTCGACACAAGATAAAGAAAGAATGAAAGCCATTCCCTATGCCTCGGCCATAGGTTCTATAAAGTATGCCATGCTGTGTACCAAACCCGTTTGTGTACCTTACCATGAGTTTGGCAAGGAGGTACAAAAGTGATCCAGGAGTAGATCACTAGACAGCGTTCAAAATTATCCTTAGTTACTGGATGACTAAGGAAATGTTTTCTCGATTATGGAGGTGATAAAGAGTTCGTCGTAAAAAGTTACACCGATGCAAGCTTTACACTAATCCAGATGACTCTAAGTATCAATCTGGATGCATATTGAAAATGGGAGCAATTAGCTAGAGTAGCTCCATGTAGAGCATTGTAGACATAGAAATTTGCGAAATACATACGGATCTGCATGTAACAGACCCGTTGACTAAACTTCTCTCACAAGCAAAACATGATCACACCTTATTACTCTTGGGTGTTAATCACATAGCGATGTGAGCTAGATTATTGACTCTAGTAAACCTTTTGGGTGTTGGTCACATGGCGATGTGAACAATGGGTGTTATTCACATAACGATGTGAACTATCGGTATTAAATCACATGGAGATGTGAACTAGATTATTGACTCTAGTGCAAGTGGGAGACTGAAGGAAATATGCCCTAAAGGCAATAATAAAGTTACTATTTATTTCCTTATATCATGATAAATGTTTATTATTCATGCTAGAATTGTATTAACCGGAAACTTAGTACATGTGTGAATACATAGACAAAACAAAGTGTCCCTAGTATGCCTCTACTAGACTAGCTCATTGATCAAAGATGGTTATGTTTTCTAACCATAGACATAAGTTGTAATTTGATCAACGAGATCACATCATTAGGAGAATGATGTGATGGACAAGACCCATCCGTTAGCTTAGCACTATGATCGTTCAGTTTTACTGCTATTGCTTTCTTCATGACTTATACATGTTCCTATGACTATGAGATTATGCAACTCCCGAATACCAGAGGAACACCTTATGTGCTATCGAACGTCACAACGTAACTGGGTGATTATAAAGATGCTCTACAGGTGTCTCCGAAGGTGTTCGTGGTGTTGGCATAGATCAAGAATAGGATTTGTCACTCCGAGTGTCGGAGAGGTATCTCTGGGCCCTCTCGGTAATACACATCATAATAAGCCTTGCAAGCAAATGACTAATGAATTAGTCACGAGATGATGTATTACGGAACGAGTAAAGAGACTTGCCGGTAACGAGATTGAACTAGGTATTGAGATACCGACGATCGAATCTCGGGCAAGTAACATACCGATGACAAAGAGAATAAAGTATGTTGTTATGCAGTTTGACCGATAAAGATCTTCGTAGAATATGTAGGAGCCAATATGAGCATCCAGGTTCCGCTATTGGTTATTGACCGGAGATGAGTCTCGGTCATGTCTACATAGTTCTCGAACCCGTAGGGTCCGCACGCTTAATGTTTGATGACGATCGGTATTATGAGTTTATGAGTTTTGATGTACCGAAGGTAGTTCGGAGTCCCGGATAAGATCACGGACATGACGAGGAGTCTCGGAATGTCCAAGACGTAAAGATTGATATATTGGACGACTATATTCGGACACCGGAAGTGTTCCGAAAAGTTTCGGAATTAACCGGAGTGCCGGGGGGTTACCGGAACCCCCGGGGGAAGATATGGGCCCTGATGGGCTTTAGTGGAAAGGAGAGAGGGCCGGCCAGGGCTGGGCCGCGCGCCCCTCCCCCTTGGTCCGAATTGGACAAGGAAAGGAGGGGGGCGGCGCCCCTTTCATTCTCCCTCTCCCTCTCCTCCCCCCTCCTCTCTCTCTCTCTCTTGGTGATTCCTACTAGGAATATGATTGCAATCCTATTCCTAGTAGGATTGCTCCCCTAGGCGTGCCATAGAGAGGCCGGACGGCCTCCCCCTTGCTCCTTTATATACAGGGGCAGGGGGACACCCTAGAACACACAAGTTGATCTCTCGAGCCGTGTGTGGTGCCCCCTCCACGGAAACACACCTCGGTCATACAGTTGCAGTGCTTAGGCGAAGCCCTGCGTCGGTAACTTCATCATATCCGTCACCACGCCATCGTGCTGAGGAAACTCTCCCGTGAAGCTCAACTGGATCAAGAGCTCGTGGGATGTCATCAAGCTGAACGTGTGCTGAACGCGGAGGTGTCGTACGTTCGGTGCTTGATCGGTTGAATCGCGAAGAAGTTCGACTACATCAACCACGTCACTTGACGCTTTCGCTCTCAGTCTAAAAGGGTACGTAGACACACTCTCCCCCTCGTTGCTATGCATCTGGTAGATAGATCTTGCGTGATCGTAGGAAAATTTTGAAATACTACGTTCCCCAACAGTTATAACTCTACTTACGATCTCGAGGTAGATCAAACCTATATTTGATACATCATAACAATATAATCAAGTAGGACGTAGGTTATTACCTCTTAGAGAGGGCCCCCGAACCTAGGTAAATATTATCTCCTTCGTCCCCTGTTAACCATAGATCTGGTATGCATAGCTTGGGACCCCTACCCCGAGGTCTGCCGATTTTAGTGCCAACACTAGTGCTTTTATTGAGAATTCCGTTGTGCAATCGGAAAAGGATCAATGGCCCATTGATACGTGTGATGGCCTGGCTTATTAGGGATGATAGACTACTCATATCAATAAGGAATTCCTTCTTTTCCGGGAGCCCATTCGGATAGAACTCCAAAGTTAAGCGTGCTCAGCTTGGAGTAGTTTCAGGATGGGTGACCGACCGGGAAGTTGCTCCCGGGTGCGCACGAGTGAGGACAAAGTGCGCAGAAAAGACTAGTATTGATATGTGAGGCCAGTATAGATCCCGCCAGGAGTAACGACCACCAGCGGGTGTGTCCGGGGCGTTACAAGTTGGTATCAGAGCCGACCCTCGCGGTTACACGGATGTTTGCGGACAGTTTGCAGTCATGTTGTGCATGACGTTTGTGACCCGTCGTGGCACACGGCATGGCACATGTGATGTCCTGGAAGCACAGACGGTTGTGCCAAGAGGGAACGTTTCTGTGGCCCGACGAGGACGTCGGTTCCTCTGAGTGAGGGTGTATGTGATGGCCTGGCTTATTAGGGATGATAGACTACTCATATCAATAAGGAATTCCTTCTTTTCCGGGAGCCCATTCGGATAGAACTCCAAAGTTAAGCGTGCTCAGCTTGGAGTAGTTTCGGGATGGGTGACCGACCGGGAAGTTGCTCCCGGGTGCGCACGAGTGAGGACAAAGTGCGCGGAAAAGACTAGTATTGATATGTGAGGCCAGTCTAGATCCCGCCAGGAGTAACGACCACCGGCGGGTGTGTCCGGGGCGTTACAATACGTCCAAAACGTATCTATAATTTCTGCTTGCTCCATGCCTCTTTTGGGTGATATTGCTATGTTATTTATACACTTCCATACACTTTTGATCATATTTGGACTAACCTATTAACTCAGTGCACCCAGGGCCAGTTTCTGTTTTCGGCTGTTTTTGTATTTCAGGTTTTCACATTATGAGAACTGCCAGAAAAAATCCAGAAAATTATATAAAAAATCAGCGTTCCGGAAGCTTCCATGCGGCCAAAGTAGGGCCGGAGGGGACCCACAGGGGCTCCAGGCGGCCTGCCCACGCGCCCCCCCTGGCCGCGCCGGGGGGGCGCCTGGGCACCCCTGACCCCCTCTGATGCCCCCCTTTGGCATATATTTACACCGTGTCGCGGAAACCCTGATTCCGGACCCCTTTTCTCCAGACGCGATTCCGATCTCCGCCGCCATCGCCATCAAGCTTCGGGGGACCAGAATTCCTGCGCCGGCACCCTGCCGGGACGGGGAAGTGCCCCCGGATTCATCTCCATCGACGTTGCTTCCTCCCACCATGATGCGGGAGTAGTTCCTCCTCGGGGCTGAGGTTCTTACCAGTAGCTATGTGGTCAATTCTCTCTCCCATGATGTGATCTTCGTTGTGATCATAGGCTATGTTAATCTAGGGTGATCCCATGATATTTCCCCTTCCTCTATGTATTGGATTGATGTACCCACTTGTCTTTATCTAGTATAATCCCCGAGATCAAGGTGACAGCGGTCTATTGGACATGGATTAGAAAAATATTTTCATGAGTGATTTCCTCTCTTGTGTGTTGATTGAAGATTGAGAGTCTCTTGGTGCTTGTCTTTGACTATCCTTTAGATATGTTGTGGTGATTGTGGGACTCTTTTTGGATGGCCGCGGTGACATTGGGAAATGCTTAGATTGAGAACTATGAACTTTGAAGTGTGCTTTTGTAGCCCTACATAATTCTCGTCCTCTCTTGACCACGAAGGAATGACCTCCGGGTGCGTCCCCCTTGCATGTTTTATGGGAAATATCATGTGATTCGATTATGTTAATGTTGTTGGGAGTTGCCACTAGTGAAAGTATGAACCCTAGGCCTTGTTTCCACCATTGCAATACCATTTGTGCTCACGTTTACCACTTGTTTGCTTGCTGCACTTTTTATTACAGATTTATATTACTTTGTTTTGCCATCCATATCACTTGCCATTTAATATCTCTTCGCCGAACTAGTGCACCTATACATCTGACAAGTGTATTAGGTGTGTTGGGGACACAAGAGACTTCTTGTATTTTTAGTTGCAGGGTTGCTTGAGAGAGACCATCTTCAACCTCTACTTCCCTGAGTTCGATAAACCTTAGGTCATCCACTTGAGGGAAATTGCTGCTGTCCTACAAACCTCTGCGCTTGGAGGCCCAACATAGTCTACAAGAGTAGAAGCGTGTGTAGACATCAAGCTATTTCTGGCGCCGTTGCCGGGAAGGTGAGCGCTTGAAGGTATATCTTTAGATCTTGCAATTAAATCTTATATTTCTGCTAATAAAAAGGAGAGTTTCTCCCAAGTTTCCCCTATTGTTTCTAATGATAAACCAGGATATGTGGAGAAGCTTCATCTCCAACCACTCCCTCCTAAGGTTAAGAAGAAGAAAAAGAAGAGGAGGAGGAAGAGGAGCAAGAAAGAACAAGAATGGGTATCAACCTGGCCTGAGCATATTCCTCCCATCAACTTTTATCCTAACGATTGTAAGTTTAAAGAAGAAGGTGAAGTTTATTGCCTTAATTATCATCTTGATGATACGTCCGTAGGTACTATTGAAGATGATTTTGATTATGATATGCATGTTAATTATTGTGATTGGGAAAATGATGATAATGCTACTTATGATCTTGAAAATCTTTTTGGTACCAACTCTGAAAGTGATGATATGGGAAGCTCTAAGCTTGGGGATGATAGGATTGCAAACCCTTTACCCACTAGTGATGTGATAATTGATAATTCTTTTGCTAGTAAGAATAAAGACAACATGATTACAAATATAGTTGCTAGCAATGATAATGATCTTCTCTACTATGATGATGTCATAACTCCAACCTATAGTGATTATAAAGGTACCTGTGACATAAGGAGAAATTATCCTTATGAAACTTGTCATAATCATGGAGGGAATTACTCCCTTGTTGAACACCACCCTCCTAATACACAATTAATCTATAGTGTTCAAGTTGTTTATGATAGTCCTACTCCCACTATTACCAATGAGAAAGATTATGCTTACGTGGAGAGTAAGAGTACCTTTTTGCATATGGATCGTGGTAACAATGCTTTACGTGATGCTTATATTGTTGAGTTCATCCATGATGCCACTGAAATTTATAATGAGAGAGGGAGACTTGGTTCTAGATATCTTAATAATAAGAAGTTTCCTCTCTTTATGGTGAATATTTTGAAGTTATGCTTGTTTTGCCTTCCTATGCTAGTTGCTTTGTGCTTCAATGAATTATTCTATTGCAATATTCCTATGCATAGGAAGCATGTTAGGCTTAAATGTGTTTGGTATTTGCTTCTTGATGCTCTCTTTTGTTCTTCAGCTCTTATTCCTACGAGAGCATCATTAAAGTCTTAAGCCTATCTTTATGGCTATAAAGAAAGAGCTCTAGGGAGACAACCCTTGTTATGTTTACTTTCAGTTTTAGTGGTCTTGATGTTTGTTACTACTGTAGCAACATCATTGTATCTTTATTTTTCAACTTTGTGCCAAGTTTAGCCTCTGATTGCAAGAAAGTTCAAAAGTTGTGACGTGCTGTCCAGAAAACAGATTATGTCCTTGGATAGAAAAATTCGTATAAAATCACCAAATCATCTTTTTGGTCTGAATTTTTTCGACAGCGTGCTCTATATAACTGTCTTTCGTGCGTCTGTTTTGAGTTTTTTTATTAGAGTTGCAGAAGAGCCCCGGAAAAATCATTTACTACCTGCTGTTATGTTTTTCACAGATTCTGTCCTGTTTTGCCTTTCCTTCATTTTGCAAACCTAGAGCTTGCTTTTTCTTTGCAAAAAACCTTGTGGCAATCTTGAGAAACAGTAGAACTTCAAGAATATATTTATTTCCAGCAAGGAACAATTATTTTATTATGGGTACTAACCTCGCTAATCAGATTATGATGAGTTATGTATGAAGGGAGTTTTCAAGTGTGCGAGGGAAGATGATAAAAAGATTCAGGAGTGTCAAACGCTCAAGCTTGGGGATGCCCCCATGCACCCCCAAGAAATATTCAAGGAGACTCAAGCGTCTAAGCTTGGGGATGCCCCCGTGCGTCCCCTTCTCCATCAACATTATCAGTTCGTCCTTCGTTCCACTATATTTTAATCACTTCATGTGTTATGTGCTATGCTTGGAGCGTCTTGTTTTAGTTTTCCTTTTAGTTTTCTTTAGCTTTTCATAACGAGTTGGAACTCAGCTTTCTTTATGTGGGAGAGAAACACGCTCCACTTCTACCTAGAACATAACATAGAATTTGCATGTCTATCTTTGCTGTGTGTGTTCTTTGTCTTTTAATAGCTACTATCATGCTTAGCTCTTAACTTTCATGCTTATCTTTTTAAAGAGCTTTTGTTTAGTTGGTTGCTTGAACTCTCTTTAGTTATCATGTTTATGTTATTAAGAGAGTTTGCTTCCATTGCATTGGTTGATATGTCTATGATAAAGATGCTACGTGCATAATGGCGCTTAGTAGTTCATGTTTTCTTATGGTTAGTCTCAAATAGCTGGGGGGTTCCCAATGTGTTATTGGAGTACCAACATGATTTGTTTGCCTATGATGTGGTATGGTTTAGTAATATCTTCCTTCAAAGAATTTATTTTGATTGACTTGGCGTATGCTCACGCATATTTAAGACTGTAAAGAAAGTCTGTCAAGCCTTGATGATCTTTTGCTTCTGAGTAGCGATATAACTTCCATGCCTGATTCAATGTTGCTTTGTCGCTTTGCATGATTATGACCGTCATTGCTCTCTTAGTTGGTCGCTCCCCGTCTTTTGCTAACCTTCGCCTGTACTAAGCGGACTGACTACTTGTGCATCCACATCCTTTTAATCCAGTTATGCCATATGAGTCCACCATATCTTCCTACATGGTATTTACCTGCCATTCCTAACAGAGACTTGCATGTACCATCTCGAAATTATTCAAAGAAAAAGCATTCCTATTTTGTGCCTCTGTTTTAAGTTCATGAGGAAGTAGTAGTTAATTCATGATCTTTTTAAGTTGGACAAGCTTCACCCCGGGATTGCATGTATAATGTGCAAACCCATAATACGAGAAGGAACTGGCATTGAGTGCGTCCGGCTCAAAAAGATAATATAACAAACAAACCCTCCTTCACGCTTTGTTCATGAGAAATTAGAAAACTTTGGCAGTGATAAACAAAGGAGATTAAGAGGATGTGATCGTCCTCATTCGGGAGCCGTTCCTCGACACTTGTCCATGTCAAGAAGTGATTGAGTTGTCTGCTAGCATTCGTTGACGAAACATGCATGATCTAAAAAATTATTACCTCTGTTTTAAAACCAAGAGCTCTGGTACATGTTTTGTCTTTGTTTCCGACTACGGGTTTTCAACCTTGCCAACAAAAGCCACGGTTCGAGAGTCTCCACCTTCTTTTAAAAGCACCAACTACTGAGAGCATGATTGTCATTCTGAATGTAATGTGCATTGTCCCAAAGTAGCATTGTCTTTTGCATGATTGTGATATCGTTTATTTGAAATCACTGTATCTAGTCATCACTTAAACCTTGGAGGTGCCCCTGCATTCATGTTTTGCTTCACTAAAGGGGGCAAGCTAGATATCACTTTATCATATTTGCACATCATGTTCATTACGAATCTATTTGATGTTTCAATATCATATTGTAAAACTTTCAGTTCTTTGTGATTTTCTCATGAGGCAACTTAATTACTATAGATTCATTGTCACAGTAAGCTTTTGTCATATGACTATGAAAAAGTCCTATATGGTTAATAGCATGTCACCACAGAAATTATTCTTGTTATCATTTACCTACTCGAGGACGAGCAGGAATTAAGCTTGGGGATGTTGATACGTCCAAAATGTATCTATAATTTCTGCTTGCTCCATGCCTCTTTTGGGTGATATTGCTATGTTATTTATACACTTCCATACACTTTTGATCATATTTGGACTAACCTATTAACTCAGTGCACCCCAGTGCCAGTTTCTGTTTTCGGCTGTTTTTGTATTTCAGGTTTTCACATTACGAGAACTGTCAGAAAAAATCCAGAAAAATTATATAAAAAATCAGCGTTCCGGAAGCTTCCATGCGGCCAAAGTAGGGCCGGAGGGGACCCACAGGGGCTCCAGGCGGCCTGCCCACGCGGCCCCCCTGGCCGCGCCGGGGGGGCGCCTGGGCACCCCTGACCCCCTCTGATGCCCCCCTTTGGCATATATTTACACCGTGTCGCGGAAACCCTGATTCCGGACCCCTTTTCTCCAGACGCGATTCCGATCTCCGCCGCCATCGCCATCAAGCTTCGGGGGACCAGAATTCCTGCGCCGGCACCGTGCCGGGACAGGGAAGTGCCCCCGGATTCATCTCCATCGACGTTGCTTCCTCCCTCCATGATGCGGGAGTAGTTCCTCCTCGGGGCTGAGGTTCTTACCAGTAGCTATGTGGTCAATTCTCTCTCCCATGATGTGATCTTCGTTGTGATCATAGGCTATGTTAATCTAGGGTGATCCCATGATATTTCCCCTTCCTCTATGTATTGGATTGATGTACCCACTTGTCTTTATCTAGTATAATCCCCGAGATCAAGGTGACAGCGGTCTATTGGACATGGATTAAAAAAATATTTTCATGAGTGCTTTCCTCTCTTGTGTGTTGATTGAAGATTGAGAGTCTCTTGGTGCTTGTCTTTGACTATCCTTTAGATATGTTGTGGTGATTGTGGGACTCTCTTTGGATGGCCGCAGTGACATTGGAAAATCCTTAGATTGAGAACTACGAACTTTGAAGTGTGCTTTTGTAGCCCTACATAATTCTCGTCCTCTCTTGACCACGAAGGAATGACCTCCGGGTGCGTCCCCATTGCATGTTTTATGGGAAATATCATGTGATTCGATTATGTTAATGTTGTTGGGAGTTGCCACTAGTGAAAGTATGAACCCTAGGCCTTGTTTCCACCATTGCAATACCATTTGTGCTCACGTTTACCACTTGTTTGCTTGCTGCACTTTTTATTACAGATTTATATTACTTTGTTTTGCCATCCATATCACTTGCCATTTAACATCTCTTCACCGAACTAGTGCACCTATACATCTGACAAGTGTATTAGGTGTGTTGGGGACACAAGAGACTTCTTGTATTTTTAGTTGCAGGGTTGCTTGAGAGAGACCATCTTCAACCTCTACTTCCCTGAGTTCGATAAACCTTAGGTCATCCACTTGAGGGAAATTGCTGCTGTCCTACAAACCTCTGCGCTTGGAGGCCCAACATAGTCTACAAGAGTAGAAGCGTGTGTAGACATCACCCATCTACAGGTCAACTACAACACTAGTTGCGGGGACATCTTCGTCCCTGTTCAGCTCTTCACGTTCGGCAAGATTGTCTTACACGCTGGCTCAGCAGGGCGCCTCGCCCATATTGAGAATTTCACATCGAACCAAGTTGTCATGTTTAGAAGTCTGGAATATACCACAGATTCTCGCGATGGGCTCGTTCTTTCCGGATGGATGCCAGGTCGTCTTGAGAGCCTCTCAGCCACCGCGGGCTCGACCCAGAACCGACCTCCGATCCGGATCCCGGATCAGAGACCGCGCTGGATTCAGCCTTAGATATGGAACCGATAGCCATCACGCCAAGCCTTGACTCGGACGTGAAATCTATTTTCTCGCCAGGCCTCAACAGTGACAAAAACCCAAGCATGGACCCATCATGAAGCTCGTACCGGACCTCTCTTGCTGCCAGTTAGGAGTCAATCCAGTCCGACCAACGTCTCGAGGTTGCCTCGGTTGACCCACAAATTTCACTTCGGATCGGTCCGGCCCTGAGCCAGGCCATGAATCCCGAGGATCTTCAAATCAATGAGATGTTGTTCCGCATTCAGAGGATGTCAATCTCGGATGACCAAACCTCGGTTTACGACAATCTCGGATGTCAATCTAGTCGCCATTGTCGATGACTTAACGAACATGTTGGCTACGTATCAGAGGAGACCACCGACATGGACAGAGATGTCGACGCCACACCCGAGACGACCACCCCATCGACTCATACAGGCAGATGGATCGCTACATTCACGTACGACATCTACATGGTCGATACTCCCAAAAATCCCTCAAAACATCATCGCCGGTGCCCTAGAGGCACCGGCGGCGGGCCAAGAGGGCATAGAATGGATGTGGCCGATGACGACGCTACTTCGGATAACGCCGATAGCCTCGGCGAGGACATTCAAGCCTCTCTGAAGCGGCAAAACAGCCCAATGGGAGTACCCTATGACAAAGACATTGACGATCTCTTCGACGGGGCTGATAGCAACTATTTACATAAATCCAAGGAAGATGAAAGCCTTAGGCCCGAGGACTATATAGTCCCCGAAGAGCCCTTTAAGAAGAGCGGTTCAGATGGCGGTTGATGGCAACTGCCAGAAGCATAAAAAGAAACAACAACAGTTGTATGCCGATCAGAACGAGCTCAACGACAAGTAGGTGGACATTCTCGCCGCTGAGTAAGACCTCGAAGAGCGTCGGGAGAGCGCGCCTAAATCTTACCCGTGCTGACCTCCGCTCCCGGTGTTCGGCGACAAGGTAGCCGACAACGTGCTCTTCACATGTGGTCATGCCGATCGGCCTGACCGTCCCCCAAGAGGACGTGACAGACCAACAGGGAGAATAGGAACCCCCGAACAACAACGCACCGTTACGGCAAAGATCCGATCAAAATATCGAATAATACAATATTCATATGATTACTTATAACCAAACTTCTCCCATGTCCTCAAGAATAAAACTAACTACTCACAAATCATATTCATTTTAAAGATCAGAGGGGTATCGAATATCATTAAGGATCTGGACATATAATCTTCCACCAACCAAACCAACTAGCATCAACTACGAGATGTAATCAACATTACTAGCAACCCAGAAGTACCAATCTAACACTACTAGGGAAAACCTTATACACAGAACTTTAGTAGTAGCGCTGGTTAAAATGTAGCGCTACTGGTACTTAGCAGTAGCGCACGCAATTGAACCGCGCTACAGATACGGTTGTAGCAGTAGCGCCTCTTTGGTGAAAAGTGTTGCTACTAAAATTCCCACCACTAAACCGGTAGACTACGAATAGTAGCAGCGATCTTCGGGAAAGCGTGATGTCGTTAAGTTTATTGTAGCAGCGCGTTTTCCTGGAAAAGCGATGCTGCTAATGAAAATAAAATAAAATAAAAAACAAATAGAAAAGTAAATGAAAATGAAAGAAATAGAAAAAGGAGGAAGGAAAAAATAAAATGTAAAGAAAAATAAAGGAGAAAGGCATAGCAGTAGCGTATGTTCATAACATGCGCTATAGATACTATAGCAGCGGCCCGCGTTTTAGACCCCCGCTATAGAAAGGGAAAAGTAAATAAGAAAACAAAAGGAAAATAAATAGCTATAGCAATAGCGCGTTTTATAAAAAGCGATATAGCTAACTTAGCTGTAGCACTTTTTTCCTACCAGCGCTACTGCTACGTCTGACTTAACCCCCGCGCGGCTTCCCTCCCCCAAGCCACCACTCTTCTCCCCCAAATCCCTTGCCCCACTTCGCCGCCGTCTCCCCACTTCGCCGTCGCCCTACTTCGCCATTGCCTCCTGCTGACATTGACGCCCCCAGAGCCACCAGAGCCGCGCGTTGTCGACGCCCCCGGAGCCGCCCCCAACGCTACCGGAGTCACCCTCTCCGTCACCGGAGCCACCCTCGACGCCCCTGCCTCCCTCGCCAATACTGCCTCCCTCACCATCACCGGAGACGCCCCTGCCTCCCTCGCCACCACCGGAGCCATCCTCTGTAAGCCCCCACCCCTCCTCTCTCTCTCATGCATAGCACACACATTGGACAGGGAACTAGCTAGCTAGGTTAACTAGTTTACTTAGGTTAATTATCTAGATTAGTGCAAAAAAATAGTTACGGCTTTGACAAAGAACTAGCTAGTTTAACTAGTTTAATTAGGTTAATTATCTAGGTTAGTGCAAAATTTTAGTTAGGGCTTTGACACAGAACTAGCTAGGTTAACTAGTTTAATTAGGATAATTATCTAGGTTAGTGAAAAAATTAGTTAGTGCTTTGACAGAGAACTAGCTAGGTTAACTAGTTTAATCAGGTTAATTATCTAAGTTAGTGCAAAATTTAAGTTAGGGCTTTGACAAAGAACTAGCTATGTTAACTTTTTCCCGAAAAGGGGGTTATCCCCGGCCTGTGCATCAGAACGATGCATACGACCATATTATTAATAAGCAACAGGTTCAACACAAGTCTTCATGTCCTGAACAAAGAACAAAAACAAAGGCTCGCATCGACCGAAAAAGTAATAGAAAAGCCACAACCGACTGGCAAAAAATATAGGATCACTAATTGCCTATCCTATTACATGACCGCCATCCAAACCGGTTGAAAATAGCCCGTGCTACCATCTCCCATCGGGTAGATCCAGTAACCATACACTCCCTGGCCTCCGTCGGAGTGAGTAGCGACCACATACGGATCAACGCAGTGGCTCGGAAGATAACCTGTATAAAATGAATATTTGTTGTTCTGCTAAAGACCAAATCATTTTTACAGTTCCAGACTACCCATAATAAAGCACATACTCCTACACGAATGTGTCTCGCTGTTTCGGAATCTATCCCATCCAACCACATCCCAAATGACATGTTGATAGAATTGGGAGGAGTAATATTAAAAGCAATGTGGACCGACCGCCACATTTTTTTTGTCAAAGGGCAATCAAGAAAGAGGTGTTTGATTGTTTCATTTTGGTCACAAAAACTACATCTTGTAGATCCTATTCAATTGCGTTTTCTCAAATTATCCTTAGTCAGAATAACTTGTTTATGCACAAACCACATAAACACTTTGATTTTTAAAGGAACTTTGACTTTCTAAACATGTTTCGACTCAGGAATAGTGCTAGAGTTGATAACATCCAAATACATGGATTTAACCAAAAACTTTCCATTCTTGGTTAGTTTCCAGTACAGCTGATCGGACTGTTGGGACAGCTGAACATCCATCAATCTTCTCACAAGATTGAGCCAGGCTTCCCAACGGTTTCCCGCTAGCGTCCTCCTAAATTGAATATTGAGAGGATTGGACTGCAGTACTGTTGCAACGCAAGTTTCTCTACGCTGAACAATGTTATAGAGAGAAGGATATTGGAGTGCGAGGGGCATCTCCCCTAGCCATGTATCCTCCCTGAATCTCGTAGTGGTACCGTTTCCAACTATGAATTTTGTCCTATTAAAAAAGTGATTTAACTCTCATCAATCCTTTCCAAAAAGGCGAATCAGTCAGCCTCACTGTCACCTGGGACAAGGTTTTAGAGTGAAGGTACTTATAACGCAAGATCTGAGCCCAAGTGGCCTCCGTCACTTTAGATAGCTTAAACAACCACTTGCTAAGAAGAAATATGTTCTTCACCTCAAGATTTTCAATGCCTAGACCCCCTTGGTCTTTCGGCCTACAAATGATATCCCATTTAGCAAGTCTGTACTTTTGTTTTAGTTCATCATTCTGTCAGAAGAAGCGTGATCGATAGAAGTCCAACCTTTTTTCGACTCCAACTGGTAACTCGAAAAAGGAGAGGAGAAACATGGGCATACTCATGAGAACAAAATTAATGAGAAATAGTCGGCCTCCGTATGACATCAGCTTGCCCTTCCAGCAGCTTAGTTTCTTCTCAAATCGATCCTCAATGCACTTTCATTCTTTGTTTGTCAGTTTGCGGTGGTGGATTGGTATACCTAAATACATGAACGGTAATGCCCCCAATTCGCACCCAAACAATTGTTTGTACGCATCTTGATCATCCTTAGCTCTTCCAAAACAAAACAGTTCGCTTTTGTGGAAGTTAATCTTTAACCCTCACAATTGTTTGAATAAGCATAACACCAGCTTCATGTTTCGCGCTTTTGCCAAGTCATGCTCCATGAAGATGATAGTATCATCTGCGTACTGAAGGATGGACACACCTTCGTCAACTAAGTGTGGCACGAGGCCACCTACGTGGCCCGCATCCTTAGCCCTTCCTATTAGAATTGTCAACATATTGACCACTATGTTGAATAGAATAGGTGACATCGGATCTCCTTGTCTGAGACCTTTGTGTGTTTGGAAGTAGTGACCTTTATCATCATTCACTTTAATTCCAACACTTCCTTTTTGCGTGAAAGATTACACATGGTGTCTCCAGGCCTGATCGAAACCTTTCATGCGCAAATCCTGTTGAAGGAAAGGCCATTTGACCTTATCGTACGCTTTCTCAAAGTCAACTTTGAAAACAACTCCGTCTAGTTTTTTCGTGTGGATTTCATGGAGCATTTCATACAGGACGACAACCCCTTCTAGGATGTTTCTGTCCGACAAGAAAGCAGTTTGGGACGGCTGCACCACAGTGTGCACAATTTGCGTGAGCCTATTAGTCCCAACCTTGGTGAAAATTTTGAAACTAACATTAAGAAGACAGATAGGCCTGAACGACTAAATACGATCAGCCTCTGTTTTCTTAGGAAGCAAAGTTATCGTTCCAAAATTTAATTGAAACAATTGAAGTTGTTCAGAGAATAAATCATGGAACATCGGTAACAAATCCCCTTTGATAATATGCCAACATTTTTTATAAAATTCCAATGGAAAACCATCCGGTCCTGGAGCCTTATTATTCTTCATTTGTGAAATGGCTTCAAACACCTCTTTCTCCAAAAATGGGGGGGTCAAAATATCATTCTCATCCGCCGAGAGTTGAGGGACATCCTCAACTCGGGACTCATACAAGGATACAAAGTTATCCTCCGGAGGCCCAAACAGTTGTTTATAATAATTGGTTATATAAACCTTTAGGTTTTCTTGTCCTAAAATCGTCCCCTCATCCTGCTCAAGCTGAAATATCCTCTTCTTTCGGTGCTTGCCATTAGCAATCATATGAAATAATTGAGTGTTGTCATCCCCTTGGATGATTTTGCGAACTTTAGCTCACAAAGCCCACTTAAATTCCTCCTCTCGAAGGAGATCTTTCAGTCTCACCTCCACCTCCACTTTAGCTTCCAGCTCACTGGTATCTAAAATAGTGGACTCGGCATTTAAATCTAGGGATTGAATAAGTACAAGGTGTTGGAAATATGCCCTAGAGGCAATAATAAAAGTATTATTATTATATTTCCTTGTTCATGATAATTGTCTGTTATTCATGCTTGAATTGTATTGTACGGAAACAGCGATACATGTGTGAATATATAGACCACAATGAGTCCCTGGTAAGCCTCTAGTTACTAGCTCGTTAATCAACAGATGGTCACAGTTTCCTGACCATGGACATGGGATGTCAGTGATAACGGGATCACATCATTAGGAGAATGATGTGATGGACAAGACCCAATCCTGAGCCTAGCACGAGATCGTATAGTTCGTAATGCATAAGCTTTTCGGTGTCAAGTATTTATTCCTTAGACCATGAGGTTGTGCAACTCCCAGATGCCGTAGGAATACTTTGGGTGTGCCAAACGTCACAACGTAACTGGGTGGCTATAAAGGTACGCATCGGGTATCTCCGAAAGTGTCTGTTGAGTTGGTACGAACCGAGACTGGGATATTGTCACTCCGTGTGACGGAGAGGTACCTCTGGGCCCACTCGGTAAGACATCATCGTAATGAGCTCAAAGTGACTAAGGAGTTGGTCACGGGATGATGGATTACGGAACGAGTAAAGAGACTTGCCATGACGAGATTGAACAAAGTATCGGGCATACCGACGATCAAATCTCGGGCAAGTACCGTACCGATGGACAAAGGGAATAACATACGGGATTGAGTGAATCCTTGACACAGTGGTTCATCCAATGAAGATCATCGAGGAACATGTGGGAACCAACATGGGTATCCAGATCCCGCTGTTGGTTATTGACCGGAGAGTCGTCTCGGTCATGTCTGCGTGTCTCCCGAACCCGTAGGGTCTACACACTTAAGGTTCGGTGACGCTAGGGTCGTAGAGATACATGCACGTGGAAACCTGAATGTTGTTTGGAGTCTCGGATGAGATCCTGGACGTGACGAGGAGTTCCGGAATGGTCCGGAGGTAAAGAATGATATATAGGAAGTCCAGTTTCGGCCATCGGGTGAACTCCGGGGGTCACCGGGAGTGTCCCGGGACCACCGGAGGGGTCCCGGGGGGTCCACCGGGTGGGGCCACCCATCCCGGTGGGGCCCCTAGGCCGCAAAGGGGAAGGGACCAGCCCCTGGTGGGCTGGCGCACCACATGGGCCTCCCCCTCCATGCGCCTCGGGTTGAAACCCTAGGGGGAGGGGGCGCCCCCATGCCTTGGGGGGCAAGATTCCCCCTGGCCGCCGCCCCACCCTGGAGATTGGATCTCCAGGGCCGGTGCACCCCCCTGGCCCCTATATATAGTGGGGGGGAGAGGGCAGCCGCACCCCAAGCCTCTGGCGCCTCTCCCCCCTCCTGTCACACCTCCTACTCCTCCGCAGGGCGCCGGCGAAGCCCTGCAGGATTTCCTGCTGCATCCACCACCACACCGTCGTGCTGCTGGATCTCCGATGACCTCTCCTTCCCCCTTGCTGGATCAAGAAGGAGGTGACGTTGTTGTACCGTACGTGTGTTGAACGCGGAGGTGCCGTCCGTTCGGCGCTAGGATCATCGGTGACGAAGAACGCGAAGAGTACGACTACTTCATCCACGCTTCTTCGAACCCTTCCGCACGCTATCTACAAAAGGGTATGTAGATGCACTCCAGTATGCTCGTTGCTAGATGACTCCTTAGATTGATCTTGGTGAAAGCGTAGAATTTTTTTGAATTCTGCTACGTTCCCCAACAGTGGCATCTGAGCTAGGTCTTTTGCGTAGCATCTTGCACGAGTAGAACACAAAGCAGTTGTGGGCGTTGGTTTTGCTCAACTTTCTTGCCGTTACTAGTCTAATCTTGATTCGGCGGTATTGTGGGATGAAGCGGCCCGGACCGACCTTACACGTACGCTTACGTGAGACTGGTTCCACCGACAGACATGCACTAGATGCATAAGGTGCTGGCGGGTGTCTGTCTCTCCCACTTTAGTCGGATCGGATTCGATGAACATGGTCCTTATGAAGGGTAAATAGAAATTGACAAATCACGTTGTGGTTTTGGCATAGGTAAGAAACGTTCTTGCTAGAAAACCTATAGAAGCCACGTAAAACATGCAACAACAATTAGAGGTCGTCTAACTTGTTCTTGCAGCATGTGCTATGTGATGTGGTATGGCCAAGAAGATGTGATGAATGATATATGTGATGTATGAGATTGATCATGTTCTTGTAATAGGGAATCACGACTTGCATGTCGATGAATTTGACAACCGGCGGAAGCCATAGGAGTTGTCTTAATTATTGTATGACCTGCGTGTCACTGAATAACGCCATGTAATTACTTTACTTTATTGCTAAACGTTAGCCATAGTAGTAGAAGTAATAGTTGGCGTGACGACTTCATGAAGACACAATGATGGAGATCATGATGATGGAGATCATGGTGTCGAGCCGGTGACAAAGATGATCATGGTGCCCCGAAGATGGAGATCGAAGGAGCACGATGATATTGGCCATATCATGTCACTTTAATTGATTGCATGTGATGTTTATCATGTTTTTGCATCTTGTTTACTTAGAACAACGGTAGTAAATAAGATGATCTCTCACTAAAAATTTCAAGAATTGTGTTCCCCCTAACTGTGCACCGTTGCTAAGGATCGTTGCTCCGAAGCACCACGTGATGATCGGGTGTGATAGGCTCTAACGTTCGCATACAACGGGTGTAAGCCAGATTTACACAAGCAATACACTTAGGGTTCACTTGATGAGCCTAGCATGTACAGACATGGCCTCGGAACACGGAAGACCAAAAGGTCGAACATGAGTCGTATAGAAGATACGATCAACATGAAGATGTTCACCGTTGATGACTAGTCCGTCTCACGTGATGATCGGACACGGGCTAGTCGATTCGGATCATGTGTCACTTAGATGACTAGAGAGATGTCAATCTGAGTGGGAGTTCATTAAATTTGATTAAGATGAACTTAATTATCATGAACTTAGTCTAAATTCTTTACAATATGTCTTGTAGATCAAATGGCCCACGCTCATGTCACCCTCAATTTCAACGCGTTCCTAGAGAAATCCAAGCTGAAAGACGATGGTAGCAACTATACGGACTGGGTCCGTAACCTGAGGATCATCCTCATAGCTGCCAAGAAAACTTATGTCCTAGATGCACCGCTAGGTGACGCACCCGCCCCGGCAAACCAAGATGTTATGAACGCTTGGCAGTCGCGTTGTGATGATTACTCCCTGGTTCAGTGCGGCATGCTTTACAGCTTAGAATCGGGGCTCCAAAAGCGTTTTGAGCACCACGGGGCATATGAGATGTTCCAAGAGCTGAAAATGGTTTTCCAAGCTCATGCCCGAGTCGAGAGATATGACATCTCCGACGCATTCTATAGCTGTAAGATGGAGGAAAATAGTTCTGTCAGTGAGCACATCCTCAAGATTTCTGGGTTGCACAACCGCTTGTCTCAGTTATGAATGAATCTCCCAGACGAAGCGGTCGTTGACAGAATCCTCCAGTCGCTCCCACCAAGCTACAAGAGCTTCGTGTTGAACTTCAATATGCAGGGGATGGAGAAGTCCATTCCCGAGGTGTATTCAATGCTGAAATCAGCGGAGGTGGATATCAAGAAAGAACATCAAGTGTTGATGGTCAATAAAACCACTAAGTTCAAGAAGGGCAAGGGTAAGAAGAACTTCAAGAAGGACGGCAAGGGAGTTGCCGCGCCCGGTAAGCCTGTTGCCGGGAAGAAGCCAAAGTATGGACCCAAGCCTAAGACTGAGTGCTTTTATTGCAAGGGAACGGGTCACTGGAAGCGGAACTGCCCCAAATACTTAGCGGACAAGAAGGTCGGCAACGTCAAAGGTATATGTGATATACATATTATTGATGTGTACCTTACCAGCGCTCGTAGTAGCTCCTGGGTATTTGATACCGGTGCAGTTGCTCATATTTGTAACTCTAAGCAGGAGTTGCGGAATAAGCGGAGACTGGCGAAGAACGAGGTGACGATGCGCGTCGGGAATGGTTCCAAGGTCGATGTGATCGCCATCGGCACGCTGCCTCTACATCTACCCTCGGGATTAGTTTTAAACCTTAATAATTGTTATTTAGTACCAGCTTTGAGCATGAACATTGTATCTGGATCTCGTCTTATGCGAGATGGCTACTCATTTAAATCTGAGAATAATGGTTGTTCTATTTATTTGAGAGATATGTTTTATGGTCATGCCCCGCTGGTCAATGGTTTATTTTTGATGAATCTCGATCGTGATGATACACATATTCATAGTGTGAATGCCAAAAGATGTAAAGTTGATAATGATAGTCCCACATACTTGTGGCATTGCCGCCTTGGTCATATTGGTGTCAAACGTATGAAGAAGCTTCATGCAGATGGACTTCTGGAGTCTCTTGATTATGAATCATTTGACACGTGCGAACCATGCCAATTAGGCAAGATGACCAAGACTCCGTTCTCCGGAACAATGGAGCGAGCAACCAACTTATTGGAAATCATACATACCGATGTGTGCGTTCCAATGAGCGTTGAGGCTCGTGGAGGCTATCGTTATGTTCTCACCCTCACAGATGACTTGAGTAGATATGGGTATATCTACTTGATGAAACACAAGTCTGAGACCTTTGAAAAGTTCAAGGAATTTCAGAATGAGGTTGAGAATCAACGTGACAGAAAAATAAAATTCTTGCGATCGGATCGTGGGGGTGAATATTTAAGTCATGAATTTGGCACGCACCTTAGGAACTGTGGAATTGTTTCACAATTGACACCGCCCGGAACACCTCAACGTAACGGTGTGTCCGAACGTCGAAATCGTACTCTGTTGGACATGGTGCGATCTATGATGTCCCTCACCGATTTACCGCTATCTTTTTGGGGTTATGCTTTAGAGACTGCCGCATTCACTTTAAATAGGGCTCCGTCGAAATCCGTTGAGACGACACCGTATGAACTTTGGTTTGGCAAGAAACCGAAGCTGTCGTTTCTGAAAGTTTGGGGTTGCGATGCTTATGTCAAGAAACTTCAACCTGAAAAGCTCGAACCCAAATCGGAAAAATGCGTCTTCATAGGATACCCAAAGGAAACGATTGGGTACACCTTCTACCACAGATCCGAAGGCAAAGTCTTTGTTGCCAAGAATGGATCCTTTCTGGAGAAAGAGTTTCTCTCGAAAGAAGTGAGTGGGAGGAAAGTAGAACTTGATGAGGTGACAATCACCCCTCCTGAACCGGAAAGTAGCGCAGCGCAGGAAATTGTTCCTGAGGTGCCTGCACCGACAAGGGAGGAAGTTAATGATGATGATCATGAAGAAACAGATCAAGTTACTACTGAACTTCGAAGGTCCACAAGGGCACGTTCCGCACCAGAATGGTACGACAACCCTGTCATGGAAATCATGTTGTTAGACAACGGTGAACCTTCGAACTATGAAGAAGCGATGGCGGGCCCGGATTCCAATAAATGACTTGGAGCCATGAAATCCGAGATAGAATCCATGTATGAAAACAAAGTATGGACTTTGGTGGACTTGCCTGATGATAGGCACGCCATAGAAAATAAATGGATATTTAAGAAGAAGACAGACGTGGATGGTAATGTGACCATCTATAAGGCTCGGCTTGTCGCTAAGGGTTATCGGCAAGTTCAAGGGATTGACTACGACGAGACTTTCTCTCCCGTAGCGATGCTGAAGTCAGTCAGAATCATGTTAGCTATTGCCGCATTCTATGATTATGAGATATGGCAAATGGACGTCAAAACGGCATTCCTTAATGGCTTCCTCAAGGAAGAGTTGTATATGATGCAGCCGGAAGGTTTTGTCGATCCAGAGAATGCTAACAAGGTGTGCAAGCTCCAGCGCTCGATTTACGGGCTGGTGCAAGCAACTCGGAGTTGGAATATTCGCTTTAATGATGTGATCAAAGCGTTTGGCTTTATACAGACTTATGGAGAAGCCTGTATCTACAAGAAAGTGAGTGGGAGCTCTGTAGCATTTCTCATATTATATGTGGATGACATATTGCTGATGGGAAATGATATAGAATTCTTGGAAAGTGTAAAGGCCTACTTGAATAAGAGTTTTTCAATGAAGGACCTTGGAGAAGCAGCTTACATATTAGGCATCAAAATCTATAGAGATAGATCAAGACGCCTCATCGGTCTTTCACAAAGTACATACCTTGACAAGATATTGAAGAAGTTCAATATGGATCAGTCCAAGAAGGGGTTCTTGCCTGTTTTGCAAGGTATGAGATTGAGCAAGGCTCAATCGCCGACCACGATAGAAGATAGAGAAAAGATGAGTGTCATTCCCTATGCCTCAGCCATAGGTTCTATCATGTATGCCATGCTGTGTACCAGACCTGATGTGAACCTTGCCATAAGTTTTGTAGGGAGGTACCAAAGTGATCCCGGTATGGAACACTAGACAGCGGTCAAGAACATCCTAAAGTACCTGAAGAGGACTAAGGATATGTTTATTGTTTATGGAGGTGACGAAGAGCTCGTCGTAAAGGGTTACGTCGATGCTAGCTTCGACACAGATCTGGATGACTCAAAGTCACAAACCGGATATGTGTATATTTTGAATGGTGGAGCAGTCAGCTGGTGCAGTTGCAAGCAGAGCGTCGTGGCGCATTCTACATGTGAAGCGGAGTACATAGCTACTTGCGAAGCAGCACAGGAAGGAGTCTGGATGAAGGAGTTCATCACAGACCTAGGAGTCATTCCAAGCGCGTCAAGCCCGATGACTCTCTTCTGTGACAACACTGGAGCTATTGCAATTACCAAGGAGCCCAGGTTTCACAAGAAGACCAAACACAACAAACGCCGTTTCAACTCCATCCGGAATTATGTTCAAGATGGAGACATAGATATTTGTAAAGTGCATACGGATCTGAATGTTGCAGACCCGTTGACTAAACCTCTTCCACGGGCAAAACATGATCAACACCAGAACTCTATGGGTGTTCGATTCATCACAATGTAACTAGATTATTGACTCTAGTGCAAGTGGGAGACTGTTGGAAATATGCCCTAGAGGCAATAATAAAAGTATTATTATTATATTTCCTTGTTCATGATAATTGTCTGTTATTCATGCTTGAATTGTATTGTACGGAAACAGCGATACATGTGTGAATATATAGACCACAATGAGTCCCTGGTAAGCCTCTAGTTACTAGCTTGTTGATCAACAGATGGTCACGGTTTCCTGACCATGGACATGGGATGTCAGTGATAACGGGATCACATCATTAGGAGAATGATGTGATGGACAAGACCCAATCCTGAGCCTAGCACGAGATCGTATAGTTCGTAATGCATAAGCTTTTCGGTGTCAAGTATTTATTCCTTAGACCATGAGGTTGTGCAACTCCCGGATGCCGTAGGAATACTTTGGGTGTGCCAAACGTCACAACGTAACTGGGTGGCTATAAAGGTACGCATCGGGTATCTCCGAAAGTGTCTGTTGAGTTGGTACGAACCGAGACTGGGATATTGTCACTCCGTGTGACGGAGAGGTACCTCTGGGCCCACTCGGTAAGACATCATCATAATGAGCTCAAAGTGACTAAGGAGTTGGTCACGGGATGATGGATTACGGAACGAGTAAAGAGACTTGCCATGACGAGATTGAACAAAGTATCGGGCATACCGACGATCGAATCTCGGGCAAGTACCGTACCGATGGACAAAGGGAATAACATATGGGATTGAGTGAATCCTTGACACAGTGGTTCATCCGATGAAGATCATCGAGGAACACGTGGGAACCAACATGGGTATCCAGATCCCGCTGTTGGTTATTGACCGGAGAGTCGTCTCGGTCATGTCTGCGTGTCTCCCGAACCCGTAGGGTCTACACACTTAAGGTTCGGTGACGCTAGGGCGTAGAGATACATGCACGTGGAAACCCGAATGTTGTTCGGAGTCCTGGATGAGATCCCGGACGTGACGGGGAGTTCCGGAATGGTCCGGAGGTAAAGAATGATATGTAGGAAGTCCAGTTTCGGCCATCGGGTGAACTCCGGGGGTCACCAGGAGTGTCCCGGGACCACCGGAGGGGTCCCGGGGGTCCACCGGGTGGGGCCACCCATCCCGGTGGGGCCCCTAGGCCGCAAAGGGGAAGGGGCCAGCCCCTGGTGGGCTGGCGCACCACATGGGCCTCCCCCTCCATGCGCCTAGGGTTGAAACCCTAGGGGGAGGGGGCGCCCCCATGCCTTGGGGGGCAAGATTCCCCCCTGGCCGCGGCCCCACCCTGGAGATTGGATCTCCAGGGCCGGCGCACCCCCTGGCCCCTATATATAGTGGGGGGGGGGAGAGGGCAGCCGCACTCCAAGCCTCTGGCGCCTCTCCCCCCTCCCGTCACACCTCCTACTCCTCCGCAGGGCGCCGGCGAAGCCCTGCAGGATTTCGTGCTGCATCCACCACCACGCCGTCGTGCTGCTGGATCTCCGACGACCTCTCCTCCCCCCCTTGCTGGATCAAGAAGGAGGTGACGTTGCTGTACGTACGTGTGTTGAACACGGAGGTGCCGTCCGTTCGGCGCTAGGATCATCGGTGACGAAGAACGCGAAGAGTACGACTACTTCATCCACGCTTCTTCGAACGCTTCCGCACGCTATCTACAAAAGGGTATGTAGATGCACTCTAGTATGCTCGTTGCTAGATGACTCCTTAGATTGATCTTGGTGAAAGCGTAGAATTTTTTTGAATTCTGCTACGTTCCCCAACACAAGGAGCCTTTCCTTTTCGACCTTATAAATCCCATGCATATGCCTAGCCCATCCACGAAGAAATCTTCGTAGATGTCTAATCTTATTCTGCCATCTTTCCACAGGAGACCTCCCTCTGGAATCTTTAGCCCATTCCCTTGCTATCAGATCCAGGAACCCTTCTCTTTCAAACCACGCTAATTCGAAGGAAAAAGTGTTTTTATTCCCCACATGAGTTGCCTTGCCGGAATCAACGAGGAATGGGGTGTGGTCCGAGATTGCGCGCGATAACGCTTGGACTGTTACCAGGGGAAACTTCTAGTCCCATTCGACGCTAGCGAGGACTCGATCAAGCTTGTCAAATGTCGGGTTTGGCAACGTATTAGCCCAAGTGAACTTCCTGCCAGAAAGCTCTATCTCTCTAAGATCCAAGCTTTTGATAATGGTATTGAACATAAACGACCATCTGCCGTCAAAATTCTCATTATTGTTTTCCTCCCTCCTTCTAATAATATTAAAATCACCCCAACAAGGATTGGGAGCTGCTCGCTACCACAGATACGGACAAGATCAGCCAAAAAAAATCTGGTTTGACTTCTGGCTGCGACACCATACACCATCACCAATGCCCAATCAAACCCATCGTCCTTTGATCTGACCCGAAACTTTACCGCAAAATCTCCCATGACCACACTCTGGACTTCCAAAGAATTGCATTTAACCCCAAGTAAGATCCCACCAAACCTCCCACTTGGAGGTAGACAATGCCAGTCAAAATCAATACCGCCAGATAAAGTGCTAAGGAATTGGTGGGTGAAATTATCCCTTCCAGTTTCTGAAAGAGCGATAAAATCCAACTCGTGTTCAATGGACGCATCCGCTAGAAACCTTCTTTTAGCCAAGTCTTTAAGACCTCTGCTATTCCAAAAAATTCCTCTCATATTTCATCGTGAATTTTTTTAGAGGTACGGATCCTAGCGCTTCTACGCACAGCCAAAGTTGGATAAATCTTTCGTTTCCACTTCCGCTTCGGCTTATTTTGCTCCTCCATCCGGTCCTCACAACCGGGCTCCGTGGACCTCACCTCTGGAACATCTACATGGGTAGAGTCCCTTGGGGAACTGTGAAAGAAATTTGCTCTAGAGGCAATAATAAAGTTGTTATTTATATTTCCTTGTATATCATGATAAATGTCTTTTATTCATACTCGAATTGTATTAACCATAAACTTGATACATGTGTGAATACATAGACAAAACAGAGTGTCCCTAATATGCCTCTACTAGACTAGCTCGTTAATCAAAGATGGTTATGTTTCCTAACCATAGACATGTGTTGTCATTTGATCAACGAGATCACATATTAGGAGAATGATGTGACGGACAAGACCCATCCGTTAGCTTAGCACTATGATCATTTAGTTTTATTGCTATTGCTTTCATCATGACTTATGCATGTTCCTCTCACTATGAGATTGTGCAACTCTCGAATACCGGAGGAACACCTCGTGTGCTATCAAACGTCACAACGTAAATGGGTGATTATAAAGATGCTCTATAGGTGTTTCCGAAAGTGTTTGTGGTGTTGTCATAGATCAAGATTAGGATTTGTCGCTCTGAGTGTCAGAGAGGTATCTATGGGCCCTCTCGGTAATACACATCATAATAAGCCTTACAAGCAAACGACTAATGAGTTAGTCACAAGATGATGTATTATGGAACGAGTAAAGATACTTGCCGGTAATGAGATTGAACTAGGTATGATGATACAGATGATCGAATCTCGGGCAAGTAACATACCGATGACAAAGGGAACAACGTATGTTGTTGTGCAGTTTGACCGATAAAGATCTTGGTTGAATATGTAGGAACCAATATGAGCATACAGGTTCCGCTATTGGTTATTGAACGGAGATGAGTCTCGGTCATGTCTACATAGTTCTCGAACCCGTAGGGTCCGCACGCTTAACGTTCGATAACGATTGGTATTAAGAGTTTATGTGATTTGATGTACCGAAGGTTGTTCACAGTCCCGGATGAGATCACAGACATGACGAGGAGTCTCGAAATGGCCGAGACATAAAGATTGATATATTGGACCATGTTGTTCGGACACCGGAAGTGTTCCGGGGAGTTTCGGATAAAACCGGAGTGCCGGAGGGTTACCGGAAACCACCCCGGGAGGTTAATGGGCCACCATGGGCCCTAGAGGAGAGAGGGCCGACCAGGAGGTGGCGCGCCCCCTAGTCTGAATTGGACAAGGGGTGGGGGCGATGCCCCCTCCTTACTTCTCTCCCCTTCCTCCTTCCTTCTCCTCCTTATTGGACTAGGAAAGGGGGGAAACCTACTCCTACTAGGAATAGGATTCCTCCCCCTTGGCACGCCCCATGTAGGCCGGCCTCCTCCTCCCTCCCTCCTTTATATACGTGGGGAGTGGGCACCCCATAGACACACAAGTTGATTTCTTAGCCGTGTGCGGTGCCCCCTCTACAGTTTCACACCTCGGTCATATTGTCGTAGTGCTTAGGCGAAGCCCTGCATCGGTAACTTCACCAACACCGTCACCACATCGTCGTGCTGACGAAACTCTCCCTCGGCCTCAACTGGATCAAGAGTTCGAGGGACGTCACCGAGCTAAACGTGTGCAGATCGCGGAGGTGCCGTGCGTTCGGTACTTGATCGGTTGGATCGCGAAGACGTTCGACTACATCAACCGCGTTACTAAACGCTTCCGCTTTCAGTCTACGAGGGTACGTGGACACACTCTCCCTGCTCGTTTCTATGCTTCTCCTAGATAGATCTTGTGTGATCGTAGGATTTTTTGTTTGAAATACTACGTTCCCCAACAGTGGCATCATGAGCCAGGTCTATGCGTAGATGATATGCACGAGTAGAACACAATGAGTTGTGGGCGATAATAGTCATACTGCTTACCAACATGTCATACTTTGATTCGGCGATATTGTTGGATGAAGCAGCCCAGACCGACATTACATCACCATGTTCATGAGACTGGTTCTACCGTCGTGCTTCGCACAAAGGTGGCTAGTGGGTGTTTGTTTCTCCAACTTTAGTTGAATCGAGTGTGACTACGACCGGTCCTTGTGAAGGTTAAAACAACACACTTGACGAAAAATCGTTGTGGTTTTGATGCGTAGGTAAGAACGGTTCTTGCTAAGCCCGTAGCAGCCACGTAAAACTTGCAACAACAAAGTAGAGGACTAACTTGTTTTTGCAGGGCATGTTGTGATGTGATATGGTCAAGACATGATGAGTTATATGTTATTGTATGAGATGATCATGTTTTGTAAATTATCGGCAACCGACGGGAGCCTTATGGTTGTCTCTTTACTGTATGAATTGTGAAAGCCATGTAATTGCTTTACTTTATCACTATGAGTTAGCGATAGTAGTAGTAGCAATAGTTGGCGAGATGATCACGACGCTACGATGAAGATCATGGTGTCAAGCCGGTGACGATGGAGATCATGACGATGCTTTGGAGACGGAAATCAAAAGCACAAGATAATGATGGCCATATCATGTCACGTATTTTAATTGCATGTGATCTTATTATGCTTCTTATTTTGCTTAGTATGGCGGTAGCATCATAAGATGACCCCTTACAAAATTTCATGGTACAGGTGTTCTCTCTGAGTATGCACCGTTGCGACAGTTCGTCGTGCCGAGACACCACGTGATGATTGAGTGTGATAAGCTCTACATTCAAATACAACGGGTGTAAGACAGTTTTGCACATGCAGAATACTCGGGTTAAACTTGACGAGCCTAGCATGTACAGACATGGCCTCGGAACACTAGAGACCGAAAGGTCGAGCGTGAATCATATAGTAAGATATGATCAACATAAGATGTTCCCATTGAAAACTACTACATCTCACGTGATGATCAGACATGGTTTAGTTGATTTGGATCACGTGATCATTTAGATGACTAGAGGGATGTCTATCTAAGTGGAAGTTCCTTAGTAATATGATTAATTGAACTTTAATTTATCATGAACTTAGTCCTGATAATTTTTGCATATCTAAGTTGTTGTAGATAAATGGCTCGTGCTACCGTTCCTTTGAATTTTAATGCGTTCCTAGAGAAAGCTAAGTTGAATGATGATGGTAGCAACTACACGGACTGGGTCCGTAACTTGAGGATTATCCTCATTGCTGCACAGAAGAATTATGTCCTTGAAGCACCGCTAGGTGATAAGCCCGCTGCAAGAGAAACTCCTGACGTTATGAACGTCTGGCAAGCTCGTTCTGATGACTACTCGATAGTTCAATGTGCCATGCTTTATGGCTTAGAATCAGGACTTCAAAGACGTTTTGAACGTCATGGAGCATATGAGATTTTCCAAGATTTGAAGTTAATATTTCAAGCAAATGCCCGAATTGAGAGATATGAAGTCTCCAATAAGTTCTATAGCTACAAGATGGAGGAGAACAGTTCCATCAGTGAACACTTACTCATAATGTCTGGGTACTACAATCACATGACTCAACTTGGATGCAAAGTTGATGAAGACGGTGTTATTGATAGAGTTCTTCAATCACTGCCACCAAGCTATAAAGGCTTCGTGATGAACTATAATATGCAAGGGATGTAGAAGACAATTCCCAAGCTCTTCGCTATGCTCAAAGCTGCGGAGGTTGAAATAAAAAAGGAGCATCAAGTGTTGATGGTTAACAAGACCACTAGTTTCAAGAAAAGGGCAAGGGAAAGAAGGGGAACTTCAAGAAGAATAGCAAGCTAGTTGCTACTCCCGCGAAGAAACCCAAGTCTGGAGCCAACCCCAAAACGGAGTGCTTCTACTGCAAAGGGAGTGGACACTAGAATCGGAACTGCCCCAAGTATTTGGCGGATAAGAAGGATGGCAAAGTGAACAAAGGTATATTTGATATACACATTATTGATGGGTACCTTACTAATGCTCGTAGTAGCACCAGGGTATTTGATACTGGTTCAGTTGTTAATATTTGTAACCCGAAACGGGGGCTACAGATTAAACAAAGATTAGCTAAGGACGAGGTGACGATGCACGTGGGAAATGGTTCCAAAGTCGATGTGATCGCCGTCGGCACGCTACCTCTACATCTACCATCGGGATTAGTTTTAGACCTAAATAATTGTTATTTGGTGCCAGCGTTGAGCATGAACATTATACCTGGATCTTGTTTGTTGCGAGACAGTTATTCATTTAAATCAGAGAATAATGGTTGTTCTATTTATATAAGTAATATCTTTCATGGTCATGCACCCTTGATGAATGGTCTATTTTTGTTGGATCTCGATCGTAGTGATACACATATTCATAATTTTGAAGCCAAAAGATGCAAAGTTGATAATGATAGTGCAACTTATTTGTGGCACTACCATTTAGGTCATATTGGTGTAAAGCTCATGAAGAAACTCCATGTTGATGGACTTTTGAAATCACATGATTATGAATCACTTGGTGCTTGAGAACCATGCCTCATGGGCAAGATGACTAAAACTCCATTCTCCGGAACAATGGAGCGAGCAACTGACTTATTGGAAATCATAGATACTGATGTATGCGGACCAATGAGTGTTGAGGCTCGCGGTGGGCATCGTTATTTTTTGACCTTCACAGATGATTTGAGCAGATATGGGTATATCTACTTGATGAAGCACAAGTCTCAAACATTTGAAAAGTTCAAAGAATTTCAGAGTGAAGTAGAGAATCATCATAACAAGAAAATAAAGTTTCTACGATCTAATCGTGGAGACGAATATTTGAGTTATGAGTTTGGTCTTCATTTGAAACAATTTGGAATAGTTTCACAACTCACGCCACCTGGAACACCACAGCGTAATGGCGTGTCCGAACGTAGTAACCGTACTTTATTAGATATGGTGTGATCTATGATGTCTCTTACCGATTTACCACTATTGTTTTGGGGTTATGCTTTAGAGATAGTTGCATTCATGTTAAATAGGGCACCATCTAAATCCGTTGAGACGATGCCTTATGAACTATGGTTTGGCAAGAAACCCAAGTTGCCATTTCTCAAAGTTTGGGGCTGCGATGCTTATGTGAAAAAGCTTCAACCTGATAAGCTCCAACCCAAGTCGGAGAAATGTGTCTTCATAGGATACCCAAAGGAAACTGTTGGGCACACCTTCTATCACAGATCCAAAGGCAAGATATTCGTTGCTAAGAATGGATCCATTCTAGAGAAGGAGTTTCTATCGAATGAAGTGAGTGGGAGGACAGTAGAACTTGATGAGGTAATTATACCTTCTCCCGAATTGGAAAGTAGTTCATCACAGAAACTAGTTCCAGTGATTCCTACACCAATCAGTGAGGAAGCTAATGATGATGATCATGAAACTTCAGATCAAGTTACTACTGAACCTCGTAGGTCGACCAGAGTACGTTCCACACCAGAGTGGTACGGTAACCCTGTTCTGGAAGTCATGTTACTAGACCATGATGAACCTACAAACTATGAGGAAGTGATGATGAGCCCAGATTCCGCAAAATGGCTTGAGGCCATGAAATCTGAGATGGGATCCATGTATGAGAACAAAGTGTGGACTTTGGTTGACTTGATCGATGACCGGCAAGTCATTGAAAATAAATGGATCTTTAAGAGGAAGACTGACATCGATGGTAATGTTACTGTCTACAAAGCTCGACTTGTTACGAAAGGTTTTTGACAAGTTCAAGGAGTTGACTATGATGAGACTTTCTCACCTGTAGTGATGCTTAAGTCTGTCTGAATCATGTTAGCAATTGCCGCATTTTATGATTATGAAATCTGGTAAATGGATGTCAAAACTGCATTCCTTAATGGATGTCTCAAAGAAGAGTTGTATATGATGCAACCAGAAGGTTTTGTCGATCCTAAAGGTGCTAACAAAGTGTGCAAGCTCTAGCGATCCATCTATGGACTGGTGCAAGCATCTCGGAGTTGGAATATATGCTTTGATGAGGTGATCAAAGCATATGGTTTTATACAGACTTTTGGAGAAGCTTGTATTTACAAGAAAGTGAGTGGGAGATCTGTAGCATTTCTTATATTATATGTGGATGGCATATTGTTGATTGGAAATGATGTAGAATTTCTGGATGGCATAAAAGGATACTTGAATAAGAATTTTTCAATGAAAGACCCCGGTGAAGCTGCTTATAAATTAGGCATTAAGATCTATAGAGATAGATCAAGATGCTTAATTGGACTTTCACAAAGCACATACCTTGATAAAGTTTTGAAGAAGTTTAAAATGGATCAGTTAAATAAAGGGTTCTTGCCAGTGTTACAAGGTGTGAAGTTGAGTAAGACTCGATACCCGACCACTGTAGAAGATAGAGAGAAAATGAAAGTCATTCCCTATTGATACGTCTCCGTCGTATCTATAATTTTTTATTGTTCCATGCCAATATTCTACAACTTTCATATACTTTTGGCAACTTTTTATACTATTTTTTGGGACTAACATATTGATCCAGTGCCCAGTGCCAGTTCCTGTTTGTTGCATGTTTTTTGTTTCGCAGAATATCCATATCAAACGGAATAAAAACGGACGGAGATTTTTTTTGGAATATATGTGAATTTTGGGAAGCGGAACCAATATGAAACGATGCCCGAGTGGGCCATGAGGCAGGGGGCGCGCCCTGGGTCCTCGTGGCCACACCGTAAGGCGGTTGCTGCCCTTCTTTCGTCGCAAGGAAGCTAATATCCGTATAAAAATCGTGTCAAAAAATCAGCCCAGTCGGAGTTACGGACCTCCGGAAATTTAAGAAACGGTGAAGGGCCAGAATCTGGGAACACAGAAACAGAGAGAGACAGAGAGACAGATCCAATCTCGGAGGGGCTCTCGCCCCTCCGCCGCCATGGAGGCCATGGACCAGAGGGGAAACCCTTCTCCCTTCTAGGGAGAAGGTCAAGGAAGAATAAGAATGAGGGGGGCTCTCTCCCCCTCGCTTCCGGTGGCGCCGGAGTGCCACCGGGGCCATCATCGTGTGACGGCGATCTACACCAACACCTCCGTGATCTTCACCAACATCTCCATCACCTTCCCCCATCTATCTACAACGGTCCACTCTCTCGCAACCCACTGTACCCTCTACTTGAACATGGTGCTTCATGCTTCATATTATTATCCAATGATGTGTTGCCATCCTATGATGTCTGGGTAGATTATCGTTGTCCTATCGGTGATTGGTGAATTGCTATGATTGATTTAAATTGCTTGTGGTTATGTCGCTGTCCTTTGGTGCCCATCATATGAGCACGCGCATGGATCACACCATAGGGTTAGTTGTATGTTGATAGGACTACGTATTGGAGGGCAAGAGTGACAGAAGATTCAACCTAGCGTAGAAATTGATGCATACGGGATTGAAGAGGGACCAATATATCTTAATGCTATGGTTGGGTTTTGCCTTAATGAAAGTTAGTAGCTGCAGATGCTTGCTAATAGTTCCAATCATAAGTGCATAGAATTCCAAGTAAGGGATGACATGCTAGCAGTGGCCTCTCCCACATAAAACTTGCTATCGGTCTAGTAACGTAGTTAATTGCTTAGGGGCAATTTCGCAACTCCTACCACCACTTTTCCACGCTCGCTGTCATTAAATTTATTGTTTCTTTATCTTAACAGCCCCTAGTTTATACATATGTGCTCTTTATATTCTCGCAAACCTATCCCACAAAAACCACAAAGTATTCTAGTTTCATACTTGTTCTAGGTAAAGTAAACGTCAAGCGGGCGAATAGTTGTATCGGTGGTCGATAGAACTTGAGGGAATATTTGTTCTGCCTTTAGCTCCTCGTTGGGTTCGACACTCTTACTTATCAAAAGAGGCTACAACTGATCCCCTACACTTGTGGGTTATCAAGACCTTTTTCTGGCGCCGTTGCCGGGGAGCAATAGCGTGGGGTGAATATCCTCATGTGTGCTTGTTTGCTTTATCACTAAGTAGATTTTATTTGTTGTTCTAAGTTGTTCTCTATATTTAGTTATGGATATGGAACACGAAATACCAAAAAACTTAGGTATACTTGCTACTCATGGAGATGGGGAACCTCCTAAAACTCTCGATGCTCGGTATGTGAAAGATATTATGTACTACTTTTTTTATCCTGAGAAAACCCCATTCAACTATGTAATGGGAGTAATGTTGGATCAACGTGAGTACTTTAGGGATTATCGCTTGACACAAAAAGGGAAACTATTATGGGATCAAATTTATATGTTGCATTGTTATGCTCGGCAACTATGCTTGAGATATGATTATACTTGTTGCTCTAGGATGAAGGCTCCACACCTTCCCTTTTCATGCAAATATAATGATAATGAGACCTTAGCTTCTTATGCTAATGGTATATATGATTATTATGATGTGGAACAAATAGAAGAATTCATTGCTTTTAAGGGTGCTTATGAAATTGAATCTCTCTTTAAAAATAATGATGCTTTTGATGATGATGTTTCTAGGCCTGAAAATCTTGCTATATTGAAATCTTGCTATTTGAATTATGAATATAACTCCAATATTGATGCGTTTATTGAGAAAGTCTCCGCTGTCCAAGAAGAGACTAATATTTTGCAGGAAACTATGGAAGAAGAAACTGATGACATTGTGAGCTCATTAGATGAAAAGATGACGAGGAGAGCGAAGAACAAAAGGAGGAAGAGCGGATTAGCTACCCGTGCCCACCTTCTAATGAGAGTAACTCCTCAACTCATACATTGTTTAATTTCCATTCGTGCTTACCAAAGGATGACTGCTATGATGATTGTTATGATCCCGTTGATTCTTTTGAAATATCCCTTTTTGATGATGCTTGCTATGCTTGCGGCCAAGATGCCAATATGAATTATGCCTATGGAGATGAACTTGCTATAGTTCCTTATGTTAAACATGACATAGTTGCTATTGCACCCACGCATGATAGTCCTATTATCTTTTTGAATTCTCCAAACTACACTATATCGGAGAAGTATGCACTTATTGAGGATTATATTGATGGGTTGCCTTTTTCCGTTACACATGATGATTTTGATGAATGTAATATGCATGTGCTTGCTGCTCCTACTTGCAATTATTATGAGAGAGGAACTACATCTCCGCCTCTCTATGTTTCCAACACGATAAAATTGCAAGAAACTGCTTATACTATGCATTGGCCTTTACTTGATGTGCATGAATTGTTCTTTTATGACATGCCGATGCATATGAAGAGAGTTATAATTCGTTGTTTCATGACACATATCACTTTGTGCTCACTACTAAATGCCAAATCATTGTTAATTAAAATTGGCTTTGATATACCTTGGGATCCGGATGGATCCACTACTTGAGCACTATATGCCTAGCTTAATGGCTTTAAAGAAAGCGCTGCCAGGGAGACAACCCGGAAGTTTTAGAGAGTCATTTATTTCTATTGTGTGCTTTCATATAGTTTTAAAAAAAGAGGGGAACCCAAAACTTTTCAAAAAGAAAAGTGAAAGTGATATAGACGAGCATCGTGAAAGTGGGGGACGTCCTTGAACTTTGTTCATGCCCATGGAAACTTTGTGAATCTTAATTACAGAAACTTTTCAACAAAAATAATTATCCCCTTGTACAATTCCATTGTATTATAAAAATAACGTGCCAAGGTTTGCCTTTAGGATGTTTACAATGCTTGTTGGTTTGTGCGGTACAGGACATAAACTTTGGCTGTAGTGCGCGATTTTACATTTTTTGCTGGAATGTCTAATGGTTCTGAAACTTTTTGCACTTCCTTTCTACACAAATTGTTTATTTTTCCTAATTTTGGCAGAAATTTTCAAGTATCAGAAGTATGGTGAATTGTTTTTGATGCATAGTTTGCTTGTTTTGATGAAACTATCAATTTCTATCAGTGGACTAAGCCATGGAAAATTTATATTACAGTAGCTACAATGCAAAAACAAAATATGAATTGGTTTGCAACAGTACTTAGAGTAGTGATTTGCTTTATTATACTAATGGATCTTACCGAGTTTTCTGTTGAAGTTTTGTGTGGATGAAGTGTTCGAAGATCGAGGAGGACTCGATGTGAGGAGAAGAAGGAGAGGCAAGAGCTCAAGCTTGGGGATGCCCAAGGCACCCCAAGTAAATATTCAAGGAGACTCAAGCGTCTAAGCTTGGGGATGCCCTGGAAGGCATCCCCTCTTTCTTCAACACGTATCGGTATGTTTTCGGATTCGTTTCATTCATGTGATATGTGCAGATCTTGGAGCGTCGTGTGCTTTTTCTTTTTCTTTTATTAAATGCACCATGCTGGTATGAGATAGTCCTTAGTTGATTTATAGAATGCTCTTTGCACTTCACTTATATCTTTCGAGTATGGCTTTATAGAATACTTCATGTGCTTCACTTACATCATTTGAAGTTTGGATTGCCTATTTCTCTTCACATAGAAAACCGCCATTTGTTGAATGCTCTTTTGCTTCACTTATAATTGTTAGAGCATGGGCATAACTTTTGTAGAAAGAATTAAAACTCTCTTGCTTCACTTATATCTATTTAGAGAGTTGATAGGAATTGGTCATTCACATGGTTAGTCATAAAATCCTACATAAACTTGTAGATCGCTGAATATGATATGTTTGATTCCTTGCAATAGTTTTGTGATATAGAGATGCTAATATGTGGGAGGTACTAGTGAATGATTGTGTTCTAGTAAAAATATTGGTGTTAAGGTTTGTGATTCCCGAAGCATGCACGTATGGTCTCCTAACTATGTAACCAATTTGGCGCACATTGTATTTTGATTGTTTATCTTTGCGTGAAGGTCGGGGGCGCGCGATGGTTAACTCCTACCAACCTCCCCCTTAGGAGCATGCGTCGTAGTATTTTGCTTCGAGGGCTAATAGATTTTCCGCAATAAGTATGTGAGTTCTTTATGACTAATGTTGAGTCCATGGATTATACACACTCTAACCCTTCCACCATTGCTAGCCTCTCTTGTACCGCGCAACTTTCGCCGGTACCATACACCTACCATATTCCTTCCTCAAAACAGCCACCATACCTACCTATCATGGCATTTCCATAGCCATTCTGATATATATTGCCATGTAACTCCACCGTTCCGTTTATTATGACACGCACCACCATTGTCATATTGCCTTGCATGATCGTAAGATAGCTAGCATGATGTTTCCATGGCTTGTCCGTTTTTTGATGTCATTGCTATGCTAGATCATTGCACATCCCGGTACACCACCAGAGGCATTCATATAGAGTCATATTTTTATTCTAGTATCGAGTTGTAATATGGAGTTGTAAGTAAATAGAAGTGTGATGATCATCATTATTAGAGCATTGTCCCTTGAAAAAAAAGAAGAAAAAAGAAAGGCCAAAAGAAAAGAAAAAAAGAAATGGCAAATAAATAAAAAGAGAAAGGCCAAAAAAAGGAAGGCCAAAAAAAGAAAAAAAGAAAAGAAAAAAAGGGGACAATGCTACTATCTTTTTCCATACTTGTGCTTCATCATAGCACCATGTTCTTCATGATAGAGAGTCTCCTATGTTGTCACTTTCATATACTAGTGGGAATTTTTCGTTATAGAACTTGGCTTGTATATTCCAACGATGGGCTTCCTCAAATGCCCTAGGTCTTCATGAGCAAGCAAGTTGATGCACACCCACTAGTTTTCTTTTGAGCTTTCATACACTTATAGCTCTAGTGCATCCGTTACATGGCAATCCCTACTCACTCACATTGATATCGATTGATGGACATCCACATAGTCCATTGATTTGCCTAGTTGATGTGAGACTTTCTCCCTACTTTTGTCTACTACCACCTTCTATTCCACCCATAGTGCTATGTCCATGGCTCACGCTCATGTATTGCGTGAAGAGTTGAAAAAGTTTGAAAAAGTAAAGTATGAAAACAATTGCTTGGCTGACACCGGGATGGGCATGAGGGGTACCTTGTGTTAAGAAAAGGGAGCATAAAAGACTATATGATTTTGTAGGGATAACGTTCTTTAGCATTGATATTTTGAAAGACTTGATTGTTTGTTGGGATGCCCGATTATTAAATTCTTCCATGTCAAATGATAGACTATTGCTTTGAATCACTCGTGTCTTAATATTCATGCCATGATTATATTACATGATCAAGATTATGCTAGGTAGAATTCCACATCAAAAAAATATCTTTTTTATCATTTACCTACTCGAGGACGAGTAGGAATTAAGCTTGGGGATGCTGATACGTCTCTGTCGTATCTATAATTTTTTATTGTTCCATGCCAATATTCTACAACTTTCATATACTTTTGGCAACTTTTTATACTATTTTTTGGGACTAACATATTGATCCAGTGCCCAGTGCCAGTTCCTGTTTGTTGCATGTTTTTTGTTTTGCAGAATATCCATACCAAACGGAGTCCAAACGGAACAAAAATGGACGGAGATTTTTTTTTGGAATATATGTGAATTTTGGGAAGTGGAACCAACATGAAACGATGCCTGAGTGGGCCACGAGGCAGGGGGCGCGCCTTGGGCCCTCGTGGACACACCGTAAGGCGGTTGATGCCCTTCTTTTTCCGCAAGAAAGCTAATATCCCAATAAAAATCGTGTCAAAAAATCAGCCCAATTGGAGTTACGGATCTCCGGGAATTTAATAAACGGTGAAGGGCCAGAATCTGGGAACGCAGAAACAGACAGAGAGAAAGAGACAGATCCAATCTCGGAGGGGCTCTCGCCCCTCCGCCGCCATGGAGGCCATGGACCAGAGGGGAAACCCTTCTCCCATCTAGGGAGAAGGTGAAGGAAGATGAAGAAGGAGGGGGCTCTCTCCCCCTCGCTTCCGGTGGCGCCGGAGTGCCACCGGGGCCATCATCGTGTGACGGCGATCTACACCAACACCTCCGTCATCTTCACCAACATCTCCATCACCTTCCCCCATCTATCTACAACAGTCCACTCTCCCGCAACCCGCTGTACCCTCTACTTGAACATGGTGCTTTATGCTTCATATTATTATCCAATGATGTGTTGCCATCCTATGATGTCTGAGTAGATTATCGTTGTCCTATCGGTGATTGGTGAATTGCTATGATTGATTTAAATTGCTTGTGGTTATGTCGCTGTCCTTTGGTGCCCATCATATGAGCGCGCGCGTAGATCACACCATAGGGTTAGTTGTATGTTGATAGGACTACGTATTGGAGGGCAAGAGTGACAGAAGCTTCAACCTAGCGTAGAAATTGATCCATACGGGATTGAAGGGGGACCAATATATCTTAATGCTATGGTTGGGTGTTACCTTAATGAATGTTAGTAGTTGCGGATGCTTGCTAATAGTTCCAATCATAAGTGCATAGAATTCCAAGTTAGGGATGACATGCTAGCAGTGGCCTCTCCCACATAAAACTTGCTATCGGTCTAGTAACGTAGTCAATTGCTTAGGGGCAATTTCGCAACTCCTACCACCACTTTCCGCACTTGTTGTCATTAACTTTGTTGTTTCTTTATCTTAACAGCCCCTAGTTAATATTTACATGCTCTTTATATTCTTGCAAACCTATCCCACAAAAACCACAAAGTATTTCTAGTTTCATACTTGTTCTAGGTAAAGTAAACGTCAAGCGAGCGTATAGTTGTATCGGTGGTCGATAGAACTTGAGGGAATATTTGTTCTGCCTTTAGGTCCTCGTTGGGTTCGACACTCTTACTTATCGAAAGAGGCTACAACTGATCCCCTACACTTGTGGGTTATCACCTATGCTTCAGCCATAGGTTCTATCATGTATGCAATGCTGTGTAGCAGATCTGATGTGTGCCTTGCTATAAGTCTAGCAGGGAGGTACCAAAGTAATCCAGGAGTGGATCACTGGACAGCGGTCAAGAACATCCTGAAGTACCTGAAAAGGACAAATGATATGTTTATCGTTTATGGAGGTGACAAAGAGCTCGTCGTAAACGGTTACATCAATTCAAGCTTTGACACTGATCCGGATGACTCTAAGTCACAAACCAGATACGTATTTTTGTTGAACGGTGGAGCTGTCAGTTGGTGCAGTTCGAAGCAGAGCGTCATGGTGGGATCTACGTGTGAAGCGGAGTACATAGCTGCTTCAGAAGCAGCAAATGATGGAGTCTGGATGAAAGAGTTCATATCCAATCTGGGTGTAATACCTAGTGCATTGGGTTCAATGAAAATCTTTTGTGGCAACACTGGAGAAATAGCCTTAGCCAAGGAATCCAGGTTTCACAAGAGAACCAAGCAAATCAAGAGATGCTTCAACTCCATCCGCGATCAAGTCAAGGAGGGAGACATAGAAATTTGCAAAATACATACGAATCTGAATGTTGCAGGCCCATTGACTAAGCCTCTTCCACGAGGAAAACATGATCAGCACCAAGACTCCATGGGTGTTAGAATCATTACTATGTAATCTAGGTTATTGACTCTAGTGCAAGTGGAAGACTGAAGGAAATATGCTCTAGAGGCAATAATAAAGTTGTTATTGATATTTCCTTGTATATCATGATAAATGTCTTTTATTCATGCTAGAATTGTATTAACCGAAAACTTGATACATGTGTGAATACATACACAAAACAGAGTGTCCCTAGTATGCCTCTACTAGACAAGCTCGTTAATCAAAGATGGTTATGTTTCCTAACCATAGACATGTGTTGTCATTTGATCAACGGGATCACATCAGTAGGAGAATGATGTGATGGACAAGACCCATCCGTTAGCTTAACACTATGATCGTTTAGTTTTATTGCTATAGCTTTCTTCATGACTTACACATGTTCCTCTGACTATGAGATTGTGCAATTCCTGAATACCAGAGGAACACCTTGTGTGCTATCAAACATCACAATGTAATTGGGTGATTATAAAGATGATCTACAGGTGTTTCCGAAAGTGTTTGTGGTGTTGGCATAGATCAAGATTAGGATTTGTCGCTCCGAGTGTCGGAGAGGTATCTTTGGGCCCTCTCGGTAATACACATCATTATAAGCTTTGCAAGCAAATGACTAATGAGTTAGTCACGAGATGATGTATTACAGTATGAGTAAAGAGACTTGCTGGTAACAAGATTGAACTAGGTATGATGATACCGACGATCGAATCTTGGGCAAGTAACATACCAATGACAAAGGGAATAACGTATGTTGTTGTGCGGTTTGACTCATAAAGATCTTCGCAGAATATGTAGGAACCAATATGAGCATACATGTTTCGCTATTGGTTATTGACCGGAGATGAGTCTCGGTCATGTCTACATAGTTCTCGAACCTGTAGGGTCCGCATGCTTAACGTTCGATGACGATTAGTATTATGAGTTTATGTGATTTGATGTACTCAAGGTTGTTCGGAGTCCCGGATGAGATCACGGGCATGACGAGGAATCTCAAAATGGTCGATACATAAAGATTGATATATTGTACCATGTTGTTCGGACACCGGAAGTGTTTCGGAGAGTTTCTGATAAAACCGGATTGCCAGAGGGTGATACGTCCAAAACTTATCTATAATTTCTGCTTGCTCCATGCCTCTTTTGTGTGATATTGCTATGATATTTATGCACTTCCATACACTTTTGATCATATTTGGACTAACCTATTAACTCAGTGCACCCCAGTGCCAGTTTATGTTTTCTGCTGTTTTTGTATTTCACGTTTTCCCATTACGTAAACTGCCAGAAAAATTCCGCGAAAAATATATAAAAAATCAGCGTTCTGGAAGCTTCCATGTGGCCAAAGTAGGGCCGGAGGGGGACCACCAGGGCTCCAGGCGGCCAGAGGGCGCGCCCCCCTCCTGACCGCGCCGCCAGGGCGCCTGGGCCCCCCTGGCCTCCTCTGACGCCCCCCTTTGGCATATATTTACACCGCGTCCCGAAACCCTCGAGGACAGAACCCTTTTTCGCGATCTCATCTCTGTTCCGCCGCCGCCGCGCTTCCAAGATCGGGAGCACCAGGAGAACTCTTCCCGGCACCCTGCCGGAGGGGAGGATCACCACCGGGAGCCTCTCCACCACCATGGACGCCTCCCGGATGAGTTGTGAGTAGTCTCCCTTGGACCATGGGTCCATGACCAGTAGCTATGTGATGTTCTCCTCCCCTCTTTGTTCTTCACCGATTAGACCTCGTGAGCTGCCCTACATGATCGAGGCACATATGTAATCCTTATGCTGTTGCTATGCTGAGTTTGCTGGGATCCGATGGATTATGAGATTATGTTCAGATTGTGTGTGAGTAATATATTTGATTCACCTCTTTTATATTTATGTGCTTGTGTAATGCTTGCATGTTCTCCGTTGCTGTTTATTGCTTTGGCCAAGTAGTAGGTAGTAACTCCAAGAGGGAACGTTATGCTTGATTGTGGGTTCATGCCCCTCGATGACTAGCTTGAGTGACAGAAACATGAGTCTAGGGGATGTGCTGTTGCCACAAGGGGGAAAACAACGGTGCTTGTACTTGCGGGTGCAAGGATTGTTTACTTTACGCAAAGTTCTTTTAATGCAGTTGTCTGTTGCTTTGAGTTTACACTATGGGTGGGACTCGCAACTTAATACCAGCGAGATGTTCTGGATAGATATCTCAAGGTGGATGATTAGTAGTAGATGCAGATGGATTTCGGTCTAATTGCCTTGACGTACCGCCCATGCTTTTGAGCCTCTACCTTTCTTTGCAGCATAGTTAGCATTGGTTTGCGCACATAATCCTGTCAATTGCCCAGCTGTAATTCGTTTACCTCGCTTAGCTGTTTTATCGTCTTTTGGGAGAGAGACATCACTAGTGAACATCATGGGACCCCGGTCCATATTACCATCACTGATCACATCCGTTATTTACTTTCTGTTCTTACTTACTAGTTGCAGTAATACCTATCACTATTATCTCTTGCGTTTGATCCTTTGTAAACGACAAGGCCGGAGGGATTGACAACCTCTCTGTACTCGTTGGGAGCAAAGTTATTTGTATTTGTGTGCAGGTCCGGTCAATCGCTAGTTGCGCCGCTAGCAGTTGACACCTTCTTGTTGAACCTCGGAGTCTCAGAGGATTCGATCCTTGGTATCTTTGCCAAGGGAAAACTACCGCTACACTGCATCTCAAACCTTCCACTTGGGGTAACCAACGAGGGGCGAGAAGCCATCAAGCAAAGTTTTCTGGCGCCGTCGCCGGGACTCCACTCTTCAAGATAGGGGAGTTGCACGCTATCTTTTACCTTTGCTTTTTAGTCTTGTTAGTTTACCTTTCAGTTTTTGCTTTAGTGTCTTCTATCAAAAATCACAAAAATAGTTATCTCATTCTTTAGTTGTCGTTATGACTGGTCCTTTTGTCTTTGGTGAGGCAGAAGTTCTCACCTTTAAACAAAGAGGTGGGGAAAGTATAAAAGATGCTTGGTATAGAATTAATGATTCTCAAAAAAGAGCCACCAAGAAACAATCTACTACTATCCTGCTTAGAAATTTTTATGTTGGAATTACTTCTTGGAATAGGTTTATTCTAGATTCTGCTATCAATGGGAATTTCCTAGAGGCCCCAGTTTGGGAATCTCTTAGTATTATTGAAAATCTCGTTGGAAATCCCCCTGTTGTTAGCATTCAAGAGGACATCACCCTAGCTCACATTATGAAAAAACTTGAAAAGATAGAGCTAGAGATGCCAAACATTAATAAGATACATGAGTTGGATCGTAAGATCCAAGGGAATTTGAATAGGCTTGATAGCTCCATGCATAAAATTCTCAAAACTTTGGAGACCATCAAATCCCATGACTTGGATTCTTCTAGGATAGACAAGATTGAGGAAATCTTTGATACTCTAGGAACTACTTTCTCCTCAATCAAAACCAAAAAGGTAGAAACTCCGGCAAAGAAGGAGCCTAAGTTCGTTTACGTTCCAAAGGCTCCCCGCTCTAAAAGTAATCCATCTATTGCCAAAGGGGTTGAAACTGTGAAGACTTTGGAAGAAACACCTCTCTTTGATAAATTTATAAATGAATCTTCCCTTGACTTTTTTCCTTTTGGTCTTCTCCCTAGAAGTATCTCTGTTAGGCCTTTATTTGAAAGTCCTCTTAAGACTAGTTGTACTATTGAAGAGCTTTTTGATGATCTTGATGATGGTTCAATTGGTACAACTTGATCTCTTTGCATTATGCCTAGCTTAAAGGCATAAAAGAAAGCGCTTTTGGGAGGCAGCCCACAATGAATAAAATTTTATTTTGCTTTTGTTGTGTCTTGATGTTGTTACTACAGTAGCATCATCATTGTATATTTACTTTTCAGCTTTGTGCCAAGTGTAGCCTCTGATTGCAAGAAAGTTCAAAAGTTGTGACGTGCTGTCCAGGAAACAGATTCTGTCCTTGGACAGAAAAATTCGTATAAAATCACCAGATCATCTTTTTGGTCTGAATTTTTTCGACAGCGTGCTCTATACAATTGGCTTTCGGGCGTCTGAGTTTTTTGATTTGAGTTGCAGAAGTGCCGCGAAAAAATTATTTACTACCTGCTGGTCTGTTTTTCACAGATTCTGTCCTGTTTTGCCTTTCCTTCGTTTTGCGAACCTTGAGCTTGCTTTTTCTTTGCAAAAACCTTTTTGGATATCTTGAGAAACAGTAGACCTTCAAGATTATCCTTATTTCCAGCAAGGAAAAATTATTTTATCATGAGTACTAACCTCGCTAATCATATTATGATGAGTTATGTATGAAGGGAGTTTTCAAGTGTGCGAGGGAAGATGATAAAAAGATCCAGGAGTGTCAAACGCTCAAGCTTGGGGATGCCCCCGTGCACCCCCAAGAAATATTCAAGAAGACTCAAGCGTCTAAGCTTGGGGATGCCCCCGTGCATCCCCTTCTCCATCAACAATTATCAGTTCGTCTTTCGTTCCACTATATTTTTATCACTTCATGTGTTATGTGCTATGCTTGGAGCGTCTTGCTTTTAGTTTCCTTTTTAGTTTTCTTTAGCTTTGCTTGCTGTTCATAACGAGTTGTAACTCAGCTTTCTTTGTGTGGAAGAGAAACACGCTCCACTTCAACCTAGAACATAACATGGGATTTTCATGTTTATCTTTGCTGTGTATGTTCTTTGTCTTTCAATAGCTACTATCATGTTCAGCTCTTAGTTTTCATGCTTTACTTTTTGAAGAGCTTTTGTTTAGTTGGTCGCTGGAACTGTCTTGAGTTATCATGCTTATCTTGTTAAGAGAGTTGGCTTCTGTTGCACTGGTTGATATGTCTATGATAAAAATGCTATGTGCATAATGGTGCTTAGTAGTTCATGTTTTCTTATGGTTAGTCTCAAATAGCTGGGAGGTTCTTAATGTGTTATTGAAGTACCAACATGATTTGTTTGCCTATGATGTGGTATGGTTTAGTGGTATCTTCCTCCAAGAATTTATTTTGATTGACTTGGCATATGCTCACGCATATTTAAGACTGTAAAGAAAGTCTATCAAGCCTTGATGATCTTTAATTTCTGAGTAGCGATATAACTTCCATGCCCGATTCAATTTTGCTTTGTCGCTCTGCATGATTATGACCGTCATTGCTCTTTTAGTTGGTCGCTCCCAGTCTTTTGCTAACCTTCGCCTGTACTAAGCGGATTGACTGCTTGTGCATCCAAAATCCTTTAAACCAGTTATGCCATATGAGTCCACCATACCTTCCTATACATGGTATTTACCTGCCATTCCTAACGAAGACTTTCATGTACCATCTCAAAATTATTCAAAAAAGCATTTCTCTTTTGTGCCTCTGTTTTAGCTCATGAGGAAGTAGTAGTTAATTCATGATCTTTTTAAGTTGGACAAGCTTCACCCCGGGATTGCATGTCTAATGTGCAAACCCCTAATACGAGAAGGAACTGGCATAGAGTGCGCCCGACTCATTAAAAAAATATACAACAAACAAACCCTCCTTCACGCTTTGTTCATGAGAAATCAGAAAACTTTGGCAGTGATAAACAAAGGAGATTAAGAGGATGTGATCGTCCTTGTGCGGGAGCCGTTCCTCGAAACTTGTCCAGCTCAAGAAGTAATTGAGTTATCTACTAGCATTCGTTGACGAAATATGCATATTCTAAAAAAATAATTATTACCTCTGTTTTTAAAAACCAAGAGCTCTGGTACATGTTTAGTTTTTGTTTCCGACCACGGGTTTTCAACTTTGCCAACAAAAGCCACGGTTCGAGAGTCTCCACCTTCTTTCTTTAAAGCACCAACTATTGAGAGCATGATTGTCATTCTGAGTGTAATGTGCATTGTCCCAAAGTACCATTGTCTTCTGCATGACTATGATATCGTTTATTCTGAAATCATTGTATCTAGTCGTCACTTAAACTTTGGAGGTGCCCCTGCATTTATGTTTTGCTTCACTAAAGGGGGCAAGCTAGGTACCACTTTGTCATGTTTGCACACCATGCTCACTACAAATCTATTGAGTGTTTCAGTATCATATTGTAAAACTTTCAGTTCTTTGTGATGTTCTCATGAGGCAACTTAATTACTACAGACTCATTGTCTCAGTAAGCACTTGTCATGTGACTGTGAAAAGTTCTTATATGGTTAATAGCATGTCACCACAGAAATTATGCTTGTTATCATTTACCTACTCGAGGACGAGCAGGAATTAAGCTTGGGGATGTTGATACGTCCAAAACGTATCTATAATTTCTGCTTGCTCCATGCCTCTTTTGTGTGATATTGCTATGATATTTATGCACTTCCATACACTTTTGATCATATTTGGACTAACCTATTAACTCAGTGCACCCCAGTGCTAGTTTCTGTTTTCTGCTGTTTTTGTATTTCAGGTTTTCCCATTACGTAAACTGCCAGAAAAATTACGGGAAAATATATAAAAAATCAGCGTTCCGGAAGCTTCCATGCGGCCAAAGTAGGGACGGAGGGGGGCCACCAGGGCTCCAGGCGGCCAGAGGGCGCGCCCCCCCTCCTGGCCGCGCTGCCAGGGCGCCTGGGCCCCCTGGCCTCCTCTGACGCCCCCCTTTGGCATATATTTACACCGCGTCCCGAAACCCTCGAGGACGGAACCCTTTTTCGCGATCTCATCTCTGTTCCGCCGCTGCCGCGCTTCCAAGATCGGGAGCACCAGGAGAACCCTTCCCGGCACCCTGCCGGAGGGGAGGATCACCACCGGGAGCCTCTCCACCACCATGGACGCCTCCCGGATGAGTTGTGAGTAGTCTCCCTTGGACCATGGGTCCATGACCAGTAGCTATGTGATGTTCTCCTCCCCTCTTTGTTCTTCACCGATTAGACCTCGTGAGCTGCCCTACATGATCGAGGCACATATGTAATCCTTATGCTGTTGCTATGCTGAGTTTGCTGGGATCCGATGGATTATGAGATTATGTTCAGATTGTGTGTGAGTAATATATTTGATTCACCACTTTTATATTTATGTTCTTGAGTAATTCTTGCATGTTCTCCGTTGCTGTTTATTGCTTTGGCCAAGTAGTAGGTAGTAACTCCAAGAGGGAACGTTGATACGTCCAAAACGTATCTATAATTTCTGCTTGCTCCATGCCTCTTTTGGGTGATATTGCTATGTTATTTATACACTTCCATACACTTTTGATCATATTTGGACTAACCTATTAACTCAGTGCACCCCAGTGCCAGTTTCTGTTTTCGGCTGTTTTTGTATTTCAGGTTTTCACATTACGAGAACTGCCAGAAAAAATCCAGAAAAATTATATAAAAAATCAGCGTTCCGGAAGCTTCCATGCGGCCAAAGTAGGGCCGGAGGGGACCCACAGGGGTTCCAGGCGGCCCGCCCACGCGCCCCCCCTGGCCGCGCCGGGGGGGCGCCTGGGCACCCCTGACCACCTCTGATGCCCCCCTTTGGCATATATTTACACCGTGTCACGGAAACCCTGATTCCAGACCCCTTTTCTCCAGACGCGATTCCGATCTCCGCCGCCATCGCCATCAAGCTTCGGGGGACCAGAATTCCTGCACCGGCACCCTGCCGGGACGGGAAAGTGCCCCCGGATTCATCTCCATCGACGTTGCTTCCTCCCTCCATGATGCGGGAGTAGTTCCTCCTCGGGGCCGAGGTTCTTACCAGTAGCTATGTGGTCAATTCTCTCTCCCATGATGTGATCTTCGTTGTGATCATAGGCTATGTTAATCTAGGGTGATCCCATGATATTTCCCCTTCCTCTATCTATTGGATTGATGTACTCACTTGTCTTTATCTAATATAATCCCCGAGACCAAGGTGACAGCGGTCTATTGGACATGGATTAGAAAAGTATTTTCATGAGTGATTTCCTCTCTTGTGTGTTGATTGAAGATCGAGAGTCTCTTGGTGCTTGTCTTTGACTATCCTTTAGATATGTTGTGGTGATTGTGGGACTCTCTTTGGATGGCCGCGATGACATTGGGAAATCCATAGATTGAGAACTACGAACTTTGAGGTGTGCTTTTGTAGCCCTACATAATTCTCGTCCTCTCTTGACCACGAAGGAATGACCTCCGAGTGCGTCCCCTTTGCATGTTTTATGGGAAATATCATGTGATTCGATTATGTTAATGTTGTTGGGAGTTGCCATTAGTGAAAGTATGAACCCTAGGCCTTGTTTCCACCATTGCAATACCATTTGTGCTCACGTTTACTACTTGTTTGCTTGCTGCACTTTTTATTACAGAATTATATTACTTTGCTTTGCCACTCCTATCATCCATATTTTACCATCTCTTCGCCAAACTAGTGCACCTATACAACTCCTAGTTGTATTAGGTGTGTTGGGGAAAAAGAGACTTCTTGTATCTTAGTTGCAGGGTTGCTTGAGAGAGACCATCTTCAACCTCTACTTCCCTGAGTTCGATAAACCTTAGGTCATCCACTTGAGGGAAATTGCTGCTGTCCTACAAACCTCTGCGCTTGGAGGCCCAACATAGTCTACAAGAGTAGAAGCGTGTGTAGACATCAAACGTTATGCTTGATTGTGGGTTCATGCCCCTCGATGACTAGCTTGAGTGACAGAAACATGAGTCTAGGGGATGTGCTGTTGCCACAAGGGGAAAAAACGGTGCTTGTACTTGCGGGTGCAAGGATTGTTTACTTTACGCAAAGTTCTTTTAATGCAGTTTTATGTTGCTTTGAGTTTACACTATGGGTGGGACTCGCAACTTAATACCAACGAGATGTTCTGGATAGATATCTCAAGGTGGATGATTAGTAGTAGATGCAGATGAATTTCGGTCTACTTGCTTTGGCGTACCGCCCATGCTTTTGAGCCTCTACCTTTCTTTGCAGCATAGTTAGCATTGGTTTGCACACATAATCCTGTCAATTGCCCAGTTGTAATTCGTTTACCTCGCTTAGCTGTTTTATCGTCTTTTGGGAGAGAGACATCACTAGTGAACATCGTGGGACCCCGATCCATATTACCATCACTGATCACATCCGTTATTTACTTTTTGTTCTTACTTACTAGTTGCAGTAATACCTATCACTATTATCTCTTGCGTTTGATCCTTTGTAAACGACAAGGCCGGAGGGATTAACAACCTCTCTGTACTCGTTGGGAGCAAAGTTATTTGTATTTGTGTGCAGGTCCGGTCAATCGCTAGTTGCGCCGCTAGCAGTTGACACCTTCTTGTTGAACCTCGGAGTCTCAGGGGATTCGATCCTTGGTATCTTTGCCAAGGGAAAACTACCGCTACACTGCATCTCAAACCTTCCACTTGGGGTAACCAACAAGGGGCAAGAAGCCATCAGAGGGTTACCGGAAACCCCGGGGAGGTTAATGGGCCACCATGGGCCCTAGAGGAGAGAGGGCCGACCAGAAGGTGGCGCGCGCCCCCTAGTCCGAATTGGAAAAGGGTGGGGGCGGCGCCCCCTGCTTCCTTCTCTCCCCTTCCTCCTTCCTTCTCCTCCTTGGTGGACTAGGACACGGGAGAAATCTACTCCTACTAAGAGTATGATTCCTCCCCCTTGGCGCGCCCCATGTAGGCCGGCCTCCTCCTCCCTCCCTCCTTTATATACGTTGGGAGTGGGAACCCCATAGACACACAAGTTGATTTCTTAGCCATGTGCGGTGCCCCCTCCACAATTTCACACCTCGGTCATATTGTCATAGTGCTTAGGCGAAGCCCTGCGTCGGTAACTTCATCAACACCGTTACCACGCCGTCATGCTGACGTAACTGTCTCTCGGCCTCAACTGGATCAAGAGTTCGAGGGACCTCACCGAGCTGAACGTGTGCAAATCACGAAGGTGCCGTGCGTTCGGTACTTGATCGGTTGGATCGCGAAGACGTTCGACTACATCAACCCTGTTACTAAATGCTTCCGCTTTCGGTCTATGAGGGTACGTGGACACACTCTCCCCACTCGTTGCTATGCTTCTCCTAGATAGATCTTGTGTGATCGTAGGATTTTTTTTTTGAAATACTATGTTGTCCAACAAACTGCATCCCTCTACCTCTTCTGTCTTAGGCAATGAAGGGGCAAGATCCTCACAGAAACTATCAAGAACCTTGACTCCCATTGCATCTATGTCGGAATCGTTCATTGGTTTAATGGCTGCTAAGTTACGAATAATTTCTAAAGTGCGTTCTGCTTCAAGATCCAGGATATCATTAACTGATCTAGTAATTTCACTGTCGTTACTACCTAGTGAAACCCCTAGTTGATTTGCATTGTGAGCAATCTCATCATTGGAAAAATGCAAAACAGAATTGGACATATTGACCGACATACCAGTAGTGACCTCCATGTCATGAAGCTTGGCCGCCCTCATAGCGCACCTTAGCTGCATGTCATCAACATCCGGCTTATCCTGGAAGCAACTACTCATCCTTCGTCCTTTAGAAACAAGATCCTGGATCCCTCCAAAAGCAATGATCTCCTCCCGCGTGGCTCCGTTAACTAGCTAGGTTAACTAGGTAGGTTAATTATGTTCATTAGGTTAATAAGCATTTAGCTAAAAATAAAAAACAGAATTGATGCTATATGATATATGTCGTTGATGTTCATTTGCATATTCTATTATTGTTGATTATATCTTTTCATTGAGGTGGTCATGTTATATCTTTTCATTCAAGTGGTTCGATTGTGCCCAAGTGGCCTTTAGTTGTTTCTAGGGAACGAAGGCGAGTGACCTTTGTTTTGCCGGAATGTTAATTCATTTCCGTTTCGACAAATTTTAGGTGCTCGATTTGTCCACTTTTTAGCAAAGGTCATGCCGAAATTTTCTGTGAATTTCGGCATGACTTATGCCACAAACTAGGACATATCGAGTGCCCGAGATTTCCCGCACCGGGAATGAATCAACGTTCCTGGAAAACATAGGTCTTTTTTATGTCATTATTTATTTTATTAGGTATAGAATTAATTGAATAGATTTAATACTAGGAAATTTGGCTAGCAACTATGAAGGACAGAATTCTGATGATTGCAACGTCTATGAGGTGGCAGATGCTTATTTAAACCTTCTTGACGAGCAACGGTTGTTGTAGGACCCACCTATCACATCCGAGACTGGCATCGAGACCGGCGCCGAGACTGCCGTTGAGACCCAGACTGGCACCGAGATTGGCGAAGCCGGTATAGAACCAAAACCAAAGAGGAGACATTGACCCCCAAACCAGCTCATCACTACTAGACTGGTGGTCACGAATGTTGCAGACCCGTTGACTAAGCCTCTTCCACGAGCAAAACATGATCAACATCAAGACTCCATGGGTGTTAGAATCATTACTATGTAATCTAGATTATTGACTCTAGTGCAAGTGGGAGACTTAAGGAAATATGCTCTTGAGGCAATAATAAAGTTGTTATTTATATTTCCTTGTATATCATGATAAATGTCTTTTATTCATGCTAGAATTGTATTAACCGAAAACTTGATACATGTGTGAATACATAGAAAAAAACAGAGTGTCCCTAGTATGCCTCTACTAGACTAGCTTGTTAATCAAAGATGGTTATGTTTCCTAACCATAGACATTTGTTGTCATTTGATCAACGAGATCACATCATTAGGAGAATGATGTGATGGACAAGACCCATCCGTTAGCTTAGCACCATGATTGTTTAGTTTTATTTATATTGCTTTCTTCATGACTTATACATGTTCCTCAGACTATGAGATTGTGCAACTCCCGAATACCGGAGGAACACCTTGTGTGCTATCAAACGTCACAACGTAACTGGGTGATTATAAAGATGCTCTACCGGTGTTTCTGAAAGTGTTTGTGGTGTTGGCATAGATCAAGATTAGGATTTGTCGCTCCGAGTGTCGGAGAGGTATCTCTGGGCCCTCTTGGTAATACACATCATAATAAGCCTTGCAAGCAAACGACTAATGAGTTAGTCACGAGATGATGTATTACGGAACGAGTAAAGAGACTTGCTCGTAACGAGATTGAACTAGGTATGATGATACCGACGATTGAATCTTGGGCAAGTAACATACCGATGACAAAGGGAACAACGTATGTTGTTGTGCGGTTTGACTGATAAAGATCTTCGTGGAATATGTAGGAACCAATATGAGCATATAGGTTTCGCTATTAGTTATTGGCCGGAGATGAGTCTCGGTCATGTCTACATAGTTCTCGAACCTGTAGGGTCCGCACGCTTAACGTTTGATGACGATTAGTATTATGAGTTTATGTCATTTGATGTACTCAAGATTGTTCGGAGTCCCGGATGAGATCACGAGCATGACGAGGAGTCTCGAAATGGTTGAGACATAAAGATTGATATATTGGACCATGTTGTTCGGACACCGGAAGTGTTCCAGAGAGTTTCTGATAAAATCGGAGTGCCAGAGGGTTACCGGAAACCCCCGGGAGGTTAATGGGCCACCATGGGCCCTAGAGGAGAGAGGGCCGTCCAGGAGGTGGCGCGCGCCTCCTAGTCCGAATTGGAAAAGGGTTGTGGGTGGCGCCCCCCTCCTTCCTTCTCTCCCCTTCCTCCTTCCTTCTCCTCCTTGGTGGACTAGGTAAGGGGAGAAATCTACTCCTACTAGGAGTATGATTCCTCCCCCTTGGCGCGCCCTTATGTAGGCCGGCCTCCCCCTCCCTCCCTCCTTTATATACGTTGGGAGTGGGAACCCCATAGACACACAAGTTCATTTCTTAGCCGTGTGCGGTGCCCCCTCCACAGTTTCACACCTCGGTCATATTGTCATAGTGCTTAGGCGAAGCCCTGTATCGGTAACTTCATCAACACCGTTACCACGCCGTGATGCTGACGAAACTCTCCCTCGGCCTCAACTGGATCAAGAGTTCGAGGGACCTCACCAAGCTGAACGTGTGCAGATCACGGAGGTGCCGTGCGTTCGCTACTTGATCGGTTGGATCGCGAAGATGTTCGACTACATCAACCGCGTTACTAAACGCTTCCGCTTTTGGTCTACGAGGGTACGTGGACACACTCTCCTCGCTCGTTGCTATGCTTCTCCTAGATAGATCTTGTGTGATCGTAGGATTTTTTTGAAATACTACGTTCCCCAACAAACTACATCCCTCTTCCTCTTGTGTCTCACGGAAGTAAGGGGCAAGATCCTCATAGAAACTATCAAGAACCCTGACTCCCAACGCATCTATGTCGGAATTGTTCATGGGTTTAACGGCTGCTAAGTTATGAATCATTTCTAAAGTGCGTTCCGCTTCGAGATCCAGGATATCATTAATTGATCTAGTAATTTCATTGTCATTACTACCTACTGAAACCCCTAGTTGATTTGCATTGTGAGCAGTCTCATCATTGGAAAAATGCAAAATAGAATTGGACGTATTGACCGACATACCAGTAGTGACCTCCATGACATGAAGCTTGGACGCCCTCATAGCACACCTTAGGTGCATGTCATCAACATCCGGCTTATCCTGGAAGCGACTACTCATCCTTCGTCCTTTAGAAAAGCAATCATGTCTTCTCAAAATACCATGGCTAAAGAAAGTTACCCCTACAAAATCATATAGTGTTGATTATGCTCCCTTATTATCACAAAAAAAAATTCATGTCATGCACAACCCCGATTTCAGCCAAGCATTTGTTTTCATGCTCTATCTTTTCAAACCTTTCAACTTTCACGCAATACATGAGCGTGAGCCATGGACATAGCACTATGGGTGGAAAAGAGGTGGTTGTGGAGAAGACAAAAAGGAGGGAGATAGTCTCACATCAACTAGGCGTATCAACGGGCTATGGAGATGCCCATCAATAGATATCAATGTGAGTGAGTAGGGAATATAGTATGTTCAACACCAATATAAATAAAGAATGAGTTCAATACAGTACCTTAGAGTGGTGGTTTGTTTTCTTATACTAACGGAGCTCACGAGATTTTCTATTAAGTTTTGTGTTGTGAAGTTTTCAAGTTTTTGGGTAAGGATTTGATGGACTATGGAACAAAGAGTGGAAAGAGCCTAAGATTGGGGATGCCCAAGGCAACCCAAGGTAAAATTCAAGGACAACCAAAAGCCTAAGCTTGGGGATGCCATGTGAAGGCATCCCCTCTTTCGTCTTCGTCTATCGGTAACTTTACTTGAGACAATATTTTTATTCACCACATGATATGTGTTTTGCTTGGAGCGTCTTGTATGATTTGAGTCTTTGCTTTATATTTTACCACAATCATCCTTGCTGTACACACCTTTTGGGAGAGACACACATGAATCGGAATTTATTAGAATACTCTATGTACTTCACTTATATCTTTTGAGTTAGATAGTTTTGCTCTAGTGCTTCACTTATATCTTTTTAGAGCACGATGGTGGTTTTATTTTATAGAAATTATGGATATCTCATGCTTCACTTATATTATTTTGAGAGTCCTTTAGAACAACATGGTAATTTTCTTTGGTTATAAAATTAGTCCTAATATGATAGACATCCAAGATGGGTATAATAAAAACTTTCATATAAAGTGCATTGAATAGTACGGGAAGTTTGATACTTGATGATTGTTTTGAGATATGAGGATGGTGATATTAGAGTCATGCTAGTAGAGTAGTTGTGAATTTGAGAAATACTTGTGTTGAGGTTTGCAAGTCCCGTAGCATGCACGTATGGTAACCGTTGTGTGACAAATTTGAAGCATGAGGTATTTCATTGATTGTCATCCTTTGTGTGAAGGTCGGGATCACGCGATGGCTAACTCCTACCAACCCTTCCCCTAGGAGAATACATGTAATACTTTGTTTTGATGACTCGTAGATTTTTCAAATAAGTATGTGAGTTCTTTATGACTAATGTTGAGTCCATGGATTATACGCACTCTCACCCTTCCACCATTGCTAGCCTCTCTTGTACCGCGCAACTTTCACCGGTACGATACACCCACCATATACCTTCCTCAAAACAGCCACCGTACCTACCTATCATGGCATTTCCATAGCCATTCCGATATATATTGCCATGCAACTTTCCACTGTTCCGTTTATTATGACACGCTTCATCATTGTCATATTGCCATGCATGATCATGTAGTTGACATCGTATTTGTGGCAAGGCCACCATGCATAATTTTTCATACATGTCACTCTTGATTCATTGCACATCCTGGTACACCGCTAGAGGCATTCATATAGAGTCATATTTTTTTGACAAAATGACAGCAGGGGGGAAAACCCCTACTGTTTCTTCATATATCTATATAAATGGGGGGTTTACATAGACATATTAGCTACTATACAACATATTGCAACCACACCCAGGGATGTGGGTGCCCAACCAGTTCAAGAGAGGATGTTATACAACAGAGGTACAATAGTTGATCAGGGCAGCACTATGCGCTGCTTTAACCCTATGCTGCAGTAAAGAAAAATCTTCCTTGAATCGATTAAGCCAAGATGCAACACTGGGAGCCAGTCCTCTGAAGTGTTTGTTATTTCTCTCCTTCCAAATACTCCATGCTGTGGTCAGAAAAGTTTCATAGAAGAATGGGTTTGGCCAGACCTCCCTTGTGGTTTGAAGAAGATTGAGGCGACAAAGAGAAGGTGGCCACGTTAAATCCCAACAGCTTTGACTAAGCGGGCAGTAGAAGATCATGTGGTCGACCGTCTCCTCAATGTGTTGGTCACAGAGGATGCAGTTGAAGTTGTCACTGACATTGTAATGCCTCCTCTTCAACATGTTGCGTGTGTTAAGTCTGTCATGAAACAAAAGCCAGCCAAAAACTTTGATTTTCATAGTGCACTTGGATTTCCAAAGCTGACTAAATGCCTGATGCGTCACTCCGTCCCTAAAGAAGTTGTTGTAGCAGTCCTTTGGCTTGTAGAATGCTGCGCCCCAAGAGTAGTGCCACACATCATGCAGAGATGTCGACGAAGAGGCCCACATTGGTTGTGCTTGGATGTCCTGGATCTCAGCAAGAGCTTGGGGGTGAGACCGGGAGGTGAAAGTTTGCGTGCATGTTTGTGTTGACCATCGCTTCGGCGATCGACATGTCCTCATGTATGGCAAATGAGAAGGAGCGGGGGTGTGAGGTTTGAAGTACCTCATCTCTCCAAAGATCTTTCCAAAAGAGGGTCGACAAGCCATCAACTATCTGAACTCTAGAAATCCCTCGGTAGATGGGGGTGAGCTTAAGAATGTCTTTCCACCAGAATGAACCAACAGGGTCCACAACATGTGGAATTTTGCCATCATAGTGATTATCCCAGATAAGGTTGACCCAAGGTACATCCTGTCTATTAAAGAATTTGTGAAGGAATTTAAGCAGCAAGGCCTCATTATGGATTTTCAAGTTGATTACCCCTAATCCCCCTCTCTTCTTGGGTCTACAGACCAAGTCCCAAGCCGCCAGAGAGTTACATCTGTCACCTTGTTCGGTTTTCTTGGTCTAGAGACAATGGCGCCTGATCTTATCAAGGATCTCAATGAGCTTGGGAGGGAACTTGAGAGTGCACATAGCAAACACCAGGAGAGATGCGACTGAGGCATTCAACCAAGAAAGCTTCCCTCCATACGACATCATTGCAATGGTGGGTGTCAGTTGTCTTTCTAATCTGCTAACTAAAGGCATGAACTCTTGGATCGTAGGCCGGGTAGAGCCAAGAGGGAGGCCGAGGTAGGTGAACGGCATCATGCCAACTTTGCATCCAAAGATTCTAGCAAGATTGGTCGTGGAAGTTGCATCAAGATTAATTGGTATCAACGTGGATTTGTGGAAGTTAATCTTGAGTCCAATGGAGGAAGCATAATCGGACAAAATTTGTTTAACTAGTGTTGCTTGTCTATTGCATGCAGGGAGGACAATGAGCGTGTCAACGGCGTATTGAAGAACCGGGTAGTCAATCTGTCCAATGCAAGGGAACGGTAAGTCAAGTATGCCCTGTCGGCAAGCATCATTAATTGCTGCCTGGAGCAGCTCTGCTGCAAGGACAAAGATTAATGGTGAGAGTGGGTCCCCCTGTCTGACCCTGCATTTGCATCCGAATTGTCGGCCGGGTACGCCATTAAGGAGGATAGAAGATCGTCCAGAGGAGAAGAGGCAATTAATCCAGGAGATCCATCGATCATTGAAGTCCATATGACGCATTATGTTAATCATTGGCTCATGTGCTACTGTATCAAACGCTTTAGCAAAGTCAAGCTTGAGAAGAATGATCTCTCTACCAGACGCATGGCATTGATGGATGTAGTGATAGGCCCATGCGAGGCAATCTTGGATGGTTCTACCTTTAAGGAATCCATATTGGTTGCGATGTACCAGTTGTAAAATTGTGCATTGCAGTCGGTTGGCTAGGAGCTTTGTCAGTAGCTTGAGACAACAGTTAAGCAAGGCGATTGGTCTGTAGTCATTGACAGATGTGGGTGCGTTTACCTTGGGGATTAGGGTAATGAGTCCCTCATTGATGCTGGTGACATCAAGGTTACCTTCATAGAATTGGGAGCAAAGTGAGTAGAAATCATGCTTGATGATTGGCCAGTAGGCTTTGAGAAAAGCTCCACTGAAACCATCAGGTCCAGGGGCACGGTCAGGCGGCATTTCCTTGATCACTCCATCAATTTCTTCTGGAGTGAACGGCGAGATGAGGAGGTCCAGATTGTTTGCACATTGGATTATTGAGGGTAAATCAAACTTCATATCACATTGCGCAACAGTCCCTAACCCGGCTTTGTATGTGGAGTGAAGGAGAGCTTCCTTGCCAGGATGATCGTCAACCATACGATCGTCAGCAGTGCGGAATGAGGCGATGTCATTCTTACGATATCTTTATGTGGCAATTGATTGAAAAAACTTAGTGTTATCATCACCGAACTTAACATAGTAGATGGTGCAACGTTTCTTCCAGTAAAGCTTCTGGTATTTGAGCAGCCTGAGGAGATGAGCTTTAAGGATGTTTCTGAAGTTTGTTTCTGGGAGTGTGAGGCAACATTTATTTTCCAATTCATCTAACTCAGCTAGGACCTCATTACAATTGGTGATTGCAATAGATAGTCGAGAAATATGCTTACTCCAAATCTTGAGGGCGTGACGAAGAGCTTTGAACTTGTGACTTAGCGTAACCGCAACATTTTTGTTATGCACTGGTTTGTCCCAAACTTGTTGCACCACATCCATAAACCCAGGGTGTAAAATCCAGTATGATTCAAAACGAAAAAGTTTGCTATGAGGGATCTTGGTTTCAATGGAAACCGCAAATGGAATATGATCCGAAACTGGCTTGCCGAGGGGTTTTACTAGGGTTTTAGGGTAAGAATGGGTCCAGTGTAGAGAAGTGAGGAACCAATCAATTTGTTCAAGAAGTGCATCGAGTTGCATGTTGCTCCACGTAAAGGATCTGCCTTGGACCGGAATTTCAAGGAGTTGTTGCTTGCGAATAAAGTCGTTAAATGTGATCATGTCATTCAGGTTCCCTCCAGGTTTGTTGCGGTTGTCAAGAGCGCGCATATAATTAAAATCACCGAGGAGCAACCAATCTTGAGCATTAGGGATCTGGACATCATATAACCAGGAGGTAAACGTAATACGATCGTCACCCGCACAGGGGCCGTAAATATTACCTAACGTCCAGATCTGCCAGGATTGAGTGAGTCATATTTTGTTCTAGTATCGATTTGTAATCTTTGAGTTGTAAATAAATAGAAGATTGATGATCACCATTACTAGAGCATTGTCCCGAAAAAAAGGGGAAGACAAAAAGAGAGGCCAAATAAAGGAAAGGCCAAATAAAAAAAGGAAGGCCCAAAAAAAGGGGACAATGCTACTATCTTTTTCCGCACTTCTGCTTCAAAGTAGCACCATGGTCTTCATGATAGAGAGTCTCTTGTTTTGTCACTTTCATATACTAGTGGGAATTTTCATTATAGAACTTGGCTCGTATATTCCAATGATGGGTTTCCTTAAATGCCCTAGGTCTTCATGAGCAAGCAAGTTGGATGCACACCCACTTAGTTTCTTTTGTTGAGCTTTCATACATTTATAGCTCTAGTGCATCCGTTGCATGGCAATACTTACTCACTCACATCGATATCTATTGATGGGCATCTCCATAGCCCATTGATACGCCTAGTTGATGTGAGACCATCTTCCTCCTTTTTGTCTTCTCCACAACCACCACTCTATTCCACCTATAGTGCTATATCAATGGCTCACGCTCATGTATTGCGTGAAAGTTGAAAAAGTTTGAAAAATTAAGGTATGAAACAATTGCTTCGCTGAAACCGGGGTTGTGCATCATTTGGGTATTTTGTGTGATGAAGATGGAGCATAGCCAAACTATATGATTTTGTAGGGATGAACTTTCTTTGGCCATGTTATTTTGAGAAGACATAATTGCTTTGTTAGTATGCTTGAAGTATTATTATTCTTATGTCAATATTAAACCTTTGTCTTGAATCTTTTGGATCTAAACATTCATGCCACAATAAAGAAAATTACATTGAGAATTATGTTAGGTAGCATTCCACATCAAAAATTCTATTTTTATCATTTACCTACTTGAGGACGAGGAGGAATCAAGCTTGGGGATGCTTGATACGTCTCCAATGTATCTATAATTTTTGATTGTTACATGCTATTATATTATCTGTTTTGGATGTTTAATGGGCTTTATTATACACCTTTATATTATTTTTGGGACTAACCTACTAAACCAAGGCCCAGTGCAAATTGCTATTTTTGCCTATTTCAGTGTTTCCCAGAAAAGGAATATCAAACGGAGTCCACATGGAATGAAACCCGCGCGAGGATCGTTTTTGGAACAAATGCAACCCACAAGACTTGGAGTAAATGCTAGGGAAGCCACGAGGTGGCCACGAGGCAGGGGGCGCGCCCAGGGGGTAGGCGCGCCCGCCACCCTCGTGGGCCCCTTGTGGATCCACCGACGTACCTCCTCCTCCTATATATACCCATATACCCTGAAAACATTTGAGAGTACTACGAAACCCTAATTCCACCACCAGAACCTTCTGTACCCGTGAGATCCCATCTTGGGGCCTGTTCCGGAGGTCCACCGGAGGGGGCATCGATCACTGAGGGCTTCTACATCAACACCATAGCCTCTCCGATGAGTTGTGAGTAGTTTACCACAAACCTTCGGGTCCATAGTTATTAGCTAGATGGCTTATTCTCTCTCTTTGGATCTCAATACAAAGTTCTCCTCGATCTTCTTGGAGATCTATTCGATGTAATTCTTTTTGCGGTGTGTTTGTCGAGATCCGATGAATTGTGGGTTTATGATCAAGATTATCTATGAACAATATTTGGTTCTTCTCTGAATTCTTTTATGCATGATTTAAATATATTTGCAAGTCTCTTTGAATTATCCGTTTGTTTGGCCTACTAGATTGATCTTTCTTGCAACGGGAGAAGTGCTTATCGTCGGGTTCAATCTTGCGGTGTCCTTTCCCAGTGATAGCTGGGGCAGCAAGGCACGTATTGTATTGTTTCCATCGAGGATAAAAAGATGGGGTTTATATCATGTTGCATGAGTTTATCCCTCTACATCATGTCATCTTGCTTAAGGCGTTACTCTGTTCTTATGAACTTAATACTCTAGATGCATGCTGGATAGCGGTCGATGTGTGGAGTAATAGTAGTAGATGTAGAATCATTTCGGTCTACTTGTCACGGACATGATGCCTATATACAACGGTCATGCCTAGATATTCTCATAACTATGCGCTTTTCTATCAATTGCTCGACAGTAATTTGTTCACCCACCGTAGAATCTGCTATCTTTAGAGAAGCCACTAGTGAAACCTATGGCCCCCGGGTCTATCTTCCATCAAATAGTTATCTTTACTGTTCTTTTATTTTGCAATCTTACTTTCAATCTATACAACAAAAATACCAAAAATATTTATCCTATTATCTTTATTAGATCTCACTTTCGCAAGTGGCCGAGAAGGGATTGTTAACCCCTTTATCGCGTTGGTTGCAAGATTCTTATTTGTTTGTGCATGTACGAGGAACTTGCGTGTAGTCTCCTACTGGATTGATACCTTGGTTCTCAAAAACTGAGGGAAATACTTACGCTACTTTGCTGCATCACCCTTTCCTCTTCAAGGAAAAAACAACGCATGCTCGAGAGGTAGCAGAGGTCCTCGAAAAAACCGAGCTGTTCTATGAAGAAGGCGCAGAAAGACGTCCGAACATGCGTAGCCACTCAGCATCTCGACCTGAAGCCTTTCACTAAGCTCGGGGACTATCTCCCTGATTTGGATGGATAGCACGACCTGATCGAGTGATAACCCACAAGTGTAGGGGATCAGTTGTAGCCTCTTTCGATAAGTAAGAGTGTCGAACCCAACGAGGAGCTAAAGGTAGAACAAATATTCCCTCAAGTTCTATAGACCACCGATACAACTCTACGCACGCTTGACGTTTACTTTACCTAGAACAAGTATGAAACTAGAAGTACTTTGTAGGTGTTTGTGGGATAGGTTTGCAAGAATGTAAAGAGCACGCTAATAAAACTAGGGGCTGGTAAGATAAAGAAGTAATAAAGTTAATGATAGTGAGTGTGGAAAAGTGGTGGTAGGAGTTGCGAAATTGCCCCTAAGTAATTGACTACGTTACTAGACCGATAGCAAGTTTGATGTGGGAGAGGCCACTGCTAGCATGTCATCCCTTACTTGGAAATCTATGCACTTATGATTGGAACTATTAGCAAGCATCTGCAACCACTAACGTTCATTAAGGTAAAACCCAACCATAGCATTAAGATATATTGGTCCCCCTTCAATCCCGTATGCATCAATTTCTACGCTAGGTTGAAGCTTCTGTCACTCTTGCCCTCCAATACATAGTCCTATCAACATACAACTAACCCTATGGTGTGATCCACGCGCGCGCTCATATGATGGGCACCAAAGGACAACAACATAACCACAAGAAATTTAAATCAATCATAGCAATTCACCAATCACCGATAGGACAACGAAAATCTACTCAAACATCATAGGATGGCAACACATCATTGGATAATAATATGAAGCATAAAGCACCATGCTCAAGTAGAGGGTACAAAGGGTTGCGGGAGAGTGGACCGCTGTAGATAGATGGGGGAAGGTGATGGAGATGTTGGTGAAGATGACAGAGGTGTTGGTGTAGATCGCCGTCACACGATGATGGCCCCGGTGGCACTCCGGTGCCACCGGAAGCGAGGGGGAGAGAGCCCCCCTCCTTCTTCTTCTTCCTTGACCTTCTCCCTAGGTGGGAGAAGGGTTCCCCTCTGGTCCATGGCCTCCATGGCGGTGGAGGGGCGAGGGCCCCTCCAAGATTGGATCTGTCTCTCTGTCTCTCTCTGTTTCTGCGTTCCCAAATTATGTCCCTTCACCGTTTCTTATATTCTCGGAGATCAGTAACTCCGATTGGGCTGATTTTTTGACACGATTTTTATCCGGATATTAGCTTTCTTGCGGCAAAAGAAGGTCGTCAACTGCCTTACGGTGTGGCCACGAGGGCCCAAGGCGCGCCCCCTGCCTCGTGGCCCACTCGAGCATCGTTTCATGTTGGTTCCGCTTCCCAAAATTCACATATATTCCACAAAAAAATCTTCGTCCATTTTTATTCCGTTTGGACTCCGTTTATGGATATTCTGCGAAACAAAAAACATACAACAAACAGGAACTGGTACTGGGCACTGGATCAATATGTTAGTCCCAAAAAATAGTATAAAAAGTTGCCAAAAGTATATGAAAGTTGTAGAATATTGGCATGGAACAATAAAAAATTATAGATACGACGGAGACGTATCAGCATCCCCAAGCTTAATTCCTACTCGTCCTCGAGTAGGTAAATGATAAAAAAGATAATTTTTGATGTGGAATGCTACCTAGCATAATCTTGATCATGTAATCTAATCATGGCATGAATTTTAAGACACGAGTGATTCAAAGCAATAGTCTATCATTTGACATTAAGACAATAATACTTCAAGCATTGTAACGCCCGGGTAATCACGCTACAGTAATTCCCTTCTAATGATGCCACATCATCGTGATACTGTTGATAGCATCACGCTAATCGAAAACCCGTTCGAAATAAGAGCCCGAAAAAGAAATAAACAAAATAAGTTTTCAAAATGGTAATTAAAAATGTTCGGGCGGTGCTAAATATTACAAGATCAATTATGGACTAGTTATTACAATTTCTAAAATTGCCTAAGTATTTTAAATAAAGTAAAACAGAAAAGGGATAATTAAATAAAAGAAAAGGAAAAGCAAACACCAAAATAAAATAAAAACTAACCTAACCTACTGGGCCTCGGCCCACTACCACCTAAACTACATATAACCCCACCCCTCGGTGGGATATTTTCCCCACCACACATCCCTAGCATACCGAACCCGCAACTTTGCCCCTCCGTTTCATCCGCCCGAAAACGCGAAACACCGGGAATACTTTCCCGGATGTTTCCCCCCTTCGTCAGTATGACCCGATACTGCGTTAGGGCACACTTAACACCGTTACATGTCATGTCATGCATCGTCATGCATCTGTTTGCATTGTATTCACTGTTTCTTCCCCCTCTTCTCTCCGGTAGACTACGAGACCGACACTGCTGCTGCCCCGATCGACTACGGTGCTGACGACCTCACTTTGGCTGCCGAACTTCCAGGCAAGCCCCCCCTTTGATCACCAGATATCGCCTACTCTTCTCTCTACTGCTTGCATTAGAGTAGTGTAGCATGTTACTGCTTTCGATAATCCTATTCTGCTGCATAGCCTGTCATTGTTGCTACCACTGTTGATACTTTACCTGCAATCCTAAATGCTTAGTATAGGATGCTAGTATTCCATCAGTGGCCCTACACCCTTGTCCGTCTGCCCTGCTATTCTATCGGGCCGTGATCACTTGGGGGTGATCACGTATATATATATATTACATACACATATACATGATACTTGATGTGACTAAAGTCGGGTCGGCTCGTTGAGTACCCGCGGTTGATTCACGGATTGGGGGCTGAAAGGACATACTTTCCCGACGGCCCTCTGTGTGGATCTTTGTGGCGGAGCGACAGGGCAGGTTGAGACACCTAGGAGACAGGTGGCCTGGCCCTGGTCGTTGTCCGCGGTTATTTCATAATAACACGCTTAACGAGTTTGGATATTTGATCTGAGTCTGGCCATTTGGTCTATACGCACTAACCAGCTACGTGGGAATAGTTATGGGTACTCGACGTCGTGGTATCAGCCGAAGCCTTCTTGACGTCAGCGACTTAGCGGCGCGCGCCGGATTGGACTGGAAAGCCTACTCTGGTATTAGGAGAGGCTAGGTCTACTTATCGGCCGCGTACGCAACGTGCAGGTGTGCGTTGGGCGATGGGCCCGGACCCCTGCGCGCCTAGGACTTAGACCGGCGTGCTGACCTCTCTGCTGTGCTTAGGTAGGGCTGCGACGTGTTGATCTTCCGAGGCCGGGCATGACCCTGGAAAGTGTGTCCGGCCAAATGGGATCAAGCGTGCTGGGTTATGTGGTGCACCCCTGCAGGGAAGTTAATCTATTCGAATAGCCGTGTCCCTCGGTAAAAGGATGACCCGGAGTTGTATTCCGACCTCATGATAACTAGAACCGGACACTTGATAAAACACACCCAGATGAGTTCCAGATATAACTCGGTGGTTGCTCTCTCACAGGGTGATGTGCGGGAGGATCGCCGAGTAGGATTATGCTATTCGTTGTTACTTGGTGAACTTACCATCTCTTCTCTCCTACTGCTGCAAGATGGAGGCTGCCAGAAGCGTAGTCTTCGTTCGGATTAGCTATCCCCCTCTTATTCCCGCTTGCTGCAGTTCAGTCCACCGATATTACCCATATCATTGTTACCATTGCATATGTAGTATAGATCCTTGCTTGCGAGTACTTTGGATGAGTACTCACGGTTGCTTTGCTCCCCCTTTTCCCCCTTCTGTACCTTCTTCTCGGATGATGCAACCAGATGGTGGAGCCCAGGAGCCAGACGCCACCTACGACGACTCCTACGACACCGGAGGTGCCTACTACTACGTTCAGTCTGCCGACAACGACCAGGAGTAGTTAGGAGGATCCCAGGCAGGAGGCCTGCTCCTCTTTCGATCTGTATCCCAGTTTGTGCTAGCCATCTTATGGCACCTTGTTTAACTTTATGTCTGTACTCAGATATTTGTTGCTTCCGCTGACTTGTCTATGATCGAGCACTTGTATTCGAGCCCTCGAGGCCCCTGGCTTGTAATATGAAGCTTGTATGACTTATTTTACTTTTAGAGTTGTGTTGTGATATCTACCAGTGAGTCCCTGATCTTGGCCGTACACATTTGCGTGCATGATTAGTGTACGGAAAAATCGGGGGCGTCACAAGTTGGTATCAGAGCCGACTGCCTGTAGGAATCCCCCTTCCACACTCCTTGGCCGAAGTCGAGTCTAGACATTGCAAAACTTTTACTAACATGGCTGTGTGGCTTACGGGCCCACGTCGCCATTTGGGTGGTACTAACTTCTTTTACTCCTCGATCTATACTCCGGGATTCTGAACACTCTCCTATTTCGGGTAAAACGATTTTACTAACTCTAACATTAGGATCCCCGAGACCCCTCACCCCAAAGTTGGATTAGCCATAGTTATTGCTTAGACTAGAATTTTGCATAATCCCCACATTGTCATTTGACTCCTTTGAAACATCTTTGTTTTCAGATGGAACCCACGAGGCAGGTCGTGCGCCACACGCAGGCCTTTGGTGCCTCGGGATCACCTGCTGTGCTGGTCGAGATGATGACCTATCTGGGTTATCGCTGGCACCCTGAGTATACCGTGTACGAGCAGTACCAGGACTTTAACCAGGAGCAGTATCGTGCCATCGTCCGCCTCTACTCACGAGCAGATTACTCCTCTACTGTGCTGCACACCGCTCATGGTGTTGGAGTGACCGTCGATATGGCAGTTCACGATGCTGCTTACGCTGTTCTGACACGCCTTCGTGGAGAGTATCGGGCGTTGGACAGTTCCCCTTTCAGGCACGTTGCTATCGCCTCCGACGATGGAGCGGAGGGATACTACACTGCTGCCTACTCCACCCTCACCCGTGAGCCCTTCCATCATCGGAACCTTGTTCTGCATGCTGATGGGCTGGATCGAGCTAACCGAGCTCTTCGCCACGAGTTGTACACCACCCGTCAGCACCTGTGCCGCGCCTTGACGCTGTTGCACCCCTTTGTCCTATCTGGACAGCTGCCTCCTACTGTGCTCTACCCAGCTAGGACCGTGATGCCTCCTGGTGTCGGTTGGCCAGATGTGGGAGGCGACACTCCCGCACCTGGTCCTCTGTTGCCACGTGGACGTCGGGTCCTGCACCGGAGTATCCACGGCCCTCAGGTTGATGGCGTGGAGGACTTCTCGTTGCAGCACTGTCAGCTGTCAGGCTACCTTTACCTCCATAGTACCGCCTGGGACTGATGTAGTCTTGCTTACTAGTACTAGATGCATTCGCCGCGAGCCTGCGTGCCGCCTATGTTGTCCTTAGTTATGTACTGAACTCTGTGTACTAAACTCTATGCATGCACCCCTTTTGTAATATATGCCGACTACTATGTGGTATTTTTATATGCTCCTTTCTTTATGCATGTTTCATTCATGAATGGTTCCTGTGTTTGCAAATTTCTCAATGCTGAACTACCCCTGTTATATATTAGCAGGATGGTTAGACCAGCTGGCCGTGGTGGCAATGCCCCACCACCGCCCGAATACATGGCCGGTATGATCCAACAGTTGGAGATGAACCGCCAGTTCATGGAGACTGTCATGGCTCAGTTCCCTCATCCCAACATGGGTCAGCAGCAAGGCGTAGTGACACTGAATGACTTTGCTCGCCTCAACCCATCCGTCTACCGCAGCTCAACTCAGCCTCTTGATGCTGATGACTGGCTCCGTGACATTGCTTTTGAACTGGAGTCTGCTGGAGTTGCCGCTGCCAACTATGTCACCTTTGCGGCATACTATCTGAAGGGTCCCGCTGCTCAATGGTGGGACAGCCACCGGCGTACACTGCCTGCTGGAACAATCATCACTTGGCCGGAATTCCAAACTGCCTTCCGTGCCCGCTTCATTCCTCAGGGAATCATGGATAGGAAGAAACGTGAGTTCCGCAACCTCACCCAGGGCAACAAGACTGTGGATGCTTATCAGCGGGAGTTTCTGGACTTATCCCGCTATGCTGAAGAAGACATTGCCACTGATGCTCGTAGACAGGAAAAGTTCCGTGACGGACTTCAAGCTGACATCAAGCTCGCACTTCTGGTGCATGACTTTGGAGATTTCGCCACCTTGGTGAACAAAGCCATCCAGGTTGAGACTGGTCTGCAGGAACACCACAGCACTATCAGGCGCAACCGTGAACCAAGCTCATCCTCGGGCCCTCCCTCACAGAAGCGTAGGGTCTGGATTCCCAACAATGTGTACCGTCCAGCTGCACCTGCTCCAAGGCAGTCCTATGCTGCACCTCGTCTGCCTCCACCACCTAGGCAGCCAAGACTTCCAGCTGCACCACTTCCAGCTCCTGCTTCTGCTCCCAATGATGGTCTGTGCTTCAGGTGTGGCCACCCAGGTCACCGCGCTAAGGATTGCACTCAGAACAAGAATCAACTGGCCCTTCCGGCAACTAGCCGTGGAGACAATCAGTCCCGCAACAGCAACGCCAGGTCTTATGGCCGTGTTCATGCCAACCACGTTGATCTCAATGAAGCTCAAGACCAACCTGCTACTGTGATGGGTACTCTCCTTGTTAATTCTGTACCTGCATCTGTTTTATTCGATTCAGGAGCATCGCATTCATTCATGTCAGAAGATTTTGCATATAAGCACGACATTAGATGTGATGAAATGAACACTTCGGTAGTGGTAAAAAACCCTGCCGGCCAATGTCAAACCTCCATGGTTTGCCACGACGTCCTCATTGAAATCGATGGACTGGAATTCTATGCCTCTCCCATCATACTGGGGTCTTGTAACATCGACCTCATCCTGGGAATGGATTGGCTGAAAGCGCATACCGCTTCTATCGCTTGCGGCACAAAAACCGTCCACCTATTACACCCTTCTAATGAGATAGTAAGCTACCAAGCTTGTCTGGTTCAAAATGCTGAAGCACGTCTTTATGCATTGAATGCATTGAACGCTTCACCACTCGAGGGCATCGAAAACATTCCCATCGTACGCGAGTTCCAGGACGTCTTTCCTGAGGAACTTCCAGGGATTCCCCCTGCTAGAGCTGTCGAGTTTATCATCGACTTGAAACCAGGCACCACTCCTATAGCCAAACGACCCTACAAGATGCCACCTCATGAACTCATTGAGCTTAAGGAGGAAATCGACAAATCTCTTGCTAGTGGTTTCATCCGCCCGAGTTGCTCTCCTTGGGGAGCACCTTCCCTCTTTGTCAGGAAGAAGGATGGGACAAACCGATTGGTCCAAGATTACCGTCCTATCAACCAAGCAACTATTCAGAACAAATATCCGCTTCCTCGGATCAATGATCTGTATGATCAACTGGCTGGTTCATCAGTGTTCTCTAAACTCGACTTGAGGTTGGGTTACCACCAGATCCGTGTTCGTGAAGAGGATATTCCAAAGACCGCCTTTGTAACTCGATATGGATCCTTCGAGTACACCGTCATGTCATTCGGCTTGACCAATGCTCCAGCTACATTCTCTCGCCTGATGAATTACATATTCATGGAATACCTCGACAAATTCGTCGTGGTTTATCTGGATGATATCCTTGTATTCTCCAAGAATAAGGAAGAACATGTTGAACACCTTCGCCTTGTACTGGAAAAGCTTCGAGAGCATCAACTTTATGCTAAATTTTCCAAGTGCGAGTTCTGGCTTCCTGAAGTAACCTACCTTGGTCATGTCATCTCCAAGGATGGTATTGCCGTCAACCCTGACGAGTTCAGGCCATTCTCGATTGGACCCCTCCGAAGAATGTCAAGCAAGTCAGAAGTTTTCTCGGTCTCGCCAGCTATTGCCGTCGATTCGTCGAGAACTTCTCCAAGATCGCCAAGCCTCTGACTGGTCTACTTCACAAGGGCGTCAAGTTCGAGTGGACAGACAAATGCCAGGAAAGTTTCCAGGCACTTAAGGACAAGCTGACTTCTGCTCCAGTGCTTGCTCCACCTGATACTAAGAAGGACTTCGTCATTTACTGCGACGCTTCTCGTCAAGGATTAGGCTGTGTCCTAATGCAAGAGCGCAGGGTAATTGCTTATGCCTCTCGTCAATTGCGTCCTCATGAAGAGAACTACCCAGTTCACGACCTTGAGCTTGCTGCTGTCATATATGCGCTAAAACAGTGGCGACATTACCTTCTCGGTAACCGTTGCGAGATATTCACCGACCACCAAAGTCTGAAGTACTTGTTTACTCAACCAGACCTGAACCTCCGTCAGCAGAGATGGATGGAGACCGTAGCAGATTTTGACTTGGGTATTTCCTATACCCCGGGCAAGGCTAATGTGATGGCTGATGCCTTGAGCCGCAAGTCATATTGCAACCACCTCCAGGTTCACAAGGTTCAGTCCTCGCTCGTTGAAGAATTCAGGAAGCTGAACCTCCATATTGTTCCTCCTGGGGCACTCGCTCCCCCTCCCCTAGAGTTCCGCCAGATGAACCTTCGTGTCGTTCCTCAGGGTTCTCTAAATACCCTGGTTGCTGAACCAGATCTCGTGGCCACCATTAAGTGGATGCAGAAGGCGGACGACGAGGTCGAGAAGATTAAACTCTATCTCAAAAGGGGAAAGCCCTCATTTTTCACTATTGCCGATGATGGCGCCTTATACTTCAAAGGCCGCTTAGTGGTACCATGTTCGAAGAAAAACCTGGATATGACTCCTAGTGTTATGAAAGAGGCTCATGATACCCCTTTGACTATTCATCCCGGTAGTACCAAGATGTACCAGGACATTCGTCAGAGATTCTGGTGGTCTAATATGAAGCAAGACATTGCTCGTTATGTTGCTGAGTGTGACGTTTGCCGTCGTATCAAAGCAGAACATCAAAGGCCTGCTGGAACCTTGCAACCTATCTCTATTCCCGAATGGAAATGGGACCATGTTGAAATGGACTTCGTCACTGGATTTCCCAAATCGCAGAGGGGTAATGATGCAATTCTTGTCGTCATTGACCGGCTTTCTAAAGTTGCACATTTTCTGGCAGTCAAAGAAACAATTACTGCTAGTCAGCTGGCAACTCTCTACATGTCCAGAATTGTTTCACTTCACGGTATTCCACTGGTTATCAGTTCAGACCGTGGCAGTTTATTCACTTCAAGATTCTGGGCAAGTTTCCAAGAAGCTATGGGAACACATCTGTCATTCAGTACTGCCTTTCATCCTCAGTCGCAAGGGCAAGTTGAACGCGTCAACCAAGTTCTCGAAGACATGCTTCGAGCTTGTGTTATTTTCTTCGGCAAGAAATGGGAGGAATCTCTCCCGTATGCTGAGTTCTCTTATAATAATAGCTATCAAGCTAGTCTAAAGATGGCTCCCTTCGAAGTGTTATATGGACGAAAGTGCCGAACCCCTCTGAATTGGTCAGAAACTGGGGAACGTTCACTCTTCGGTCCGGATATTATTCAACACGCTGAAGAGCAAGTCCGCGTCATTCGCGAGAATTTGAAGACTGCTCAGTCTCGTCAGAAAAGTCAGTATGATCGTCATCATCAAGACATGGTCTATCAACCTGGCGAAAAGGCTTATCTTCGAGTTACACCAATGAAGGGTGCTCACCGCTTCGGGATCAAGGGCAAATTAGCTCCTCGCTATATTGGTCCTTTCACTATTCTGGAAAGACGTGGAAAGGTGGCATATCAACTGGAGCTGCCACCGAACCTTTCTCAGGTTCACGATGTGTTCCACGTGTCTCAACTCCGCCGCTGCTTCAAGGACCCAGTCCGCGCAGTGGATCACGAAGTGCTCGAATTGCAACAGGACCTCTCCTATAAAGAGCATCCGGTCCGCATTCTCGACCAAGCGGAACGTCGCACACGTCAGAAGGTGATCAAGTTCCTCAAAGTCCAGTGGTCGCATCACTCGGAAGACGAAGCCACTTGGGAACGCGAGGATCGTCTTCGTGAAGAATACCCCGCACTGTTTCCTTCTACCTCCTAAATCTCGGGACGAGATTTCTTGTAGTGGAGGAGATTTGTAACGCCCGGGTAATCACGCTACAGTAATTCCCTGCTAATGATGCCACGTCATCGTGATACTGTTGATAGCATCACACTAATCGAAAACCCGTTCGAAATAAGAGCCCGAAAAAGAAATAAACAAAATAAGTTTTCAAAATGGTAATTAAAAATGTTCGGGCGGTGCTAAATATTACAAGATCAATTATGGACTAGTTATTACAATTTCTAAAATTGCCTAAGTATTTTAAATAAAGTAAAACAGAAAAGGGATAATTAAATAAAAGAAAAGGAAAAGCAAACACCAAAATAAAATAAAAACTAACCTAACCTACTGGGCCTCGGCCCACTACCACCTAAACTACATATAACCCCACCCCTCGGTGGGATATTTTCCCCACCACACATCCCTAGCATACCGAACCCGCAACTTTCCCCCTCCGTTTCATTCGCCCGAAAACGCGAAACACCGGGAATACTTTCCCGGATGTTTCCCCCCTTCGTCAGTATCACCCGATACTGCGTTAGGGCACACTTAACACCGTTACATGTCATGTCATGCATCGTCATGCATCTGTTTGCATTGTATTCACTGTTTCTTCCCCCTCTTCTCTCCGGTAGACTACGAGACCGACACTGCTGCTGCCCCGATCGACTACGGTGCTGACGACCTCACTTTGGCTGCCGAACTTCCAGGCAAGCCCCCCCTTTGATCACCAGATATCGCCTACTCTTCTCTCTACTGCTTGCATTAGAGTAGTGTAGCATGTTACTGCTTTCGATAATCCTATTCTGCTGCATAGCCTGTCATTGTTGCTACCACTGTTGATACTTTACCTGCAATCCTAAATGCTTAGTATAGGATGCTAGTATTCCATCAGTGGCCCTACACCCTTGTCCGTCTGCCCTGCTATTCTATCGGGCCGTGATCACTTGGGGGTGATCACGGGTATATATTACATACACATATACATGATACTTGATGTGGCTAAAGTCGGGTCGGCTCGTTGAGTACCCGCGGTTGATTCACGGATTGGGGGCTGAAAGGACATACTTTCCCGACGGCCCTCTGTGTGGATCTTTGTGGCGGAGCGACAGGGCAGGTTGAGACACCTAGGAGACAGGTGGCCTGGCCCTGGTCGTTGTCCGCGGTTGTTTCACAATAACACGCTTAACGAGTTTGGATATTTGATCTGAGTCTGGCCATTTGGTCTATACGCACTAACCAGCTACGTGGGAATAGTTATGGGTACTCGACGTCGTGGTATCAGCCGAAGCCTTCTTGACGTCAGCGACTTAGCGGCGCGCGCCGGATTGGACTGGAAAGCCTACTCTGGTATTAGGAGAGGCTAGGTCTGCTTACCGGCCGCGTACGCAACGTGCAGGTGTGCGTTGGGCGATGGGCCCGGACCCCTGCGCGCCTAGGACTTAGACCGGCGTGCTGACCTCTCTGCTGTGCTTAGGTAGGGCTGCGACGTGTTGATCTTCCGAGGCCGGGCATGACCCTGGAAAGTGTGTCCGGCCAAATGGGATCAAGCGTGCTGGGTTATGTGGTGCACCCCTGCAGGGAAGTTAATCTATTCGAATAGCCGTGTCCCTCGGTAAAAGGACGACCCGGAGTTGTATTCCGACCTCATGATAACTAGAACCGGACACTTGATAAAACACACCCAGATGAGTTCCAGATATAACTCGGTGGTTGCTCTCTCACAGGGTGATGTGCGGGAGAATCGCCGAGTAGGATTATGCTATTCGATGTTACTTGGTGAACTTACCATCTATTCTCTTCTACTACTGCAAGATGGAGGCTGCCAGAAGCGTAGTCTTCGTTCGGATTAGCTATCCCCCTCTTATTCCCGCTTACTGCAGTTCAGTCCACCGATATTACCCATATCATTGTTACCATTGCATATGTAGTATAGATCCTTGCTTGCGAGTACTTTGGATGAGTACTCACGGTTGCTTTGCTCCCCCTTTTCCCCCTTCTGTACCTTCTTCTCGGATGATGCAACCAGATGGTGGAGCCCAGGAGCCAGACGCCACCTACGACGACTCCTACGACACCGGAGGTGCCTACTACTACGTTCAGTCTGCCGACGACGACCAGGAGTAGTTAGGAGGATCCCAGGCAGGAGGCCTGCTCCTCTTTCGATCTGTATCCCAGTTTGTGCTAGCCATCTTATGGCACCTTGTTTAACTTTATGTCTGTACTCAGATATTTGTTGCTTCCGCTGACTTGTCTATGATCGAGCACTTGTATTCGAGCCCTCGAGGCCCCTGGCTTGTAATATGAAGCTTGTATGACTTATTTTACTTTTAGAGTTGTGTTGTGATATCTACCAGTGAGTCCCTGATCTTGGTCGTACACATTGCGTGCATGATTAGTGTACGGACAAATCGGGGGCGTCACAAGTTGGTATCAGAGCCGACTGCCTGTAGGAATCCCCCTTCCACACTCCTTGGCCGAAGTCGAGTCTAGACATTGCAAAACTTTTACTAACATGGCTGTGTGGCTTACGGGCCCACGTCGCCATTTGGGTGGTACTAACTTCTTTTACTCCTCGATCTATACTCCGGGATTCTGAACACTCTCCTATTTCGGGTAAAACGATTTTACTAACTCTAACATTAGGATCCCCGAGACCCCTCACCCCAAAGTTGGATTAGCCATAGTTATTGCTTAGACTAGAATTTTGCATAATCCCCACATTGTCATTTGACTCCTTTGAAACATCTTTGTTTTCAGATGGAACCCACGAGGCAGGTCGTGCGCCACACGCAGGCCTTTGGTGCCTCGGGATCACCTGCTGTGCTGGTCGAGATGATGACCTATCTGGGTTATCGCTGGCACCCTGAGTATACCGTGTATGAGCAGTACCAGGACTTTAACCAGGAGCAGTATCGTGCCATCGTCCGCCTCTACTCACGAGCAGATTACTCCTCTACAGTGCTGCACACCGCTCATGGTGTTGGAGTGACCGTCGATATGGCAGTTCACGATGCTGCTTACGCTGCTCTGACACGCCTTCGTGGAGAGTATCGGGCGTTGGACAGTTCCCCTTTCAGGCACGTTGCTATCGCCTCCGACGATGGAGCGGAGGGATACTACACTGCTGCCTACTCCACCCTCACCCGTGAGCCCTTCCATCATCGGAACCTTGTTCTGCATGCTGATGGGCTGGATCGAGCTAACCGAGCTCTTCGCCACGAGTTGTACACCACCCGTCAGCACCCGTGCCGCGCCTTGACGCTGTTGCACCCCTTTGTCCTATCTGGACAGCTGCCTCCTACTGTGCTCTACCCAGCTAGGACCGTGATGCCTCCTGGTGTCGGTTGGCCAGATGTGGGAGGCGACACTCCCGCACCTGGTCCTCTGTTGCCACGTGGACGTCGGGTCCTGCACCGGAGTATCCACGGCCCTCAGGTTGATGGCGTGGAGGACTTCTCGTTGCAGCACTGTCAGCTGTCAGGCTACCTTTACCTCCATAGTACCGCCTGGGACTGATGTAGTCTTGCTTACTAGTACTAGATGCATTCGCCGCGAGCCTGCGTGCCGCCTATGTTGTCCTTAGTTATGTACTGAACTCTGTGTACTAAACTCTATGCATGCACCCCTTTTGTAATATATGCCGACTACTATGTGGTATTTTTATATGCTCCTTTCTTTATGCATGTTTCATTCATGAATGGTTCCTGTGTTTGCAAATTTCTCAATGCTGAACTACCCCTGTTATATATTAGCAGGATGGTTAGACCAGCTGGCCGTGGTGGCAATGCCCCACCACCGCCCGAATACATGGCCGGTATGATCCAACAGTTGGAGATGAACCGCCAGTTCATGGAGACTGTCATGGCTCAGTTCCCTCATCCCAACATGGGTCAGCAGCAAGGCGTAGTGACACTGAATGACTTTGCTCGCCTCAACCCATCCGTCTACCGCAGCTCAACTCAGCCTCTTGATGCTGATGACTGGCTCCGTGACATTGCTTTTGAACT